>CM030884.1:11171148-12371148 GCA_018132145.1 Boehmeria nivea var. tenacissima | reverse complement strand
ACCAAAGCAAATATTTATACAAAAAAAGGACACAAAATATTCAAGTGTATATTGTGAATGAATATTGGTTTATAATCTGACCTATATATATTCTCTCACCAAAATGAAAAACACCCAATTGGGTTGACAAATTTGCTCAACAAAGCAAGTGGATTTCTAAGGCTAATAATAAATAAACAAGGAAATATAAGACCATGGAAATGGACTGAGAAGAGAGGGCAAAGAAGAGGAAATGGTCTTGTGTGGTGTTTGAATTGTGAAACATAGGTTTTATATTTATATATATCTACACAGATAGTCAGATATAGATATTATACGTAAATATTTATGTGCATGTAACAATGAAAACACGGAAAGAGAAAAGGGAAGAGGAAGAGAAGGGTACTACAAATTTATTATTTGCAAGCTTTTTACAGGTTATTATTATTATTATTATTATTTTCTGAATGGTTCAAAACTTGCATATACGCGTAAATATAAATAAATAAATAATCATATTGCAAAACAATGTTCTTTTGTTCTGATTGGACAATGGTACAATTAGGTATCTTTAGCCACTCGTGTAGTGGATCCATTGATTTTCTTTGATTCTTCTTTTGACTTGGAAAGTATGTATTTAATATTTATTGGAATTTGGACAGTAGATGCTAAGATTTTATCGTTAAGATTTTTTTTTTTTTTTAATTGAGTGGCACAATAAAGTTGGCGGAAAATTAGCTTGCCGGATTTAGCCGGCTTGGACAAATGCTTAATTTTTGTTTTTCCTTGCCAGAGATAAATTTCTAAATATTCTTTTTTCTTTCCAATAAATGATACGGAAATACCAAGCCTAGTTTGGAAGGAAAAAAATTCACCATCATTTTGGACCCCAGAAGTCATTTTGCCTCAAAATGTCCTAAATTATCACACACTTGCCAAATTGGCCACGCCCATAATCTCACCCCTCCACCCCCCCCCCCCCCCCCCCCCCCCCCCCCCCCCCGCCCCCCCCCCCCCCCCCCCCCCCCGTTTTTTGTTTTTTCATTTTTCTTTTGCAAACAAAATCTTCTTCTTATAATGGTTTGACCAGTGGTCAACGTCACTGGAGTTTCAGCATAACCCCACGTGGTAAAATTGGTGGCTCTAAGAGAGAGAAAGCCAGTTTGGCCTTAGTTTGATAGGCTTCTTAGACTAAAGTAAAAGTTTGGTTTAGTGGTTTGTCATCATAACCTTTGGTAGGTCATTAAGAATTTACAAACGTGTATTTCGCAATCCATATCCAAAAGAGAGTATGAGCAGTTTGGCAATGTGAATGTGTGTTGTATGGAAAAACTGCTGATTGCTGTGTTATGTGAATAAATTATTGTAATAACTAATAATAATCTATTTAAAAAAAATTTAAAAATTAATCTGTTGACAGCCATAACAAAATCTAAAAGCAAAATTTGAGTTGATTCTTTAAAATAGCTTCTGTACAACTCACAATAAATTATGGAAAAATCAAGTCAAAAGCTAATTTTTTACCAAATATCTAATTTGATTGCAAATTCTAGTAGAAGGTAAAAGAATTTTTCAAAACATTAACAAACGGAGCTTATGTATTCCACTAAGTGGCAAAGATTTGCAAAAATAAAATCGAGAGGAAAGATTGGACTAGATAAGTTTCACATAAAACGTGTGTGTTATTACATGGTCACCAATTCACCAATTTAGGTTCCACCATCGAGCAGATCAAAAGTCAAAATTCCCATGATTATTATAACTAATAAAAAATCCCAAAAGCAAAAGCACTTTACACGCTTTGGAATTTAGTTGGGTTTCAAAGACTCGTATGATTGTAGTCTCTACACATTCCACACAAAATTATGCTGATATGGACAAAACTCTTCAATTTCAACACTATGTAAACGCCATTTCAGAAGGGAATTCATCACGAGAAAGATAGTTTATTAGAAAGAAATTAGCTCTAGTGGAGCACTACTAAGTGTAGGTCTTCACATGTATGTTTATGTACTTTTTTTAATGATTGAAAGAGGAAAATAGTATGATCACAAGACTAAAAGACATTCCTCAAAAGACCATTGAGAAAGCAGTTTGGCCATATCTTCAGTTGGGACTTTTTGCTTCAAACATCTCTTGCCAAACCAGAGAGATCGACATGACCCGAGTCGGGTTTGTTCCGTTTCCGAAACGCTTCCTCTCGAGGATTGCTCTCGATGGGTACCCCTCGACTCTTAGATGCTGACGATGATGAGGAATCCCCGTCAAAGATGTGGGGACCCCCGAATGTGCCAAAGAAGCCATTTTTCATGTCCTCGGCAGCTTCAAAGAAACGGCTGATGCCGCTGAAGAAGCTCCGCTCGATCGCATCGATGTCGCCGCGGAGCCCAGGGAAGTCAAAGCTTTTTTCAATTGCTTCCATGTCACTCTGTAGCCCAGGGAAGTCCAACGCCCCGCGCTCCGATGACCCTGAGTGGAAAGACCCTTTGAGCACCTGGTCTGTGACATCCTCTTCAGTGTACTCTTTGTTTGATTGCACCACTTCAACAGGCCTAGCAACAGTGAAGCAAGTATGGGATTAGATTTTTAATCTACTTATCCAAATAAATATGTTTGTACCTAAAACTAGGTATATTTAACCAGAAATTTAGAGGTTTATCTTTCATTGCCTCAGCATGCATGAGTATGAATACAAGTCAGCAACATTACGACAAGGATATTGGTTTCTAATTTCTATTTTTACATCAAATGAACATAAGATCAAGCAACCATACAAGCTAATCATCATGATGCTTATAACGTCTAATATCACAATGATCAAATAACAAACATGATTCTTCTGAGTGAGGTGTCATTGCTATTTGCATATTCCCAAGGCACTGCACAGCACCAACAAAATAATTTT
Organism: Boehmeria nivea var. tenacissima; assembly: GCA_018132145.1. Lineage (NCBI taxonomy): Eukaryota > Viridiplantae > Streptophyta > Magnoliopsida > Rosales > Urticaceae > Boehmeria > Boehmeria nivea. The sequence continues at coordinate 12,368,264 of CM030884.1, read as the reverse complement.
AAGTACTATGCCAATCTGCCAGCCTTCTCAAACAATTTGTAGGGAATGGTTATTTCTTCATACTTTACAACAAAAATTCAGTAAAATCTGCGCATAGTTTAGTCTTTGTAAATTCCAAAACCTCAAGGAAAGCACTTGTCAAATATCCCATTTTTCTTCTTCCTATGTGTTGAATTTACCAGAGCACCTGATGTGAAGCTTGCATAGAGCTAAACAGACATTTTAAGTATCCACTCTGATATAATACCGCTCTTTGCAGTGCCTATGAATACTCTATCGGATTCAGAATAGCATCGCAGAGACTATCCGTGCTAGAAATAATTGAAACATTTTAATTGGAAAGGATAAGCTTGAGCATGAAACCCCGGAATTGAGCTGTTAGGGCCAAGATTTCATTCTCTCGACAATTCTAGTCTCTTTCAATATTAGAGGATATCTTCTCCTCCAACATGACTTTTTTCTATATCCTAAAATTCTTAGCTAAATTTCTATGGCCAAGATAATTACCCACTAATCATTGGACAATCCCAATATAAGACCATTAAGTCTAACAAGTAACAAGTCATGTCCTTAACCCATCACCTCAACACTCTTGAGCCATTCATCGTAGCCGCCACGAAGACTCAATTCAAGTAACTGTCAACTTCTGCTATATTTTCAAACACTCTTTTAAGTTCATCATATTCTTATCTTTCTACGAACACCAAAGATTGAATTCCCTATCAAAACTGGGATTCCAAGCCGAATTCGAGTACCAAAAAACAGAGAAAAACGCGAAAACACTCCAAATAAATCCGTACAAATACAATTTCCTAACCCCAATTCAACTTTGACAACACAGTTTGAAGCCTTTTGCAATTTCCAAAAGCCTCTTCCCAAACTCACTAGTTATATTAGCCTATTAACTATGCTTTAACCAAATCCCAAAATCTATCTATAACCTTAAAAACCCCCCCAAAACCCTTAAATATACTGTAATGACGTTTTAACAATCAATTCGTTCTAAATTCTCAAAAACACGAAACCACATCAAAAACAATTCGGACCAAACTACACACTATTCAACACCTTCTTCAAATCCCTAATCTCATCGCATCAAACACACAAAGAACAACGAAAAAGAAACCGAGAAACATGGAAATGGAAATTCACCTCCCGACACAGTCCCGGAGAAGCTCCTCGGTCCTCTCGCACTTCCGAATGAACTTCCCGGGCTCGACCTCCTCCGTCCGGCACTGCGACCTCACCACCTTCCTCGTCGCGCACCGCTCGCCGTCCGATCTAGGGTTAGGGTTTCCGTATTGGCCGAGCTCGCCGGCCGGCGATTCCGCCGAGTGGTCGCCTGGCTCGCTCTTCCACACCCAGCCCATTCTCTCGCCTTCGTTCTCTGCTGCAATGTATGTATATGTATATGTATATGTATATGTGTGTATATATATGTATTGGGGTTTTCGGAGCGGCGATTTCTTGGTCCATACGGTGTCTCCGTCATGATATTACGACACGTCGTTTGGGCTTTGGTCAACAAAAAGATTTAAGGAAAAAAATACAGTGAAAATTTCAAAATAATACTTAGAATTTTATCCAAATTCCAATTTCATCATCGTATTTTTTATCATTTTAAAATGATTTTTCAGTTATTGAAATCGTCTAAAATTATTATTTTTGCGTTGATTAATGTTAAATAAAAGCGTATTGAGCAGTGCTCCTAAAAGATGTCGTTTTGGCGTCAAAAACTCCGAAAACGACATGAGCATAAAAATAGCACGCTCGGTGGGACTCGAACCCACAATCGTCTGATTAGAAGTCAGACGCCTTATCCATTAGGCCACGAGCGCTTGCCGTAAGTTTTTCAAATTAAATAATATTAAGTTTTTGAAACAATTGGTCATGGCAATTATCACACCCTCTTTTCATTGTCCATTACTACTCTCACTAGCCAAAACGAAGCAACAAAAATTTCCATGCACGAACGATTAAAAACCCGCAATGAGAAGCTTAACCAGACTCAGTTCCAAGCTCTTTCACTTGAGCTTCTCTAATTCTCACACCGTTGTTCGGTTCTCATCCAGGCCAAAGGAGCCACGAAAGACCCAACAAGCCAACAATGTTGAAACTGCCGGTTTTGGCGGCGATATTGGCTCGCTCTTCAGCGACATCACTGAGATTTTGGGCTCTGAGAGCTTCGTTTCCGATGTGAATTCAAATGGGGTTTCGGGGTCTGAAGAGAACGAGAGGATATTGGATGGCCCGAAAAGTGTTTGTGAAAATGCCGCTGAGAAAGGTGTGGCCGCTTTGGGTGACAGTGATGTTAGCTCTGTTGTTCATGAGGTGACGCAGATTGTTAGGAGTGATATCGGGTCGGGTGGTTCGATGGAGGAGAGGCTAGAGGAGGCGGGTTTCGAGGTGGGTCCGGAGGTCGTCGACAAAGTGTTGAAGAGGCTTTTCAAGGTGCCACATTTGGCTATGAGGTTCTTTAATTGGGTTGAGCTAAGAGATGGGTTTGGTCACACTACTGAGACTTATAATACGATGTTGTTCATCGCCGGGGAGGCGAAGGAGTTTGGGCTGGTGGAGAGGTTGGTTCTGGAGATGGAGAAGAGCTCTTGCGAGAAGGATGTCAAGACTTGGACTATACTCATCTCTTGCTACCGGAAGGCGAAGATGATTGGGCGAGCGTTGGCGGCGTATGATAAGATGGTGAAATCTGGTTGGGAACCTGATGAGAGGGTTTACAGGATTATGCTTCGCTCGCTCTGCGAGGCTGGGAAGGCAGAGATTGCGATAGAGTTTTACAAGGAAATGGCCCAGAAAGATATAGCACTTGACATGAGTTTGTACAGGATGTTGTTGAGCTGTGTGGCGAGATCAGGAGATACCGATTTTGTTCGTTTGGTTGCGGATGATATGATGACAGTTTCCCTGATCCCAGATCAAGTTGTTTATGGCTGTGTGCTCAAAAGTTTTTGCATATCTGGGAGGATCAGAGATGCCTTGGAGTTTATAAGAGACCTCAAGGAAAAAGATGCGACATTTGGGCATGAACACTTTGAGACATTGGTGAAAGGGCTCTGTAGAGCTGATAGGGTTGATGACGCATTGGAGATTTTTGAGATTATGAAGAAGAAAGAGCTTGTTAGTGGGAAGGTTTATGGAATCTTGATCAGCGGGTACTTGAGAAGAAACAATATGTCGAAAGCGCTTGATCTGTTTGAAAGCATGAAAGAATCTGGGCATTCTGCTACAGCTTCTACTTACACTGAGTTGATGCAACACCTCTTCAGACTGAATCAGTATGACAAGGGCTGCGAGTTGTATAATGAGATGCTTGAAAGAGGGGTTGAGCCAGATGTGGTGGCGATCACAGCAGTGGTTGGGGGACATGTTCGTGCGAACCGTGTGGCTGAAGCGTGGCAGGTCTTCAGGAGTATGGAGGGCAAAGGCATTCGGCCCACTTGGAAATCATACTCGGTATTTGTTAAGGAGCTGTGCCAAATTTCGAACTCAGATGAGATTCTTAAGGTTTTGAACGAAATGCGAGCTTCTGAGATATTCATTGGAGATGACATGTTTCATTGGGTGATATCTGATATGCAGAGAAAGGGAGATGTTGAGAATGTGGAAAGAGTGAAGCAGATACAGAGAACCTGTAAGCTCGACATTCGAGATGCCTTATCTACCAATGAGGCAGCCGTGGAACAGGAAAACAAAGTTGACTTGGTTAAGAAGTCGGAGCCACAGGCAACGATTTTCCATCGATTGGAGCCACTTTCAAAGGCTTATAATGAGAAGGATTTGCAGGAGATTTGTGGAATTTTGTCGTCAACACTAGATTGGCACTTAATTCAAGAGGCTTTAGAGAACTGCACTGTGGAATTAACTCCGGAACTTGTTGTCGAGGTACTGAGGAACTGCAATACGAACGGCTGTGTCGGGTTGCAGTTCTTCGAGTGGGTAAAGAAGCAAACAAATTACAGGCACACCTCGGAAACTTACAATGTGGCCATCAAACTCGCCGGACGGGGCAAAGATTTCAAAAACATGAGGAACCTTTTCCACGAGATGAGAAGAAACGGGTACATGATCACACCGGATACATGGACAATCATGATCATGCAATACGGTCGAACCGGGTTAACCAAGATTGCACTCAACACGTTCGAAGAGATGAAAGCCAAAAAGTGTAACCCAACAGCGAGTAACTACAAGTACTTGATCATATCTCTTTGTGGGAGGAAAGGAAGGAAGGTGATTGAAGCCATAAAACTATTTCAAGAAATGGTTCGTGCGGGTTTTGTCCCTGACAAAGAGCTGGTCGAAAGTTACCTCGCTTCTTTATGCGAAGAAGAGAAGCTCGCCGATGCTAGGAAATGCGTTGATTCGCTTCACAAATTCGGTTTCACAGTTGCCCTGAGCTATTCCTTGTACATCAGGGCTCTTTGTAGAACTGGGAGAATAGAGGAAGCTTTGGCTTTAGCAGATGAGGTTGGATCTGAGAGAACTACACTCGATGAGTTCACTTATGGAAGCATTTTCCACGGGCTATTAAGGAAGGGACGAGTGGAGGAAGCCCTTGAGAAAATGGCTTCCATGAAGAAGGCGGGAATTAACCCGACTGTCCATGTCTACACATCCCTAATTGTACGTTACTTGCAAGAGAAACAGATAGAGAAGGCTCTAGAAACGCTCCGAACAATGAGGGAGGAAGGTTGCGAGCCGACTATCGTTACTCATTCTGCTTTTATCAGGGGATATGTGGACATGGGCAATGTAGCCGAGGCTTGGAATGTCTTCTCTCGGATGAAAGAGAAAGGCCCTTTACCTGATTTCAAAACATATTCGATGTTCATAAGCTGTCTCTGCAAAGTGGGCAAGTCTGAAGAAGCTATGAAGCTTATAGATGAAATGTTAGAAAGTGGGATTGTTCCAAGTACTGTCAATTTCACAACAGTTTTTCATGGCTTAAACAGGGAAGGCAAGCAGAGATTGGCACAAACTGTAATGCAACAAAAGTTAGCTCTAGTGAAAAGACGCAAGTTATCGACATAAATGTACATTTGTTGTTCTGATAGATGTTGATTTTCATTGTTCATAAATTATCATTATTAATAAAGGAACGAAACGGCCCATTAGAAAAGAAATATTTCCTGAAAGTTGTACATTTTGCCGTTGTAGTTTTAAAATTCTTGCAATGTGTCAATAGTTCTATTACTGGTAGTTTAAGTACACCAACAAACATGACATAAATGTCATATATTACATTATATTATCGACTGAATATATTTTGATAAAACATCATGAAAGTAAACATAATCAGAGAATAATAAGTTAAAAAGAACTAATCTTTTTTGGGGCATATGAATAAAAGTAAATAAATAAATAAATAATTAGAAGGAAGATAAAAGTAGAAAAAATAAGAAGTTAATAAGAGACCGAATGAACATTGAAAACTCCAACTGGTTGAAAAGATTGTTAACAAGTTTTATTCTTACAAGCTCTTTGGCCAAAAAAAAAAAAAAAAAGAGAGAGAGAAAAAAGAACTGCTCTCAACCATGGACATGCATGGCAATATATGAATTGAGAAAGGAAACAATTAAAACAACTCTCAACCATGGTTTGTAGATACAATACATTACTTATCGATGGTGAACATTCCTAATTTCTACGGTTGGTTTTATTTCCTCAAAAACCAAAATCCATCTCTGATCTCCTGATTCATTTTTATGAAACTTCAACTGGTATTGAAATTCAAGTCTACCTGAAAAAAGAAAAGAAATAAGCTACATGCGAGCAACCTGAAAGATTTCTATGTCCAAACAGAAAATTACCCGCCAATACGGGAATTAATCATTTACTCCCATAAACAACTAACAAACTTAAAACTGACAAAGGCGAAAATTGGATACATACATTGGAGATTTGTCAGCTTGTGAATCTTGCAGTCAAAATTTTGTGAGGGAAGAACAATGCGGAATTGACGAGAAAAAGAGCAGTAGGTCAAGACGAACCTGAAAATGGTTGGCAATCCCTTGGTTAGAAATAGGTTAAACTTTAATATTTAACTATGTTGTAATAAGAATATACGATATAAATTGCATGCTTGTATTTTGGTAATAAGGCACACTAGCAGCAAAATGGCAACACAATACTCTGCTTATTCCTTACATTGAAAGGACGAACTATTTATACAAAGAAAATTTCCATGTAACCGAAACAGTAACTCCCAGCAATAAATAAGCAGGAGAGGAGATTAGTAAAAATAACATATTGAGAGTAGAGCAAGGATGGAATGACCCACAACAATGTGCGATAAATATTAGTTTGAAAAGTGTACTTAAGATTACCTTATTACAGCCTTTTTACAATTTCTTCAATAACACGCTCATAGTAGGTCATTCTCCGTATAGCTTTAACAGCTTCTCCAAAGTTCCGATTCCGGAATGCATTTAAAAACAAGTTGGACCAGTGTGTTAGCTTCTCTTTCATCTGTACCAAAAGGACAAGGCATCAAATACAAAAAAGCTAGATCGTCATACCAAACTGATTGATTAATTAAATAATATAGAAATTAGATGGAATATCTGCTTCCAAATTCGAGCAAAAACTCTATAGAAAAGGATAGGGGTCTACATGTAACAGCAGCAGAGATTCAAGAGCCTAAGAATCATCTGCTCGATATCTAAATCCTTGTCACCATTTTCTAACTTCTAACGCAATCAGATTAACAAGTGTCAAATCTCGAACAAAACCATTCTACTCCTAGCTGATTTCACACTGTTGTAAGCAGTTCTAATGGAACTCCCATTGAGCTATTGATACCTCGGATTGAATCATGTTTAACGCTTGAGAGTCAGCTGCCTCCTCGACAGCTTCCCTGATTTCCATTATCTGCAATTCATTTTGTGAAAGTATTAGAAATGCAACGTATAGGCTCAAAACTAGCCATTTTCTTTTAAAAAATACAAGTTCAAAACATAGAAAGTCCAAAGTTTGCTTCAATGCTAGCAAGTCAACAAGAAAATTTAAAGCAATCTTCTGCACTTTCAATCAGGCTACACACTAAACTCAACCATGGTAGAGAACAATGTCAACTTCACTTATGTTTTGTATTTTTAGTTAATAGTTTCAAATATATATATGAATTATATATTAAACTGCTAAACAAATGAGCAAACATATCATTCAAACTTACCTCTGAAAGCAATTCAGGTTCTGAAATTGTTTCTTCTTCATCAACATCCACACCTTCAAGCTTTAGCTGCAACAAGTAATATATAACTTAAGTACATTAACTTGCAAGACTAGAAACAAGTACATATACTGTACTTTTGGATTCACAAACTTATTACTTACGAAGCAAGAAAAATCTAGGAGGGTCTTTCCTAAAAGCAAACCGTCTCGGAACCTACCCCTCAAGCCAAAATTAAAGATTACAAAGCTGCCGTTGAAGCAGAAAAGAAGCATGAAATGCAAATATTTGCATGTAAAATATGTAATCAACATAAACATACGTGAAAAATACAATATTGGCAACAAAAAGCACATTGGAAAAACTAATAATAAACGAGAACACTTACGACGTAGATTGCTCTCGACAAAGGCTTGCTAAGAGTGCGATATGCATCGATCACCCGAGCAGACTGCTCAGCAGCATATTCTCTTTCTTTCTATCAAAATATCAGAAAAAATATTTCTAAAGCATTTGCTTTTCTTCTTTCTTCTTTTGGAAAAAAAATAAAACAGAAACATTATAATAAGCAACAACAACAACAATGTACTGACTAACTTCTGATTTTGAATGAACTAAATCAGGGTGTAACTTCTTTTGCCAGTCTTTGTACTTCCTCTCCAGATTTTCGTCTTCGATGTCGTACTTCTTTTCCCTGTTGATATATTAATTATTAGACCAAGAAACCCAAAAATAAATTGAATACCATTTCATCAAAAGTTGGTGAAGTAAGTTCATTAACGACATTACAAGTAACTAAAAGTTTTGCAATTCATTTGTTCTAATGCTAATCAATAAAGCTAACAAAAATCAACCCAATACAAAATTTTGAAATTGAGAATTAACCAGCAATAACCTTCAAACCAAAATTACTCGTACTATTATTATTAGTTCTTTTATCAACAAGAAAATTATAAGCTAAATAAGCTCTACAAACTTCCAATCCTTAACCTGTTACAATTTATTAAGTAATAACCACAAAAAAAAAACCCTTAAATACCATTTCATCGTCACATAAAGCAGCTTCAATCATTAATCAAACAATCAAACCCAAAAAAAAAAAAAAAAGCAACAAAACAAGAATTAGATAAATTCCAAAAGTTCAAGAGACTTTTCGCTGCCAAAAAACTCGAATCTCAAAACCCAAGACTTCAAACCCCAATCGTTCGAAACGAACTTACAATCCGAATATCTGGAAGTAATCGACGGAACGATCCACCGGCTGAACGCACCGACACGACCGACACACGAGAAACGGCGCCGCTTCGCCGCAGCTCCAGCACGTGGCGCCCCCGCGAGCCGTTTGGGAGCAGAGAAAGTGTTTCCCGGAAAGTCCGAAACCCCCGAGAAAGTCGAGTCTGCGGCCGGGGGCGAGGAAGAAGACGATCCCAGGCTCGCCGGAGCGGCGAGAGGAGCGAGAGGACGAGCGATATTTCGCGGGGGCGGAGCTGACCGGAGCGGAGGAGGCTCGCCGGAGAGCGGCGGAGGACAGTGGGGTCCACAGTCTCTGCCTGGCGGCCATCGCGGGAAAACAAACCGATCGTTCTGTGGAATTCGCAACACTGTGAATCTGTGATTATTGGATGTCGTTTTATAGGGGTTTGAGTTGTACAAACGACGTGTCGTTTAACGCTGGGATTTTGAAAGATGTCGTTTCGCTTTTATCGTGGAAAACGACGTTCGGTTTGGTGGTTTTAGGATGTAAACTACAGTTCTTTAGACTTGCTGAATTTTGCTGTCGTTTTATGTGGTTTGGGTTTTAAGAAGTCGCCTTCGAGCTTCATGTCTATGGGTTTTTCTTTTTTATGTAGTGGAAACTTGAAATTACGTAATTTTATGTCGTTTTATCGAAAACGACGATGAAAATTTGTTTATAAATTTTGTTCTCTTTTGCGCGTATAGCAATTAGCAACTAGCAAGCAAGAGGATAAAATCGTCTCTAACTATTCTTGAAATTTTAGAAAAAAATTCTAAAAATCTTACTTTTTATCTACTAAGACATAAGTTTTTCTTAATTTCTATTCTAAAAGTGAAGTTGCGTTTTCGATTATCAAGGTTTCTAAATATACATAGCTCTTACATTTTTTAAATTAAATTAATTTATATTATAAAAAAATACAAAAACGAGGAATTTCAATACAATGGACCACCAGACCTTGACACAAAAATCAAATAAAAGCGTTTAAGCTTATAACTCTTATAGTTGTACTAATAAATTTTCTTTTTGAGTTTTTTTAGGCATTTAATCAAATTTTTGGGTAATTTTTTAGGATTTAGCCATAGTTTCACGAAATTAGGGATTTAGCAATAACATGTAATATTTTTTGTAACATGTAATATATATACGTGTAAAAAATATAATATTAAATGTAACGTTACATTTAATATTATATTTTTTACACGTATATATGTTACATGTCACAAAAAATGTTACATGTTATGGCTAAATCCCTAATTTCGTGAAACTATGGCTAAATCCTTCAAACTTTACATTTAAAATGGCTAATTGCTTAACTGGCCCATATTTTAAGTAAATAATTAACGTTTTTAAAAATTAAGAAACTAGTCATTAGCTCCTTAAAAAACTAAGGGCGTAATCACACCATCATATAATTAAAAAAAATGACTATTTCCTTAAGGGCCAATTAGAAAATTAGCAATTTCAAAGGTAAAGTCTGAATGATTTAACCCTATAATGTCAAAATTAAGGAAATAACCATTAAATACCTTAATCGACATAAGTAAATAATTAACGTTTACCTTTAAAATGGCTAATTGCTTAACTAGCCCATATTTTAAGTAAATAATTAAGGGGGATTTTGAGGAATACCTCATTCTTGACACAATGATAATCTATACCCCATGTATGTTGCACTTTTAATTTATACCCCAAAATTTACACTGCAAACATAGAGTGGAAATGAAGGGAGCACACCACATGGGGTATAGATTATTAAGTGGCATCAACAATGGCTTTATTTTGAAATTCTCCCAATAAATTAACGTTTTTAAAAATTAAGAAACTAATCATTAGCCCCTTAAAAAACTAAGGGCGTAATCACACTGTCATATAATTGAAAAAATGACTATTTCCTTAAGGGCCAATTAAAAAATTAGCAATTTCAAAGGTAAAGTCTGAATGATTTATCCCTATAATGTCAAAATTAAGGAAATAACCATTAAATACCTTAATCGACATAAGTATCCATGATAATTACTTAAAAAACCGCTCAAATCAAATATATTTTTTTCAAAAATTCAGTTCATTCAACTTAAAAAAACAAACCAAACCTACTGTTGCCAAATTTTCATCTACTGTGATAAAATAAAAAATAAAAAAGGCTAATTTCTTAAATTTCTAAAACTATGACTAATCCCTACAAAATTAGTCTAAAATTTGACTAAATCCTCAGAAATCTATTTCCGTTAATTAATATTCTTAAAACATCATCTAAAAAATGACTTATCAGCGTGATTTTTTGCAGTTTGAATGGTAGATTTCAACATTTCAAAATATGCAAAGTTAGGTATTTACATCTATTTAGAAAAGAGAATAATTATGACGCTCCTTTTCTAAAATTGACACCACATTTAGTGATGAAAATGAAATGCAATAAATTGGTCGCCTAACAATTATTCTTCTTCTTTAAAAAAAAAAAAAAAAGAAAGAAAGAGAGAAAATAGGATTATTCTACTAGACTTTTCCCCATTTAGCTTCTCTCATTCTCAAATGAGATGATGCAATTAGAAACTTTAGGAATCACATTTCAATTTTGGTAGCTTCCCGGTTCAACTACTACAAATCACACCGTCCTTAGAGTTTGGCACAAAAAAGAAAAGTCGTAGGGCTTAATCAAGTGGGCATATTCATACAGTCCAAAAAAATAAATATTAAATAAAAAATACAGTGTTTTGTAATTAGTTGTGGTAAATTATTGATTATATAAATGCATTCTCATATGTTACAATTCCACTCTTTTATGCCATATGTTAGTTAGACCTCTTGTGGCCTAATTTTACCATTTTCCATGGCTTCAAGAAAACTGCTTTTTATGTCACAAATTCTTCTCAACCTCTTAAGAAATCATGCCAAAGCAACAAAATCTATGCGTTTTCCCTTTGGCTAGCTTATTTCCTCTGTAAGGACTGGTTTCGTGGAAGCCATTTGCATCGCCGTTCAAATATTTGTTATTTTCTGTACGATGGTTCAAAATTGGCACGTCCGTTGGGCCGTTTGTGACGGTGCGAACATCGACCTGATTGGTATTAGTATCGGAGGGAGCTGAGAGTTTCTGCTCCGGAGACGCCGGTGCTATTCTGTTGTGGTTAACCTCCTTCGAGAAGGAGTTCGATCCTCCTTGCCTGAAAGCAAAAACAACACGAAATTGAAAATGAACACGAACACGTGACTGATCACAGTCTTGCTTTTCCTTTCGGAGAAACATTCAACTATACGCAGACCCCCAAAAAAAAAAAAAATTATTTATAGCCGAAAAATTATACATTTAAAACTTGATAAATGGGCATAACTAGACCTAAGTGTATAACCGCTGCAATAAACCAAACTAGCAAATTAAGTATTGAATGTCATTAATCATGGCCTTAAGAACCTGTGGTTGCAAATGGAAGAGCCATACCTAATTGATTCTTGCGAGGATTTCCTCGCCGTGGATTCTTTTTCCACCTCGACATGAGCTTCGAGGTCCAAATTGACGTCTAAAAATTTCAATTCCTTATCAGCATTACTTTCCTTGGGAGTTCTTTCACTAGCAAAGCCATAAGCGGACCGTGTTTGAGAATTGAATCCGTGTTGTCTAACCATCGAAATGACCTTTTCCAGTGTTCCTAGAGCTTGTTCCACATCAGAGCTTATAACAAAACTTCTCTTTCCGCTAGCTGGGGGTCTTTCTATTATTTTCTCGACCAAAACTTGTTCGCCAAAACGCTTGCTTTCGTCGCTCTTGAGCTCTTCAATCTCGCAATTAGTTGTCTTTTGACCAATAACTTGAGCGACCTCTGATGGTAATTCGACTTCATGGAAACCAGAATCAACCTTTTGATCCATTATCCTCGAGCTGTCCAAAATATTCGGGGTTCCATTTTCTTCAGGGGTGACAATGACCACATTATTTGTGGTCTCATCTTCTTCAGGTACAGCGATGACCAAATTTTTCATGACTTCATTCTCTTTGTGAACATCGGTTTCTACTATTTCAGGCTCGTTTTCTTCCAGATAGCCGTTTGATTTATTCGTGGAATAGAGGGCTTCGCGTATACGAGCGTACAGCGAACCCTTCAAGGCTTTGCTGAAATCTTCATCCGTCGTAAACCTAGATGAAACTGCCTGCGGTTTTCAAACATGCTTTAAGCATCTGAACATGTTCTAAAATGTTTTAACCTAAATTTTCAGCATATTTTGCATACGAAACATATATACACTACCTTTTGATAGAGTCTGAAACCATTGCCGATCAGCTGCCTTGACATAAAATTTATAAGCGATGGCGGGACAAAGTCCAGCTTTACATCCATAGTAGCTATCGTCCTACAAAATATGAACAAATATAACTTAAATTGTTCATAACTTTCAAATTTAAAGCAGGAAATTCTTTGTCTATATGGCCTTATTATTACCGTTTTGACACTTGGTACTTTCAAATACTTGCTCTAAAATTTTCAGTAAAAATACAGTTATAACTTACCGAAAATAACTCCGTTCCGAAGTCACCTTTTGCAAAGCAAAGCCTCCCACAACTCCAATTCTCACCACATCCTTTGCCTCGGGAATGGCTTCACTAGTGAAACCATCAGTGTTAATATCAATGCTTCCTGAATCGGCAACCTGAGAGCAGATCGTAATTCTTTTACTTCGGAGTACGATTTATAAACAAAGACAAAAAGACCAAATTTATGGAACATTTTGTTTTAGTACCGTGTTTAAGAGAACGACAAGCAGATCATCTTCGAAATATTCGAACAAAAAATAGTGCACGATAGCTTCTCTAGTTGAAAGCGGCCACGAAACCTTCACCCTTTCTTCCAAAAATATAGAGCACAATCAATATTTGAGAACAAAAAATGGTTAAACACCAATCTTTTACAGTTGTTTCTAGTCACTTGACAAACCTCACTAAAGATATTTGCTCGCCGTTCCGAATCTTCTGCAAACTTTTGCATGAAAGAACTTTAAAAGTGGGGATTGTCGACTGAGGCCACCTGGGACATTATGGAAAAAAGAGAACCATGTTATTGTCGAAATAACGATTTACTCTCGGATCAATCATAAATACCCTTGTCCTATAAATTCAAAGTGTACAAATTTTTCTAAAAAAGATCTACAGATGGTATCGTGTGATGTCATTGTAATCCCTACATACAATAAATAAGAGCCCGGAGAAAAAATCATGAAGACAGAGAATATAGTATGACTCACCATTTGCTGTAAAGGGCTGATTCCCATGAAATGCATAAACCTGAAATATCAAAGAAGAAGACTCGTCTTAGTTCTGATTTGATTAATAAGTCACATTTGAACGATCTAGCTGAACTCAAAGCTTATCCTTGTAGGACAAGGCTTGAATGTTTTGATTGGTTTAGTTTATCTTACAGATATCTAAAGGCCCATCCACATAGCCTTCAACAAGCAACGTATGAAAGGGACTGCCTGCCGGGCCTTCTCGATACATAACACGAAACTCTTCATTGTCCTGTTTTACCTATCAGAAAGAGTAAAAACCATCTAAAATCAAGTTTCTCCAATACACTTCTTCGGCGATTACTTAAATGAACATCGACACATGGAAAATGGGATACAAAATCTCAACTATGATCGATCATGGATTCATGGTATAAGCTTAAGGCCTTAGAAAGGGGGGAAAAAAAAGGTCTCAGATATGGAACTAAAGATTCATTAACTATGATTAATCAATCAGCAAAATTTATGTTGCTATATAGAGTAGATAGCGTACTTTCCACTCCGGCAGCGACGCGGTTTCACGAGCTTTTGATTTGTCATTGCTATTTGCAGAAACACTCCTCAACATATCAAGAAAATTCGCCACTTCGGCGGTCCTCTTATCTATCACTTTCTCGCCACATCCTGCTGAACCAACAAAACTCGATGCTGTTAAGAAAAGTGCGAAAAAAAAAAAAAAAAGAAAGAAAGAAAAGAAAGGAAACAAACAGCTCCCATATAGTTCACAAAACAGCATATTATCCGAACAAAAAAAGGGCACTTAATGAACAACAACCTTCAGTATCTTTCCCCGACGATTGCAGGATCTGATTCTTGACAAGGGATTTCAAACTCCCTTCATTTGTTAGCTTTGGAGACGCCAAAGTTCGATCGAGCCTCTCCCTATACTGAGTGATCTTTTCACTTTTCACCATTTTCGCGTCTCAAAACTAGCTACTAGAAAAGTCCCTCTTTTCAACACCTCATACACATGAGAATTCAAAGCCAGGTATTCTCAACAGGCCCGGATATGATCCTAATCCTGAAGAAACCACATAAATAAGCAAGTTTCAAAACTGTCACTAGCCAAAGCAACTATCATCCTTGCCTAAAAACATATATATATCAAAAAGGCAAACTTATTTCTCTCAATAATTAGAGGCTTTGAAAGTTACCCAAAAGAGAATCAATGAAGTCTTTCCACAGAAAGCAAAGCAATCAATGATTCCAAAACTAACTAACAAGCAAACTTCATGACCTTCAAAACCCAAATCCGAATCCCAACTTTCACCAAAATCAGCTACTGTGATAGAACATATATATCAAAAAGCATCACATTAAAAAATAAAATTAAAAAGTCCACAAACCATCAATACCACAATGAAAAATTCCACAAACAATATCTTCGGCGCTGACTAGATAATAAAACCAGAGATTATACCCAATACCCAGATACAGTTGGCACAAATTAATGTAAAAACCAATCCAAAAGAATAAAAATAAAAAAACCACAAAATAAAAATTACCCAGATTCATCATATTCCATGAGAGTCGTTGAAAATTCAACTGAGCTGAAGAAACTTCCACCAAGCTTGGCGTCTTTATTTTATATATATATATAATATATAAGAAGCTCTAAACACAAGCCCAGAGTCTCAAAAGATATGCAAAATCCTCACAAAACCCAGATTGTAGATCCCAAAACCAGGCTGATAATAATTTCTCACCCTTTAGAGGAAACAAACCCACATGGTTTCCCTTTGGGATTTGCCTCTCTCTGTGTTAAGAGTTGAGGAGTGATATTCTATGCAATAAAAAAAAAAGATTTCAAGGAATTATCATATTACTTTATAAAATAAAAATATAAAACGAAATTAAGATTTTTGTTTTGTACCATTAACAAGGTTCTAATTCTAAAACAGTGCTTTTGTATACTTGAGGAAGAAAGGTCGGCATTTGAGTGGGACCCACCTTTTTGGGATTAAAGTTTTTTTTTTTTTTTTAAGACTTTCAAAGTAGTTGGCAACCGCTAAATAGTTATTAGTGCTGACAAGCAATTCATGAGGTTGGTACTAATTCCACTCTACTACGACCTATTAATTGTATTATTATTCATTATTACAATAGAGTCAAAACTATAAGAATTCGGGCAACATTACGAAATTGAATTTAGGTACATAATTGGTTGGAAAAGTATAATTCGGCGCAATTGAGGAACGTTTTGTTAATGTTTATGATTCTGATTTCAGATTATGTTTAGTTGAATTAGTTTTGCATTATTTTTTAATAATTTTCGCTGCGTAAATTATTTTAAATTTGAGGTGAGACTCAACTTTAAATTTGGAAAAATGTCGTGGCATATTATATATTGTAAAGATTATTGACTTTTAAAAATTATATTTAATCTGCTTTATTAATTGAATAATATTAGACATATTAATTTTTTAATATTAATTTATGTGACAGTTGATTTGTCATATTTTAATTGATAAAATATCAAATTTTTGTTTCAAGTGACAAACACTCACTAATAATAATATGACATATAAGCTTTGAATTAAAAAAATTGATAAAAAAGTTAATATACGTGTAATATTGCTCTTTTTAAATTGATAGTTATCATAACAATTTATTCCTACGACAAAATTAACAATAAGTTTTTCTTACATCGCATGGTTGCCAAATTAACCCGGTTCATTGAGATATAAAAAGTATTAATTAAAGACAACAAAGAGCGTAAAAACGACACTTTTGTGATGAGATGCCAAATTTATGGCAATGGCATTTTCAGCGTTGGAGATAGTCTTTGTGTGAAAGCTTATTGCGTGGAACACGTGTCCTAACAAGTTGGGGCTTCATGTAAGAGAATTTAAGCACGTGGCGTTGGTCTTAAGCTAGTGTATTTGTCAATTTTCAATTTTGCCAAGTATAATTTTGCCTTTCTATAAGAAACAAAAAAGGGATCCAAGTTGGGTTTATGGTCTAAAATCTAAATAGGTGTGGGCTTAGCACTAGATTCGTGGACGAAATCGTGAAAAAAGTTTCTATATACCATTAAATATTTTTAATAGTGTATTTGTCTATCAAGGGCTGGTTAAATGATTTAATACTAACTAAATTATAGAGATTGTGTTTTGAAAATTTTGGGGGGACTTTTGAGTTAGGTTTTGATATTAAAATTTTTTGAAAAATTATAAGTCAGGATTTGAAAATTAAAAATTTGGGAATATTGTGTATTAGGTTTCGTTGTAGATGAAGAATATGCGAGTAAGACTAGGAGGGGGAAACGAAAAGAATTTTTTTTTCTTTTTAATTTTTTGTTAGTGAATGAAAAAAATACATTTGAATATAAGTCCATGTGAGAGGTACGTGTGTGTGTTCCGTCCAATTGTATGGACGTTTTTAATTTTAGGCAAAGTGCAACGATTTTTAAATTCATATAGATTAATCTTAAAAGAAAATTAAGATGTCAAAGTGTCACAATGCGATAAATTGGAAGATCATAGGTGAAAAAATTGTAAAAATATAGCCTAAGCCAACTTATATAGTAGTGACAATTTTTTATAATTAATCAATATTCGCATCAAAACTTATATACGTTGTTACAAAAGTTAACATTGACAATTGATTCATTTTTTTTAATTTAGTATTAGGAAAAGCATATTTTAAGGAACTTTTTGTCTTTAGCGAGGCACACTTTTTTATTAAAAATAATAAAAATTACTTAATTAGAAATAATTATATACTTAAAAAAGTATCAGTTAAAAAATTAATTGTTTTAAAGATAAAATTTGAAAGATTTAATCATACAATGTCACCAACAACAACAACACAAAAGGGAGAATTTCAAAATAAAATCATTCTTGATGCCACTTAATAATCTATACCCTATATGGTGTGCTCCCTTCATTTCTATTCTATGTTTGTAGTGTAAATTTTGGGGTATAAATTAAAAGTGCAACACACATGGAGTATAGATTATCATTGTGTCAAGAATGGGGTATTCTTCAAATTCCCCCACAACAAAACTAAACATTTAACCGTAAAGAAATAAAATAATACCAACTGTACTGGGCTTATCAACCCATTATCTCAGTGGGCCCTAAAAACCTCTTCAGCCCATTTATATCTAGGCCGCACTGATTCAGCCCAAACAGTCTCTCTATATTTCCATTTATTTAATTTTTTTTAGGTATTTTAGGGGGAATTACAAAGTAAAGCTTGATGCCATTTATTAATATATGTATCAAAAATAGTGTGTTATTTTTTATTATATGTTCGTTGTGTAAGTTTTTATTTTTATTTTTATTTTTATTATATGTTAGTAATATAAATTTTGAGATATAAATTAAAAATATAATTCTTATGGAGCATAGATTATTAGTATTGAGCATTCTTTAAAAGGGTGATTCTGTGTTGGGAAAAGGTAAAAAAACAGACTGGTGGGAAACTTTTGTGTCAACCATTGATTTTAAAATAAAGGGTGGAAGATGTGAAAAGAGCAAATTTTTAACTTGCTATTGTATGTGGATGATTTTTACTAAAAAATAAATCACTTTTTTATTTTGATCTTCCTCAACCCAGTCTCATCTCCTTCACCATCGTCCACTGATTAAGTCCACCTCCACAGAGCCTATTTACTTCATCTCCCTTATTTTGGATGATATTTTATATCACTAATTGAAGGTCGGGTTGGAGCCTCTGGTAGTGTAGAAGTTCTTGATGATAGAGAAATTGTTCACGCGCGCCAATGAAGGTTACGGCGGATCTCCAATGGAAGCCCAAGGATTCTAAAACGTTTTAGCATATTAAAAAAGAAGAAAGAAATGTTGCATATTGAAATCAAAAGGGTAAAAAAAAAAAAGAAACAAAAAATAAGTATTTGAACTCAAGACTCGACGATGACGAATGCAAACTGAAAATGAATGTCGGCGTGGTTGATGATGACGTCAAAGGGGTAGTGGAGGAAATGAACGAGGGCGACGCGGAGTAATGGCCATCAAAGAAGCTTGATTTCTCCCTCTCTTGTGCTCTTGATATTTTTTTAATAATATTCGAGTGTTGTAATAAACACAATAATTTATATGCACCCTCACTAACACCCAATAATATTTCATATCCTATTCCCCACCAGTCTGTTTTTTCTTCGTTTCCCATTACAGAAATGGCGCTTTAAAATCCCATTTTTATTTATTTTCAAAATTTATTTCACAAAAAATATTTTAATATTTGGGAAATTATCCAAGCAAGAAAGCAAGCGCTGAGCTCAACAGAGTTATACAAACACAGCAAAAATGGCGGTTCAATTGCTCTCTGGCCATTGCCATTGCCAATGGCTACTCCCAAGCTCTCTTTCTTTCTCGCCTCACTTTTCTCAGAGCCCAACCAAACAGAGACCAAACCTCTCTGCGACGCTCTCTCTTTCGTCTTCGTCTCCGTCTCCTACTATCCAGGCAATATACCACCCAATTTCATTTTCACGTTACAAAATATATCAACTTTCGCAATTATTCTTCGTTTTTTCGTTCGCAATTTACTTGCCAGTTCAGTTCTTTTGTAATTTGAGCTATTAGTTATATTGTTTGTGCTTTCGGTTTTTTTTTTTTTTGGTATTCTTTTTCATTTTTGTAGTAGTTAGGTTTTGTCCGAGAAAAATGGCTTTTGTATTATTCAATTGGGGACTATTATGAAAATTATGCTTCAAATCTGTTTTTATGCCATCTTTAAGAAATATCCCAACTTTTATTCTTTTAATTGAATATCACTTTTTATATAATTCATATATCATGGTTTATAAGTAAATACTAAAAAAGAATACATACTGAAAAGTAAATCATGGTTTCAAATCATGGCTTTTTTTTTCCTTAAAAAAAAAAAGTAAATACTAAAAAGAAAAATGATCAATGAATCGTAAAAATTATCTTAATAATGCATACAGATTATATACTGAAATATGGACAGTTAATTAAAATCTTAATTATGGCCAAACTTTCGTTGGTAACTCAACAAATCATCCATGTATATATATAAATTATGCATGTACCATGACCCTTTTTTTTCTGTCTTTATTTCTCTTATATGTTCAATTTTTCACTTCTATGGTTGTTGAAAGTAATGCTTCTTAATGGTCATGAAAATATTGCAGATTGTTGGTGGGAAACATTCAGGTTTGTTTGTGAATGAGGGTTTGGATTCATATGGTAGCCTAGTTGAGACTGACTGGGTTGATTTGGATGCCGATCTTTATCACTGGACTAAGGGACTAAGGCCTGTTCAGGTACTACTTATAAAGTGTGATTAAGGACAATTTGCAATTAAATACTATGTCGCCTTGTTTGGTGTGAGTTCCATATTTTGTCGTGTGCTTGAGAGTGAAAAGAATGGTGGAGATTCTCCGGAAGAACGCGTTAAGAAGATTGTAGTCCCACCTTTTGTTTTGTGTTTGATTTGTATTAAACGAAAAACTAGAATGTTACTAAGAAACGGGAACTGATGCTTTGATTTGGGTACTGAAAATTGGGCAGTGGTATCCTGGACATATTGCGAAAACGGAGAAGGAACTTAAAGAACAGCTTAAGTTGATGGACGTGGTTATCGAGGTGCGAGATGCAAGAATCCCCATGTCCACTACGCATCCACTGGTTAGATCTCGTTTAAAGTTATTAGCACATTGGTAGTTATAGTTAAGATTTTTGCTTTCAAGTTAAATTACTTGCTCATTGGAAAAGATTTTGCTAGATGGTTATTTGATGTGTCTTTGTTATGCTTGGAACTATTATTTTTTATGATGAACAAATTGCCAAATGAGAAGCTTTGACAATTTAAGGACTTGAAATGACACAAGATGCTTTTGGTCTTGAACTTTTTTCTGGCTTATCCAGAACAGATGGATTCCTGGCTTGGTAATAGGAAAAGAATTTTGGTGTTGAACAGAGAAGACATGATATCTACAGCCGACCGGAATGCCTGGGCAGCTTATTTTGCAAGGCAGGGAAAAAAAGTTGTCTTTTCTAACGGCCAACTCGGAATGGTACCCTTTTTTTTAATCTGTCTCTAGAATTGAGAATCTTAAAGAAAGTCTCTACCTAAGGTCCATTTTTTGCACCTTTCACACACAATGTAATCAGTCTCACATGGTATGTGCAGGGCGCCATGAAACTTAACCGGTTAGCCAAGGCACTTGCTGCGGATGTAAATATCAAACGCAGAACCAAAGGTCTGCTTCCTCGTCCGGTAGGTGTCGATGTGTGTATGCCATTGTTGAATTTTAAAAGATTTCTTCTGAGAAACAGTAATAGTGTTTTCCCCCTTGTTTTCTACTGATAGGAACTAAGGGAGTTGGGGGAAAATAGTAATTAGTAGTTAGTTATTTGAAGAGTTTAGAAATATCAGGAGTTAGTATCCTATAAACAAGAGTGTTAGTGGTTAGTAGAGAGGTGTGCAAATTGTATGAGTGTTTGGTGAAGAAGAAATTCCTTTTAGAGAGCTAGTAGACCTCTCGAACGTCTACGAACCTATCTTTGTTTTCCATTCTATCCTATTTTCCATTAATGCAATATCCGAGTTCATATCGTCTTCTTTCGAAGAAGATTATATTATCTTTTCATTTACTACTTTGTTTGTCGATTTTCTTTTCCTTTTATAATCTGCCAATTTTTCTTCTAATATCTTCTTAGAAACTAACCAATTAGACCTATCAATTTGCCGTATCGTCACAATTGTATCATAATTAGTAATGCCAAGTTATATTTTTATGCACAGGTTCGAGCTGGAATAGTTGGGTATCCAAACGTTGGAAAGTCCTCCTTGATCAACCGTTTGTTGAAGCGACGGATGTGTCCAGCAGCTCCGAGACCAGGTGTTACGAGAGAATTGAAGTAAGCAATCTTGCTACCCGTAATCAGATACCATAGGAGACAGAAACTTTTGGTAGAGAGATAGACTCTGCGCCTTCTAATTATATGCTGAAGTTCGTAAAATTGCAATTATACTTACTGCATCAAATCCCATTGAAAAAATAAGGATACTCGAGGTGTTTCAACAAATTCTCTCGACCTGGTGAGGAGTGTCCTGAAACTTGTTCAAATTGTTCAATCTGAGTATATCAAAATTTTTAGTGTCTAACATAACACAGATTTAAAAGGTCCTGAAATTGTATTAAAGAAGAGCACACATACTCTTTTCATAATTGTGATTATTTTATTGTTAGCAGTTCTAATTCTTTAATACCAAAAGTATGGAATCATGTCAAACGGATTTGGGTGACTATAGATATGACTCGTCTTAACGCTGAATACTTTATCTTTTAACTCTTATCTGTAATTTCGTTTTCTCGCGATCCTTCTATTCCTGTTAAAAAGGTGGGTACGCTTCGGGAAGGATCTTGAATTGCTTGATTCGCCCGGTATAATTCCAATGAGGATCAGCGATCAGTTGGCTGCAATAAAGCTTGCTATATGTGACGACATTGGCGAGAGATCCTATGATACTGATGATGTTGCCTCGGTTCTTGTACAGATGCTAACAAAGCTTCCGTCAGTAGGTATGTGTGGAAAACTTTTTAACATATTCATCTAAATACAGCACAGAAGTTGGTATTGTAAGTTGATAAACTAAGTTTCAAATATCAGGTTCTTTATTTGCCCTAGTAATCTTATTTTCTGCGCTATTATCAGGTATAGAGCCTCTTCAAAAACGGTACAAGATTGACACAGACGGCCGTTGTGGTAAAACGTGCGTGCCAAGATTGACACAACAGTGTCAAGAACTAAAACTTGATCTGTTGAAATTGCACATTGCACTCCTTTTAAATTGTTCTTACTGATGCTATTTCTTTTCGCACGCAGATTCGTCCATAAGCTTGCGCTTCAGTTGTTTAACGGCGACGACCACCAAGCAGCATTCCGGATCTTGTCAGATTTCCGGAAAGGGAAGTTCGGTTGGGTTTCACTAGAGCGTCCTCCACGCTAACACTTCTGGGTAAATCTAGCTGTGGGCTAGGAATTTCCAAGTATTCCACCAATATCTATCTATCTAGAACCGAGCGACAATGACCGGTAATTAGAAGGCATGACAAGTTTGATATCCTCTTTCGGAGTCGAAAGCTTCAAAACTTGTCGTCAAGGAGAGATAGAGCGAAGGCAAGTATGGAATGTTCTAGAAAAGCTAATAGTGGTTGATATTTGCAGTGTCACAAAAAAGGAGCAAAAATTTTGGTCAAAGCCTTGTTGGGAAAAGAGTGTATTTGGAAAGTATATATAGTTCTCTCTACACCCACTTGGCTATATAATGTATTGCATATAACACTTCTCAGCTCTTAGGCTTCTCTTTGTATTGCTAAAAGTTCCAAACTTGGATGCTCTTAGCATAGTGGATCTTTTATATGTGATTATATAACAATGATGATTTCAAGCAAAATAAATAAATAACAGCAAAGTCTGAAGTGAAGTTTGTGTTGAACCCTAGAATGGCCATACATCTGAGGAGAAGGCGAGTTCGGCAATCGAACCCATGGCATCCGACTGTAGGTGTCAGGTATTACATGTGGTTGAGCTTGAACCGCGGGAAATGATCAAACTTTCTCAAGAACCAAACAGAATTCTCAGTTCAAACGAAAGGGAAAATAAGTAGGTTTGATTTCTGTAGCATTGACTAAAATCTATTGAGACAGTCCAACTCGGTGATTAATTTCATTTGTGGCTTTTTGGGTTCCAAGTTTTGTTTATATGTGGTTGAGCTTGAACCGCGAGAAATGATCAAACTTTCTCAAGAACCAAACAGAATTCTCAGTTCAAACGAAAGGGAAAATAAGTAGGCTTGATTTCTGTAGCATGACTAAAATCTATTGAGGCAGTCCAGCCCGTTGATTCATTTCATTTGTGGTTTTTAGGTTCAAACTTTTGTTGCAATGTCTTTGTTTATATGATTTTACAATCTCTTTGCTCAGAGACCTAAAATTTGGCTAGAAGATCTAAAAGTATATTTATGAAATGTGAGGCAAAATAATACTACAAGCAATTATCAGAACAGGAACTAGTATTAGCAACAAACTAAGAACCATGTTCAATGGGGCTTGATTATTTAAGTATTCAGAAGATCTTAACACCCCCAAAGATAAAAATAAAAACAAAAAGAATCGCCTTTCGACTGCATTGTCTCAAAACCTACGTCGTGATCAAACGTAGGACATATGCAACCAAAAGTATTCAAAGCGAAACTCTTGTTCACTTCGGTGCATCGGTGCTTCTGTGTCTAAGAATCTCGACGCCCAAGTAGTCAAGAGGTCCTGGAACCGCAACATGGGGCTTCCCAACTTTCACACGAACAGCGGAAATCTGGGGATGTTTTGTAAATGTTGTAGTTGCAATTAGCTGAGCAACTGACTCGAGAAGATTATGAGATTGTCCTTCTACGACTTGCTTTGCTATGCTGCGGTTTTAACAATTCAAACCAGAAAAATGAATCTCCTTCTAGAATGAGCACCAAAATCTCATGCATGAAAACATAATGCATTTGATTTTTTATTATTTTTAAATTTCATATAGAGCACTCTTCTTATTACTGAGTAAAGTTGTCAAAAAAGTAACAGGATTCCAAATATTGGCATAGATAATAGTATCAGAAAAGAAACCATAATACATAATTTTTTCTCTTTGGACAAAGTTTTTCATGCATAGAAGGCAAAGCTAATACCTATTACTGAGTAAAAGAGATTAAAAGACAGACTCAACATAAGAAACATTCACATTAAGCAGAAAGAAGCTATTTTTCCTGCTAAACAAACAGCAATATAAGACAAGGAAAACAGAAAAAAAAAAAAAACACTTATGCAAAGATTTTTCTAGCAGGAAATAAGGCCAATATTTATATATCCTGAACAAATATGGCTCCAAAAACCAGATTAAGACAAAGTAAGAGGATTGAAAGAGTTTCCTTCCAACACTTTTCAAAAATTCAATAAACGTTGTTTAATCACATCTTTCACTAGACTTTCTATGATTCGATAACGAAGATGTTCGAGTAACGACTCACCGATAGATATCTGTGTAACTAACGGTATCAGACAAGTCATCGGATGCACCGGCTGCACGGAGATCCATCCACGCATCGATATCAATCAAGAACTTCTGTCCCAGCTTCTTTTCCTCATGTTTCACACCATGAAATCCATGGAACATCAAACCCCTAAGTATTAACTTGTCTCCACTTAATCCTGCTTCACCTTCCATAACTTCTCCTGATTAACAACTGGTTTGTATTATTAGGCAATTAAGAGACTTGAAATGAAATGTCTTGTTTGTTTGCACATTGAAAAGTTGACAAGCCAATTGATTAAAGCCTCCGAACAAATTAACCAGAAAAGTGAAACTATGTTGCTTGACAAGAACCATGAACTTGTAAACATATATATTTCATGTTTGTTGAGATATATATTCGACAGGGAAATTAAAAATAATAATAAAAGTAAAAAATAAAAGTTTCATTAACTAAGAGTATTGAACATAGCTTCATACAATTTTATTTTATTCTAATTTATTGTCCCGTTATCCGAATAAAACACTATGGCCAGAACCAGAACCAAAACCAAACTTTGCTTATTCTATAAAACTATTAACTTTAGACGAAACCCATTTCTCATTTTCTCATACACAGTCCACAAAGAGCTTTTTTTTTTTTTTTTTTTTAACTAATGAATTATAAAGAAGAAATCAAAAAGAAAAGGCACCGAACCAAATTAATAATAATAATAAAAATAATAATAAGAAGGGATAATGACTTACTTCTGATGCAGAAAGAAGGAGCGAAGGAGTGTTGTGCGTTTGGGAGGAAGGGCAACGAGGATAAGATAAGATAAACTAAGATAACCCAATTGCACTAATATCCTAAATCTTTAATAATTTAACAAAAATAAATTAAATCATTAAAAAACCCAAAAGTAAACCATTAAACCCAAATTTTCACTAATTTAACCAAAAAAATCAAAAAACAAATTAAACACAACAATCCCAATAGTATTCAAACCCCAATCCAAACTCCAACATTCAAACCCCTTCAAAGTTCAAATCCCAAATTTCAAGTTCCAGCAATTTTCTCAAAATCCACAGTAATCGAAAATTCACTTTTTGCATCACCGAAGCACCCAGGTGAATGGGAAATCAAGCTTAGAGCACTAATTTTTAACCCACATACTCACTAATCAAGTTCTCAGATTTTAATCCATAAACCTTATCCTTCGGGAAAACAATCAATAGACTATGAGCTTAAAAAAGACACGAGAGTAAATAGAGGTACAATAAGCAACAAATGTGAAATCAACGTTCAAAATTTGGGAACATCAATAGTGCAAATTAAATATACCAGTCTGCTCTGCCTCTGCCTCCCTCCCTCGCGCTCGTCGCGTCCGCCTCCTTCCCTCGCGCTCGCCGCCTTCGCCTCCGCCTCCCTCCCTCACGCTCGCCTCCGCCTCCGCCTCCCTCGCGCTCGCCGCCTTCGCCTCCGCCTCCGCCTCCCTTCCTCGCGCTTGCCTCCGCCTCTGTCCCTCGCGCTCACCTACACCTCCGTCGCCGTTTCCCTTCGCCTCGCACTCGCCGCCACCGCCGTTGCCCTCCGCTCTCCAAATTTTCAGATATAAGATACAATGAAAGAGAAAATGGGAGAGAGAGAACATTAAAGAGTAAAAATTGATTTTTTTTAAAATTATTATTATTAAAGATTTAGGGTATTAGTGAAATTTTTAAATATATCAAGGGTTAAATTATAATTTTTTTAGTGTCAAGTCATTGATTATAACTTATGGATTTTGACGGACGGTGTAAAGGAAAAAAAATCATTGACACCCCTTACTTTTGGCGAAATACCAAAGACACTTTCTGAATCAAATGTAATACCAATCACACTCCTTTATTAACTTCTATTAGTTAAAATATATAAAATATCTATAATAATCCTGAAATTAGTTTATTAGTTGCTAAGAATTTATTTGTGGGGCTAATTTTTGATTCTTAAGCCGTAACCTTCTATTGCTTCAAAAGGTAGCCTTTGGCTTATGGGACAAACGTTCTAAAAAAAAAAAATCAAGCTGCAATGACTAGTTCAACATAAAAATATATATATATATATATATATTATATGGTTCAAGCATGGGTCATATATATAGAAAAAATTTGTATAAACTTGAAAAAAAATAGTTGGCTCATTGTAAAATTACATATATTATTTCTTATAATTAATAAAATGCAAAATTTATATATATTTGTTTGGACATTTAAAAAGTAAAGAAAATAAAATTCCAAAAATACTTGAGAAAGTGAGAAGTGAGAACTAAAATTTTATATTAGATGTGGATATGTTAAAAATAAATGAGATATAGAGTATTTATAGATATGAGTTTACTAATTTTTTTAAGAATAAAATGATATTTATTAGTTTTACTTATTTTTTTTTCGTATTTTTACCATTTGAGGGTATTTTAGGCATTTTTAAAATATGAAACGGCTATTTTTTAACGAAACAGATGGAATCGACTTTGAGGGGGTAGGGTGTCAGTGATATTTTTTAAGAAAACAATGGGTATCAGTGGCATTACATTTGATTCGGGGAGTGTTCTTGGTATTTCGCTAAAAATGAAGGGGTGTTAATGATTTTTTTTCCAGTGTAAAATGATCCAAATTAAATAATTTAGGACAAATAAGTCGAAATTAAAAAATATAATGCGTTCGATAAATATTGCACAAATATAAGGTGCAAAAATATAATTTTTCCAATAAAGAGTGTGGGTCCCATTATTGAAAAATAATTAATTTATTTTTAATTAAATTTGAATGAAAACTATATGTATTTGTTTATTAATCAACAATTTTAAATATTAGCTCAAATGTTAATTATCAACTCAATTTCAAAATCCTGAATAATGTTATCCTTGTTTTTTGGCCAATCAGAGCTCAGAGCTCAACCAGTCGATGTTGCCAAACAGCTAACTCTACTCCGCTGTTTGTTTCGTTTTTTTATTATTATTATTATTATTTTTCCCTCTGTTTGTTTGTACGAGTCGATTTTCCCTCGGAAAAGTAAAGACTCCAACTTTTCTCGGCAACCAAACAGAAACATCAAAATTTCGCAATCGCGGAGATTCTGAACCGAACTCTGCGTCTACGCTCAATTTCACGATCGAGGTGTCGTTTCTCTGGAGAAGAAGGAATGGAAAATGGCGAGAGTTTTAGGGCAAATTGGACCCAATCTCAGGACGAGTATTTCGTGGAGCTTTTGGTGGAACAAGTCCGTAAAGGGCACAAGACCGGCCATGGATTCACGAAACAGGCATGGTCCGAGATGGTCGTGGCTTTCAACGAGAAACTAGGGTTTCAATATGACACAGATGTTCTCAGAAACAGGTACAGGAGATTGAGGAAACAATACACTGAGATGAAGAGTCTGGTTGCTCAAACTGGGTTTTTTTGGGATGATTCTTTGAAGTTGGTTAAAGCTGATGATAATTCTTGGACTGAATTTCTCAAGGTAAAATTGGGGAAAAAAAAAAAAAAAAAACCAACCAACATTGGGTCGAAATGTATTATTGTATCTGTTCAAACCACCAAGTTTAGCTGATTTGAAGTTTCACGTTGAAAATTTGCTTATGAAATTTTCAACATTCACATGTTAATTCTAAGGTTTTATGAGTCAGTTTGGGCATATCGAATGGTTTAGAGGCACTGATTAGAGTTTTTAAATTGCAAAATTGGATTGTACTCATTCAATGTCTTGGACATTGCGTTTTTCAAGATCGTACTCATATTGTCAAGTTTTTTTTTTTTTTTTTTTTGAAACAACATATTGTTAAGTTTTGAGACTCATAAATATCATGTAATAATGTATATGTGTTTAAAGTATTAAGGTAGACGTTTTGATCCAATATGTTACACCAACCAATTGTCACTAGTTGTACTCACAAATAGCTCAGTTATAATTGTACTTATTCAGGCTCGCAATACTGGTTTTTAATGGCCATATTGGTATTTGAAATTGCTAGCTTTTTCACGTTCATGACAGGTTTGAAAAAGTGATTGTAGATGTCAAGGTACACAGTTCTATTCGTATCTTGTCAAATCAACTTCTTTCTATTGGCTGGACTTTTAGCTTAAATTAAATTGTAAATTTTTGTAAGAGAGTTTTACGGAGCAATTGCTGACTGATTGAAGAGTTATGGTATTTTGACAAATTTTTGTTTCTTGCACAATGCAGGCCAACCCGGAAATGCAATCGTATAAAACCAAAGTCGTGCCGTACTATAACGAGCTGTGCATAATCTGCGGGCATGCTGTTGCTGATGGAAGATATAGTCTTTCATGTTTTGATCTTGACTTTGAAAATGAAGGTGATTATTATATTTGACTGGCAATTAGAAAGGAAAAATAAAAATAAAAATCCTTTTTTGACTTCAGTTTGGTGATCTTTAGTTGAATTCATCCTTTTGTTTGACTTGTCCTCGAATTTTGATTGCCAAAGCTTTGGAAATTCCAACTCCCACAAAAGATGAAGCTAAAAGAATTCATTGGTCAGAGTCTATGGAGCAATTCTTTGTTGGACTAATGTTGGAGCAGGTGCGCAAAGGGAATAAGACAGGTCCCACATTCAAGAAGAAAACATGGGTTGTCATGATCGCAGCTTTCAATGCAAAATTTATGGTTCAGTACAGTAGGGGTGTCCTGAAAACTCGCTACAATATCTTGAGGCGGCATTACGGGAACATAAAGACTCTGCTTGGACAAAAGGGGTTTTGCTGGGATAAAGGACAGAACAAGGTTGTGTCTGATGATTGTGTCTGGAATGCTTATGTCAAGGTGTGTATATCTTTTGCTAAGTTTTGCAACGCTTTCATAATTGGCACTATGTATGTCTGTCCCATATTTGTATTCACCGTGAATAGAAAGAATGAACGACTAAGATTCCGATAGTTTACTAAATTCTCAAACTCTTTCAGTTCCACATAGCTCAGAGCAAAAGCATTCGTATCCCCAATTTTATTTCATAATAAGTTGACACCATATAACTTTACAAATTAACGCTCAAGGAATGGCATGCCATTGCTGTACTATTCTTTACACTTGTTTTGCTTGTCTTTTTGTTTCATATGGCAGGAACATCCCAACTTTCAGATGTACAAGCATAAAGTGATGCCACATTACACCGACATGTGCACCATATGCCGCAACGAGGCCACTTCAAGGAAAAAGCCACCGAGCTGCGTGCCGATCTCAACGAAGGAAGCTGTAGAGAACAATGTTAACGAAGAAGCTACGCCTATTCACAAGAAGAGTGGGACACATGAAAAGAAAAGGGCTCAACCGGAAATCACCCCAACTTTATTACCATCATTGGGAAAAGAAGAAAGCTTCGACAACGACAACAACATGGGAAATGCTCTACTCGAGATGGCCATCGCAGTTTCGTCTTTGAGAAAGAAGCACAAGGAAGAGAAACCCGTGTCAATAGAGAATGTGATTGGCATATTGCAGGCTATCCCAGATATCGATGATGATTTGTTACTTGATGCTTGTGACTTTTTGGAAGATGAGAGAAGAGCCAGGATGTTCCTAGCTTTGGATTCCACTCTCAGAAAGAAGTGGTTGATTAGGAAACTTCGACCTGATCAGTAACAATCTTGCTTTTTTCTTCTCATATTTTTCATTACCATTACTTAGAGAAGTGTAAATAATAGCGGTGTCTTTCAAATTGTCTTTAGTTTTAGGTGCCATAATTATTTCTCAACATGTAATAAACATTATAATATTAGAATTGTATGGTTAATTATATTTTTCGATTATGTTCTTGTTTTGGATAAATTTGATACGAAATTTGGACTGTTTATTCACCATGGTAAAAGTTCTTCTTGTAGTCAGTATGCGCTTCTATGTAATGATAACTAATCAAAGGTTAATCTATAATTATCATGGCATGACAGTTTGGCCGAGTGGTCTAAGGCGCCAGATTTAGGCTCTGGTCCGAAAGGGCGTGGGTTCAAATCCCACAGCTGTCAGATTTTGTAATTTTTAGTTTATTTATTTATTTGTTTGTCCATACACATCGTATTAAACCAAGGCAAAAAGCAAGCATTAAAGAGTTATTAAATACTAATTGGGGGGCCTCAGCTAATCGTTAATATAGTTTACAATTTTATCTTAAAAATAGTAACAAAATAAAAGGAACCTACTTTACAATTACTTGTCCTATAAATTTTAGAAAAAATCTTCTATAGTGTAAGCACTGTAATAGTGCATAATTATGAATTATGAGACCTTTTATAAGTGACTTTTCTAAAAGATAAGTCTAACAACTCAGAATGAGTGTTATTTTGCTACTTTGATACTTTTTTTTGTTGTCTCCTAGGTCCTCCTCAGAAAGTCATTAGTCCAGTGCAAATGTGCAAATCTGTACAATACATAACAGAATTTGAAGCGCTCTGCAAGCATATTAGAGGCATGAGTTATAACCAAAAGGACTTTGCTTTTACTATTCATAAGAATTTATTGAACTAAATAATAGATATATGTCAACATTGAGCAGCTATAGTTGCAGAGCCTTTTTTTTATTAGCCAATCTTCTTTGTCAAACAATCAGGCCGCTTGATATCTTTCTTGTTGATGGGATTAACCTCCACAACTTTGTAGGAAGTGATGAAACAGTCCCAAATCGCTACAAGAAATGAACAAGAATCGAAATCAACAAATGCCACATAGAACTTATTCCCAATTGCTACTCAGACCTACAAATTGAACGATTTAGCAGCCAACAAGGCCTATTGCGTAGTCCAGCAAAAACTTTATTAAAGATCGTTTCTATATGCTTTGGAAAGTTGAACAAATAGTAATGATTTCAATAGCTAAAACCGAATAATTAGCAGTGAAACAAAGCTTATTGCTAGATAATAAACCAAAACATAAATTGAAGATCCTTTTTATGGCTAGCATGGGACATACCTTTAACCTTTATGTAGAAAGGGCAAGCTTTGCACTGGTAGAGCACACTTGCTTCAGCTGGAACTTGTTGGAGCTCTGGGTCTCCTTCGCCAGTTGCCACCAACAATTCACAAGAAAGGGGCTTTTTCGTCGACGGGGCGGGCAGAGAGCGAGCAGGGGGGAGACGAGGTTGCGGGGATGATTAGTACACCAGCAGAGGCCCAAAACCCGCAGCCTAAACAAGCATGAAAATCAGGACCTACCAAAAAAATAATAATAATAAAACCAACCTTCAAGCGTTGTGAGATCGGAGAGGAAGAGGTAAAGATTTGTACCTGCACTGTGTAGCCAATGGAGGCCCGCTGGAAATAGCAGGTCAGCGGAGCGACCTTCAGCCGACCTTGCCAGAGACCCTCCACTTCCGGCGTCAGCAAAGTGCGGTGGCGAGGCAACGGAGAAAAGGAGGCCAGTCCTCCACCGCCCTCACCACCAATTCTGTCAGCCGCTCCTCCATGGACGGCTTCATATCAAGAACAAAAGAAAGAGACGAAGAGAACAAGAGGAGGGGAAAAAAAAAAAAAAAAGGCGGTCGATCAAAACACAAGTTTCAACCAAAACGAGCATTTTGGTCGAAGGGGGAACAGTGGCCCAAGTGCGCTATTTATGTTAAGGACATATTAATTAAAAATGAGTTATATTTCTTTTGGGCAACAAAGTACAAACAAGGGTTGTGTATAATATGGCAAAACTGTTGATATTCAACTAGTAGTATTATCAATCATCACATTGATCGAACAACTCAGCCAAAGCCTTGAACAGATTCTTTCCACAACAATCTTCACCGAGCTGAATCGGATTGGAGAAGCAACGGCTTCAAAGCTTTTTTTTTTTTTTTCCCCTCAGGATCTTGTACTACTGCATCACGGTACGCATTATTCGTCACCTTCAATATTAGTGAGCTTCAAAGACGAATCATTGACGAGCGGCAAAGACCATCACACTGTTGCGAATGCGATTATTAGGAGAAAAAGCACCTCATGGAAAACCCCCTCGAAGCGCTCTTCTGAGCTGCACCAATCAATTATAAGGATTCATAGACATCAAAGGTCTCGTTGAACGATATTTCAGCGGCATGGACAGCACAATCATAATAATTTTCAGTGGCCACTAATCATTAGGGTATCATTTGGATTGGAACAGTTTGGTCCTCGTCTCTAGTTGTGTCCCGAAACATCACACTATTGGCCCCAATTGAAGTGAGATCTTCATTGATGGTGTCATTATGTCCAACGGTTGCCAATGGAGATTGGGGAACATAACCCGCCTTTCTAATTTGCAATGTCAAACTCTCGAGAGCCTCGTATATATCCAAAGATCGATTATGGGATCGGTCACAGGCGATGAAAGTGTGAATGTTGTTATTCACTTCGATCCAACTGCATCCGGGGCTCTTTTTGAGTCCTTTGTCTTTGATATCCGTCCTAATTCTAGTGACTTCATTCCATTTTCCATAGTCTTCGTAAAGGTTCGAAAGGAGGACTCTGTAGCTAATGTTCTCGGGATCAAGTTTCAAGATTTCATCAATGACCACCTCGGCTAATCTTCTATCACCATGACTTTTGCACGATGCAAGTAATGATCCCCATATTCTTTCGTCAGGGACACAAGGCATGTCCAAAATCAAATTATATGCCTGCTTTAGATTGCCTGCTCGGCTTAAAAGATCGACCATACAAGTGTACTGTTCAATTTGCGGTTTAACTTTGTAATACTCCATATTTTTAAAGTACTTGAAGCCTTCTACGAGTCTACTGGCATGGCTACAAGCAGACAGAAGAGCTGTAAAAGTGGCATGGTCAGGCTTCATCCCTGCTTCACACATTTCTTCGAATAGAACAAATATTTCATCTGTTTTGCCATGCATCGATAACCCAAGCAAAATAGAGTTCCACGATACTTCATCCCTTTTTGGCATTTTCTGAAATATAGTCCATGAACTATCTATGTTCCCGCATTTTGCGTAGGAGGCTATAAGAGAATTACTGATCAGAACATTGGAGCTAAATCCACGCCGTAATAGGTAGCCATGAACTTCCTTGCACAAGGTCATGGCTGATAAACAAGCGCATACAGAAAGAATACATGCACTCGTCACTGTATTGGGTTTAATTTCTTCAAATTGCATATCACGGAACGCTTTCAAAACTTCATCTGGACATCCATTCTGAGCATAGCCAGATATCAAGGCATTCCATGAGATCAAATCTCGATATGATAAACTATAGAAGATCTTTTGAGCAGACGCTATATCTCTGCACTTGACATACAAATCAACTAAGGCACCACCAATGAAAACATCTGCGCATAACCCTGATTTCACCACTAGCCCGTGGATCTCCAAGCCTTTGGATTTCAGATTCATTGACGAACAAGCCCGCAAAGAAGCCAAAAGTATGACCAGATCAGGAGATCCATAGCTTACTAAATAGTTGTGAAACAAGTCCAATGCCTCAATGGGAAAACCACTTTGGACACAATTTGAAATTACGGAACCCCACATCACACAATTACGATTTGGAGAGCCTCTAAAGATTTCCAAACCGGCTTTGCTATCACCACATTTGAAATACATCTCTATAAGAGCTGTTTCAACTCTAACATCCTTGTCTAGTCCAAGGCTAATAACCAATCCATGAACTTGCTTTCCAACTTCTAAATTGAGCATCTCACCACACAAAACTAAAACCGCAACCACCGTAGAAGAATCCGGCAATACACCAATCTCAGACATCTCCAAGAACAACTTCATTGCCTGTGATAAATATCCGTTAGAGACATAGCCCAAGATCATCACATTCCATATCACTGTATTCACTCTTACAAACTCTTTGTCAAAATGCACTTCGAACACGCATCGAGCATTCTTCACATCCCCGCATTTCATGTACAAATCCATCAATCCACTAACTAAGAACTCATCACTCAACCCGTTCTTCACCGCATACCCGTGAATCTCCCTTCCATGGACTAACGATTCGAGCGCAGAGCAAGCCTTGAGTGCCGAAATGCAAGCTACTCGATTTGGCACGACCCCAAGTTCCCCAACCATCCGACTAAACATCCTCAACGATCCAGCATTATCTCCCGAACGAGAAAACCCCGATACCATCGTGTTCCACGTAATCGAGTCCCTCTCGGGCATTTTATCGAACAGTCGGATCGCATCCTCGGACGCTCCACATTTCCAATACACACCGAGAAGCGAATTCGCCACATACACGTCCTTGTCCAAAACCCCTAATTTCACCAAATGCAAGTGAATTTCCCTAACCTTTTCGACATCGAAAAGCTCACCGAAAGCCTTGACCAAAGAAGGGAAAAATCCAAACCTCTCTAGCGAAACACCACATTCAAGCATTTTCACGAATACCTTCACTGCTTCTTCAAGAAATCCATCGTCCGTGTACTCCCTGATCAGCTCACCCAACGACGAAACATCAGTTACAGACTGACTCTCTGAAACCCTAGGGTTTCGAATTGATTTCGGATACGGATTTTTCTTCTGGAATCGTAGCTCAGAGCCAAAATTTCGAAAATTCGAATCATAGGAAAGTAGCGAAGAAGGCACGATCGAAGAAAATGGATAGTTTATGAGCTTATTGAAGCGAAAGCTCACCGATGACCATGGAAGATTGCTTTGATCCCTAGAATGGCCGTACATCGAAAGCGGAGCCATTGGGCTATAGGTTTTTAGGTGTTACATGTGTTTGAGCTAGGGATGAACATTGGGTGGTTTCGGTTTTGGGTAGAGTGCTGAAATAATGAAAACTTAAACCCAAAACCCCCAAAAAAAAAATTGGGCCGTTTCGGTTTTGGGTGGTTTCGATTTTGCTAATCGTGACGCGAGAGTAAGCCGAGGCTCTAGCGTAAATCTAACTCCTTGAACCCCTCACTTTCGATGTCTTCCATTTTTCAACCTGTAAAATTCAACATGAAAGCACTTAAAAACCAGCTGAACTAATAACATATAACAAAGTTAGTGAACTAATCCAAAGCCAAGGCAAGCCAATATATGTCTCTAATCTCTATAATCAATTTTCAAGCTTACTTGAAAAGTAAGACTAAAAGGGTTCAAACTCAATCATTAACAAGAGCTTAAGTAACATTACAATGACATCTCAAACTATGATTCTACAAGGGGACAACTCTTTTCCCACAATATAGATTATATAGAGCAGCAACACCATTACCATCCAATTTATTCAATAACAACGGTCCTTTTGGAGTTCACAAGTTCTTGTAATACTAGATGAAATCGCCCTTTTGGAATTCAATAACAACGGTCCTTCTAATTGCCTTTACATTTATATTAACCACATATAAGTACAATGCTCCAACTAATCCCCTATTAAGCAGTACTACAACTACCAAACGAGAAAACAACCCATTATCAGTTATCACACATTGAAATAAAAATTCATAAACCCATCTCATATCAAGTGTGAAATATCAAGCAGAGAAATATCAAGTGTAAAATACTTTATACAACTTTTGCTCATTGATGATTAACTTTGGAATTCAAAAATCAAAATATAAACGAGAATGTGGAACTGAGGTACGAACTTGGACGAGACGAGACGAGACGATGTGAACTTGGATTAGACGAGGCAAGACTTGGACGGCGGCGAACTTGGATGGCAACGGTGAAAGTGTGCGAACTTGCACCGATTCCTGCAGGCGAGCATTTAGCAACAAAGTGTAGAAGAACCTGATTGAGACGAATGTAAACATTAGTGCACCAAATACCAATTATCAAAACCCAAGAAGTACAACCCAAAATGTATTCACAAACAACATCAAACACCAATTATAAAAAAAACCCCAACAGTAAAGTGTAAACACGTCAATTTCAATTGACTAAGGCTTGGTGTTTTTTTTTTTTTTTTGCTAGTAAGACTTGGGGTTTGTTAGAGTCACGAAAATGGTTTGCTAATAAGATTTTTTATTCCATTTGTGCCATAAGAATACACAGGTCTGCCGGCAAGAGGGAACGAAAATGACTTGTGAATATATATTCGAAGACCAAAAGCAGAACAAAATCTAAATTTCATACAATAATAATGAAGCTAAGACTTTACCAGAGATTGAGACTTGAGAGTGCGCCGTTGAAGACGAGCAATCCACCGGCGACCAAGCAATCAATGGGTCGAGAGTGCGCCGTTGAAGACGAAGTTGCTCTGGCGCGATGACGGCGTCGGGGGTCGGCGAGTGGCGATGACAGCGTCGGCGGCCTGCTCCTCAGGTGACGGCGTCGGCGCAGGCAAACTTCTCCTCTGGTGAAGTGAAATCGCAGAACACAGAGAGAGAGAGAGAGAGAGAGAGAGAGAGAGGCGTTAAATGTGAATAAACGGTGAGAAAAGAAGAAGCGGCTGTGGTGGGGAAACATTCGATTATTGAAATATATTGGGTGAAGTAGGTAAATAACCAGAATTTATATAACAACAAAAATAAATACCCAAACTTTTGAAGTAATTGAGTTTCTAATCAATTTGTGAATTACTTGCACATATTTTTGGTAACAAAGTGAATTACCACCACTTACCATTGTGTAAGTAATTGCATTTTTGGGTAATTGGTTACATTTTTCAAAAGATTGGGTAATAACTTATATTAAGTTTTAAAAATTGGGTATTCACTATAATTTTTCAAATATATTTAGGGCGGTTTCGGGGAAACAGAAATCCAAAGTTCCAAACCCAAAAACAGACCAAATTTTTTTCGAAAAATACCAAAACTGCCCTTTTTTTTGTATATCATTTTATTTTTATTTTTCGGGTAAGACGGTTTTGGGCGGACGGGAAACTCGGTTTGGCGGGTTTCATGAACACTCCTTGAGCATGGATTCCGAGAAAATAACGAACTTTCCCGAGAACTAATTTGTTGTCGTTTTTCCATCGTGAAGAAGTTTGTCGGTTTTCAGGTTTTTATGTCGTTTCTTGCAATGTCTTCGTTTTTGCGAATTTTGTTTTTTAATTTTTTATTTTGGAGTTTCGAAAACGTTCCCATTATTTTTTTCTGGTCATTAAACCTGTCATTTTCCACATTGTTGTCGTTTCTTAGGTTTTCTTGAAATATTGTCGTTTTCACGATTCATGTCGTTTATTAATTTTCATTTTTGTATTTCACGAGATGTGTAGTTTTGATGGCTGATGTTCTTTATAGCATCATTGATGTTTATGATACTCACGTAGTTTTCATGGACTATGCTGTTTTTGCCTGAATATCATTCTTTAAAAATCAGTTGGACTAATTGTCGTTTTTAGATTATCGCTAATATTGTCATTTCAAATCGTTTGTCGTTTTTACTAACCAATCTTCAGATATTTCATCTTCTGCTACCATGTCTTTCTCATGGACTTATGCCGTTAGGCTGATTATCATTCTCTAACAATCATGTCGTTTATTGTCGTTTTTCATATCATTTGTTGTTTAGTGACCGATCTTGTATTTACGTCATCCGCTATCATGTCGTTTCTCATTTTGTGGCTTTTTTTTATAACAAATCTCTTCATTTGTCATTATTGATACTGTTTATCTCTCTGTTGTCGTTTTCCCATCATCTAGGCAGTCTCACAGTGGACAGTCTTTTCAGTTCATCAACATTGTCATCAATTTTCAAGTCCACCTATACTGATGCTACACCCTAAATCATAAAAATCTCATTTAAATCCTGAAGGTTCTACAATTAATCATTGAGCCTATCCACTTCGTTTATTCGTCAATAACGTCTTTGGAGTTTTAATAGAAAATTTCTATTATTATTTTCTTTTATCACTACGTCATATCCATTAGGGGTGTGCAAATAACACGAATAACCCGTTAACCCAATCCGAATCCAACCCGATTCATCATAACCCAATACAACCCGATGTGAAATTTTGACTAACCCAACCCAACTCGACATCTTAGGGTCGGGTTACGGGTAGTTTCTTAAATTATATTAAAAAAAATATGTAGATTTTTTGGGTTGAAAATGTTTTAACCCACTAACTTATTATTAGAATGTCAAAGTTAAACCATGTAGTCCAAGTTTTTGTATTATGATATTAACTGTTATATTTATTTTTGTAAAAGTTTCAATTAAAATGAAAATTTTGACTTAAATTAATTAGAAAAAATATCACCAAAATTATTTTAAAAAATATCTAACCCGATTGGGTAGGGTTGGGTTGGGTTCATTTTTTTCCAACCCGATGTGTTCGGGTTGGGTTGGGTTGGGTTAGAGGCTCCAACCCGTCCAACTAACCCGTGCACACCACTAAATTATCCATATCACACAGGGACTAACTTAAGGAAATTTTACAAATTAGGGACACAAATAAACTTCAAACCACGGTTTGGGGCAAAACTCCAATTAAAACAAAATATGAAATGAACAATAAAAAGTAATTACATAAAATTAAAAGTTAAAACTAGATAATAAATAACCGCTACCGAAATTACAACCCGCCTGCCGCCCTGCCCAAACTGAAACCGCCCAAAAAAAAATAAAATTTTTGGTAACCGAAAAAATTTGGGCGGTTTCGATAATTATCGAAAATATAGTGGGCGGTTTTTGGTTTTCCTAAAACAATTTTCGGTAATACTGAAACCGCCCGAAATTGCCAATCCTCGTTTAGGTTTTTAGACAAAAGAGAATCCAATCAAACATTATACGCCAACAGCCCGACACCCCTCTCCCTAGTCCCTCCCTCCGCCCTCGCCCAGCCGTCCCCTCCGCCCTCCGCCCTGCCTCTCCGCCCCCTCCGCCCCCCGCCCTGCCTCTTCGTCCTTGCGCAATGTACAGCCCTGGTTAAAACACACAGAGAGAGAGAGAGAGAGAGAGAGAGAGAGAGAGAGAGAGAGAGAGAGAGAGAGAGAGAGAGGCATTTCGAACGAAGCAGGGCAATCCTCCGCCGCCAAAATACCCGTTCTTCTCCGACCTCCGACGCCGACTCAGCTCTTGAATGTAACCCCTCTTTCCTGAGCTTTTTTTTTTTTTTCCAATGATCTTCATTTTTGGTTGTTGAGTGAATGCAAAAGCTTTTTTTTTTTTTTTCTTCTTAATCGTATTGTCTAAAGAACGGAATTTTTCGTTTTCTTCAAACGCGGTTTCTGCGTTGGGGAAAGACGTTTTGATAATGTTACCCACAGACAAGACAACCATGCCAATGTTCTTCCATCTTTGGTAGATTAGCGTTTAAACTTTAAACCCAAAAAAAAAATTTTGATTTTTCCCGGAGTCGCTGAGGTAGCGAGGGAGTCTTCAACGTCGTCGAGGGGGCAGAGGTTGATCGGAAGAGCAGATTAATAGAGCAAAGAGGACGACTACAGCAACAGAATTCTAGGTTTTCTAATCTCTTCCAAAACGTCTCAAAACGCAGCAAAAATTTGTTCTTCAAAACACAACGATAGTGCTAATTATGGGTTTGTTCTTAAAGGGAAAAAAACAAGGTGAAACTGGTACAAGCTCAACAAAATTCTCAAAACAATTTTTGAAATGGTGAAATGATTGTGAAATGGTGCTTTTGAGTGCTTGTACGAGGCCGATTACATGCTGGGTGATTACTCTTTTGTTATATATTATTATCTGAAAATTGTGTTACCAATGTGTTATTTACTTTATGATATGATGAATTTATAGCTGTTGAAAAGCAAAATCTGATCTCTTTCCTTCTCGATTTTTAGTTTTATGGCATGGATTAGGTTAGCTATGAAATTTGATAAGTGGGATATAGGTGTGGATCTGGTTGATTTGCTTTTTTCCACACCTGGAGAGAAGATACAGTGGAGTGTGGACTCGACAACAAGAGAAAAAAAAAAAAAAGAATAGCAGGGAAAGAATAGAAAGAAATTAAAAAAAAATTATTATAATGTGGTAAGGTTAATTTTAGTAATCGTGCTTTTTTGTGAAGAACCAATAATAACTCCCGAAACTTTCCCCACCGGTCTCACAAAACAAATTTTCCCAAATCAGAATTTCCGTTCTTTAAATTGTCCATGTTAGAGTAAATGATCTCGAAATTATAGCTTTTAATATTAATTCCTTTGGTGCTTCTCTAAGCTTTGTATTTGTACTGTCATGTGCTTTGTTTTTCTTTTCATTTCTTATTTATCATGTTTTTGTGTTCTCACAAACTCTTAGCTTATGCTTTGTGGATAAATTGATTCTAGGTAGAGACTAGAGAAAGTTCTTCTTCGTGGATAAACCCGACAAAAAGCTATGGTTGGTTGGCGAAGACACATAAAATCTCTGCTCAACCATGTTGGGAAAAGGGTGGAACATAGTGGTTTCACTCAGTCTGCAAACTTTTGCTGTTCTCGGTTAGAACCGCTTCGCACAGCAGGTCGGTTTGCTTCTGTATATTTTGTAGTTTTCGTGATTCTTTATGGGATGTTGTTGTTAATGTCTATGTGTTGTCAAAATTTGCAGCTGAGTTACCTTATCTCCAACGGTTTCTAAAGCCGCCCTCATCGGCCATTTCGAGGCCCTTTTATCAGTATTATCAGCAATTGGTAAGGCTCACTATCTCTTTCGATTTTCTTCTATGGTAAACTTTGTCAAAACCATGATTTGTTTGCATTTTCAATTTGTTGGCATAAATTCTTCAAAAATGTTCGATTACGAAAATGATTAGCCTTCATTCTCCTGTCAAGTGATTGCTCGATATTTATACCATAGGAGACGCCTTTTAATGTTTGCTAAAGATGGCTATGGATGTGCTTTAAGTTGGGTAAAATAATGTGCATAGAAAACACATGTTTTTATAGATGTATAAGCACTTGTTTCCTCGTATTCTTGAATTTATCCATCTTGTCTTCATGCCCCGCGACATATTTTATGTCCTTTATCTGTTTGCGCACATCAGATTCAATTACCCGAGGCACTGTGAGTTTGTCCGTCCTTCTTGTTGGTTGGATATTTGGGTTAGCAGCGCATGATTTTAAATTGCTATGTAAATACTTGCATTGGTTTTGCATTTTATAAGCAATGGAGTACAAGAGAAATGAGCTGTGTTGTTGAGCATTCGGTATCCTTGTTTCACCATCATAACCTCATTTGTCACCTTGTTAACGTACAGGGAATTTCTACTTCAACGACGTTACTGGCTGATGCATCTAATGAAGAACCTGTTAAGTCTCCGTTGCTGGCGATAGGAAGTGGTAAAGCTGAAGACCAGCAGCAAAAAGTCGTTTCTAAACCTGAAAAAGTTCAGGCCGTGTTAAAACGCATAAAACAGGTATTGTTTATATCTTATTCGGATCAAAATATGAAGGCCAAATTGTTCAAGAGATGAAGAATTAAGACAATCTTGTTCTAGAATATCATTCAGTTGCAATTGGATATAAATTGAGTAAATATTCAGGCAATAATTTTGTTGTTACTCACATGTCTTTGAACTGGTAAAAGGTGAAACTTTCTTAATACCCACATTCAATTTAGTTGTAGCATTTGAGATGGGTTTCGTTGACATTTTGTGCAAAATATATGTTTATAGTGCAAAGTTTATTTCATCATATCTGAATTTGCCTCTATTAATGTTGTCCGACTGGTTGCAGAGTCCTAAGAAGCTGAATTTGGTTGCTGCATTGGTTCGTGGAATGCGTGTTGAAGATGCGTTATTGCAGTTGCAGGTGACGGTAAAGCGAGCAGCAAAAACTGTCTATCAGGTGATACAATCAGCCTAACACCTTGGTTGGTCATAAAAGTTGTCAATAATTGCAAATAGTACTTAGCCTAGCATTATGAATTTTTTCACTTTTGTTTTTCAGGTTATTCACTCGGCTCGAGCAAATGCAACCCATAATCACAGCTTGGATCCCGATCGTCTCCTTGTTGGTATATAAAAGAAGTAAAGATTCAGTTTTACTGTTCTATATTTAATAGCCCTATTTATACTTTTTTCTCTATATTTTTTTTGCAGCTGAGGCTTTTGTTGGAAAGGGATTTTTCAAGAAGCGTGTTTCATATCACGCTAAAGGAAGATCTGGGATTAGAGTGAGA
Source organism: Boehmeria nivea var. tenacissima (assembly GCA_018132145.1). NCBI lineage: Eukaryota > Viridiplantae > Streptophyta > Magnoliopsida > Rosales > Urticaceae > Boehmeria > Boehmeria nivea. The sequence goes on along the minus strand of CM030884.1, from coordinate 12,325,587 downwards.
GCTGAGTCCCGATTGACAGTGGTACTAAGGGAGACCACCCCCGAAGAGGAGGCCGAGATAGCAAGACTGAAAGTTCACAACTTCCGCAAGATGACCAAGCGTGAAAAGCGGCTCGTCCCTCATAAGCTTATCGAGACCACGTCGATTTGGAACAGGAAGGGCAAAGCCAACGGCGATGGCGAAGCAAGCGGAATGGCAGCATGAGCTAGAGCTTCCAGGTCTTTCACATTCAATTGAAAAATTTTGTAGTGTTGTTGAAGAGACCATTCTTGTCCTTGATTTTAAAAGAAATTTACCTACTGGGATTTCAATGCCATGTGGGTCTTTGAATTCTGATAGCAGATGGATGTAGTTCAGAGTTCCCCTACATTTATCCTTTGTTAAGAGAATAAAATTTTGAAACCATTCCTTTTTTTTTTTTCAAGGATGCATTATTAATCAGTTTTATCTCATATGGTATGATATTTATATATTTTTTATGAAATTTATTTTTTGAAATTGTTTATAATAATTTTAAAAAAAAATAGCAGCAATGACCAAAGGAGTGTTATGCTTCCTAAGGTCCAGCCCAATTTAAGTTTAAGTCCAAACTGCCAACACTTCCTTGAAGCACATCTCTTATTGGACCAATTTGAAGGGCTTTTTAACCTCCAGAGAGAGAGAAAGAGCGCATTTGAAATGCCTGAGCTGAGTAAAAATGCTCAAAAAGGAATCTAAAATGGTCCATAGGCAAAATCATAGCCAGCTAACACTTACTAGTTTTCTTTTCCTATTTGATTATGTTGTCTTGAACTTGAACCAACTTGACAAGAGTGTCAAAAAAAAGTTTTGCCCTTTTTGTTTTCACATTTTATGGCCCTTTTTTTTAAATGTTGATTTAGACATGGCAAGGGCTCTGGCAGACAGAAATGACCATATATGTTTCAAGCACTGTATTCTTTTATTCTCATTTTATATATATATATATATATATAATCTCTTTTTTGGTTGGTTACACGTATAAAGCTTATAGAAGAATCCCAAACGTAAAAACTTTTAAAAATAACAATTCCACTTTCAGATTCAAGCCAAACACTGCACAAAACTCTCAACTCTTTCCCATTATTGTGTAAGCAAATAGTGAATGTGAATGAGCATCTCACTACTACAAATTTTTTAGCCCCACATTTTCATGACTTACACCATGCCACACCAAATGTTGCCTAAAAGGAAAATGAAAACAGAAAACTGTCCTCCAAAATGAAAACAAAATTAATCCTCAGATTCCAATATGTAAAATAAAAAATATAAAAAAAAACCCTGAGGAGGGAAGTAAAAGTTGAATATCTAGTGGGCTTCAATGACCAATATCTCAACCCCACCACTAATGTGCCTATAATCATAGCTTCTTATTTGAGGGTCAAACTTTCCCAACCTATATTATGTCATTTTTTTTTATCTAATGCAAATGCCATAGCTAAGCAGTTTGAGTTCATTGTCTCACTTACATAGCCATTCAAAATATTTTAGGGCTTTTAGGAGATGTTTCAATGGAGAGAATAAACCATCCGTAATTCACAACCACTTAAAATGAGGTCAACATTGATTTTTATTGTTCATGAATCTTGAATTGCTTGTCATTTGAAAAAGTGCTTATAATATTATGGGCTAAAACAAAATGGCAAGTCTATATTCCTAGATCATAAATAATTTTTCCAAGTGTATAAAAACAGGTTAAGCTTATTTCACTGATTTAAAGAATTAGATGACCAAAAAAGAAGAGTATTTGGAAGAGTTCAACTTGATATGAGTGTGATCATAAAAAGGAAGTCATATTCAAGCATGTTATTTTATTATACAACGTTTTCACCATAATTAAGGAATAAGAACTAGTCTTTAGCCTATCGGCACACTATTAGGCATGGCAAATCACTGAGGTCACATAATATTTGGTGGTAAGGTTTAATATCTAATTAGCAATTATTCTCATAACCACATCTAGATTGTATATTAAAGACCACACATACATACATATATATATATATATATATATATAAACCATACACACTTTAATTAGGCCAAAACTAATGCTTGATTTTGATAGGAATTGACAACCCAAGAGTTTGACATGGGAAACCAAATATATATTTTTGCTTGTATTTGATTTTGCAGTCACTTTCTACCCTTCTTTTTTTCCTCCTTTCTTTTTCCCATTTCCAATTCTTTTTGCCATTTATGACACCCCCCTAATAGGGAAAAACAGTTGTGAATAGCATTTTTGCTCTTGCTTTCCATATTCTATATTTCTATCCAACTTTTGTTTACTAATCGATGTGATAATTTTCCTTTATCACATATACATAACTTAGGTATTAGTACCTTTACTTACATAAAATAGTAACTAAATAAAAGTATTTAAAAATTAGATTGAGACATCATGACGTAGTATTTTAATTTTTTCTTTCTAAATTACCCTCCAATTGGATTTGCTTACATGGCATATCCCAATTGTCCAGATACACATCTTACACCATTTTTTTCATATTGGGTGATTTGAATTTAGGGGCTAATGACAATATTTTTGGTTTTCTTAATTTAATTAATATTTAATATGGTTGCAGTTGTTATCACCCTTTTGTTTTCATATTGCCCTTCAATTTTGTCCCTTCTCTGTGGTCCTTAAATTTTGGTGTCTTCTTGGATGCTTTGTTTTTATCTTTGTTGGAGTTACTTTCAATGACTCCGATTTCGCAAAGCAAAACAAAATAAAAAACGAAATATTGATTTGAAAAACGACATGGATATAGGGTTTATAAAATGTCTTTGTATTAACACTATTTTTGTATTTGAGCTGTCAATGAATAGGTTCCCTCAACTATGTGTACAATAAATAATCATACCACTTCACGAATTTCTAGAGAAATAAAAGTTGTTACTATAAAAGAGGAAAGAAAGCAACGTAAACATACATATTATCTTTTGCCACAAAAAAAAAAAAAAAAAAAAAAAAAGAGAGAACATATCATGCTTCTTTTTTTTTTTTTTTTTTTGGAAATTATTAATTACAAAATAGCAACCAATTCGTTTTAGGTTTTGTCTTTGTTTTGGCATACGGTTTTGTTTGCTTTTATTGTTAAAAAAAATAACACCATAATTTATTGCTTAGGTTAGGTTTAAATTCTAGATAGATCTAGAGAAGATAAAAACCCAACAAATTTTTGTGGCCTTAACGGTCAGTCAGCATTGATGGTAAATTATTAGTTTTAGTCATGACCAAATTATTATCATATATAGAGAGCCTAAGTTAAAAAATTCAGTATATAAATTTGAAAAGAAAAGGAAATATTTAATAGAAATTTAATGCTTCTAAATTGCCTTGGTAGAGACAATCACAATGTTCAGCCTTTTCACAAAACTAGTGGAAAAGGGTCACATATAATGGTACAAATGTTGCACATTTTATTATAAAATAAACCGAGTTTACGGGGAAAAAGCTTAAAATATATATAAAAAGCTATGTCTAATGGCATAGCAGTTGGTTTGCTTTTGGAAATACATATTTGATTATTTAGTGTATTGTGTTGGAACTTTATTAGACCATCTCCAACCTATTTTCTCATTTTCAACACCAAAATGCAGTAAGTGTCACATCAAACAGTAATTCATCTCCAACCTATTACACCATTTTTAACACCAAATAGAATATTCTGAGCATATTCCTTCTCATATCACTTATTATATTAATTTTCAATAATAACCTTATATTTATCAACTTTACAAATTAGACCCACTTATATTTTACTTTTACAATAACTTAATAAAAATTATTTATTATTAGACTATTTTAGCCAAAATAAAATATTTTAATTACAAATAAAATTATGTCATTGCCTAAAATAAACGTTCATTCAATTAAAAAAAATTACATTACAACACACAAATAGAAAAACTAAAAATAGTAGATATGTATTTATTTGGGCAATACTTCAATGATATTGGAGGATCTGAAACCGGTCTGCCAGATTATTAGGACATTAATATTATGTATTTTTAATTTCGGTACTCGTTATGTATTTTTTATTTTAATACTCTATGTATGCGTTGCTTTCAGCTTATTCAATGTCTTTTTAATTTATATTCGATGTAATTTTAATCTATATATCAGTGTTCTATTTTAATTAGGTACATAATTATATTTTAAATTATTAAAAATGATGAGTTTTTTTTAATAAGTTAGACACAAAAAATTAAATTTATTAAAACCAAAAAATCAATATAAATCTTATTTAAAAATTATGATTTAGATCAAAAATAAAAACATCTTAAAATCAATGGATCATTTTATAAATAACAAAAGTTAAACAAAAAATGAGTTTGATGAATAGTGCAACACCATATTTGGTGTTATACTATTCTTAAAACTCATTTTGGGTATGAAAATGGTGTGTGGTTGGAGCAAGGATTTTGAGGTCTTCAACGCATATTGGTGTTTGCGTTTGGATTTGGTGCTCACGCTGGAGATGCTCTTAGAAGGGTCATAATCTTGCACTTTTTTTGACAGAAAAGTCGGTAAAAACTTTCAAAATTGCCTTGCCAATTTATATATATATATATAACTTTGAGTTCAAAGAACTATAAAGACAAAGAGAATAATACGATTAAAAAGATATACAAAATACCAAATTAATCAATTAATTTGTTTAATGCATAAATCGGTTAAACCAAAGAGGCCTCCAACCCTTTGAAGGGATAATTCCATGCGGAATCCGACTCATGCCCAGCTGTTATTAGTATTTGAAAATTAATCACAAATAACCAAAATAAAAAACAATAAATATTAATTTAATCAGATTCCAACTTCAAATAAAACGTAATTTGAACATAAACGACGTATCGTATAGATTTTTTGGATCCTCAAGTAGGCGAATAGTAAGATTTCTTAGCGAATGAAATGGAAAAAAAAAAAAAAAATTCTTTGTTAATTTGACGCGACATGTATTGCACAAACACTTTTCGACGACAATATATAATAGACTTTTATGTTATAGAAAGTAGAGTGATTATTAAACAAGTTTTTATAAATGGGTTTTAATCATAAAGTTTTTAGTACTCTACTTTACAGTTATATTAATAGATACACTACCACAAAAAGACAAAAGTATATAGCTACAAAATAATTTATTTCATATCTCGGACAAATATTAAGCACCATATATCATATATATATATATATAGTATGTTAAATTGTTTGCGACTTTAAAATTGATTAGAATATTAATAGATATCCAACCTCCAAGTTTCTTTTTTTTTTTTTCCTTTCCTTTTTTAACTATCGGAAATAAGAGACAATATTATAATTTTATACATAGGCTAGGGTTGTTCCCGCTAATTTATTAATGTATCAAATTATTTGGTAGACCATAGATTTGTCTTGACATCATAATTGAGGCATGAAACACAACCACTAATATTGATGTTATAATTTAAAATCATGGTAAAACCTAATTTGTGAAGAGGAAAAAAGAAAAAGAAGTAACAAAATAATGTAGTCTTGACTCTTGAGCATGGCTATTTGCCCATATCTCCACTACAAGATTGGTTGAATTTGTGCATGGCAATTTCTTAATGACATAATTATCAAAAAAATAAATAAATTACTAAAAAAGGGCATCACAAAAGTATGGGAAAAAAGTCAGAAACATGCGTGGTCCGACATTGTTTTCTTTGCATTTTCGTACATCGAAATTATTGGATACAAGCTCATTTAAATTTAATTAAGTAATCAAATAAATGAATCATGCCTTAATTTGCAATGAAGGACGTCGATTACGCAACTAATACGCTTGATCACGAGACAAAAGGCACATAGAAGGCGGAATCTATTGGTTTGGTTTGCTTGTTTACAAATTTTCAACTCAATTGAAAAAAAAAAAAAAACAAATAAATAAAACAATCGAATCTAAGTCATTGATTTGTTTTTTTTATATAAATATTATTGGAAATTGTAATAAATAGCCAATTTTTTTTTATGTTTTTAAATGATAACCTATGTTTTAAAAATTTAAAAAATAGTCATGTTACGAATTGTATAACAAAAAAATATCATACAAAATATTACACATTTGTAAGCTATTTTATAATACTTCAACTTTTACTCATTATTTTTTTAAAGTGAAACAATATCTTATAAATATTTACAGATGTGTAAATATTTATTTGACATGTCTTGTCATAAAATTCTTTACAGTGACTATTTTTTTAATTTTTTGAAATACTTGACTATCATTTAAAAGACACATTTAATTTTGAAATATTTTTGTAACTCACCCTAAATTATTAGAGATTTTAATTAATATTATTTTTTGACACATTAATAATCTATATTCCGTTTATATTTACTTTTAAATTATACCTTTATTTTACACTATAAACATAAAGTATAAATACAAAATAAACTACTAAAAACATAAATTATTAAGAGATATTTAGAAATTAGAATGACTTATTTGTTGCAATTCACCCTAAAAAATTGGTGTAGGTATTTTTTTAACATGTCTCAGCCAAGTTGTGTAGTATTATGTGAATGAGCAAAATTTTGTATTTACACAATTCATATTATAATTTGCTAAAAAGTATATAAAACCAAATAATAATCACAATAATTATGTAGTATATTCCTCCTATAATTGCCCCTATAATATTTTGCTATGCCATAGACGTATAAAGATTGATATTGATCTGCATAATTGTAATATATATCAATGATATCATGCTATTTGTGTATAAGGTTTGTATTCCTTGCCACGTTAAAAGATCAAGCACTTTCTCTACAAGCTTAAATGCCCCCAGAAACCACCTACGAAAATAAAAGAAACAAGCCCCCAAAACAATGAAAAAAAAAAAAAAAATCTTAAAGCCAAGCTGTAATGCCAAACTGTCCCATTGATTGAGTTGGAGGAAAAATCTTAATTCATATTTTGTTCACGGCTTCACGCACACACACACAAAGACAAGCCATTTATCCCAAAAAAAAAAAAAAAAAAAAAAAGGAAAAGCCAAGCCCTCCGATCCCTACATGCCCACCCAAAAAAAAAAAAAAAATTTTTTTTTCCACAAATCCCACTAAGTGATATATGTGGTTCACATGGAGTCAAAAAAGTGGCTCACTTGTCATGAAAGAAATAATCAAAGCCAAAATAAGAAAATAAAATAGGAAATAATTTTAGTTGGATTAATTACACTTTGACTTATTATTGTGTTGACCAAACAAAGGCATGACATAAGAGGCATCATAGCAGTAATGTATAGTGGAGAATTGAGACATGAAATATGATTTCAAACCTAAAAAAGAACACTTCGAAAGCAAAATCACCATTGCATGATCATTTCTTCTCCGCACGTTATTTTCAAGGAAAATTTGGTTTTCAAATTTATGGTGTAGGTTGCATTGATAATGTTGCTTTTTTAAAGTGTTTTTTTTTTGTTATAAAAAAAAAAAGAAGAAATAATATTACCCTTTGAGCTTATACTTGAGCTCAAGCACAATAATATTTTTTTTTTACAACGAGAGGCTTTATTAATCAAAGCCGCAAAATTGCTTTGATTTTTTAAGAGTTATGGAGTAGTATTGTCTTAATTTGCAAAAACAACAAAGGCATTAAGAATTGAAATGGGACATATAAGCAAACTTCTTTTTTTTTTTAATCTTTTTCCTTTCTTTTTTTTTTTTTTGCAACATTTATTTAAGTGTGGTAAAAGTTATAAATCAGTTTGGTATTTTTTTTTTCCTGGAGGTAAATAAGTTTGGTGTTACTATTGATCATAAAGCACAGTTTATTTTTTACCTAATTTGAGTCCAAGTACAACAAATGAATTAATTTATAAAGAAAATATTTAATCAAACCTCATTTTCCACAATTGCTTTGATTTTAATTAAGACTTGTGGAGTTTTATTGTACTTACAAAAACAGCAAAAGCTTCTAGAATTAAACTAGGACATATAAGCAAACTTTGTTTTCTTTTCTTTCCTTTTTTACCTCATTTAATGTATAACAATTGTGTGGTAAAAGTAATAAATAAATTAGTTTTTTTTTTGTCTATTTGATATGTAGACATATTTAGTTTATGTTTTAAGGAAATATTTTCCAAAATTAAGAAACTAGTCATTAGTCATTTAAAACCTAAGGACATAAAGATAACATCACACTATAATGTAATTAAGAAAATGACTATAACTTTAATTAATGAAAACGTTGGCTATTTTTTAAAATATTGTCTAAAAAATGACTATTTACTCAATATTTTATTTTTTATTTTTTAATTTTGGGGGTAAGTTTGGTGTTACTACGATTGATCATCAACATGTACTAAGGTATAGTGTTACTTAGAAGAAAAGAATGAAGAATCACTATTTGCTATGAATGCCAAAAATAATTAGGTAATTAGAAGTTGCTTTGATGGCTCACCAGAAAGCTAATTCTAGCACTTAAAACTTACTGGCAAATGTACTCATAATTATTTAATAAATTGGAAAAAACAGAGACCCAAATCAATGGATGATAAATGTTCCAATTATTGCTCCAAACCAAATCTTTTTAACTTTAGCTTAAAATGGGGTACAAATTCGATATTAAGGGAATGTTGCTTGTTGCGTGGCCATAAAATTAATATATTGATCGCTTCTTTTTTTTTTTTTTTTTTCTGCTTGAATAAATTAACATATTCACTTGGATAAACTTTGTTTAGGTAAGAGATGATAACTGATTGAAGTTCTTAGGGTTTTTCTTATGTGAAAAAGGTAACTTATTATTATATATACACAAAACAAAGCCAAGTTCTATAACCAAAGCGATATATATATATATATATATATATATATATTCGTAAAAGTGTGTTTTAGTTGAAAACTTAAGAAGGCAATATGCACTTACCGTTAACCCAATTTATGACATTTTTTTAAAATGCACCATTTATAAGTCGATATTTCTTCAAGGATATTGCTTAAGATATAATAATGTTATGAATGATGAAAAACTTTTCTTATATTTTTCTCCCATGTCAAGGACATGCTAAAATTTCATGAATAAAGAAAAATAATATATATAAAAAAATATTTTCAAAACATATATACAAATCTAATCCCAAGCAACGTTTTAGGTGAAAGTAGTCAACGTATAATTTAAGGATAATAATGACAAATAACTAATAAGTATGCATGTTTTCTAACAGAAGCTAAGTTTTGCAAGTAAAATCTACACGACTACACCTCTCTTGACTTTAAAAAAAAAAATCTAATGCCTCCTTACTAACTTTTTCAATGTATTTTTGAAGAAAATTCTGTTTGCTCTTTTTTTTTTTTTTTGTATATCTCGTTTTAAGGGAAAATTTGAAAATATTTTCATTCAGCACTGGTCTTTAATTTCATCAATTTATGTTTCTATATATACTAATATACATCACATAATTGATAGTAATTACATAAATTAGTGAGTCATAAAGGGCATGTTCTATCACTTGATTAATACATGATTAAAGTTTTGAATGGAACACCTACAATCGTGGAATATATAATTAACTAGTTTAAATCGCACGTTTTCTTTTGTCTAAGCGTTATAAATATATTATCTTTCATATTTGTTCAAAACTTAATTTTGAGCTGAAAAAAAAAACATATAAGAAAATATAATAAAAAAATGAAATAAAAATAAAAAAACATTATAACAAAAAAAAATAATAACCATACTAATTTATAACAAACAAGGTAAAAATATTTTAAGAAAATATTTGAACAAAGGATATTTTAGTTAAGAGATTTTAATAAATAAGTGTATTTTTATTATTTCGATAAAATATAAGTATACTTATGCAATTTAAGAAATTATTAAGATAGTCATCTTTTAGATGATGTTTTTAGATGATGTTTTAAGAAAATAATCAACGTTTCTATTAATTAAGAAAATAATCATTTTTTTAATTACATGATGATGATGTTATTTTTATGCCTTTAATTTTTTAAAGAGTTAATAACTAATTTTTTAATTTTAGAAACGGTGATTATTTTTTAAAATATAGACTAAAAATGATCAAATACTAAATAAATTAAAAATTAAAAAATCCAAAATCCTGGCCAATTAAAGTCAACCAACCTCGTTGATACGCCGTGTTACGATACGAAATCCCCAAAATACCCTTCAACGAAGGCCCCCACCGCCCCTCGTCGTAATCATCCTGTGACTTTCCTTTCCTTTTCTTAATAATAAATTATTTATTTCAATAAATTTAATTTTAATTCCTAAAAAATCCTTAAAATCTCAAAACCCCAAAAAAAAAATAAAAAATAAAAGAAAAAACCTTAACCCAACAAGGGTTTGGACCAAAGTTAAATCCTCTAACCAAACACATCTCTCTCTCTCTATAGTTTCTCTCTCTTCAATTTCTACATAAGAGCTTCTCTCTCCTCTCTCTCTCTAACAAGTTTTTCTCATTCCAAAATTAACGGCATATTCTCTCTCTAACTCTCTCTCTCTCTTTGATCTTCCCAGCTTTCGTTGTCTTTTTTTTTTTCCTCGGAAAAAAAAGACTCAAAATTTTATCAGGAAAATCAGAGGAAAAGCCTCTCCTATCTTCTGCTTCTTCTTCCCCGGCCGGTTTCTGAGGAATGGTGGTGAAGATGATGAGGTGGCGACCGTGGCCGCCGGCGCCGGTGACGCGCCGGTACGAGGTCCGTCTCGCCGTCCGGCGCCTCGAGCTGAGCGATCCGGCGCCGGCGCCGGAGGGCGAGGTCGGGAAGCTGAGCGTGGAGATTCGGTGGAAGGGGCCGAAGGTGGCCCTGAGCTCGCTCCGGCGACCGGCCGTGAAGAGGAACTTCACCAGAGAGGTCGAGGCCTCGGGCCGAAGCGGCGTCGTTTGGGACGACGAGGAGTTTAAGAGTGTTTGCTCTTTCTCGGTTTACAAGGACAATGTGTTTCATCCGTGGGAGATCGCTTTCACCGTCTTCAATGTGAGCTCTTTTCTTTCATTTTCTTGTTCTTTTAGGGTTTTTCTTTTTTAAATTATTTGTGAATTTTGCTTTTTTGGGTTTAAATTTGGTGATTCTATTTTGATTTGGTGTTATGTGGTTTTGGAATCTTGTGAGATCGCATGGTGAAGTTTGGTTTTTTCTTTGGGGATTTGTGTTGAAGAATTGGTCAAAGTTAGAATGAGATTTGAAGGGTTGTCTATATTTCTTGGGATCTTAGATTGAAGGATTATATTTGCATAAGAAGATCCTTTTGTTGTTGTTGTTGTTAGTCTCTCTCTCTTTGTTTTTTTTTTTTTGACTTTTGGGTGGGGTTTTGGTTGAGTAACATGTCTTCAATTTTGACTTGGTGAAGTTTTGGTTTCTGGGATTTGTTGAGGAAAATTTCACTGAGAGTTTTGGGGACGTTTTTCTAAAGCATAGGAATGTATTTTCATTTCTGTGTACTTGTTGTTTAAAGAGTCTAGGACTAATTATTTTGATGTTCAAAGAGTGCTAAAAGATTTTAACCGTGCGAACCCGGAATTTCTCTTAATCCAGGGTTTGAATCAAGGGTCAAAGAACAAGATTCCTATTATTGGGACAGCATTGGTGAATCTTTCTGAATATGTTTCAGCAGCTGAAGAGAAAGAGCTCGAATTGAATATCCCACTTACGTCATGTGGCATGGCTGCCGAGCCTTGTCCCACTCTTTGTGTATGTGCTTACTTTTTTCTTTGAAAATATACTGTTTTTCATTTCTTTCCTGATTATTTGACGTTTGTGTTCCTTTCCGTCGTTTTTCTCTGCCTGTAAGTTTGGTATTTTCTGATTGTGCTTGTATAAATTTTGTAGATATCACTGAGCTTACTGGAGCTGAGAACCGGACAAGAAACTGCTGAGCCAGTACAAAGATCAATTGTGCCTGCTCAATCGCCTCCTCAAGCAGCAGAAACTGTCCCAACGGAGAAAGATGAGCTTTCAGCGCTTAAAGCCGGTCTTAGAAAAGTAAAAATCTTTACGGGGTATGTTTCTTCCAGGAAAGCCAAAAAGGCATGTCGCGAAGAAGATGGTAGTGAAGGCAGGGGCTCCGCAAAAAGTGACGGCGAGTACAACTACCCATTTGATTCAGATTCACTAGAAGATTTTGAGGAAGGTGAGTCGGATGAGGGCAAAGAGGATGCCACTGTTAGGAAGTCATTTAGTTATGGACCTCTGGCGTATGCAAATTACGCTGGAGGATCGTTTTACTCGAACACGAGGATCAACGGTGGAGATGAGGATTGGGTGTACTATAGCAATCGTAAATCTGATGTTGGATGCTCACATATTGAGGATTCAAGTGCATCCGTCTCTGAGCCATCGTTACCCCAAAGTTCAAAGCGTGGCTTGCTATCATGGAGGAAAAGAAAGCTGAGCTTCAGGTCCCCCAAACCCAAGGGAGAACCATTGTTGAAAAGGGATTACGGAGAAGAAGGTGGTGATGACATTGATTTCGATAGGCGGCAACTTAGCTCTGATGAATCTCTCTCTCTTGGGGTCAGTCAGCACTACTTATTGCTTTCATTTCCATAGTTCTTGAGTGACAAATATAAAGTTTTAAGTGGCTAGCTGCTAGTTTGCTTCAGAGCTTGCTATTGACTAAGGTTTAAAATAAAAGGTTTTCATTTGTAAGTTGCTTTAGAAAGTTCTCACTTGGTCCTGTTTTCTTTAGTTATCGCTCTGCTTATATCTTAGTTTTGTCTCTAGTTTAAAGCCAATATATGACTTGACAAAAACTAGCCATCCTGCAATTTCAAATTAAGCTTTAGTCACGGGGACAGTTCTCAGTGTTTTGCTACTTTAGTTTCGTCTTCTAGTTGTTGTTGATTATGTTCTGATGAAGTTGTGAACTATTTGGCAGCGGCATAAAACTGAGGAGGAATCTGCAAATCGGTCATCAGTTTCTGACTTTGGGGATGATAACTTTGCCATTGGAAGTTGGGAGAACAAAGAAGTAACAAGCCGTGATGGACACATGAAGCTTCAAACCCAGGTCTTCTTTGCTTCCATCGATCAGCGGAGTGAACGGGCAGCAGGCGAGAGTGCATGTACAGCTCTAGTTGCTGTTATTGCCGATTGGTTCCAGAACAACCAAGACCTCTTGCCCATCAAATCTCAGTTTGACAGTCTGATCCGCGAAGGTTCTTTGGAATGGAGGAACCTCTGTGAGAACGAGACCTATAGGGAGCGATTTCCTGACAAGCACTTCGATCTTGAGACGGTTCTACAAGCCAAAATACGTCCTCTTTCTGTAGTTCCACAGAAATCCTTCATCGGGTTTTTCCACCCAGAGGAGATGGACGAGGGCCGCTTCGACTTCTTACACGGTGCCATGTCCTTTGATAACATTTGGGACGAGATTAGTCGTGCTGCGTCCGAATGTCTAAGCAGTGGCGAACCTCAAGTGTATATCGTCAGCTGGAACGACCATTTCTTTGTTCTCAAGGTTGAACCTGAAGCGTTCTACATCGTTGACACATTGGGGGAGAGGCTCTATGAGGGGTGCGATCAAGCCTACATCTTGAAATTCGACTCAAACACTGTAATTCACAAGATGTCAAATGTCGGCCAAGCAGCGGATGACAAAACACCCGGTGATCAGCAGATCACCACAGCACCAGCTGAAAACAAGAACCAGTCCGCCAATCCGAAGGAGGAGAGCTCTATAGGAGAGACATCGGAGACTAAGCCAGAGGAACTGATGAAGGAGGCGGAGATTATTTGTCAGGGGAAAGAATCTTGCAAAGAGTACATAAAGAGCTTCTTGGCCGCAATTCCTCTAAGGGAACTACAAGCAGACATGAAAAAAGGATTAACATCGACGCCGATTCACCAACGGTTGCAGATCGAGTTCAACTACACTCAGCCCTTACAACCACCGCCACACGTCTCGGTACCCGAAACAACCACTACCACGGCCATGGAAGTTTCTATAGCAGAGGTTGCTCCGCTAACTGAAGTTTCCATGACGGAGCTTGCCACGTAACAAGTGTAAATTGTAGGCACTGTGATTACTCTAACATGTACTTGTTTTTTTTTTTTTTAATTTTTATTTTGTGTGTTATTGTCATGTATGTTTAATGTTTCTAATGTGAGTTTGGGTTAACAAAGAGGAAGAAAAAAAACCAAATCAAGTGGCATGAGAGGGGTTTGTTGGGTTGTTTGTATCTACTAAGTTAGATATGGAAATGAAAGTGTCTTTTGTAATTTTGCAATTTTGAAAGTCTTTTTTTGTTCTCTCTCTCTCTTATTTGCCTTATCTTGTTTGGCAGTTTCCTTTGATTAATAGTAACTAAAAAGTTCATCTGTACAATGGAGCCTTTTTATTTTTTCTCTTCCAATCAAAGTCAATCATATACTTTCTGATACGTTGCCCTTTTGTTTCATTTCTCAAGAAATTCTCTGCCCTTTTGAATGGTTTTGAACTTTTGCTAGGAAAATCCAAACCAAAATTTTAGATTCTTTATGGTTTCAATTTCCCATACGACACATATTTGGCCATAGGATTCTGTATTTCCTAGCAAATATAATCATGATTGTGAGGGAGATTCCAATCCCATTTTGCTGTATGTATCTCCAAAGCTGTAAAGGTCAATAAGCTTTCTCACTTTTGTGAGAAAAAGAAAGAGCAAACTTTCCAAGCTTGGTCTGCAGGCATGTCAAAAGATTCTTTTACAATGCACGTTATTAGGCAAATTTTAAGCCCTCAAGTTTCTTATTTGATTCCCGCAAAAGCACTTTCTTCCACATGGCTTGGGGTTTGTTTGGAATTGGTAATGCACGTTCAGAATATACTCTCTCTCTCTCTCTACAATTTTCACAAATTAGATTTATGATTTATTCCAATCAACATGCACATGCAAAGCTGTCATCTCTATCCATATATTGTTTGCTTCACAAAAATATGACAATTCAACAAAGCCTACTTTTGTTTTCCTTGGCCTAACAATCTCCAAAATTGACAGATAAAAACAGTTGTGTTACACAAGAACATGTTTCATAATCCTTTATTGGTTGGCTTAAGTAATTATCCTAAGAATGGAAACAATAGAGACAAGCTTTGATCATCATTGACAAGTGAAAGAGATTCAAAGTTTTGACCTCTTTAAATAAGGTCACTAGTTTAATCTAACTAATCCACCTTTTTTTAATTTTATCATCTTAAGCTGACTTTTTCTTTTGTCCTTTCAAGGAGTCCCCCACCAAAAATAAATAAAAAATATTTAAAAAAAGGGACTGTGTTGACGGGGTTAAATAAATTGTCGTAGGGTTAAACGAAAAAAGCTTTCAAATTTGAGTTGTTTTTGGTGGGGTTTTCAATTCATGCATTTGATCAGTTCATGATCTCTTTTAACATTGTCAAAATATCAATAACAAGTTAATACAATCATAAACTTCACATTAGAGCAAGTATTCAATAAATCAGTGTATTATGTCATCATTTTTACGTGATAAACTTATTTAATAGGAGATTAGCAATTAGATCGCTTGTGAATGTCAACTCAATATTATTGATAATACTATATATCATCATACTAATGGCATGATATGATACTATGATCTCACGTAGTTTTTGGATTTGGATTTGGTTTGTTTGTGATATATTTTGGGGCTAATTAGGCCCGAAATGCTAGGCTTATGGCCCAAAAGGTTTTAGTTAGTAATATGGAGTCCTAATCCCTAAAATCTCTACAAATCTGTGTTAGTATACTGTATATCTCTAGAGGCCCTTGAAGAAAAAGCATAAAAAAAAAAAAAAAAGAGAAGCCCTTGGGTTGAAATAGAACTAGGCTATTGATGTCTATCATAAAAAATATTACGTTTATAATTTGTACCTATTATTACACCATATAAAATTATGGATATGAAAGTAACACACTATGTAGTGCAAAAATTATTAATATTACATCAATTTTGGTCATTCTTAAATTATCACAAGAACCGAGAGCCCCATATTGCTAAGTTTATACCCGACCAAAGATTTGAAAGAGAAAAAAAAGAGTTGTGGTTAGTTAATACTTACGGTTCTTAAAAGATTTGATCATTTTTTAGTTTTGTTTTTAGTAAATGGCCAAAGTTTGATTTATTTAGCAAAAGAGCCATTTTCCTCTGTAATATGTAATATAAGGGGTATTTTAGTTAATTCAGTTGTTTAGTGATTGGACTGGATGACTATTTGGCTAATTTATCAATTAACGAGTTACATACATAGGCTCAAAAATGACTAGATGCCAAACTAGTATAGTTAACGGTATAATTTAAGAACTTATTTAAGAAAATGGTCACGTTTGGTTGTTTTTTAGTTAAAACTTAAAATGACTGTTTTTGGCATAAAATTTGATTTATTAGGTTCACCCTAATTTCAAAATAATTAATAAAAATTAAAATAGCATTTATAAATCGAAGTAATTAATAAATATAACATTTCGTTTTCTAAATATTGGAAAAAGTGTTTACATTGCAGATGGTTTTATTAATTTATGAAAAATGCAAGTTTAATAGACATTGGTCAATAGCTTCTATCATATTATTAATCTAGTGTGCAAGTCTTGAGAATAATTCTAAATATTGTATGACCTAAATATTCGCTTTCAGCTTTCAAGCAGAATTGGTTATATGAGTCTCACAAGTGTTCAACATAATAACAACTATAACGAAAGATAGTTTCAATTTCTAATTGATTGGGAATATCCTTCAAGTCTCGTATACATTCTTTGTTGCTCTAATAGTGAATTAGATCGATTCGTTTGGAGCTTTATTTACATTCTTGCATCAAGTTTTCCTTGTTGAGTGATATTTTACCAAAAAAGATTTTCCTTTGATATTTCAATCATTGTCCAATGGTTTATTTTATAGTTTTTTATTGATATTTTAAAGCAGACATGACTAAATATATATATATATAGAAAATTTATAACAAGATATTTCATAACCAATGATATAGAAAATTCATCCAATTTTGATAACTCAACACATTCTCTTTAGTCCCCAACTTTACATGTTTGGTTGCTCTAAACAATTAACCTAAGCCTTGAATCGTTTTCCTTTTGCCTTATTAGTGTGTCTCTTTCATTTTCCCATTACAAGAGAGAAACTTTAGTGACCAAAGGTAGGCAAAAGATGCCTTGAGTGACCCTCATGGCATAAAGTTGTTGGCATGAAATGTTCATCATAAAAACCCCACAAAACCACCTTTGGTGCAAAACCTTTCGCTTATCACCAAATCATGGCTTTTCCCACAAAATCAAAAGGGAAGAGCTAGCCATGTGCAAGCTCATCCCCACACATTAATCAATTGTTGTAGAAAAAAGAAAAAAATAATAAAGAAGAAAAGTTCAATAGACATTATTAAAGCTCTATAATATCTATTCTTGTTAGGTAAAATACTCATCAACTAACATGCTCATTTGGGAACAAAAACTAAACTAACAAAGTGGATATAATACTATCATAAGCTAGAAGTACATATTAGTCACAAACATAGCTTTGTTACTCTTTAAAACACTCTTGCATCAAATTAATACAACATAGACTTTTAGGCATATGTTACAATCTAACTAACATGAAATCCAAGGACACTAAAAAATGGAACATTTGAAGTTAGATTTTTAATTTCAGCAACAAATTTCACATTTGACCAAGCCGTTTTCGTTACACTCGGGGCATCGGATGTAGCACAATTCATCACTCTCGCCATCTTTGAGGACTTTCTTGCTCCCATTGCAGTTGAAACACACCGAAAACCGGACGTTTGCGCAGCCAGCACACGCAGCATTGGACGGGGAAAGTGGGATTCCTTCCAAGAGCTTCCTCAGCTTGCCTTGCTCGTTGAGCACCCCGACAACCTCATCAGCCCCCCCGATGTACCGTCCCTTGATGAAGAGCCTCGGAGGGAGGACCCTCTCCTCCAACATCTCCCACAGCTCTTCCCTGAATTCTCTGTGCAGCGAAACGTCCCTCTCGAAAAACGACACTTTGTAGCTCTCCAGCAGGAAGCGAACCGCGCTGCAGTCCTCGAACGTCTTCCTTATCCCGCGCAGGCTTGTCGTGTACAGGATGACCTTGTCACTCCCTCCTGGTGGACACTTCTCTTCAAAATCCAACAGTGATGAGTTCTCACTCCCATGATCATGATGATCATGATCATTATGATCATGATTTACTTCATGATCTTTGATGAGCTTCAAGGAGGGTGAAACAACCTCCTTGTCACCACAACCAACAACACTCAGCTCTGAGTCCAAACCTTCATAGTCAAGCTCTTTCAAGTGTTTAGGCAACAACCCAATGTCCTTTTGGGCATCTTCGTCGTCCCCGGGATTCGGTGTAGTTTTCGGGAGCTTCTCTACAGAAGGATTAACCTGGAAGACAAGGCCTTGTCTCAGACTGCCTATGGCTTGTATGGTCTTCAGTTTCCTAAGGAGTTTGCCCTTCATTCCTTTCATGTCTCTCAAGCTTGTTTTTTGGGTTCTCAGAGGAGAATAATGGGCATGTGAAGAAAGAAGTAGGACAGGCTCAAAAAAGAGATTTGAATAATTTTAGGGTCAGTTTTGGGATGAGAATGACTGGTGAGGGAAAATCAGAGGACATTGAATTGGTGAAGTGTCTATTTTGGGGTTAAGTAGTGGCTGGAAAGTTGAAACTAGAAAGCTGTGTGTATATGTGTGTGTATATATATGTGTGTGTGAATGTTTAAGCACTTTTTAAAGTTGTACCTGAAATAATGATCACTGCTTATAGGAGTAGGGAATGGCTTGTCTAATGGGTGTCTTAATAGGAAGCTCTTTTTTTTTTTTTTTTCCCCATTAGGACTCTCATTGACCCATCACCAACCACATTAGGTCTCTCAATCATGGTTTATGGTTGCTAGTGGATTTGTTTTACCCTTAAAATCAGATAATTTAATGGCTAAATATTCCCCATCATCATTACCCATGCCCTTCCGTACCTTGACGCGGCCTAATTATGCAGTGCTAAATTTTTATCTTAATCAATTTATACAAAAAGTTACAATTTGGCCTTCCACAAATTCACAAAGTTGAGGCTTGATAAGATGAGGCAGATAATAATACCATACATGTGTATTGAAGAGTATAATGGTTAGTGTGGAAACAGAGAATACCAAAAATATAACCGTCTTTGCGTATTTAAGACAAAAACGCTTTTTTTTTGGTCATCTATCGGAAAGTATAAGGTATAATTTTAGTATATTTTGTAAAATACAGGGGATATTTTTTGTACTTTCATAAACAAAAGATATAAACGTGAAATTTAGCATAACCAGAGCGAATATATATTGTATTTTCTCAAGTGTAATATTAACATTAACACATAGAAATAACAGTTGAGTATTGTTTCTGGAGCCACATTTATTCGCATAAAGACTACCAACTTACCATGATTAATATACATGAAGAAAAAGTTGAAGATGTGGAGTGCATGAATATATATATATATACATATACATATATATATATATAATTTGATAATATTATCTGATAAGATGCTGGAGGAGACAAGGGCCATGAGCCCATGATTCAAATGCAATTGAGCAAAAAGCACCTTTCTTTTTCCTCTTTTCTCATCACTTGGAAGCCTAGAACAACTAAAGGACTAAACTATATATATATATATGTATATGTAAAGTATATATATTTTAACAGGTGAGACTTAATTTATATTTCATGATCAGTTTTAACCCTCAATCACATCCACTTATCACGCCTATGATGTTGCATGAGCAAATTCAGGTTATAAAATCTTCTACTCTCTCTCTCTCTCAATTTTTTTTTTTTTCTGGGTGGTCTTAGTTGTTACAAATAGAAATAGAAAATGAAAGAAGAAGATATAGTTGTTTAAAACAAAAAAGCACTAAAATGTGATTAAAGCAAACTGTTAACGTGTATATTATTGTTAGCATGTGTATTATGATAAGAATTAGTCAAACAGGGAAGAGTCTCATGTGGGGAATTTCCCACCACAGAGAATGATTTTGGACTGTCAGATTAACTTTTTTAAATAGTGGGACCTACTAAAAGATAAATCTGACAGTCCAGAGTCATTTCCTGTGGTGGGGAATTCCCCACCTGAGAATTTTCCGTCAAACAGATGTGTAACTAGTTTCTATTTGTTAAGAGGTTCAGTTATTTATTTCAGCAGTAGGCTGTATCGTACAAAGGGAAAAGCTAGGCCCACCGAGATGGATGGTGAGGATCTCTCAGACGCGTCAGTCGCGTCTGAGGAAAGCACAGCTCTCGTATAAATAGCCTAGAATAAACTTGTAATTTAATTTTGAGAGAATCAATAAAAATTAGGAAAAATTACCCTTTGCACCCCATGTTTGTGCTACATTTACCTAACCCCTATTCTTTAATTTCGACATGTTTGCACCTTGAATTATTTAACTTAGACCATTTTGTACCCTCTGTCCAAGTCCGTCAGTTAAACGATGACGTGGTACCAAAAAAATTATAATTTGACCCTTGATTTATTTAAAAATCGCACTAATACCTTAAATCTTTAACATTATAATAAAAACAAATTAAATCATTAAAAAACTCAAAATTAAACCATTAAACATAAAATTTCACTAATTTAACCCCAAAAAAAAAAACCACCCAAAAAAACCCACAAATTTCCGTTGCCAAGCACGGCCGTCAGGGAGCTATCATAGGTAATAGAGCAGGGCGACGGGGAGGTCCCTGGTGGACTCATGGTCGGCAATGGAAATTTTAGGGTTTTCCTGGGTGTGTGCGTGTGTTTTTTTTTTTTTGTTAAATTAGTGAAATTTTATGTTTAATGGTTTAATTTTGAGTTTTTTAATGATTTAATTTGTTTTTGTTAAACAGTTAAAGATTTAAGGTATTAGCGAAATTAAAAAAAAAATTAATGGTCAAATTATAATATTTTTGGTGCCATATCATTGTTTAACTGATGGACTTGGACGGATAGTGCAAAATGGTCTAAGTTGAATAATTCAAGGTGCAAACATGTCGAAATTAAAAAATAAAGTGCGTTACGTAAATGTAGCACAAATATGGGATAAAACATAATTTTTCCTAAAGATTATTATTCTCTGCAGTGATTTAGTCGTTTCCTTCCTCTAGACAGCTTTTACAAACTATGGGTACGTAGTCTCTTACTGACAAACAAAGCAAAAAACACATTTTGCTTTTGTGAATTACACATAACAAAATAGTAGCAACTAGGAAAGTTCTAGCATAGCCTATAGGCAATAGGCCATAGAGTAAACAAACTATTGGGGTCTTCTAATTATAAAAAACAAATAGTATGAATCAAATTAATTATCTGCCAAAAATCCCATAAGTTCAATATTAAAATTGAAGGCAATGAAGGTCAGCTCTTGATTATTTATTTATTTTTGTTCTCCCACTTCATCTTATGATCGTCTATTCGTATGTACCCTAGTAAGAGCAAATTAAACATTGTCAAAACACGCAACTTAGGGAAAAGAAAAAAAAAAAAACAATGATTCTATAAAAATAGTTGCAATTATAGAAAAGCCATTTTGATTTAAAGTTGTACTTCTCAAGCAAACACAAGTTAGTGACATTTCTGATACATTATCATGTTTTAAGCTATATTTGGTTAGAGAGAAGGATTGGGACTCAGATGAAAAGGAGGGTGGATTGAGACAAGATGAGTTGTTTATTAGGAAGAAAGACATGATAGAAGGAAAAAATTAAAAAGGATTCGCAATCTCTTGAACCTACCAATTTTCATTCTTTCACCTATGGAATGAAAGATTTTACTATTCACTACTTTTGCATCAAACCTCAACTTGATCCCTAAAACTATTAAAAATATATTTTTGTACAATAGGCAAATAATAATTTTACATAAAAATAACAATTCCTTTCACCTTTCTTTTCCTCCTACCGAACAATTTTGTGAAATTTAAAATCTTTCTTTTTCTTTTCAACTCTTGCCCTCCTATTGGATCCATCCATAACCATTTCCAATTATTAGTAAAACTAACAATTTTCTCATTCACCACATACACATCTAAAAAGTGCAGGGGAGGTAGGAATAGGTTGAATTAGAATAATTCACTCTTTTTTTTTTTTTTTTTCTTTTTTTTCTTTCCTTTCTTCCTTTTCTTTCTTTCCCCTCTGCTAGTTAGAACTTAGAAAGAAAATAAGGAAAACAATGTGGTATAGTATTTGAGTGTTAGAATCAATTTAATTTATTAAACAGGATATTTCATTTCCGAGGAAGCTTAGAGATGCAAATTGCAAATTTGCAATCCTCGAGGTTATTTCATTTTTGGGGTACTAGAGCCACCATGGGATAGTAATGTATTCACATTATATTATTATAATTATTGTATAACTACTATAAAGGATATCGAATACAAAACTATAGCATGATAAAAGAGCATGGGGTTTTGCATCTAAACATGGGTAAAGACTGAGTGTATTATATCCACATTTGTTTACTGTATATTTATATACACAGAGTCACAGATAATGGGCACATTGACATATATAAAAACATATTGAAAAGTGTATAACTAAGTCGTAGCACATAACATGTAAAGTATGAATTATTGTGATCTAATCTTAAAAAAGGATTGAAAGGGACAATGTGGATAAGTACTTAATAAATAGCTTGGATGAACTTGGCTTTTGTGGTACTATTATTTGCCATGTTTAGTTAGTACCTACTTGACACAATCCTAGTTTTCTTCCAAAGACTGTCAAAAAAGACATACAAAAACCATTCACAAGACAGTATTATTCTGCAACGAAAGTTTCTTGGCAGTCAAATAGTAAATTACACATGATGAACTAGTAGAGTTCTAGAAATATGCAATGAAAAAAAAAAACCAAAACTATACTGGTTTTTTTTTTTTTTTTTCTTCTTTACAGGTTTATATAGAGTAGGACAACGACATGGATGCATCAGCTATACAAATCGCACTGCTCTAGCTATCAGCCACAGACGATCCCCACTGAATTTTGAAGTCAAAGGTAACGCATGTCAGCTGCTTCTTTCCGTCGTACATCTTCATTCTAAGAGTGTATGAGCCCTGCGATCAAGAAAAAAATTGTCGGAAAATGCAAAATGTAGAGCACATGTGTACGATATAAAGCCATAATAGTAGTGCCTCTAGGGAAAGCATTACTCCAAAATCTGCAATTTAAATGGCATTTCTACGCCGGACACTTAGAGGCTAGAGCTATGAATCTCTTTGAAGACAAAGTGAAATATAAGGAAAAACTTGAGGATCCTATTTCAGTAGTTTAAATATTTTTTTCAAAATGGACATTGCAAGCAAACTTTAACAAAACTCAGCGAACAATAATGAAACACAAAAACACTCAAATCGTCAGTGGAGATCAAATTAGCAAATGAAATAACCAGTGATATGAATGGAATAACAGAAGATAGATACAATTAGATATTCTTATGCCTCGAAAAGTATGTAATGCAGCTGAGATTGATATCTGGAATGATAACTTACTGGTGGTGTGAATCCAGGTAAAACTTGAGAATGAGAAACCACAAAAGCACCGGTTGAAACAGGGCAAGTGGTCTCTCCGCAAAGATCATGAGTCTCGGAGTGGATGTACCATCCAAAGTACGCAACATCAATCGACAATTTTCCACCAGAGATTGGTACATCTATATGCACATTAAAGGTTTTCACTCTTCAGTCAATGCCAACCAAAAAGAATAAAAGCAAAAGAAGCTAAAAGAGGTTGACAAAGCAAAACAAGTTAAAAGTGGTTGACAAAAGTTGCACCCGATCGCTCATAGTAATTGACAGGCTATCTAGTGTGAGTTCTCAAACACATTATACCTTCAAACCCAATTTTATATAACAACAAGCATAAAAAATAAGATTAGCACATAACACAACCACAAAAGTAATGACAAAAACCAAATCTCTCGGGACTTTGAGATTGATAGTCCACCGTCCTGCTTCATAAAGTACCTGTTGTTGCAGAAATACTGAAGACTGCTTCTTCGCCGCTCAAAACGGGATTCGGTTTTATATCAACTCCGGTAACCTTGACAGCATAATTGGCTTTCTTTTCTACAAAAAGTACAGATTCCCAAAACATATTAGCTAATATCTAATTCCATTACCAGCAATACAACAATACACAAATCCATACAGTGCTACTCTCACATTATTTATTCTCCAAAAACATATGTATACGTTAATGAATTATCAGAAATGATGACTGATTTCCCAACAATCTGCTCAAAACTTCCATTGATCTATTGCACACATAGTCACATATATACAAGTTGGAAAGTACAAATATGAACAGTAATCCTAAATTTCTAATCCCCTAAGATCAGCAACTTTACAATAGAAAATTGTTACAAATAAGTACAAATTAAGGAAGTGTCAAGTTTCTGTATTGTATTATAAAATTAAGAAAATTATTATAAAAACATAAAGAGCTAACTAATGATCATAGGAATACTTATGAACACCATAGAACTTCCCAGCTAGCAGAGCCTAAAATCTTTTTATATTTACAACAAAAAAAAAAAAAAAAATCCATATCACAGATTCATATTGCGGCCTCAAAGAATTCAATCATCTAATGGTAAAGTTTTTTGTTTTTTTGTTTTTCCCTAACATGTGAAAGGGAGACAAACACTGATCCAAGCAAGCTGATGATAACGAAACCCAATCTGAAAGCCATGGAAAATGAAAACTTGCCGAGAACAGCGTTGATCGGATCGATTCGAACACCGAAAAAAGCAAAAACAAAAGAAAACCACATACACACAGAGAATCAGAGGTTTTCATGGGAAGTTACCGCAGTAGTTGACTTCGGTGGCTTGACTCAGAGAAACGATCAAGCACAGCGTTACGAGAAAGACTACGTTGATCTTCGTCTCCGCCATTTCCACAGTCCAACGAAATCGAGAAAAATCGAGGCCTTGATTTGTCGATCGCTAGGGTTTCGCAGAGAGAGATATGATTGTTTTGAGGAGAAAAGAAAGAGAGTCTATTGAGTAGATGAGCGATATCGGTGGTTAATGGTTATTATCGGAGAGAACGTTAGGTGGAAGGCTTTGATATCATTTGTCAAATGCAATTAATTTTCTTCGCATCCAAACAAAAAAATAAATGAGAAAATAAAAAATAAAAAGAGTGAGAGAGAAAAAAATAAAAATAAAAAATCTTTGCAAGATACTTTTTGTACTTTTTATTTTTTGTTTTGAACATTTTATTAAAAAACGGCTACGATAGATGACGATTTTTTTTTGTATTATCAATAATGCACGGATTATAATAGTTTAAAAAATATATAAAATAATTTTTTTTCTTTATATATAAGCACATTATATTTTTTATAATCGTGTTACCGATTTATTTTTCAAATTTCAAACTAAAATTATACTCAATCGGAGATTAAAAAAATAATAATAACAAAATATATTTTTCGTTTGTTTTTTCTTCTTTATTTTCATATCTGATTAAAACATAATTTTAGTTTTAAATTTGAAAAATTAATCGATAACATGAAAATAGAAGATGTAATATGCTTATATGTTGGAACAACATTATTTTTATGTATTTTTTAAACTATTATAAGTCGTGCATTATTGATAGTGTATCAATTCGTCATCTATTATAGCGGCTTATTATCAAGGTTCTTTTAATGTAGGGATTATTCGGGGTTTTTATTTTTTTTCATGGTGGAAAATAATTTTGAATCGTTTCTCTTGAATGGGTCTCACATCTTAAAAAAATAAATATAAAATCCATAATTATTTTTAACTACATAAAAAAAAATCCACCTGCCGTTTGATTTTTGGGTCAGTTAAGGATTTAGACATTTTGCAATGTATGTTTTAAAAATATAGCCTATGTTTTCAAATATTAGCAAAATAGTCATTAGGTCAACATCTAAAAGTTTATGACTAAAGAAATAAAATTTGTGACCAAATAAATAAAATACACAGTCATAAAATTTGTGACTATAAGGACACAATTTCAGAAAATTTGAAATAAATACAATAAAAAAACTAAACATCCATTAACAAAATAACCAACTCACAAATAAATGGCCTAGACAACTAATTTCACAAAACTTAATACTAACACACAAAAAAAGACAGCCAAAGAAGTCACAAATTTTATGACTATAGACACAAAATTTTAGATAATATTGTCTGCTACAAATAATAAAATCTGAATTCAAAAAACTAATGACTGCAGTCTCAAAAATCTAAACACGAATGTATGGTTATTTTGCTAATAAAACAAACATAGGTTAGTTGTTAAAACTAACATAAATATATGACTATTTATTATAAAAACCGTTGATTTTTTTTTTTAAATTTAATGTCAAAATGTTCCTTTGTTTCTTGGATACTTAGAAAAATCAATGTTTTAACTTTTTAGGATTACAACAAGTTGGGTTGGGTTTGTTATGATCGTGCTAG
Organism: Boehmeria nivea var. tenacissima; assembly: GCA_018132145.1. Lineage (NCBI taxonomy): Eukaryota > Viridiplantae > Streptophyta > Magnoliopsida > Rosales > Urticaceae > Boehmeria > Boehmeria nivea. Next base: position 12,299,129 of record CM030884.1, on the reverse strand, counting down.
GACTCTAACTCAAATAGAGAAATTATAGTGAATACCCAATTTTTAACGCTTAATTTAAATTAATACCCAATCTTTTAAAAAATACAACTAATTACTCAAGTGATTAAATTACTTACAGAGTGATAACTGGTGGTAATTAACTTAGTTACTAAAAATATGTGTAAGTAATTAACGAATGAGTTTTTTAGGCATTTAACTAAATTTTTTGGTAATTTTTTTAGGATTTAGCCCGAAAATGTCGAAATTAAGGATTTAGCCATAACATGTAACATATATATGCGTAAAAGTGTAACATTACATGTAATGTTACATCTAACGTTACATTTAATGTTACACTTTTTACACGTATATATGTAACATGTAACATTTTATAGCTAAATCATTAATTTTGTAAAACTATGACTAAATCCTTCAAACTTTACCTTTAAAATGGCTAATTGTTTAACTGACACTTAACGAATTGACTAGTTATTCAATTACTTCAAAAGTTTGACTAATTATTCAATTACTTCAAAAGTTTGGATTTTTATTTTTATTGTTTTGTAAATTTGGATATTTGCCTAGTTCACCCATTCAAATAACACTATGATTATCTGAGGTTAAAGTAAAAACAAAAACAAAAAAGATGGCATAATTAAAGTCATAATTGAACTACTCGCCGTATTAATGTTGTGCTTATGTCAGGTTTCGCAAGTTGGCGATGAAATTAATATCGTTATAATCATAAAAAAAAAAAGAGTAAAATCAAATATCATATTACAATAACTAAGTAATTGAGAGGCATATAAGTTGTTCGGTGATAATAAAAGATACTTGGGTCTCGCTTGTAGGTAAATGTTAAGTAGAATTTTAGTTGAGCTAATTTTGTTGCTTAATAATACACACCACTAGTATTTTTAGTGTTGCAGAATCAGATAAGCTTGGGGCTTGGGCCAAGTATAAATGCAAGACTACCTTTCAATTTGGATTAGGCATTTGGGACTAATTCTATTTCATTATAATCATCTCTGCTTATTTCTACTTCTATTGCCTCGTTCCTTTTAGACCATAAACGTGACAAATTTAGTGGAAAGTGGAACTTGGGGTTTACCAAAAATATCTTGCCAAATTTGTCCTTTGAAGACTTTTTTACTTGAGAGGATTTTATCCTTGAAATACATATAGTTTTTTAGGTTTACATTTACTGAAAAAGGTCAATTGGGTCTTATTAAAAGGAAAAATTAAATAATGTTGAAACCATACAAAATACTCACTACTACCAAAATTATAAAAAATAAAAAAAAATACTATCTTATTGCAATCAGAAATTTTGAGTTCTACCATTACAAAATACATAACATGTCAAATTTTGGCAGATAATCTGTGTCTCTCTCTGCTATTTTCCTACATGTTCATCTTCATATCCATATTAGAGTTTTGTAGTATGTAAACTGCCTTCCTAGATATTTTTTTTGGATGACCATGCTAAAAAATTGAATGAAAAATGGTTTAACGCCGTTTAAAATCATAATCGTTGAAATGATTTCAAACAATGCTAAACCATTTAAATAGTTTACCCAAACAACACATAAATAATTGCGTCAAGTTCTTGATCTTATAAAAAAAAAAAAGCCAAACGAAAAAAAAATGCAAAAAAAAAAGGTTGAATAACTCCGATGATTCAACATGCAAATTCGACAGTGATTCCCCGACCGGTGCTTTTTGATCAGGTACTGACTGGGGTAATTTCAGGTACTTACCCGGATTTTTTTTTTTTTTCGTGTGTTGCAGAGCTCCCCCGCTGACCTCCCCAACAGAGCATCCCCGCGAACACCCCGCCAACCACCCTGCAGAGCACCCCGCAGAGCACCTCGCCGACCTCCCCCGCAGACCTCCGCCCTCCTCGTCAACAGATCTGCCCTCGTTGCTCCGCCGCGATGGACTTCGCCAAGATCCGGGGAAACATCGGGCAAAAACCGGGGAAAACAACTATGAAAATTTATGGGTAAAAACCGAGTAATACCCCGTCATTGCCCGCCGGGTATTACCCGGTTTTTGCCCGAAAATTTCATCCGGGAAAAAGCACCGGGGAATTCCCCAGACCGGATTTTCACGTCTACCGAGGATTATTTAGAATTAAATTGTCAAACATTTGACCTTTTGATGTCTAGTTTTAGAGATTGAGTCCAATTTTGCTGTGAGCCTGTGATGCTGAAATTGGAATTTCCTTAGTACTGTTTTAGCTACTATTAGGCCATCATGTTTTCCAATTTGTACCTGTGACTTTCATACATGCTAATACGACAGAAAAAACAAAAAATAAATAAATAAATAAAAGGAAAGGAATAGCAACAAAAATAAAATCTTGGAAAATTTGAAACATGTCCTCTTCTCTTCGTTTCACTCGAAAAGACATCGAGAATCTTTGTTGTTTGAACGAAATTTCGGTTTTCGAAGTCTTCGATGAGCTTCAAGAACACAGATCCCAGTGGCCTGATGTTTTGATGCTGAAGGATATTGATCAAGTTTGCATGTCGTCATTTACACACTTTCTTAATCAGGCTTGATATTAATTGAGTTAATTTGACACAAGCAGTTTTAAGAAGGAAAAAAAAGGAAAGAAATAAAGAAAGGAATATGTCTAGACTAACGCATAGATTAAGAATGACTTAAACACAATTTCTGGAAAAAAAAAAAAAACTGATAGTCCTTTGTATTGATTGAATTCAAACGACACATCAGGTTCTATTAATTCCCTCGTTTTCTTTTTCTTTTTTTCTTTTTTTCTTTTACGAAGATTGGTTGATGCAAATTTCCTCAAGTTATTCCCAACATTATTTTTTTTTTCCCAACCTATGTACAATATGGTGTAAAAGTCCAAGTCCTAAACTACCAAAAGGAGAATTCAAGGCAAAAAATCTTCACCATGAAAGTACTAATTAAGAACCTGTATCAACATGTGTGAGCTCCAAATTTCTTGATTTTACCTTTGAGAGAGAGTGAAAAAAAAAAAAAAAACAAAAAAACAAAAGTGATGAATCAATTTCTTCTGGCTGCGGCCAATGGGACAACCTCGGCGAGCGGGGTGGACAGCGGCGTGGGGATCGGGGAGGTGCGGCAGACGGGGCAGGTCGGGTGCAGGCGCAGCCACTGGTCGACGCACTTGACGTGGAAGAGGTGGCCGCACTCGGGCAGCTGGCGCAGCGCGTCGGCCGCCTTGTAGTCCGCCAAGCAGATCGAGCAGCACGCGAGAGTGCTGCTCGAATTAGTCTTTTTCAACTTGCTGTTGGCCTCGGAGAATTGCAGCTTTGGATAGCTCTTTATGGTCTCCTCGTCTAGCCCCACCTCCACCACAAAGTGCTCGTCCCCCGGGGGCTCGGGGGGCGGGCCCCGCCTGTGCATAGCCGAGGCGGAGGTGGAGGCGGGCGGGTGGTGGGACCGGGTGCAGAAGTAGGAGGCGAGGGTGATGCTTGTGATGAGCAAAAGAATGCCAACCGAGACACCAATGCCATAGCCAAATCCACCAATGTCTTTGGAGCCAAGAAAACCGCCTGTTTGGTCACTTGTTTTGTTCATTTCTCTTTTTGGGGTTTTGGGTTTTTTTTTTTTTTTTTTTGGGTTATGGAAAGGCTATATAAGAGGGATTGGGATTGGGATTGGGATTGGAGCTAGAGCTATGGATGGCTTGGCTTGCCATGGCAAAATGTGGCAAATTGGCAAAGAAAACAAAGAGGGTGGTTATTTGGGGATTGGATTTCAAGGTGTTTTGGAAAGTCAACGGTTGCATGAGAGAGAGAGAAAGATGATCATTGGGTGGTGGAGTTTTTTAATTAAAGGAAACATGTATTTGGTGGATTAATTACTTGAACTAAAGGGAAGGGAAAGGAAGGGAAATTGTAGGCATTGCATGTGAATATAGATTAAGGTTTGTTAATTTGTCCAAGTTAGAGATCATATAGATTATGGGATTAGCTGTCTCCTAGTTAATAGTTCTTGATTTTGGTCAACGCCTCCTCGCCTATATATATAATTTTGATTAATCCTCTTATATATATATATATATATATATATAATTATGGTTTTGTTTGTCTCATTTGAGCAACGGCTCTACATCAATAGAGCATCTTCCACATATTCAATTCTTTCTTCTTTCTCTCAACTAAGCATCCACTATTTCTTATTCATTATCTCTCTCTCTCTATGCGTGCAATGCACGTTTGGTGCATTATATATTAGAGTTATTTCTACTATTGCCCATGTTATTACAATATTAATAAGTCACTCAAATAGTAATCTTATTTGCCCATATGAACTTGACTCACAAAATTACAAAAGTAATATTATATAGTGAAATGCAATGTTTAATAACAACCCAGTTGAACCAAAAGCAAATTCTCAGGAATATATATATGCAGAAACAATAATCTCTTGGGTTTATTTATTTCTATCATTTGTGGTTTCTCTTTTGGGAAATGGTGAGAATTGAGAGTATCCAAAATGCCTCCATAAGGAAGTAATAAAGATGCAAGTGGCAAAAAAAAGGCAATACATGCGGGCAAGAAGTGGCCTTTTCTTATTATTAATATTATTATTATTATTTTTCTCTTTTTCTTATTGTGGTATGATCAATGCAGCTGGCTATGATCCTATATTCTTTTAACCAAATCCAGTTGTTTCTCTTCTTGAAGTTAGTTGGTTTATTATTTATTTATTTATTTATTTTTGAGAGGTTAGTTGGTCCTTCATAAATTATGCAATCAGTGTCATCTTTTAGTATATGGCTCTATTATTAGATTTATCCATGTTGTATTAATTTTTTGGGAACTACAATGTTACATCAATTTTGATGATTATAACTGCTTTCAATCAACAACTTTGATTATCTATTTTGTACACTAGCATGAGAGGATCTATGCACTCTCGAATATCATGTGATACTTTCGATTAGTTTACTATACTTTAATTGCCATCAAGAAATTGTAAATAAAAAAAATTTTATTTGTTCATAATTTTATAATACTGTATAATTGGTTTATTTCAACATTCTACCAGTATTTATTAATATCTTTTTTAGTCTCGGTATCTCTATCAGTATCGGTGTTTCATTGTTTCATTAACTAACCAAAGTGTTTTAGATTCATACTTGTCTCACAATAGGAGTGTTTGCAGTGATGGTTGAACCAAAAATGGAGAATTTTTTTTTCTTTTGACAAACTGTGAGAACACAATTAATTGTTTTTTTTAATTGAGATTTTTTTTTTCTTTTGCTGAACTGCAAATCTAATTAATTGATTTTTTTTTAAATTGCGTGTGGTTAAAAATAGACAAGTTAATTGCACAAGTCCATAGTCACGATATGTTATTTGTTACATTTTGATGGTTAAGACCTTGAAAAAATGTACTAGTGCCATTAGTTCAAGTTTATTAGCATGGTTAAACTTAATTTAGATGACCGCAACTACAATCAAATTGTAAAGGAGTTGTTGTGCTTAGGTTGTGACACGTTGCATTGATTGTCTGGCAGCGCTTGCAGAAAAAAAAGTTAAGCTGCACTGTGTCGATCATGAGTGACTCATCTCTCTTTCAAGTATAAGCGGAAAGCTTAGTGTGATCAAGAGTACGAGTATTCAAATGTGTGTTTAGAATGATAAAACTTGATATATATAGGCATAGAGTCAAATCAAGCGTCGTTAGCCTTTATTCGGATGATAATCCTTATCTATAACTCAATTATGATATAATTGAGTATAAGATAATAACCTGATTTATGATTAGAATCCAATCCATTTCGAAAAATATTGAGATCGACATGATCTGTTCGCTTGATTCAAAAGTTGACACGTGGTTTAGTGGACTACCTTAGTATGTCCTTGAGTCAATCACTCTTTGGAATCGATGGAGAGTTGACTCGGAGTCATCGTTTGACTCATCAATTAGAAGATCTTGTTTGGCTCGATAATGTGTCATCTATCACTCCATCTTGTGATATCTTCTCATTGGGTGATTGAATGGTAAATCAGTAGCAACTGTTACGAGATTAGACCCTAACACTTTATTGGCTATTTTCTCAAAATTTTTAACAAATGACATCGTTTAGAACACCTAGTTGTTTTTTAGCATGATTTTAATGGATATATTTGTTCTTCTAAAAAGCATTTAAATTTGAGATAAAATTTTAAAAAATGTCACTTCTAGACAATTAGTTTTGAAATTTGCTATTTTAAAAGAAGGTTTGCAACTCATGTCACTTTTTAGTAGTCAGTTTGACCGAATTGTCCTTATTTTTTTTTATAAACGAGGAAGACAAGTAAGCAGAAGAAGGGTCACATAATAATTTGCTAATGAAATAAGTGACATAACATGTAATAGTTGCATATGTTGTAAAGTTTAACGTCCGGCATGCCAACGATTATTTTATTTTATTTTTTATTTTTTTTTAGGCCATCTTGACATCCATATCCATGAGTCATGTACCCATGAAAGTGTTGTTGGGCCATTATCCAACCCAACATTATCCACAATTTGGCCCATCTCTAGGCCCATTTCATATCCCTTTCTCTCACACAGAGTCACAGTCCCAGCTGTAAAACCGTATCAAGAAAATATATTCCTCCACCAATTTCAACGGCTCAGATTTATTTCATCAAAACTCTCATCACTCTCTCTCCCAAAAAAAAAAAAAAAAAATCCTCTTTTCATTTTCTCTCTGAACCAAACCAGAGCTCCAACAATGGCGGTCTTCTCAGCTCCGGCGACGATCGCGGCGGCGTTGGCGATATTCACGGCTATCCTCGGTCTTGTCGCTGCGAGCGACACGAACCGCGTTTACTCGCCGTGCTCCGACGCGAGGGTGGAGATCTCCGACGGCTTCACGTTTGGCATCGCGTTCGCGTCGCGGAACTCGTTCTTCAACGGCAACAACACGCAGCTCTCTCCCTGCGATCGCCGTCTCAACCTCGCCGGCTCGGGCTCGCAGATCGCCGCGTTCCGCCCGAAGGTCGACGAGATCTCGCTCCTCAGCATCAGCTCCACGTCGTTCTCTCCGGTCAGTGGTCTGGTTCGATCAATAGTGATTGGCGTTTTTTTACTTTCGATTTGGCTGTGGATATTGTAGTTTTTGGGATTCAGGTCTAAAGACTCCAATTTGGTTTCGCTCGAGTGCTGTTTGGCTTAGGATTAGGGTTTTCATTTGTGCTAATAGTGAAATTTAGGCCGTTTGAATTTGGCTGTGGATTCGGTATGTTTGAAGGATTCAGGTCTGAAGACTCTGGATTCGTTAGAGTTATGTTTGGCTTAGGATTAGGGTTTTCAATTGTGCTAATTGTGAAATTTAGGACTATCTGGCTTTCGTGAGCTAGAAATTATCCGACTTTAGTGTTGAGAAATATCAAAATTGAAAAATTTCCGTTGCTATCTTGAGCCTTTTAATCATTAGGTTTGATTATTCTGGACTCTGGTATAAGCAGTGGAATTTTGGTTGCTGAAGATTGGAATGTGATGTGGATTCTTGAAATACTCTGGATAATATGAATTTGGGTGCGTGTGAGCTTGTTTTGCTTTGCTTGTTCCAAGTTTCAGAGTTCAAGTTAACTTATGAACACAAATGTTGAATCTTTTGTAGTTGAAATGTGCCACAATTAGGCCGTTCCCATTCATGGGGAGTTTCAGCATGTTTTGGACTAATTCTATTCGTAAGTCATGTTTGTTTTCCGCTTTTAGCACTCTCTTCGTAGTTCGTAGCATTCGAAATAGGTTATGGATCTGGGATAGTAGTATGCTGTAAACTTGGTGTTGGTATTATCATTGGCGGCATTTATGCAAGCTCTGATTGTCAAGTAATTTCATCATTTTGGTCGCTTCGAGGTCAATTAAATCAAGCTCGATTTGTCTAGCAAAGTGAACAAATTTACCTCTGCATTTCTCTTCTTGATTGAATGCCTATTTGTTTCATTGTTTTGGGTAGATTTCAAACTTTTCTTCTCCCTGATTGTTTTCTTGATGAAAATGCTGTGGTATATATTTCTCGTGCTTTTGAGCTTTTAAATCTCATGCTTGGAACAGGATAATGTTGGCGGGTACATGGTTGCCTTTGCTGGTCGAAAATACGCTGCAAGGTCCCCTCTTGCCTTCGTTGCAAATAGTACATACACCATCACCAGCTTTACCCTCGTAAGATTTCTGGGCCCGATATTGGTTTTTACCTCAAATGAGTAACAACCTTGATAATCTAAGAGATTTTGTGCTTTTAGGTGCTCGAGTTTAAGAAGGGCAGGCTCCAAAACTTGTTCTGGAAAAGGGATGGTTGTTCCAAATGTCAGGGAACCAGCAGTAGCTACGTGTGCCTCAACAAGCAGGACTGTGCCATTAGAACATCGAAATGCAAAAGTCACGGAGGTGATGTGGATTGCAGCATCGGAATACAACTGGCGTTCTCTGGCACAGATAAGCACCTTTCGGCTCTCAACTCATGGTATGAGGTGGAGAAGCTCCGCCAGTACTCACTCTATGGCTTATATGAAAATCTGAGGAACTCTCTTACAAGTCAGTATAACAACATATTCTAATTTGCGATTTCCGTAGCTTGTAGATGAGTTTTTTTTTTTCCTTTATTTTTTTTCTTATTTTCTCTGGTTTCATGTAATTCTTTGACTTTGGGGTCGTTTTCCTTTTCGAATTTGATATCTTTTGAGCTTTCCCTCTTTTTCACCATGTTGCCCTCTATTCACGAGAACAACTCTGAGACTGTGGTGTGTAAATTTATAAATGAAACATGTACTTCGTACGTATCAGCATTTTATTGCTTCTTCTCTCTCTCTCTCTCTCTCTCTCTCTCGGACTTCTTTGATCTTTGATCTTTCTGTTGTGTCGTTTAGTTGGTTTGAGCCTCTGGGTTTAGAAGCTTCGCTTTCGTTCATGTTTGTCTCAACTAAGAAAGTTTCTATTGAACTGCCATTAGCACTTCCAATAATCTTATACGGGGCCTTATATTACACCTAAAGTCTAGACAGTTTAACGAAGAAAAATACTGGTTGTGAGTTGTTACTTATTTTTATTTTTACAATTATATGTAATTACACACTGAAATACATTATAGACCACTAACGGAGTTCCGTAACCTAGACCACTAAATATCTAGACACAAAATATTTGTGTAGACCTCCATATAATGATTGTGACTGTTTAATAACTGTTAAAGTATTGATGGACTAAATATGACAAAACTTAAGGGAAATTTTAAAAATACCCCCTCTATTTAGGATGTTGTGTCAGTATACTCTTTATTTTAAAACGTCTCAACCGACACTTTAAATATTGAAAAAGTTTCAGTTACCTATTTATACTTTAAATATGCCCTATCTACTAAATTTTTGTGTCAATATGCCCACTGTATTTAAAAAATGTGTCAATTGACACAAAAAAAAAATGTAACAACTTAAGTAGATGGGACATACTGATATTCAATTGAGATATTTTTAAAGCATAAGGAGCACATTGACACAACAATTTAAGTAGAAGAGGCATATTTGAAATATACTTTTTTAATATTTAAGGTGTCGGTTGAGACGTTTTAAAGTATAAGGGGACATATTGACACAATACCTTAAATAGAGAGTATTTTTAAAATTTTTCCTTAAACTAATGAAACTGTTTATAGTACCTTTTGAAACTATAGTACTAAGTTTAAAGTCTTCTTAAAAAAGCTCATATAAAAAAGTTATATTGAGCTGTTTAGCTTTTACCTTTTTTTCTTAATAGAATTAGAAGTAAAAAATTGTGTGTGTGTGGTTTTTAAGAAATACTCGACATTATATTTCAAAAATAACTTATTGGTCTAAAAACGACAATGAATGTCATCAATAAACAATCAAATTGGTAATATTATTTCTATGATGTCTACTATGTTTTTCAAAGTTCTTTTTCAACAAAACCACATGTAATTTTGACATAAAACTCTTCTACAGAGTTGGTGCATTTTTTAGTATGATTAGAATAGTGTTAAAAGTCTATAAAACTTCTATTTCAATTTTGTAAATTGAAAATTATATTTAAAATTAAAGAAATATATCTAGTTAGAACTTGAAGGCCATAATACATAAGGACGATTAATCGTGATAATAGATTAGTTCTACTCCAGGGGATAAAACATGCACCTAATCCTAACAGCAGGTGCCCCCAAAAAAAAAAAAAAAAAAAAAAAAAAAAAAAAAAAAAAAAAAACCGAGCCACGACAAATTTGAGCACGTGTAGAACTCTTTCGATAGGATCTTTGTAGCCGATGGAAATTTCGATTTAGACTAAAATAAGGCCACATAATACACCACATAAAAGCACTAATTCCAGCAAGATAGACACATGACCTAAATCGGTGAGTGAAGAAATCATCTCAATTATTACAAAAGATAACTGTAAACAAAAATAACAAAATAGAACCTAAATGGCAATCTTCTAAAGCAACACCATAATCATTACTAGGTACACAACGCCCTTCATACAAGAGGAAATCAGGATAAAACATTAGCAACGATTCATGAAATTCACCCATCGCCTTCGTCTTAAATTTGTCGTGAAAAGCAACTCTCTACCGGAATCACAAGTACCAAGAGACAAATTGCCCCTTCTCTTGCAACTAAAAGTCTTTGAAAGACCATTATCGAGCCACTAAAGACTATCTCTTGCGGCCAAGAGTTTGGTTATCTAAAATGACACCAGACTCCCACTACATGGAAGAAGAATACTGTGAAAGGTTAAAGCAAGAAAAAAAAAAGAAACAAAAAGAGAAGCCAAGAGTTATTTTTAAGAAACCATGACAAACACGCCCTTCTCAACATATATCTTGCGGCTGTTCACTATTTTTCTCCCAATTCAAGTTGAATCCGGCAGTTAAACATTAATTTTCCAGCCATAAAACACATACACACACACTAGCCATAAAAAAAGTGAAGTAAAAGTTGATGAAAAAAGAACTGTAGCAACCTGAAATAGACAATTTGATGTATATTTTGGATTAGCGTCTTAAGGTTTAGATAGCTGCAATTTGTAACCAGCATTACAATGTCATTTTATGTGTTCAGATATGTAGACATGAACATGGTAGTCTGATTCCAGCAAATAAGCTGTAAGTAATGTAAGTTTAACCAGCTTTATTATTTTGTCATTTATGTGTACCATAATAGATATTTATACTCTTTCAAAAAAAAAAAAAAAGACATTTATACTATAGAAAATAGCATTAATACTACAGTCTTACTCCAGCAATTACTCTTAATATACATTTAATAATTTTTTTTTCCTGATATCCAGCACAGCTTAAGCTCATACATGCTTATCCAAAAGCAATGAAAGCAAAGACAATTTTTTTATTTCCAAAATTACTAGATGAGAAAAACTAATGAAAGCATATCTCTTTATCTGAGCTTTTTCCTATAAATGCATTGAGAACAAATTAATAAATTTAAACTTATGAACGGAAAGGCGATAAGCTAGCCTAGCCCTTAACCTTGCCATTCCAATTGAAAAAATTTCCTGAAATCAAAGGGTAATTCAGCATTAATACATATAATGGAAAAAAAAATAAATATTACTAAGTTTATTTAGTATTCGACTCAATAAGATGCAAAACTAGATCTTATTTGTCAGTATTACTCACGTGAGGTCATTTTTTATGCTAATTGTTGAGCCGGAATATGAGATACCAAGTTTATTTGGTATCCGACTCAATAAGACACAGAACTAGATCTTATTTGTCAGTCCTACCCACGTGAGGTCATTTTTTATGCTAAGTGTTGAGCCGGAATATGAGATACTCATTTTTTGGCCTTAATTTCATTCAGTCATACACTCTGACCATGTTTTTATTAAGAAATTAAAAAATAATAAATAAAAAAAAACACTTTAACCATGAAAAGGGAAAGAAATAACCTAGTCATAACCAAGAAAAAAAAAAAACCTTGAATTGAAAGCTCAATGTACTTTATTCATCAATGTCAAATGTACTGACTTTTGAATGTGCTATATTCTTCTGATCTATAAATGTGTATTTACTATAAAACACTACGGCACGCTTGATCTCGTTATGTCTTTTTAGTTTCAATTTTCACGTTAAGTATTCCCTAATTGCCAATATTTATCTTCAAATAACTAAAATAGTTATGTTACTTGTAGTTTCAATTATCAATATTTCAGCTTTTAATTAATATGGATTCTCTGTTAATTGATAATAACATAACATTTTTAATTAATAATAATAGCATCACATGAATCATTGATTCGCGTTCTAACTATTATTATTATTATTATTATTAAATCCAGCTATTGATATTAATTTCCAGATTAGTCATCGACGCACATGATAATTAATACCAAAACCAATTAAAAAGGAAGGACAACTTTATTTCTATTGTTGAAGGAAAAGATAAACATTTCACCACAATTAAAAAATAATAAAAAAAAAAAAACCAATTTCCCTCATAAATGCAATCAAGCAAAGCTAGAAAATTCAAAACACCGAAGACAACAACAACCAAAAAAAAAAAAAGAAACAATCCATAACATAACCCAAGACACCTCTGAGAGAGAATATAATTATAACAATAATAAATATAGCTCCAAACCCCAATTTGTTCAGAGAGATGGCCAGTACTTGTTGTTGAGCTCAAGGTGAGTCTGACTCACCACCAACAGTGGTCCCACTGCTGCTGGTTTCTTCATTGATTACCATTCCTGAAGCCATGCTCTCTTCAATCTCATCCGATCCTGAATTGTTTCCTTCATTGCTAGAGCTATGCTCTTCACCAATCCCACCGTTAATGTTGTAGTGACTAATGTTGATTACACTAACACTAGTATTAGTGTTGTTGTTGTTGGTGGTGGTGTTTTTGTTGATCAGTCCTATGACACTATCAATATTCCCACCAATAGTGACATTAATACCACCAAAACCAAGATTAGGCAGAGTAGTATTATTACCACCAATCCTAATCTCTTGAGAGTAGCTCTCCTCAAAATTCCCCTTATTACTCTTCTTATTCATATTCCCATAGTAAGGCTGAAACCCCACAGTGTTTCCCTCATTTCTCTTCCCACTCCCACCATAGGGCTGAAACCCGACGTTACCGCCCTTGTTCGCAGCCCGAAAGTGAAACCGAAAGCGGCTCCTCTTGCCGCCTTCGCCAACAAAACAGCGGAACCGATCCGGCGGTTGCTCTCGCCCCGTTTGGGCAGAGAGCGAGCCCCACGGGAACTCCTGGTGGCCGGACATCTCCTCCTTGGTGGGGGGCGGGAGAGACAATCCGGCGGGGGGACACTGCGGGAGTGGGTTGAGGAATAATTCGACCCTCCTGTCGATCTCCCGCATCTTCTCCTCCAGAACCGACACCACTCTGGCGAGCTCCCCTGTCCCGAACTCCTCCAGCGGTGCCCCCTGATCAATCTGGCTCAGGACGCTCGATGCCGTGCTCTCCCCGTTCCTGTGGCTCATCTTTCGCAGCTGCTCCGCCATCTTGGACGCCCGATCCTTGAGATAGCCCTCCTGGTTGATCATCTTCTTGGACCGCTCCATCTCCGGCACTAGCCTGAACCGCCGGATGAGGCGCCTGGCCTCCTCCTCGTTAGGCCACGCTGCTGCCGGATGGAGATCCCCCGGGCTGTAGATTACGAGGCAGGCGCTGACGTCGCACAGTGTCGTCAGCTCCCGCACTTTCTTCAGCAGCCCGGCTCTGCGCTTCTTGAAACTCGCCTTCCTCGACGAGTCGTTTTCGATCCATGCAAGCTTGATTTTTCTTCTCATTCTGGAGGACCAAAAAAAAAACAGTTGAAAGAAAAGAGAGTGAAAAAACTCTCTCTTCTCCGGATATAAATATTATGTGTGTTTGGAGTCCTAATGGGGGTGTGTGTTTATATAGGAAAATTAGGAGGGCAATTTGGAAAATAAATCAAAGGGGATTAAAACATTAAAGGTAGGTTAGAAATTCTTAGTGGTGTGTAAACTTTGAATTTCTTGTTATGGAAACCCAATAAATGTTATTAAGAGGTATTACCATTTGAGAGTTGGAGATAAGGTGTTCATTAGGAAGAGTGATTAATAGAGGCAAATTAGCTAAGAATGAGTATAGCAATTTAATTATGTTTTACTCTCTATTCTAGAGTTGAGTTGGGGATAATTAGTCCGTTAGTTTATCTTATTTTTTTTTTTCGACAGAGTGAGCAAACACTATTATGTGTAATAAAAACACCTAAAAAGGAAAATTACAGCAACCAAGTAAAAACTGAATCTTTTGTATGAGCGATGTTACACTGCCAATAAAATTGACCTAAAAAATTAGTTATAATGGTATAGTATTTATGAATTAATGCAAACAGTTGTCAATGTATATATATTTAATCTGTCTAATTATTAGTTGAAACATCATCCTTCTAGAAAGTAATTTGATCCCATTTTATCAGTGTTAATTATTGTTGAAAAACAGAAAGTTTATGACACGTGGTATATGGTAGTCTGTTGAACTTTGTTATTGGATTGCATCGTAAATTCAATTGCAGCCCAAAAAAAAAAAAAAAAAAACCACGTACAAAAGAGTCGTCGATGTGGAAAATGGGACGTGTGAAATGAATGTATATGTGTAAAGTGGATGATTAATTGTAGCCGTAAAACACCACCAAATGCAAATCCAAAAATTGCACATAGAAACTTGGGGAAGAAGCAATTTTGGAGGGTTCAAAACAATTTGTAAGGTCAAGATTTGATTTGAGCAAGGAGAATCTGAAGGAGGAGAAATATTTTTTTGCAATGAAAACTTATCCCAGTAATGAAATCGGTGAAAATAATTTTTGTATATTTCGGCCATTTTTTTTTTTATATAAATTTCCCCTTATTGTCTGTGGAGATGGGCATTCAATGTGTGTTATATATTTTTGTGTTGTTTTGTACGACATCATTTTCAGTTGCTGTCGTTTGTTGTATTTATGTCGGTTATGTTTCCTGTCGTTTTTCATTTTTATTTTGTTTTCCTTTGTATGTCATTTTCTCTTAAAGGCATTTCTTAAAGGCATAGTTTATTTTCCTGTCTTCTTTCAAATGCATTTGTCTTGCCATTTTCTAGGTATTGTCGTTTCATATACTTATGTCTCTTATGTTTCGTCATTATATTTTCGTGTCGTTTTTTTAATTGTCGTTTATCAAATTCATGTCGTTTATTTCCTGTCCTTTTAAGTACTTGACGTTTTATCTACTGTCGTTTTCTTTTAATGTCGTTTGTTGTATTCGTGTAGTTTTCTTGCTCCCGCATCTCCAAATACACGTCGTTCACAATTTTGTATCGTTTTATTGTACAAATTGTTTTCTAAATACTGTCGTTTATGTTTCATGCCATTTTCAATTTTCATGTCGTTTTTATGTTCATGTCGTTTTCTCGCAATTGTCATTCCTCAAATTCATGTCGTTATGTTCATGTCGTTTCAAATACACGTTTTGTTCCTTCTTGTTTTTTGTTTCTGTTGTTTCATCTATTCGATTGGTCCACGCTTACAAAATGAGAAAAAAAAAGTTCTATGTATAAGTAAAATACATTTATAACTAGAGAAAAATGATATAATTGTTGCAATAAATATATATATATTTTTTTCTTTATCACATTGAAAACAATAATTATTTGTAATATATAAAATGATTATTTCAATAAATATGAATATATGTCTCATGATTGATTCACTTAACATGGTTAATTAAAAATAATAAAGGTAATATTAAATTGTTATGATCATATATTTGTTCTTTTGTTTCAAAATGCATTTCGGATCAGACTAAGAAAGAGCAGAAAGGATTACTTAATTAAAAATCACACACACATATATGTGCTCGAAATGTCGTCTATTGATTAAACAACAAAAGTACAAAACTGATCTCTCAAAAGAAAAACGACGCATCGTTTTGCCACACGCTATCCAAAAAATTAAAAAGAAATCGAAAAGAAAACTAAAATAATTGGCCTATTATAATTTTACGGGTATCATTTTAAGGATTATTATTGGCTGCTAGCTAGGATACACACAAGCTACTATGGGTTTTACCACATCCAATTCTTTTTATTATTTGTTCCTTCTTCGATACCACACCAAGCCATAGCCATGGCTGTTCTGTTCTTCAACATCCCCGGCGATTGCAGAGTTTCCGGCGAACTTCAAAGCACTCAATTTCAAGAACGAATCCATTATTGCAATCTCTATAAACAAACGAGCACCTCCGAGCAAACCCTCTTAAATCCCGCCCAAACGCCATCAACATCCCCGACTTCTTCGCCGGCGAGGCCAACGTGTTGGAGGAGAGAGAGAGAGAGCAATCGCCGAGAAGGGGTTCTCGCTCTCTGCGACTCTGCCTAATCTCTCTCTACAATCTCTTCCCGCGAAGTAAGTCTCTCTCTCTCCTCTTTTTCTTTTTTTGAATTTTTTTTTTTTTGAAAGTTTCTCGTTCGCTGAATGAGATTCTGTTCTGTTTGGCCGCCAAGAAATTTTTTTTTTTTTTGCTACTGCTTGGTTTCCTGGGAAAAATATTGTTAAATGGTCATTTTCACGTGTTGCACTCGAGCTGTTTGATGAAAGTCCTCACTGGTTATTTCCAAGTTTTTGCCTTTTTCTAGCTAAACTTTTTTATGAATTGAATGATATTTTGGGTTCTCTTTTGCGTTATGTCAAACTCTCACAAGAACCAATCGAATACCAATAGTAGTTTCCATGTATCACTGATACTAGAGAAATCCATTTTATAGGATTATATTACTATCACTTTGGTTTCAGGGACTTATAAATCCCAGTTAATTATATTTGATTTTGTGTTTTAGCAACGTTATTGTTGTTTTTATTCAGGGTGGTTCAGAATTCTTGGCCGTTTGTTGTGCTTATATTGAACTAAATGCAAAATGGCAGATCTGAAATGTCACTTGTGACGGTTCATTGTCGAATCTCTCAAGACTTACCATTGAATTTCCCAAACCAGCAAAGGGCCCGATGAAATTCATGGCGTTTCGCTGCGCTTCGCAATGTTTCTTTTACAGGATTAGCTATATTTTGCCCCGTCCCAGTTCACCGGTCTGGCTATTTCCATTCTCAACCCTAGATAGTCGATTGAACACTTTGGACAGTGAGCGTTTGAGCAAAACCCAGTGTGCTTATGACGAGCGCTTTGTTCTCAAAGAGCTCTCGGATCTTTTGCCAATAGAGCGTAGCAGTGAGCCGAAAAGTCTGAATAAACCGGGAGTTTCCGAGAAGCAAGTAGGAATCAGAGCAGTGGATGAGTTTTTATCACCGGAAGAGAAATTGCGAGGCGTTTTTCTTCAGAAATTGAGAGGTAAAACGGCGATCGAGCAAGCTCTGACTGATGTTGGTGTTGATTTGAATGTTGACGTTGTTGCGAGAGTAGTGAATCGAGGGAATTTAGATGGAGAGAAAATAGTTAGGTTTTTCAATTGGGCGATCAAAGAGCCAGCGATTCCGAAAGATATAGATACATACCATATAGTCCTCAAGGCATTAGGTAGAAGGAAATTTCTTACTTATATGGTGGAAATTTTGCATAATTTGAGGGCTGAAGGAGTGAGTCCTAATTTAGAGACTGTTTCGATTCTAGCCGATGGTTTACTCAAGGCTCGGCGAGTGTCGAAAGCGATACAGATGTTTCGGAACCTCGGCGAAATAGGCTTGAGTTGCGATACTGATTCCCTGAACTTGTTTCTGCAATGCCTGTGCCGCCGGTCGCACGTTGGGGCTGCGAATTCGCTGCTTCAGTCGATGAAAGGGAAGATATCTTTTGACTGCACTACGTACAACATTGTTATGAGCGGGTGGTCGAAATTCGGTAGGGTCTGCGAGATGGAGAGGATGTTGGAAATGATGGTCGCAGATGGTATTGATCCAGACGGTTCTACTTTTGGTCACCTTATTGAGGGTTTAGGGAGAGCCGGTCGGGTCGATGATGGTGTCAAAATCTTTGAGAGCATGAAGGAGAAAGGTTGGGCTCCGGACACTAGTGCTTACAATGTCATAATGTCGAATTTCATATCTGTTGGTAATTTTGAGGAGTGTATGAAGTACTATAACAGAATGTTGAGTAGTAACTATGAGCCGAACATCGAGACTTACACCAAATTGATTCGTGCTTCTTTGAAAGCTCGAAAAGTAGCCGACGCACTTGAAATGTTCGATGAGATGCTTAATAGAGGACTTGTTCCGAGCACTGGGCCTGTAACGTCTTTTATCGAGCCTTTGTGTAGCTACGGTCCACCTCACGCGGCTATGATGGTGTACAAGAAGGCTAGAGGAGCTGGAATCAGAGTATCGTTGAGCGCTTACAAGCTATTGCTTAAGCGGCTTTCTAGGTTCGGTAAATGCGGAACGTTGTTGAGCGTGTGGAACGAGATGCAAGAGTGCGGTTATTCTTCGGATGTGGAAGTTTACGAGTACGTTATTGACGGACTTTGCAACATAGGGCAGCTTGAAAATGCTGTGCTTGTCATGGAGGAGTGCTTGCGGAAAGGTTTTTGCCCTGGCAGGCTTATATGCAGCAAGCTGAATCGCAAACTTCTTGCTTCAAATAAAGTGGAACGAGCTTATAAGCTGTTTTTGAAGCTCAAAGAGGCTCGTAAAGACGAAAATGCACGAAGGTATTGGCGTTCCAAAGGATGGCATTTCTGATGACTCTTTGACAATTGCAAGTGAAATTGTACTCTCGCCTTTTTGTGGCAGGCTATTTGTTGCACTCAGATCGGAGGTGATCTAAATGATAATTTTGCGGCTTGAGAGGCATGGCCGATGAACGTGATCGTGATGTCGAATGGGAAACTCGCCGAGTTATCAAGCGGAGGAGCTCTCTTGTTTCCTTTCAAACTACAATAGAGAGTTGTTTGGTTCAAGGCTATCAATAGTGGAATCATAGCAACAAATTTAGCTCAATTTTTTGTCTCTTCAACATGTGAGAGTTTGGAAAATGAGGGTCATATTTGTGAAAACTTTACGTAACAAAACAAGAAGATATAAAGAAAAGAAAAAAAAAAAAAGGCGAAGCTTGGAAAGTATATGATGTTGAAAGACTTTACCTTCAAAGTGTATGTCTAATTAGCGGTTTGCTATTAAATGGATATATGCCAAATTAAAAGAAAGCAGAGGTTTACCATGTGTTTGTCTCACTACATTCCATCTAAATGGTTTGGACCAAATATAGTATTTTGGGTGGCCATTTACTTACCATTTAAATGGCCACTCAAAATGGCCATTTTGAGTGAAGTTGTCATTTTGAGAGAGAAAATAGGCACTCAAAATAGTTATAGAAAATGGCCACTCAAAATAGTTATCGAAAATGCCAACAAATTATTTGAATGGTTACAAAATGATCTTCTTTTTTTTTTTTTTTCTTTTTTTTTTTCCTTGAAATGATTCGTCCTAAAATAACCTATATAAATGGGTGAAACAAATCGAGTGGTAGTTGTAAGTTGTAACTTATTTATATACGGACTAGACTTTCAAATAAGGAAAAAAGGCCCATTTTGTTAGCAAAATACTATATTATAATATACTATTTCAGTTTTCACCATCTTTTTATAAGGAAAAAAGGCCCATTTTGTTAGCAAAATACTATATTATAATATACTATTTCACCATCTTTTTATATTCTTGGTTTGTAAAATAAAAGGACAATTTAGTCAAATTTGTTACCCCTGTATGGGAAATTATTTCTCCCATTACATTCTATTTTTTTAATCATTTTCCTCATATAATTCCTCACATTTCATTTTATTTTTTTAATCATTTTTTCAACTTTTCTAATCTCTATATAATATTCTTAAATCTCAACAATTTATACCACTACGAAATTTGCAAAGTTAACAATTTCATAATTATTCTAAACTATTTTACAAACTATTTTTTATTCCAAACAATTTCAACAAAATGAATGGGAGGGGCTACCAAATGAGGGGTAAAAAATGAGATGGACTGTAAATTTTCAAATTTTAAGATCATAATTTTCAAAATTTGTCAAACAAAAGCAATATTTTTCAAAATTTTCCATTTATTTTTCCACAACTTCTTTTTCCTTTATTTTTTATTTTTACACACTATATCACTTGGAAGATCAATTTTTAGAAAGAAAAAAAAAAGCGAAAAATATATATAAGGTGAAAATATGGCAATATCTTTTAAAATTTATCGATGAATTAAGTCCGGCCTTCTATTGTTTTCATTTATTGGTAATATAATACCAGAAAAGATAGTACTTGCTGAATCACCTAAGACCTTCTTTACATCTTATATCATTCTTATAATAAGTCTACATTTAATTAATTGCCACCTCATTAAATCTAAAAGTTATATGATCAACATGATTTCTTTAATTTGGGACTTTTATCCATTATCAAGACTTTTATCCATCACTTGATAAGCCATAGAAATCGTAGACTTACAATGTTGAGCCACTTGTCCTTTGTCAAGAGCTTGGCTCTAAGACCCCTTTTAGTGAAAAGGACCGAAATAAAATAAAAATAAAGTTGGTAAAATTTCTTATAGATCACCAAGTACAAAGCCTTGTTAGTACTACATATCCAAGCAAAAGTTATAACAAAAATCTAGAATCCTTTTCCTACATATATAACTTTTGATGATTAATATAGATTCAGATGTACTTGTATGCTTATCCTTAGAAGTTAAGTTATCCTCATGAATATATGGCTTTGAGTCCTTGACCACTGACATATAGGATATAGATATAGTAAGTCTTTTAGTGGTGAAAAGAATAAAGAAAATATTAATAGGTTCTCGTCATACTAATTGGGTGGAGCCAAAAATATGCATATAGGTTAAAAAAATTATTTTTCGAGATAATTAGTAACTTATGGATTATAGCTTCCCCTAGCATTTAAAAAAATAGAATATTTGGTATTTGACTATTTTTGGGTTTATTTTCAAAGAAATGACAAATATTTCTAAAAATTTAAAATTAGTCATTAATACATTAATATTTAAAAGGCATAAGTCACAGACTCACAGCATCTATGCAATTAAGAAAATGATTATTTTTTTAATTAATAAAAATATTAAGGGCCAGTTAAGTAATTAATCATATTAAAGGTAAAATTTGAAGGATTTAGCCATAGTTTCACGAAATTAGGGATTTAGCCATAGCATGTAACATTTTTCGTAACATGTAACGTATATACGTGTAAAAAATGTAACATTAAATGTAACATGTAACATAAAATATTACACTTTTACACGTATATATGTTTCATGTAACAAAAATGTTACATTTTATGGCTAAATCCCTAGTTTCGTAAAACTATGGCTAAATCCTAAAAAATTACCCAAAAATTTAGTTAAATGTCTAAAAAAACTCAAATATTAATTATTTCCATAAAATATCATTTAAAAATAACTATTTGCTTAATTATTTTCCAAAAAAAATAAAACCTATATAGTGGTGGTGGGACTAGAATTGATTTCGTTCTCAATTTAGGTCAAGATTATCGAGAATATATAAATATATATTCTAAATTTAGGTCATGGCTATCAATGATTATCATGAGTCTTATAAATATAGGGGAATCTATATTCAGCTTTGACGATACAATACAGTAGACGCAATAATATTTATAATAACTAAAGCCTTGATTCATTCATATGTCATTAAATCCTAAAAAGAAAAATGAAAAAGATACCCATACTCCATATATAAGTTTTCCATTATAAAAATAAAAAAGCTGAAAATTTAGGAAAACGTAAATAAAATTGGTTTTCTCAATTCATCAATAAACATGTGTAAAAACATTAAGTTAATTTTCTTTGCAAAAAAAAAATAATAATAATAATAACATGTGTAAAAATGTTAGTAAGACAACTACTTAAGGATAAATCGAGTGTGACTGCCTGATTAAGGTGTAATCACAATCAAGCTGTATCGATTCCGATATTTAACATTATTAATGTACATTTTAAATTTAGTGCTTAAGTTATACAGTGAAAACTCAATAAATTATTTGATAAATTAATAATTTTGATTAAATAATATTTTTAATCGGTCACAATTTGGTCAACGTGATAATTAATAATTAGCTAAATTTATAAAGATAATACACTATAAAAAATCCTTGAGACCCACTTCATATATAAATTAATAATTTTCTAACATACAAAAGTTTCTAACATTATTTAACTTATTTTGTACAATATTTATCTAGTACTGATTGTTCTTTTTAAAAATTAATGTTAGATGTGAATTTACTTACTTAACAAACATGAAATCATAATTGTTTGTAAAATGATATTAATTAAACACGACACATATTTAGATAAATATAAAAATTTAATTTATCGATAAATTAATAATTCACTAAATTAATCATTTTTCTTAGATCCAAAATTATTAATTAATAGAGGTTTTACTGTTATATTAAATTACAACGAGTGTCCCGTTTATATTAGTTTATTATTTATTTTTATTTGGAGACCTTCTCTGAGGAGAATTGAATTTCTTGATCTGGATATTTAACATAGCCCATGATGTACAAATTGGGTTTCGTGTTAAAAAAATTATATATATATATATATATAGTCAAACATTCTAGGTATCTTTCTACTAGCTAATAAAGAAAATATATGACTAATTAATCCACACGTATTAATGGTTGGATACAATTAGTCATAATACTTGGATCGTGTCAATCTAACAAACAACAAATAACATGTACATTAATATTAATTACCATGTCTTATTACAGCTGTAATTAGTCTTTAATTACATGTTGGTATATAGTAACAAACAAAACAACAAACAAAAAAATCAAAACCCCAATTGTGAATTTGGTCCCTCCATGAAGAAAGAATCTCATAACTTGAACTGTTTTAGAAGTTGATGAAGATTCTGACAGAGACATTTAATCTAAACAAAATGATCATGCATAATATCTAAGCACCACTACAAGGAAATGACAAAGTTATTAAAGAAAAAACCCTAATATCCACTTGCTATACTTAGTGGTAACCCCATTTTAAACACCCTTTTTAGAAATAATTTCCCCTTAATAAAGTCAGAACAAAAGAAAAGGTATCTGGGTCTTTAGCTAATTAACCATAAAGTTTGAATAAATTATCAATTTCTTTGAGGTTTATTTTATTGACTCAAAAGTCATATATACTAGTCATCACATATATACTTCATGTCCATTACACTCATTTTGCAATTTCATGTGGATTCACACTTTCTCATTTTTCTAATATTATTTGAAAGATTTTAAATTTCTTTATTTTACATCGAGTAAATGCTTAAATCTCACCGGTTGATTTTCCAAAGATATATAGGAAGTCATGAAAAGCCTTTATAATACAGGTCAAATATTGTTGGTGTTTGCAATCGTTATAAAAGCTATGAGAGCTCTCAAAAGTTGGTCTCTCTTTTCCTTTTCTCTTTTTTTTTTTTTTTTTTGGGACGATCAATAGCTCTCAAAAGTTTATTTGTCTCCAAATTAAGGACGTGGATAGCAAATCCAACAGGCACAAAGGGTGATGAGAAACCAAAAATAAAAATAAAGATAAAAATACTTATAAAACCCACTTGCCATTTCTCTATACGAGCCACTTCAAAAGCACCCACTTAGTCACCAAACTCTTTAAACATTTTTATGCAAGCAAAATTGCCACGCGGCACACGTCACACTCC
The DNA here is from genome assembly GCA_018132145.1 of Boehmeria nivea var. tenacissima. Taxonomy (NCBI): domain Eukaryota; kingdom Viridiplantae; phylum Streptophyta; class Magnoliopsida; order Rosales; family Urticaceae; genus Boehmeria; species Boehmeria nivea. The sequence continues at coordinate 12,275,458 of CM030884.1, read as the reverse complement.
ACATTGACTATTAGTTGTGACCACTTTTTTGCCCTCATTAGATCTCTGTCTGTATGTGTATATATATACACACACACTATATATTACATGTGTAAACACACATATATGTGTATAATTATACATATTTCCCTATATATATGTGTGATTAAGGGTATATTAATATTCTACATGAGCAATGAGAGATCTAACATGCTTTTGTGGGTCCAAACTGGGGTTGCCTTAATGGAGATATATATTTATATATATATATATATATGCTAAGAATGTAGGAGAAAGTTAGGGGACCCTAGCTTGGCAAAGTTTTGTGAATAATATAGAAAGAAATTAGTGCTTTTGTGTTATTTACTTTTTTTAGTATAGCCACTTGGGGAAGACTTGGAAGGTTTAAACTTTAAACCATATTTGTCTCTTTTTTTTTTTCAATTATTTGTATTAGGGACTAAAGGACTATATATATAGGTTTGGTCCAAATCGACGTTAAGTTGAAGTGGTAAAATGATGAGTTGTACCTAGTCATTTTTCTTATTTGAAGATATGTCTGCCCATCTTGGTTTTTGTTTTGTTTTATTATTTTTACTTTTCCTCTCATGTTTTTTTTTTCCTGCTTCATGTGTGTCCGATATAGCTTTAGAGGAATAAGTCATGTTAAGTTGATTATACGTGCACTTGATGTTAATGAGTCAAAAATTTGTGGGGAATCAAACAATAAATCACCATCTTTGCCATTATATATCAAAAAATGAAGAACTATTCTATGAACCTTTTGGCTCTGCTTTGATAGTTGTTACTTGTTAATGTGATGTTAAGAGAGGCCTAGCTTGTAATAGGGATTTTTTTTTTTGGGTTGTTGTTGGGTCTTTTAATGAGCAAATGCCCTATATATTAGTATTTCCACGCTTCCCTCTTTCTAGATTAATCTTTCGGTCATATGTAATTAACACACTTGATACGGCTCAAGTTTTGCATATAATTGCTTGTGCAAATAATTCACAAGCAACTTGGCATTCCACTAATCGCTTTTTATTGCACTTTGCAGCTAGTAAGTACTAGCTAATTATTATGAAAAGGAAATGACAGAATTGTTATAATTAAGTTAGTGTTTCCATCATGATTTCCCAGTTGCATTTTATCTGATTCATACACCCCTAAACCCTAATTAAAAAAGTAAAGCTAGCTATATATATATAGGATATATAGTGGTTAGGACTATTCACCTTAAAAGTAATTTGATCTTAGGTTCCTTTCCTTAAGCATTAGACACACACACACTAATATACGTTACAATCAGCACATTCTAGATAATAAATATTATAATTTTGCTACCGTCAGACGCGACTGATGCGTCTGATGCATCGTGGCCGTCCATCGTTGGGGCCCACCACGATGGACGGCCACGATGCGTTGTGACGCGTTTGACGGTAGCATGCCTCTAAATATTATCTTTGACACTAGTTAGTTATAACATGACAATATAATATAATACAAATATGCATAATAATCATCCAAGGCCATTAGGGGAAAAAGCAACGGAAATGAATGATAAAGCATTATAGGCCAACTTATAGAATTTGCGTTGAAAAAAAAAAAAACTTCGACACAAAATTAAAGGAAGTTAAAATCTATCATTATTTGGAAGTTCAATCATTATCTATCAATACTGTGCATCAATAGTCAATTATCAAGTAATATTGTGAGAGTTAATTGTCCTATATATTATAGTACGTAATACGGCCATGTACAAAATCTAAATTTTATACTACATTATAATATTTTATAATGATATAATTTTATTTATTTTAATAATCTAATAAGTTATCATAAACTTCTGTTATGATAATTCTTTCAATTATTAAGTAAATAATTCAATGACTTTACTATTTTTATTTTGATAAAATTTTTAGATACATTGAGCATTTATTTAAATTAAGTGATAAAAATAAAATATTTATCATAATTTCTGACGTAATATTTGTGAGGTGTCAAAACTTCAGCCGTGATATAAAGGCTTGAGTTTAAGAGAGATTTCCTTGTCCACTAATAGGTAGACCAAAAATTTCTTGAGACATTGACAAATTTCTCACTCGTTGTCCACATGTACTTTGATTTATGATGTATCAGAAGTACTAAACAAGGATTAATTAACTTTAATGTAAAAGACAAAAGTGGTGTGTAAGTTCTCGGATTTCCATCCTGGTTGGAGCCCATGGCTCGAAACGACAAAATACCTAATTGTCTTATCTTTGGCTTATTCCTGAGTTTAATCCTAAGTTAATCAACTAAACCTACCAACGTGAGGACAAAATGTAAAAGATCAAAATAAAAAATCAAATAGGCGGATCCTAAGGAATTAATTGATTAATTATATAGATCATTTAATTGAAGAATCTCTCATAATTTTGCCAGCAATTAATAGTCACAGAGCTAAAGGACGTGGACCATCCCACAATTAATTTGGTTTTAATTTCTTAATTATCAAAACCGTAACACTTATATATATATATATATATATTATGTATTCGTTTTTTCACAATGGCTTGGATGCTTCCTTTTGACTAAAGTCATGCGTCCTTCAACTATTAAATTCTCCGAATTAATTAGATTTCTTTTTACTAAGAAAAACTATAAGGGGAAAATTTGGAAAATTTTATACTAAGGATATGCTTAAACAATTTATTTTAATTATTTATTTATTTTTAATTTGGTGAAACAAACAACTTTAATTACAACTATAATACTTAACTAATATATATGTATAATAACATATATATTCATAAAAATACCTACGCTAACAGCTGTATTGGAACTGCTAGCTAGCTAACCGGCATATATACATGTATATATATATATAATTTATTTATTTATTCATATGTGTGTGTGTTTGTATATAATTTGTATTTACGTACCCATAGATCATCTGATGTGTTGCAACGCAATTTGCTGTTTTTGGGTAGTCTAATTACTATCTACTGAAAACAACTTGGATTAATTTGACTAACCATTTTAAAAACATAAAAAGGGGAAAGGGAATCAGAGAGAGTGACTAAAGTGTCTGTTCAAGAAACCTGAAAACCTACCAAGACAACTAGACAAAAGGACTGTGCGTCTGTGCAGCTTTGCCCAAAAACTAAACAAAAGGAGAAAGAAAAAGAAAATTCTTTGTCTATCCAATAATTGCTGAGGTGTCATATTCTTATTTTCTGCCCTTTTTTTTCTTTTTCTTTATTGATTGTAAGAGACTTAGTGTGGAAGGTGTTTTCAACAATCTGATTGATGGTTATGCTTTCTCCCCTTGTTACATATTTGCAACATAAATATTGAACACGTATGTAAATTGAAAGATATTGGTTAAGAATAACAAATTTCACCTTTTCTGGAGATATCATTGTCACCTTTATTCAAACATGATTTAAATTAATTAATTATGCATGTGTTATTTATTATTATTTTGTGAGATTCTAATGAAAATTATAATTACAAATTTAGATTTATTTGTTAAATAAATCTAAATACAAATAAATCTAAATAAGTTATTATATAGAGATCTTATTTTCTTTGAGTGTTTAGGCTTAGTTTTACCTCTCAAACAAGATTTCATTCTTAAGAAGTCTATCGAGCTCATAGTAGATATAGAACCTAAAAACATGCGGACATGAGTATGACAATTAGTGTGAACAGACTGAGCACAGAGTAAGGTGTCAGAAATCTGAAGCTGAGCAAATAAAGACAGACATTTATCGCACTCTGTTGAAGACATTTTACAAAAGTTTTGTAATTGTAATTTGATCTTTTAAATAAATATCGCTTTCATACCTGGTTTAGTTAGTACCCATGATTTTTTTTTCAAGCTTGGGTTTTTGACCATGTAAAATAAGCATATATGGTGTCAATATCTCTTTACTTTTATGCTTATTTATTTATATACTATCTATATTTATTTGTTTCCAATATTAGGCAGACAGACGTTAACCCAACTGTCTCAGATCAGTATTAATTTTTCTATCTGCTAAATCTTTGATGAACAAAAAAGTGCATTGTCGCACATTTTGAATCATGATTATTCCAAAAGAATTTAAAGTTATAATAGGAGAAAGATCAAGTTCACGGATTCAAATTAATCCTTGCGAGTCTCTTGAAATTTCTTAATTTTCACCTTTTAAAATATTTAAATCGAGCTAAGAGTTTAATTCATTATCACCTAACTATCTTCAATTTTTCGGAAAAAATGACTTTCTTAAAAATGTGCACTGAAGCCCAAATTAATTTTTGCTTTTCCTCCAACTTTCTTAAAAATCAAACCCGGAAACATCATGAAACTATAAACATTAGTTACTTACCGTCTGAGCTACGCCCCCGAACGCGGCTAAAGAAATAACTTACAATCACTTTCAATGCCCTTTTCCACTTTATTCTAACAATATATATTTGAGAATTTGGCCGGCTTGGGAACGGACTTTATTATATTAGTCCAAACTCAAGGTTAGAAGGCAATATTACACAGTTTAAACGTGACTTTTATTCCAAGGAGATTATGACTAGATAATTTTTTCCCCTAAAGGCAGAAGTATTTTTTTTTCTTTATCCCTATAGAACATTATAACTAGTTTATCCTAAAGTCATAGACGTACGTGTGAAATTCAAAGATGTAGCGCCCATGAAGAATTTAGCTAAGCTAAAATAGTGAAAATGTTGTTGATGATAGTGGTCATGATAATTAATTAATGTTGATTGTTTGTTTAGTATATTACACACTGTCACAATGTGTATATAAGTCACACCAACATATATATATATATATATTGTATTCTATCCAAGACATTTAATAATTAGGAGAATTTCCATTAACTTAGTAATATATATATATATATATATGAATTTGTACGTCTTTCTTTTTGCTGAGAAAGTATGTGTTTTGATTTAGTTGACCCTGCTTCTTTTCTCAACCTTTTCATCCTATTTTAAGGTTAATCAAATGAGGGACTGTCCCTTAATTTTATTTTAATTTTTTTATGTAGCACCTTGAATTGTGAAATAGAACGGATAAGTCTCCAAGTTTTTTAATTCAAGGAAATTATAATAAATAAGCATTAGTTGTAATCAAGTAAAGTACTTTGGATATGGGACACGTACATGCTAATATATCAACACAACTTATTATTAGCACTGATATTTTGGATAAGCATTAGGCACTACTAGAAAAGACACAAGCTTTGGTTTTTCTTTTAGTGAGACCAGAAAAGTATTAGGCAAAAAGTAACTTTTTTTTTTCCTTTTTTAATTAATATCCTTCCCAATTATTTTTCTTGTTCATTAATTTCAAAAAGAAAAATGTTAGGCCAATCATAGAATTCAATAATATCTAAAAAACTCTAGGTTGGCTTTCAAAACCATGCAAATAACTGACTCAGTCCAAAATAAATAAATAAATAAATAAAAAGGAAAAAGAAGAAGAAAAGACTCAGAACTAAAATAATTCATACACGAGCTAAACTACAAATTATAATGGAGTATATGATTTCACATGGGAATCACTTTAATTACTTACTTGAAAAAATATATGTATTGCGCTAAACGTATAGCTTAGTGCATGTATAGCTTAGTGCATATATCTATATCTTTTATTTTGTTTTAGTTTTAGATTTTCTAAATTCTAATTAAATTTGCATGCCTCAAAACGTGGATTTTGGGATTGTTTTCCAAATCAACATTAAGAGATGTAGAAAGTTTTTGGGTCTACACATATTAATTGTGTGAATGGTTTTAGTCAATTTTTGAAAATTTCACTTGTATTGGTTGTCGGTTGAGATCATGTATGTGCTATAATTATTATTACATTTCTCATATTTAATTGGCATGAAATCTTAGTACTCCACAACTGAAACGACTTTGGAGACTAATAAATTAAGTTGGTAGAATGTCTGAGATAAGGCTATGATTATAATTTGCCGTCTAATTTAATTAAGTCCATGATATCAAAATTACCTAACCAAGAAGTACTATTATTGGAATATTAATGCATTGTATGTTTATGTACTTATTATTTGTCAGAATTAATGTCGCATCATTTTGTGAAGGAATTATCACGTTAGGAGAATCTTCAGATTCTAATTAATTTATATAATTTATTCAAGCTCTCAAAAAAAAAAAAATCATTCCAATTCAGTCTATATATGGCCTTCTTAAATTAGTAAGGGCCAAGATAATTTTTTTTAAATATATTTTTAATTGTTTTGGGGAGTTTGTAAAAACCTCACAAACTTAACTTTTAGATGAAGAGTAGGGTTAACTTTACTACGGAGATTTTCTCTTTTTTCTTTTTCCTTTTTAATTTAAAGACAGAGATTATGAATAAATCCAATGATTGCGATTATATGATAACTTTCAACGTTACTGTATATATAGTTCTATAGTACCGTCACATATACAAATTTACTATTAAGCTCAATAATTTTATTCACAAAGTACAAACGATCTTCATATGATATATGAAATAGGGTTACTATAATATGTGACGCGTTTTTTGGCACATATATTATTATTCGTGTTGTCTCATCATTAGCAACAACGACAAATTAATTTTGACTATTTGTTTAAAAATTCTTCACCGTTGATAATCTCTTTAAGCTGTTATTAGTTGCATATATAGTCGAAGAATATTAAATATTACGGTAACAAGAATACAATTATAGTACGGTTCAGTTTAGTGAAAGGGAAAATTTCATGGTTATGTTCAGATGTAAAAGAGTAACTAAAAGAATTCCTTTTAAGTATTTAATAGAAGAGTGAAAAAGAAAATTAATACTATTTTTTTTTCATCTCATTAGTAACGTAATTTAAAATATTCATCAAGGGTAAGATCAATGGCCATTAAGACCATAACAACTTTTTTTCTTTTTGGAATACTGATGTTATTATTGATTATAGATAAATAGTTTCTTTAAAACCAATAGTCTAGATATGAAGCTACATTTTTCCACTTCGTCTGTTACACTACTCAACATCCTAGTATATGTCAATGTTTTTATTTATTTATTTTAAATATATTGATCACCTTATATGAGACAAAAAAACAAATAGGTTTAATTTTATGGTTTAGAAAACCAAAGTACTACTATTAATTAATTTTTTGTACGCTACAAGTTAAATAAATAAATAAAAAACAACCAACTAGAATTAAGAATTATGACACTCCTATCTAACCATGCACATGCCATTAGAGAATTCAGAAACCCAAAGGCAAAAAAACCATGCAATATCCACAACTCCTATGCAAATTTTTTAACTTATCTATGTTTTTTCTATTAAACTTATCTGTAATCCACTTGTCTTCATAAAATATACAGAACAGGGCAATTTCAAAATACTATAGATATTAAATGGCAGGCTAAACAAAAAACAAAAACAAAAACAACAATTTTCAGCCACTTTGACATTAATTCAACCCCCAACTCCAAGTTGTGAAATCAGAAATCAAAACCTCCAAAACAATGATTTCTTTTGTGTGTGTGTGTGGTTTTGTTATTATTTGGTTTTAAATAACAAGGAGAAAAATAAAATTAAAAACAGAAATGCAAAAATAAGAGAGAAAAACAAAATAGTGAAGGCAGAGAAGAGAAGAGAAGAGAGAGAGAGAGAGAGAGAGAGAGATAGAGGACAATATTCTTTTGATTATAATATATATATATATATATATATATATTAAGTAAAAAATGGGCACATAGTACAAAGAGGGACTTGCATGAAAGGCAAAGCTTATTGGTCATTAGGCCTGTAGTTCCATTACCATCGTTTATTTCGTACCCAATATTTATCATTCATTTCATTCACTTCTCTCTCTCTCTCTCTCTCTGTCTCTCTCTTGTGTTTTTTTCAGTGAAGTTCGTACGTTGGACACAAGGCAAAAACTGCTCTGATCAAGCTGGTACTATGTACTTTCTTCTAGTAATTCTCATCAGATTCTGTGTATCGTGCACTATGAATTATAATTATAATTATAATTATATATATATATGTAATTTTAATTTCGTTTCCTAATTTGTTCTTTCCCACATATTTGGAGGGTCTTTCTTGTCAGAACTGCCATCTCTGATAGACCTTCTCTTTTTTTTTTCTTCTTTAAAAAAAAAACATTGGTGTGTATGAGTTCTGGCCTCTGGGTCTGATTTTTTTTTTTCCCCCTCTTTTCTCTTTCTTTTCTTTCTCTTTAGATATCTATATTTTGTTGGATATTGGTGAAGGCGCAAGAGTTTATGTGATTTCAATTTGGAAATTAGTGTCGGTAATGATTAATAATAAAAGTGGGAGCAAATAGTAACACAAATTATTAACAAAAATTCATCTTCTTTTTGTTTCATTTATATATCTTCAAATATATGGGTAATAAGCATTTTGTGTATATATTTCATTCATTTCCAATTTAAATTGATTTTCACTACTTGCCCCTCTCTATGAATAATTGAATACGCTAATCATATAAGATTTCTTTCTTCTTTTTTTTTTTTTTGGCTACAATTTAGTGCATGGAAAAAGTTCACTTTTTAACCCCATCTTGTTTGTTCTTGGTCATTTTTAATTATATTTTTTTTCCTTTCTTGTTTTTTTTTTTTTTTTTTGGTTCCACTTAAGCAAGGGCTTGGTGTCTTTTCATTTTTTCAGGGTTTAGATTTGAAAGACTATAACTTCAAGGCCAATATATTAATATTTACCAAAACCTTACCAATATTGCCTCATCGCCATCATCAATTGGGAAGCTAAGTAATTAGTATCAATGGCTATGCAAACTATTTTCTTCAAAGAACACGAAGGACACAACCCTAACACTATAGGGCAGTTGTCCTCAGTGCCATCTGGGCCTTGGTGGAGTGCCTTTGGATCATCTCAGCCACTTTTTGGAGAGTCCTGTGGACAAGTGAAGCCTTTCTCCATTGAACAGCCGGGGCCGGAGGCGGAGGCGGGGGCGGGGGCGGAGCGAAAGAGGCGGCAAGAGGAGCTGATTTAGGATTGGAAAGAGGAAACACCAAACACTTCACAATCTTTCCTGGTAATTCTTCTTCTCTCTTTAGTCTTTTATCTATCTTTGGTTAGTTTGTGTTTTTTTAAGCTTTTAGGATAACTATTAGTTCCACCAAATTTATCAAGGGTATTTTAGGAACTTCGTAATTACTTGGTGAATACTGAATATAAACACAATATCAATCTCATTATAAAGTTTTTTTGTTTGTTGCATTAAAGTAGTCACCCAGAGTAAATTCAATGGGGGGGTCTGTATTAAAAAACACTATGACATAGATATTGGATTGTATATCTAGATTTTTTGTCTTTTTCGTGTCTCTTCCTTGTTTCTCAATAATTTAGTGATATTCCATGAAATTTTAATCATCTTATATTACTTTTCTTAAATAAAAAATATATAAAACAGTTAGTGTTTTAATGATGTGTTCAAAATCATTAGGGAGACAGAGGTGGGAAAAGAAAAAAAAAATAAGTGAGAGAGAGAGAGAGAGAAGATTTAAGTTCTTCTAGCAATGCACCTTGAAGATCCTTTTTCTTTTCTTTTCAAATTAAAATATGATTTTTGCTTTTATTATTGACATAGAAAATTATCAAGCAAAGATGATAGAAATAGACTTCAAAGGGCTTGTATCACTTATGACAAGTAGTCATGGCATTCATGAAAGTGATAAATTAGTAGTCACCAGTAAATGTGAATTAAGTGGTGAAAATTATAATTATAATTATAATAATAATAATAATAATAATAATAATTAAGGTATAAACATAAAACTTATATGAACAACTCAAGGGCATAGTTTGAGACTTGAAAAGTTTACAAGACAGCCTAGGAACTTTTCACTCAACTATCTCCACATTGTCGACGAGACTTAAAGCATTGCTCTTGAGTTGAGACCAATGAAACAAGAGAATTTCAAGCCTTGATTGGTTTTATAAATAATCTTAAATTTACATTAATCATAGCTTATATGCTTCTAATTCATCAGGTGATTGTAAATTTTCTGGAGATGGACAAAAATCTCTGCAGTCATCTCTCCCTGAATATCATGCTCATTTCGAGCTGGGATTTGGTCAACCTATGGTACGATTTTTACGTTGATTCGAAACGCGGTTTTGAATTCCAAAATTTTTATTATTTTATTGGCTCACTGATTGCTTATAGTTGCTCTTGTTCCTTGGCTGAAACAGCAGGCTGTTACAAAATATCCCTATGTTGATCAGTACTGTGGAGTCTTCTCTTATGGGCATCAAATTTCGGTTTGTATTTTAATTTTTTGTTTTTTGTTTTTTTTTTTCCATTTATATAATATGAGATGACTTTCATGTGAATTAAGATTCTTCACTGGCTTTAAATTTTTTGCTTTGAGAAATATACTTCTCAGCACGTACAATCTATGGACCTAAAACATGGGAAAAAAAGTGCTTTACTAGTCTCTAATAAAAATAACTCATTTTACAGAAATACCTCAGGGATTCAAATTTAGAAGATAGAGGTTTGATCATGACAATTATAATTGGAACACTTTATAACTGTTATCATTACGTAAGATCTATTCTAGTTGACATGACTTGTTAAGCAAATAGTTCAATAGCATTTTTCAGTTTCATAACAAAAGTTGTTTATTAGCCTTTTCTATTTGATCTCAGTTATGATATGTTTTGTCCTGAAATACTATTTTCCAATCCGCCAGGGCCGCGTTATGTTACCTCTGAACCTGACTACAGACGAAGGACCGATTTATGTCAATGCAAAGCAGTACCATGGCATCCTCAGGCGCCGACAGTCCCGTGCCAAGGCTGCCATGCTGTTGAGAAAGCTACCAAAATCTCGGAAGGTATTGACATGTTGAGTTGTTCGTTTTGTTAACTCAATCCAAACATTTTAGACAGAATATGCTCAAGGTGACAGAGAAAAAAAGCTTTTTAAGACTTATTTTTATCCAAGTGACATGAATTTTTTGGTTTGAACAATCTTGACAATTGGATGATGCGTTGCAGCCGTATATGCACGAATCCCGGCACCTCCATGCGATGCGCAGGCCAAGGGGATGTGGCGGACGTTTCCTCAACACCAAGAACTTGAAGAATGAGAAAGCAGAATCCCCTGATCAAGCCAACAACAAACTGCCCACCAGCATGCAAAAGCTCTCCCGCTACCCCTCGCGCTCCCCGAGCTCAGAGGTCCTGCAGTCAGACAGCGGGACCCTCAACTCGTCGAAGGAAGGCGCTCACAACAGCAGCTGCTCAAACATCTCGGGCTCAGAGGTGACAAGCATGTACTCTAGAGGAGGTCATCTTGACCACTTCCAGATCAATCACCACCCCCACCACCACCACCACCACCACCATCTGAGGACACCGTCCCTCCACGCGCTCACGGGCATGATCGATGTCAGGCCCACCGCATGGATCGGTGCAGCTGATAATAGCTGCATCAATCTCAAAGCCTGACTACAAGGGGCCAACATGGGGTTTGGTTCAGTGCCCGGTTGTTGTGTGTGTTGTGGCATTGGCATCGACAAAACCCCATCCCTTGTGGTCAAAACCAAATGGGAAAGAAAAAAAGAAAGAAAAAGACCCCTTTCTTTGCAGCATCCCGGGTTCGGTTTCTTGCGAATGGGTGTTTTTTTTTGTGTGTCCTTGGTTCGAGTCTTGTCCCGCAAACACCATTTGGTTGGCTTTTCAAAAACAGGCAACTCATTCTTGGCTCAGTTGGCTGCCTCAGAGCAGTTGACAACACTACCTAGTAAACTAGGTAATACTTTGAATATTCACTACTACTACTACTACTACTACTAGTATGTGTGAATTTGAATAAGAAAAGGTCACATTGTGGTTGGAAGAAGTAATGTGAATCCTTTGTGTAATAATGTGATGAAAGTTTGTGTGCCTTGTGATTGTAACTTTTGAACAATGTGAAAGTTGTGTTTGGTGTTCTAGTTTTAAGCTTAGTAGTAAAGTATAATATGGGTATTTGGTGTCTTGGACTCATGTAATGCAGAACTTCTAGTTGTGTGTTGTGTTTGGTAGATGTATTTCTGAAAGAATAATCCAAGGGTTTTAATTCTATGTAATATATGTTCTGTTGTTTTTAGTTTTTTTTTTTTTTTTTGGCTTTATTTTACTTTAATCTCTATTTGTAAAGTCTCTTTTGGTTATGTTGTTTTTTTCTCTGCAACATCATGTACATTATATAATATAATGCATTACAATGTCATTCTGTAAGCATCCACTTGTTGTGTGTTATTTGACTTGTGAGGTCAGTTGGATTTGTTATTATTAAGATGATCAAATGTTTCACCTAGTGTTAGTGGATGTGTGTCTAAGTTAAACTGTGTACTAGAGTCAAAGGACAATTCTTGTTTGCCATACAAAATGCCACATAATAAGTTTAATTTCAACTTCATCTATCTATGTAATATGTAATACTATAGTTATCACTATCACGTTTTTTATTTCATTTAAAAAAAAATGCAAAAGGTGACTTTATGTTTATGTGGTTTGTGATTGAGATTTTGAAACAATTTCAATCCTTAGTAGTGCACAGGCAACTAGATAAATTTGTCGCGTACCATTCATATCTTCACGGCCTATCATTGATTTGTCAATACAGTCTGCTTATAAATATTCCCGTCCCAATGGAAACTAATTATAACAATGTCACACAGGTGTAAGCAATGGAAACTAATTATAACAATGTCACATAGGTGTAAGCAATGTCAAATATGACAATCATCTCTTATGGCAGGCCCTTATATAGCTAGACTGTTGGCTTAGAAACCTAAAATATACAAAAACAAAACCAAAAGAGCCACAAATGCATAATCCAATAATTGCTTTCATAACAACCAGAAGTTACTACAGGGTTGGTCCTCCTATGATTGTTTGTTTATTAGAAATGATAAGGAACAAAAACTTCTAGATGCTATTACAGAACTTAATTCAAGGAGATCTGAGTTTACGCCGCAGAGGATTCCAGCTTTTCATTCCGAACAATCCAGATCCTTGAAGCCACAGTGAGAGAACTCTGCTGTTTTCCAATCCCATCTGGTAAAGCTAAAGTAAGAGATCTTACAACATTAATATCCGATCATGTTTTTAGTTTGTTGGTCCCAAAACTCCTTGGTCTGTTTCAGAACCTCGACTCTTTCTGCGGCCATCCTCTCCTTCCAGTAGTCTCTGCACCTGGAATTTTATTCGAGAGTTAAAAAAGGGTATCGATTTTCTTAGCCGAAATATTGAAAAGAAAAAGAGGTGGTGTGATTTCTTTACCGTCTTTTCAAGAGCAAATCTAGTTCCAACATGTGCACTGCTTTTGCATATACTCCGGCCTGCAAAAGAAAGAAAATTCTGGTCATTAAAGGGTCAAGTGGATGATAAAAATCTCACTCTGGCTAATTTAAATTGAGCTTTGGACAAATCTATGAGACAGAGAAAAGGACCAGCAATGAACATGATCCTACGGATCATAAATGATTTGAAACTAGACGAACGACATTTTCATCTACCGTCATCTCTCAATTAGAAAAAGAACATTCAAAGACTTCTCACAGGTTATTCACATAGGGAGATAGCGAAGTGAGTAAAAAGGTGACAATATGGTTCAACCGTATCTCCGTAAATCTAACAGTTTTATCGTACTCAACTTTATCTCCGTAAATCTAACCCTTTTATCCTACATATCTAACTGTAAGATCTCTCCTAATTTTCTCAAAATGGCATATACACTTGTCTTTCTTCTTTTCAAAATCTAGATTGAGATACAAACCTCTCTGCAAATCGGGCACTTTGCCTCTGGGCTTGCGACTTTAAGTCCTTCAAAGATGAGCACAGAAGCAGCAGAACACGCACACGACTTGCAGAAAAGATGCCCGCAGCTCAAAGCATATGGATTGAATACAGTTTCCTACAAGAAAATCCAAGCACAAGTCAAGGCCAGCAACAAAAAACACTTCTTTTCCTGTTTTTATATGCACCCAAAAGCAAAGTTGTACCAAGCAAATAGCACAAGTTAGATCATAATCCAGCTTTCTAGAATCAGGAAGTGACATAGTCATTAGAGGTCGTGTTGCGTTGAGATCGCATGAAAAACGGCTGGAAATCTCACTATAGTCTCCGCCATCAGATCCATCAAGGTTAAGATAGAAAGCGCCTAATTCTATTAGCCACGGTGATTGCAAAAGCTCAATATGTTCAGACTGCATCTTGGACCTAAAGTGCTTGCCATTTTCAGAGCAATGTACCTGCAGTAAAAGAGAGAGAGATAAATATCGTCGTTCCATTCAAGTGTATATCGAATCAAACCAAAAGAATATAGTGGACTTTCTAATTACATAGACGGGCTCGTACTTTATCATACTTCTTAAGAATTTTCCTGATTGCAATTGCGTTCATTGTGGCGTATTCAATCAGCATCTTTCCTTCTTCTACTAATGTTTGTTGATCATTTTTAAAACATTTACGCAATTGCACTAGGTATCTCTGCACCCCAGTCGAAATATGAAGATGGAGGAGATGTCTGACTCTGGAACTAAAGCATCCAACAATTTCCGAGGCTTCCCTCGTCAGCTCCGTGAAGAACGACTGGTCACACACTGGGGAAAATACACAAAACCATCACGATCGAGACCGAGAAAATACATAAGCACACGTCCATCCGATGCAAAACGGAGTAAATAATTTCTTTCAACAAAGTCACGTTATCAAACCCGTCACAGTTCCATATGTTGCAACCAAATAAAACCCATATACATAACAACTTATTAACATTTATTCCTCTACTTTCAATTCATGTCCTTAGTTGTGATAAAGGTGAACCAAAACTACTTGTCAAAAACGATAAGAACAACGCAGATCAATGCTTAAGCAATTTTGTTTTCATTCTCTTCATCTTGGGTTATGACATTGCAAAAGATCACTAATTCTAAAAAGCTAACGATTAAAAGTCAAAAACCACATCTTAGTGGCAGACAATAACATATCTAAAGTATAAAAAGCAAGAAAATCACCAACTATTTTTTTTTATTTATTAAAACTTCAAAACGCAACAAACCAAGTCAATCAAATCCTCTATATCAGCACGCAATTATATAATTTTTTAATAAATATTATTCTTTATCTGAACGCAATGTGATCATAAATTACACGAAAAATTAAATAATAATAATAATAATAATAATAATAACAATAAAACTCACAAGGACACGATTCGCATTGGCACAACTGTCCGTTCGCATCGTCTCTCTCGTCATCACAGACGTCTTGGATTTGGTGAAAACTCCGACAGCTCTTCAACACTTTCTTGAGCCTCTTATACTCTACGTACGAGCACTTTTCCAATAGACCGTCCTGTTCTTTGAGCAGGTAATCTCGATACGTAACGCCGAACTTCATATTCGCTCGAAAAAAATCTCGAGTTTTGAAACCCTAGAATCGCCAAGATCCAATAATTTTGGGGAATAGTATCAGAGCAAAGGAATATAAAGGCGCAAAAAAACTATCCGATCTCAAAGGAATCGAGAGAGGTGTTGCATGTCTTGTCGATGACGTTCTGTTTTTTTTTTTTTTTCGCGCAGGGAAAGAGAAAAGGAAAATTCTTGGGTTTATGGATTTTCTCGAGAAACAAACAGAGGGTCTGAAACAGAAAAAAGACAGAGAGAGCTTTAAAAGCTCACAGCGCGGGTCTATCGGAGAAAGCTATAAACTTGGCGTGTTTAAATAAAGTTGGCTTTTGAAGAGTTGTGTCTTTTATAGGAAGAAAGCGAGACGCGTGTGGCGTTGCTTGCACGTGCGGCGTGCCAATGGGCTTGCCGTTTGATTTTTTTTTTTTTAAGTAGGAAAATACTCTGAAATTATAAAATAATATAAGTAATTACTTGTAGTTTTCAAGTAATTGAGTAATAACTCAATTTATTAATTACTTGTAAATATTTTTGATAATTAAGTTAGTTACCATCGATTATTATTTTGTAAGTAATTACATTATTTGAGTATTTAGTTGTATTTTTCAAAACATTGTGTATTTACTTGAATTAAGTTTACAAATTGAGTATTCACTATAATATTTTTTTTCTTTTTTGAGAAGAGAGAATGCCAAAAAAGAAACCCTCCCTTGTTAAATATAGAAAATAAAATAAAGAGTTTTTTGCACGGGTACACACTGAATTATACGGAATGTGATAAGTTGTCCCTAATTTTTAACTTTTGGTAAATTTGATTTCGAAAATCTTAACAAATCATTACAAATTGATAACTTTTGTCAAAAATTTAGACGAAACTTTAACATGTGCGGATCACTTAACCCATTATAAATGATATTTATGTCATTTTACTAGTCCTTTTTTTTCTTCCTTTTCGTCTAATCTTCGTATTCTTTTTCTTGGCTAATTTTGTAATGCTACATACTCATCAGTGCTCCACCTATAAATATAAGACTTTAATATTATTACTGCATATTTTTTTAGTATTACATTAGCACAACACTAAGTGTAGCATTGTAGAAAGGCCTTTTTTTTCTTTTTCTTTTTCTTTTTCTTTTTCTTTTTTTTTCCCTTTTTTTTTTTTTTTCTTCTCCTCTTTAGTTCTTTTTCAACATTGTGTCAAACTCACAACAATGGTTGGAAGACCCATCGGCGACTCGGGTCGGGGTTCGAATGTGTGGCACCGGGGGAGCGGGGCGTCACGATCTGAGTTGGAAAAAAGATGGGTTTGAATCGACGAGGCAGCGCTTCCTCAAGGCGGCGAAGTAGACTAAATATTAAAATTTTTCATGAAATAGACTAAATCAAATTTGACACTATCATAGTTAAATGAAGAAAAATAATGATAAATAGTCTTACCACTCTACTTAATTGATAGGTGGTAGACTAGTAGTGACTTGAGACAATGATTAGTGTCCTAAATTATAATCCAATTTCCAAACAAGGAGTTAGTGCTCTAAGCCACTTGCTTGGCAATTGCCAAAGCAAATACAACATAGTGTGAACTTTATAGACAAATTATGGGCTCAAATAAGGCAGCTAGAGGAAATAAATAAGAAACAATTACATATGAGACAAGTGGGTTAGTAGTAGTGGGTATGAACCATCATTATTCATCAGAAATTATATTTTTTTTTTAAAAAAAGAAAAAAGCATAATATAACCGCTCACCATACAAAAACACCACCTTATCTTCCTTTTACCCTTTTGGGTTTCCTTTTTGGTCAAAGATATTGTTGGTGGTTGTCATGAGAAATTCCTTGCTTTGAGCATATATTAGTGTGTGTAATGAGTACTAACCCATTAAGTTTGAGACTTGAGAGACTTAACATAAAGCTCATACATATATTGGCAGAGTAAATTAGAGGACTATCCCTTTCCTGAATTGTTATGAACTTAATTATGGTTGGGATTGGGATCAATGTTCTCTTCCAAGGATTGCATTAGTTCAATGTTAATGTATTGTTATATGCAAGTTATTAATTAGAAGGTACGTAAGAAATCTTTTTTGTTTTGGTCATGTCGTCCCAATTTTAAGGATGTAAATGGTCACCAATTTATGTTGCTTTTGAGGTTAAATTTCTCCACATTTCAATGCAGACCGGTGATTGCTCATGGAGAAAATTTATGTTACTATCTCTATCACATTAGACTAAATCGCATAAAAAATTTATTAATAAGAAGAAGAACTCTGATAATTGATGGTTAGATTTGCTTAATGAAATACTTGTTCTTTTGACTCGCTAAACTACGAAAGTCATGTTTTAGTTAAAACGACAAGTCCATTATCACGTTGTCGTCGGTCTCTCTCCCTCTTTGTACTTTATAATCACCATTGTTGTTCCTTGGATTTTCTCATTTTCTGTTATTCCTTTGTTTTCTCATTGATTTCTCATTATAAACTTGTTATTCGAGAGTATTGTGTTTCTAGTTGTGTATATCATCAAATTGTTGGTGATTGGTGTAGTTTCTCATTTTCATACTTTTTTATTGTCGTTTTCAAACTCGTTGATAATCTGTTACTAACTTGCTATCATCTTTTAATGTTTTCACGATTTTAATACTCCTAGTTGTTATTGTTTGTTCATTTGTTGTTTCTTTCTTTCTTCTTTTCTCTCTCTCTCTCTCTCTCTCTCTCTCTCTCTCTCTCTCTCTCTCTCTCTCTCTCTCTCTCTCTCTCTCTTTGTTTGTTGTTATTACTGTTCCTCAATTGCTGTCGTTTTCTGATTTCTTGTCGTTTTCTAATTTCTTGTCGTTTTTCAAGTTACCGTCGTTTCTTCCCTTTTACTGTTCTCAAACTTATGTCGCCCACTCGCCCCCACCCCCCAATTTCTGTCGTTTCTTAATTTTATTGTCGGTCTCATACTTTGCCTCGTTTATTAAATTATCGTCGTTTTATTCACAATTAATGTCGTTTTTCCGCTGCCTCACCTCTTGTCGTTTTATCACAACTTATGTCGTGCGACAAACCCGCTTTAATTGAACCCAAACACCCGAAAAAATCTTGAGGATTTCTCTCACTTCAGAAATCCCCAAATAGGTCTTCCATGGCTGATTGATCATCGATTCATTGATTTTCCTAGCGATCCTCCGTTTGGGATCCGAGAAAATTCGATTTTCTTCAACCGAATTCGCTTGATTTGATCTTCTAAAGGTATATATTTCTTTTCTTAGGTCATTTTTATTTCTATTATCATTCTTTCCAAAACCAAGATATAAACTTATGATCTAAGAATTGATCTATTCTTTTTCTTTTTTTATTTTTCTCTTTCTGTCGCATATATCTGAAACCGATATCTAATGGAAGAGAAAATGAGAAATCTTGTATATTTCACTTAAAATCTTTTGTATATATAACCATTATGGGTTTTTTTGTGGGTGTTAATTAGAAAATGAATTTTTTTGAGAAATTGTCTTGCTTCCATTAATGAAGAGAGTAAAATAAAGCTATAATTTTAGCGAAGGAAATTAGAAGACCTATGTCACTTCTTGAATTTTGATGAACTGAATTAGCTCCGGAAATAATGTTTTTGACTGTGAATTTGAAGCGCATTACATCAATGTATATTTATTGTTGTATACAAATTACAATATGATGTCAGAAATTTTTTTAACTGAATTTTTTCGGTAAGAAATTAAATAGGTAATACTCGCGGATCGAGTTTAGTTCAATGTGATTTTATTGTTAGATCATCCAAGTTATGAGAGTGTTTTTTATTTTTTTTTGTTTTTGTTTTTGTTTTTTTATGGTCATAGTCTTTCCAATTTTAAGGATGTTATTGAACAGGGTCTCTGTCAATGTTCTTGTTGAACTCCGAAGTGATATTTAGTATTGTGGTTGAAAATTGGAATCAGTTATGTTTGACTACTCAAGAAACTCATTTTGGATTGTTCTTAGTAAGCTCTTGATCGGAATTGGACCGTGATATCTCATGGAAGTGAATTCTCATATGCACTTGTAATTAGTATGGAAATGGTTAATTACGAAGAGGGTAATGCATGTTAGGTTGGTTTATGTTTTAGGCGACTGATTGATTTGGTAATTGAGTAAAAGGGAATAAGGGATTGATGCTGATAACATATGTTCTTTACCTTCCGGGCTAAAATACAGTTTTTGTTCCCAGAAAAATTTGTAAATGTGATAATAAGTTTTAGGAGAAATAAGTTACTTCGACTTTTGTTTTGTTCTTTTTTTCAAAGTATTTTATTGTTTGGACATCAATTGTTGTTGGAAGTTGCATGTTCTTGTCATTTCGTTCGTTGATTTACTTTAACTTATAATATTTACGCAATCACAAGCAGATTCGGCTTCATGGGAATACCAAAGCAAAGGCAGTGTGCAAAGTTGGGTAATTGTAACACTTCAACAGGGTTCATCAACGCTCCGGAATCTGATCCCGATTTGGATCTGGATGGAGAAAATGGTTGGGTCATTGTGAAGAAGCAAAGGGTCACCATTCTGGTGCCTTCACTTCCTGTCGCAGATAAATCTACACGGCCATACTCCGAACCAAGACAATCAGAAGTTTTGCCCATAAAAAGGGTAGATAATACATTAGAGTTTCCACCCGAGACATGTCCCAATATTCGGCCAGTATCAGAGCTGGAAATGTCAATCCCCGTGGCTCCGAAAAAGGATCTCCAACTACCTAAGAAGGCCGCTTATGTTCAAACCCTCCCGCCATTGACCAAGCTACCAAGGCAAGTTCCGAGAATGGCATCCATAAACCCGAACCGGGTTCACACCTCCAAATCTCACAACCTACTCGGAGTGTCTAAAACCTCCAGAATGATTGCCCGGCCAATCTCAGTCCAGAGCCAGAGCGGTTTCCCTGGGATTGGTTCGCCATTGAACCAAAGCCTGAGGGCAGTGAACCTGGAGAGGAAGCTTCAGAGAGCCGGCGGGTTGAGCCCGTGGCTCATATCTCTGGGACTCGAACAGTTTGCAAGGCTCTTCCAGAGAAAGGGTCTAGGAAAATTTCATTTGGTGAATCTGACCATGAAGAAGCTCAAGGACATGGGCGCGAATGCGGTGGGGCCGAGGAGGAAGCTCATACACGCAATCGACTGCATTTGCCAGCCTTATTGTTTCCAGGCTTTATAATGAAGTAGCGATGGGATTTTGAAGCTGTAAATCAACTGTACAAGGTGTGGAGCCGAAGTTGTTGGAACGAATGGTTAGCTGTTTGAAAAGTTTGTACATATTAGTTGAATGGTAAGATAACAATTGCTTTATCATGTTGTGTCCAATTTATGTCTTGAATGAAATCTTATGATAAAATTTTAGACCACAACTAAATTAGTCACAATGACAAATGACCTTGAGAGCCAGATTAATGAAACTCTGTTTTTTTTTTGGATTATCTATAGAAACCATATGGGGTATGAATGAGACTTAAGTAATCGCTCTCGCCGTCAAAGTTACATGCTATAATTATATTATAAAGTAGTTTGTATTACCAATTCATTAGAACGGGAATGTATACAAAAATAATGTCATACATGCTCACAAATCACTCATAATCACACTTGTACACTTATCATAGTAAAAAATACAAAAAAAAAAAAAAAAAAAAGAGAGAGAGAGAGAGAAGATTTGGCTTTTAATCCTTTTTAGGCATATATTTTAAGAATTTAGCCATAATTTCATGAAATTAAAGAATTAACAATTTTCATATTTAATACACGTGTAACAAATTTTGATACACGTGTATCAAATATGAAAAAGTCGAATTTCTTAATTTCGTGAAATTATGACTAATCCTTAAAAAAATAACTAAAATTTTGATTAAATCCTTAAAAATCCCATTAAAAAAATGTTGAGGAAAAAAAATCAAAATAAAAAGGAGAAAGTAAAATAAAATAAAAAGGTTGTTGATGCGTGGTCAAGATTGACGCCCGCGTCGCTCTTGTTAAAACAAATAAAAGTTTGAAGACCATAGATGCTACATCTTATAATTCAAGAATTATGATGGAATTAATTGGCAAAATAAAAAACTGTGTCAATTTTTAATGTGTTTGAGACCTTGGATACGTGGAATATTAAATTGAATTATTTAGTCTCAATTGAATGTTTGTTGTACATTAAAATTGTATTAGATTAATCTAGGTAATATTTGACTACTTGTTTACTTATGTTTCAAAAAGATAACAACATTTCAAAAATTAAGAATTAGTCTTTAATTTATGTATAAAAAAAAAGGACTCATTAGCAAAATGACCTATTTAAATAACATATTTTAAGAAAATGACCCAATTATCCTAAAATTAAGTTATTTGCCACCAACACCCTTGTTTGCCCAAATTTTGTTACAATCTGTAACAAATATTGTTACGGATTGTAACAATATTTGTTACGACATGTTACAAATATTGATACAAATTGTAACAAATAAATGCGTGATAAAAATTAGATATTTCGCCCAAATTTTATTACAATATGTAACAAATATTGTTACTGATTGTAACAATATTTATTACGACATGTAACAAATATTGCTACAAATCGTAACAGATAAATGTGTGATAAAAGTTAGATATTTTATTATATATGTGTATCAAAAGTTGTTACATATTATAACAAAAATTATTACAGTCTGTAATAATATTTGTTACACATTGTAACCAAATTTGAACGAACATGGGTATTTTTGGCAGTTTGGATATATGTGAATGAGTCTGGAGGCTAATAACTTTATTATGACAAACTCAAGTTAATTCCTTAAAATTAGAGCTAAAAACAGGTCATTTAGCTAAAAATCTCTAAAAAATATATACAAATAAAATCACGACATCATATAATTAAAAAATGTATCATTTTCTTAATTAATAAAAATATTAACTTGTTTTAATAATTTTCAAAAAAAAGGACTATTTACTTAAGAATCTCTCTTTTTTTCTTACAAAATTATTATTTTTTTACTTACTCAACATTTAATTCCAATGAAAAATCTATTCAATTGAATCGTGCTATTTATTATTAAAGAATTTTAAGAAAATAATCATTTTTTAGAAAATGACATAGCCACAGTTTTAAAAAAATTAAAAAATAGCAATTTCAAAATTTTCTTATTTCAGAATTTTCTTAAGAAATTTTTTATGACTAGTTTTTAAATTTTTTAAAACTGTACCTATTTTTTAAAAATACACTATCCAAAATTGTTATTTATCTAACTGACTTATTAGATATAGGGTGCATTTGATTTTTAAATGGTCTTAATATATTTATTCATTATTTATTTTAATTTTTTTTTTTTGGTTAACTATGGGGCCATTTGGGGGGTGGGATAAGTAGGGGATTGAATTGAATAAGACTAAAACTAGTCTTAATTTCATGTTTGATATGTGCTTGGGATTATATTAGTTTTGTGAGTCCCACCGCATAATCTCACTCTTATGGGATAACTAATCCCATATAAAAATGTGAGATATAAATAATCTAACACTTAAATCAATGTGGTCCGACTACAAAAATATATAGGCCAGTTAAACAATTAGACATTTTAATGGTAAAGTTTGAAGGATTTAGCCATAATTTCACGAAATTAAGGATTTAGTCATAACATGTAACATATATACGTGTAAAAAGTATAACATTAAATATAACGTTATATGAAACATAAAATGTAACACATGTAACATTACATATAATGTTACACTTTTACACATATGTATGTTACATGTAATATAAAATATAAAATATTATGGTTAAATCTTTAATTTTGACAGACTAAATCCTAAAAAATTACCCAAAAATTTAATTAAATCCCTAAAAACTCTATATATAAATACATTTATTAAAATATTTTAATATTTTCATATATCTTATCATTGATTTTTAAAAATTTTTAAAATATAATAATTATTTAATTCAATATCGCACTAAATATATAATAATATTAAATATAATTCAATTACATCTAATTCAATCTCACAAGTCACGACTTACATGTAATCCAATCAATCCGATGTACAAAAGTACAGTACATGTTTATATCCAATATATATCACATAGCAAGTATATTATAATAATAATAATTATAGTAAAATCTTATCTCATCTCCAAATCAACATAGCCATATGCCCATATCCAATTCAAGCTTTTCTATGAATGAAATGACTCATGTCGTTCCAGCAAAAAAAAATTTCAATCTTTTCTAACTACGTGTACATTCCTAGTTATTAGTGAACATTCGTGAGAAAGTACTAGAAACAGTCGAACACAGTCAATAACAGAATCATAATAATGACTCAATAATTCCCTCTGAAAATAAAATATTTTAACCAAAAAAAAACAAAAAAAGAAATTTACCTATTTGAGAAATTTTAGCTGTTTCTGTGTTGTCGTGTAGAAAATAAACAATACTCGCAAAAAAACTCACATCACAAAACCCTCCTCAACCGAATCTATACAAGATAATATACATATATATACACACACACGTATATTATATGTGTATATATATACACGATAATACGTCCAAGAGAATCCTCCCCATGATCGGAGCAACCATGTGGTAGCAGAAAAAATTGTAGTAAAAAAAGGCAAAGATAAATATATTTCATCGTCGCTTTGGTTTCGGAGCTTGTACGCACAAAACGCCATTAGAGAGGCAGAGAAAAAAGCTTCAAGCCTGTCCCGAGCTTCGGGAGAAATGGAGGACGGAGGTGGGAAATCGGCGGAGACTCCATTCCTGGAGCCGCGGCGCTCGGGATCGACTTCCGCGGTCCAAACCCTAGCGAACATCGTCGTTTCGATCGTCGGGACCGGCGTTTTGGGCCTCCCGTTCGCGTTCCGAATAGCCGGCTGGCTCGCCGGAACCCTAGGCGTCGTCATCGCCGGCGCCGCCACCTACTACTGCATGCTCTTGCTCGTCAGTTCGTTTCTTCTTCTCTCCTCTGCTCTGCCCTGTGTCTGCCATGGAATTATAGCTTAAACTTTGAAACTTTTCTCTGTTTGTCGCGAAAATAGATAGGGAAAAGAATTTGGAGAAATAATTGTTTTTTTGGTGTGTTAGGGCTGTGCTCTGTTTGTTTCCCTTGAAAATTAGTGTTAGATTGGACGTTATGTTAGGAAGGAAAAAAAGCTTTTGAGGAAAGAACGTACTGTTAAAATGACTGGTCTGTTTGTTTCATGTGGAAATCAGTGTGTAGTGTGTCATTGTGTTGTACTTTTTGCTTTGAGAGAAAAGCGTTTTAAGATCAATTTTAGCACATATAGTTGTTTGGACTATATTCCTTTTGGACTTAATCAGTGCGAGTGTTGTGATTAATTGGTGGTTTTGTGGCAATGTAACACAACAACAGGTCAAATGTAGGGAAAAATTGGCATCAGAAGATGGAGATTCCGATCCAGCGGACAAGAAAACGTATGGCGATTTGGGCTACGAGTCCATGGGAATCACCGGTCGTTTTCTAGCAGAGTCCCTAATTTTCTTGTCGCAATGCGGAGGCTCGGTGGCCTACCTTGTGTTCATAGGACAAAACCTCTCGGCGGTGTTCAAAGGCCGTTTCGCCGCCTCGTCGTTCGTGCTTTTGCTTGTCCCGGTGGAGATTGCCTTGTCGTGGATCGGAAGCTTGTCCGCATTGGCGCCTTTTAGCATATTCGCCGATGTCTGCAACATGTTGGCGATGGGGATTGTGGTCAAGGAAGACGTGCAGCAGGCTTTGGCGGGTGGGTTCTCGTTCAAGGACAGGACTGCGATCACGTCGAACATCGGGGGATTGCCATTTGCAGGGGGCATGGCGGTGTTCTGCTTCGAGGGGTTCGGGATGACTTTGGCCCTGGAGGGTTCAATGAGGGACAAAGGGAAGTTTCCCAAGTTGCTTGGTCAGGCTTTCACTGGGATATTACTTTTGTATGTTCTGTTTGGGTTCTTTGGTTACATGGCTTTTGGTGACCAAACAAGGGACATTGTCACTCTCAATCTTCCCAGAGATTGGTGGGCACTGGCTGTTCAGGTACCATTTTTCTCATACATACCTTAATAGTACATCCATTTAATCTCGCATTTTCGGGCTCGAATCGTAAGCCAAATTTTGTCTCATTTATTGTCTAACCAATGTGTTCATGGTTCATACAAGAAAAACCAGAGCTCAAATGATAAAAGTGATAAAATCAAATGTGCCGTTTCAAACTTTCTATGATATGACATGAACACAGTTACTTCTTCAGGAATGAGACATGAAATCAAAGAGAGGATCTGAGTTTCACATTTTATTTGTATTTTGATTGCACTAATTTCACACTTCATTTTGCTTATTTAATAATTTAATATCAAGATACCTTTTTGTAACCTACTCAATAATTTATGCACCAATCCCCCAATGAAATAATCAGTCTGTATTCATATAATAGCTGGAATCCTTAATTTAGTCCAAAACTAAATAGATACACGTGTTTCTCATTACTTTATTATTTCATCTTATTTATTATTACCTAGATCCAGGACAATGTGTACAGTTGAGCTTAAATACCAACCTTTTCACTTAAAAAATACAATATAATCCATGTGTTTGATATAGTTTAATCTGTTCTCTTTATGCTGGGACCATAGTGTTCGAACAATAAAATATAATCCCTGTCATGAGTTAATTATCAGAGACGCATAACATATTTTATTGTTAAAGTAGACACTTAACACATAACGTAAGATCTAGTGATTTCAAAACTTTAGTTAAGGGCCTTTGTCTTCTCTTCATCTTCTTGTTGTTGATTTGTTTGTTCTCTGGTTGGCAACAGATTGGCATGTGCCTGGGGCTTATATTCACATTCCCGATCATGGTCCATCCCGTGAACGAGATCATAGAAGGAAGGTTAAACAAGAGCAAATGGTTCCACAACGCCAGCCACAACAGCGCATGTTCAGCGACGACGACAGTGCAGAAGTTTGCAGTCTACGTGACTCGCGCAATTTTGGTGATCGGGTTGGCGATACTGGCCTTGTGCGTCCCAGGATTCGGCATGTTTGCCTCGCTCGTTGGGAGCACTGTATGCGCACTGATCTCATTCGTTTTGCCTGCCATATTTCACCTGAAAATAACAGGCTCTTCGCTAAATCTCTGGCAGAGAGCCTTGGACTTTTTTATCTTGTCATGTGGCATTCTTTTCGCCGTCTATGGTACATACACCACCGTATCTGGTGTATGATTGGATTTAAGAACAAATCTTATCCAATATTAGTATTCTATATGAGAAAAGAGACATGGATTTCTACACACCACAGGTACAAGCATACTAGTGTTCGACAAATTTTCCTTTATTATGTTAGCGAGTCGCGCATTGTAGTGATTCGGCTGCCCGAAGATTGTACTATGAGGATACTAAACTCGGGTTTTTCGCTCCTTAACGTTTTCTGCTTCAGTAGTTTTAGTAGTGTGGTCTTTTCTACTTTCTAGCTCTCAAATTTCTCATCTTTGTGTTTGCTTAATGATCAAGCTCTGCGATTTCTCCGGCCTGTTTTCGAATGCCGCTGCGAAAACGGAGGCAAATGGCCGCCAAAGGATAAAAAAGGGACATCAGAAGATGTTCAAATTTGGTTTAGATTTTTGGAAGTGGCAGTATTCACAAGTCCACAGGGAATGAAAAATTTGCATGCTAGTAAGCTAGAGATGAGTACTTGTTATGATACTTGGTTATTGAATTATATTTTCCATCTCCATTTGAATCTCTCCCCTTTTTTTTTTTTTGGCTGAATCATTTGAATCTCTTTTTAGCTGCAATTAATCAACTTACAACATATCTAGAGATCAATCATTCATTCAATAGTGATACATAGCGACTTAATTTCACACATTCTAAACCCTAAAAAATATCCGAGTTAGGGATATCTGATTTTGAAAACACGGAGATTATTTGCAAATTTCGAAAAATAAGAAAAATTCTGAAATTTTAGCTTAAACTCAGGTTGTTTTATTATTATTATTATTATTTTAATATTAAAAGAGCTGGTAGTGCAACTTTAACTTTCACACGTCTGTCTAAAGTGTAAGCTAACCAGCAAATACATGTTGGTCCAACATTGAGCAAGAGCCTCCACTTATAGATTATAAATCCAACTAATGTCGCATTGTCAGAATATATATATATATATATATTGATGTTACATCTTTAGGATATTGTTTGCGAAACAGAATTAATGTATCTATTTGTTAACTAACAAGCAAGAAATAAGGATTCTATTTGTAAACAGTGATTGGTGTTTATATACAAGCTTTTTATAATAGTGCAACGAAATTGAACAATTTGGTGGCAGTGTACAAGTGGATATCAACTAAAAAATAATGGACCTCCCCCACTAGGTCCCCTCTCTTTTTCTAAATCTAAATATCGAAAAAATTAAGGGCTGTTTGGATAATAATTCAAATAAATAATAATAATTTATATACTTTTATTACAGCTTTAATAATAACAAGAAGTCAATTTTAAATTATCTTGCGGTAGAAAAATACTGTTTGAATTCTAAACAAGCAGGCCCTAAATGAACTTTAAAAAAGCCGTGAACAAATTCTCCATGGCAATATAGATCGATATGTATAATGTATCATCAATCATGAACAATTATGCATTGAATTTTTATTTTTTATTTTTAAATAAGAATTGGTTTGTTTCAGTGTGAAATTTTTCAAAAAGCAACGTAATGACTTGACACGCATCTTGAATAGTAAATATTACAAGTCAAGCAAAATCAATCATATTCGTATTGAATAATCTTAGACATATCAGTTTTTTTACTAGCATTTTAATACCAATATATATGACAATTAAAGCATTATATTTTAATTAATATTATTTTAATTATATGATAATCACTCATTAATGATAATATGACATATAAATTGATATTAAAAAATTAGTAAAAAAAAGTTAATTGTGTAGCGCTACTCATTCATATTTAAGAATTTAGGGCAGTTTGAATAGCATTTCAAATTAAAAAAAATGATGCAAATATCATTATTATAGTTCTGAGATTTTTATTACTCAAGTATAAAAAATTAGATTCGAATATTATTGCTACAGTAAAAAAACATTTTTTATTCAAAGAATTAGAGAAAATAAAATGACATTTTAAGTGTGGGGTAGAAATTATGCTTCAACTTCAAGTGGCGTGCTTTATTGATTCATACTCTAGTTTATAATATAAAAATAAGGATAGAAATTATAATTGCAACACAATAATATAATTAATAATATGTCAAAAAAGCACATGCGTCAAAATCTTCTTTTTAAAAAATATATATAAATACTACAATCAAACTTTTAATTAAATATTGATTTGAATATAACAGTTTATTAAATAATAATTCAAATAAAAATAATCTAAATTCAGCATTTAAATATATATCCAGACGACCCCTTAGTGAAATATTCACATGACTCATTCCCAATTCCCATTAACTGACCATGAGAGTGTTTTACCCTTTATTTGCCTCCTCCATCCTCTCAATTCCATTCATTCTATTTTTTCATTCATTTTTTCAATTTTTTAAAATCACAATGCAATATAAAATTTTAACTATTTATAACACCTCGAAATTCGCAAAATCAAATCATTCCAAAATAGAACGATGAAATGTTTACCCCAAATAACCCCATGACACTCTAGCAATCTAGCTTACAAAATTATTCCATTGCATTAGTCTTTTAAAAAAATAAAAATAAAATTGAGTTAGACTAGCAAAAATACCTTAAAAGGCTGGGTTTACCATTAACCATTAAGCAATAAGGTAATTTTTTCTAATAAAATTGCTTGAACAAGCAAAAATACCATAAAGATTAGGATTACTGTAAAATATTAAACAATATGCTAATTACTGGAATGTAACGACAAGAGTTATTGACTTTTTTTTTTTGCTTGACTAAGTTCGAGTTAATGACAAAGTTGGTGAGTGATTCTGAATGCTATTCTCTCCGCAAACAATGTCTTGTGTACGAATATGCCATTTTGGCAAATGTCGTTCCACCACAAAAGAAAAAAAACACAATGTGTTACATGGACAATGACATGGACCTTTCACAATGACTCTAGAAACATAGCCGTCTTCCAAACATTTCTTTCTCCACAAAGAGAGAGAGAGGAGAAAAAAAAAAATTAAAAAAAGTGATTAAACTATTGAGTAATTGACCCTCATGGTCCATATATTTGAAGATTTTATATATTTTGATCTTGAAATTATTTTTATAAGTAAAAGTTTTATTAAATCTTATGCCATGAATTCACTGGCATAAGATTCTAATTAAATAAATCTAAATCACATCACATTTTATATTGAAATTATTATTATTTTTAATTTTTTAAAATATATTTTTCAATCAAGCAGAAATGTAATTATTTAATTGAGACTCACCTAATCTTATTTTTATGTTTTCAGAGCCTACTCTAAACGATCTATGTATTATTTTGATAATAATTTAATTACAAGTGACGGACAATAATTAAAGCATAAAATAAAAATTTAACAAGATTTTTGTCTATAAAAATAAGCGAGGGACCAAAATATAAAATGAGTTTTTTTTTTTATAAGGGACCCTTTACGATAGGGGGATTATGGACCGTCAAATTAAATATTTTATATATTTTTTAAAATTAATAAAATAAATCTAACGGTTCAGGAAGCCCCACTACCAGTAGAGGCGTCCTACCAAAGAACTTTTCAATATAAAAGGTCTAAAATTACAAAGATCGTATATGCCAACTACCCAGAAGTGTTTGTTGGTATATATAGCTTTTCAGGAGATGGACAAGAAAATGCATTTGTTTGCCTCCAAAAATAATGCTCTGCCCACTCACCATGAGGCTAAAAATGTACACATATGCAAAACACACTTGCTTTTGGCACAAATTACAAAGTGGTAATGAAAGTGAAAGTGGGGAGAGAAGGACAAGTTCTTCATTCTTTAGTCACCAACAAGCCAATGCACATAACTAAAAGAGAAGGGGAAAAAAATCATGTTAAAAGGCACAAAAAAGTTCCAAATCATGTCATTTTCTAGAGAACTTCTTTTGTGATAAATTAGAGCCACAAAAATATTGTTATTCTTAGTATCTTTAAAAGATATGCCACTTTAGTGAAACGAAGTTACACAGATATTCGCGGAGAGAGAGAAAGAGAAAGAGAGAGAGAGAAGTTTTTATTTTCTTTCTCTTAGAGGATTTTAATGACGTGAAGTGACTCATATAAGTGCCAAAAACATGAGAGCTAATGTGGTCCCTTCGTATCTTTCACTTTATTCCAATTATTATTAGAATAATGCCATTATTGTATTGTCCTTGTACAGATTCAGTTTAGTTTGGTTCATATTGAACAGGATGTTAAACAAATGAAAAATTCTCTGGTGAGAAATAATTGTGGTAAACAGTGATTCTGTATCGTCATATTAATTTTTTTTAGTGAATCTCACATAATAAAAAAATAAATTTGACGATTCAGAATCGTTGCTCACTAGAGACGCTTCCCAAACAATTATTGAAGTTAGAAGAGACTTAACAAAGTCCTCTTGTATTTTACCATTCAAACTCACCTTCACACTTTTATAAAGATGCTCTAAGATTGACCATCTCTCCACCTCTTTTGTTCTCATTGTATTAAGGCATAAAAAGCGGATTCCGAATTTCATTAATAGGTAAGTTGCCCCCTCAAACTTAAAAAGCTCAATTATTTCAACACAAAATTAAATTCTGTAATTTAATTAGATCAATTTGTCAAGATTTATAAATTCAAGATACAAATTACCAAAAAAAAAAAAAGTGAAAGGAGTAACTTGCCAATCCACGACAAGTTCAAGAGCCTTTAATGCAAATTAATCTTCATTCATGTATTACATATTGCTGTGGCCTGTGAGAACAAAGGTAGACCCACTACTTCTAGTGGACCTTGTAATCGTAAGAGCATTTTAGATACAATCCTAACAATTTCCTCTCTAAAAAAACACTTGTCAGTCTGTCACACTTCTACTACCTGATTCTCAAATCTCACATCACAGTCACAACCCAAACATCTTTGTCTATTTATTTATTTATTTTGGGAGCTGCTGTGAAACCCCCTGCAAATAAGGGGAGACCGGTATCTCCTGATTTATGATCGTTGAGATGAGATCCAACAGCTAAAATTAAATGTGTTGTAAATTGCACATGCCTGATTGTATTCATTTCAATTAGTGTTAAAATTTGTGGGGCCCACAAAAGGTCTTGGGGATTGTATGCAGGTGAAATGTCTAATCACTTTTTTTGGGTTCTCACCCGATCTCTCTCCTCTGTCTTTCTTCTTTTTTTTTTCTTTTTTTTTTTTTCACACTAACGATTTCTTAAGATTTGTTTTTTCCATTATTAATTTTGATAAAAGCTAAAAAAAAAAGCAATTAATTTGTTGTAAAAGAAAAAGGCAGTTAATTTCATAATAAATTATGCAGCATTTTTTTATTGACCGGACATGTATTAGTAAAAAAATTAACTTAAAATGAATAAAAATATAAGATTATAATATTAAAAGGAAATTTATTTATGAGTTGGAGTTGGGATATATTTGTATCATGTTATTGTTATATTCTGTCACTTAAATTATATAATTTAGCTCAGCATCTGTTTAGATACAGATTCAAACCACATTTTACTGTAATAACATAGTCTAAATTATTATTTTTTATTCGAATTGTAATCCAAACAAACCCAAATTTTGATAGAATATTATAAAAGAGTTCAAACATAAAACAAACTCATTCAGTTTGGTTATAAGTATGAATATTTGTTCATTATATAATGTAACTTGTGTATTTTAATGACATATTAAACTTTGTTTAGTAATACTTAATTATGTGACATCTTAGCACAATAAACTAATGTATTCAGTTTTTACATATATAATTTAGCTATCTGTCAATTATTTGATGATATTTTGTTGTGTAATATAATCCTATGAATTTAACATTATGCTTGGTGATGGCTAATTATGCGACTCTCATAATTAAGACTAACTTATTTGATTTTATTAGAAATATGAGTTTTTATGCAATTAGTCCTTTAAATTAAGTTCAATTTTATTTATGTTTAGAAGTTAGTCATTTCAGTTTTCTCCTAAATCTCGATTACATAGTTTACACTACTTAAATTTTGTAATAATTGTAGGGTCCCAATGATATTCTCATAGTTAAACACTTGGTAAATTTTGTCATAATGTATAACTTCTATTGATTAATTATCCCTTATTTGATTATTATAACATTGTAGAAACATCAATCTTGCGATTTTTTATTTATTTATTTAAGTTCTGTAGAATTTTCACTATTTTTTTCTTTTGCTTCAGGTAATAAATGATGTTTAAAAAATCCATATTACTTAACAAACGTTGGTAGTGAAAAAATTTAGGTCTATTTTGTATTTGAATATTTTTTGGTTCGTATTTCAAAGAAATGACTAACGTTTCTGCTAACCCAAAAAAATTAAGAGTATAAAGGTAAAATCACAATATTATATAGTTAAAAAAATGATTGTTTTCTCAATCAAATGAAATGCTGACTATATACTTAATTAATTGAAATGTGGACTACTTACATGAAAAATAATATTTAAAAAATAGTTATTTGCTTAATAATCTCTGTTGATATGGAAATTAATAAAGAATAATTAATGAAAATTAACGCATTTAATTTAATGAGTTTTTAAGGATTTAACTAAACTTTTGACTAATTTTTTAGGATTTAGCCATAGTTTCATGAAATTAAGAATTTAGCCATCACATACGTGTAACATAATATGTTACATGTAACATTTTATATTACACGTGTAACATGCGTGTATTATATTTATGTTACACGCGTAACATAATATGTTACAAGTGTAACATAATATTATGTTACACGTATGTTACGGCTAAATCCTTAATTTCATAAAACTATGGTTAAATCTTTCAAACTTTATCTTTAAAATGACTAATTTTTTAACTGACCATAATTTAGTATATCAATTAATGCTCTGCTTTTAATGAAAAAAATCTTTGTTATGTGATTTAAATTGCCAAATAATCTCTAAAAAAATTGTAACCCCAATTTTTTCCACTTATTTTTTAATAAACATAAAAAAATTGACTTATTTCCAAATTTAGACTACCAGAAATTGTTACATGCACCTCTAAGAAACAGGTTTACCAACGTTTATTCTGCCTCTAGATTCTTTTATAATTTAAATATAGGCTCTAGAAACAATAACAAATACACCTAATTAAATTTAGATTTTTGTTTATTTATCATTACGTATTATATATATTAATAGTATATTTAACTATTACTATTATATATATGAGAATATTTGGCTTTTAGTCATTTTTAGGCTCATGTTTCAAGAATTTAATCATAGTTTCATAAAATTAAAAAATTAGTTATTTTTATCATGTAACAAAATTTGATACACGTATAATAAATTTTGATGCACGTGTAATAATTTTTGATACACGATAAAATTAGTTAATTTTTTAATTTCGTGAAACTATGACTAATCCTTAAAAAAATAACTAAAAATTTGACTAAATCCTTAAAAATCTTTATATATAATCTAATTTAGTTGAATTTTTATTTTGTTATGTTAAAATTATATTAGGCCAATAATGGGCTACTTATGACAAACATACCACAAATGAGCTCATTGACAAACACATAATTATACTCTATCTGTAAGGCTTTTCTTGAAAAAAAAAAAAAATCAAGTGGGACCGCCAACTTTGACAATTTTGACTGACTTCTTTGTCTGTCCGCATTTAATGCAATGGAGAGCACTATGAATTCTCCTGTGGAGCAAAATCATCAGAGGCTTCAATCTCTACCATCCTTTTAAAAAAAAAAATTATCCTGATCGTTAAATGAGGACATACCGATGTCCCCTAAATCATAGGGGATTTTGCATCACTTCCCATTTATTTTTTCCTTTTTCCAACTGTTCATTTTCTCTCCCAACCCAAACTCAAGTCTTTAAATGACATCCGTGGGACATTAGGACCAAAAGATCTTATCAAAATTATTCATAGATTTTTCTTTTTTAAGGCATGTCAACTTTGTACCTTTCTCATTCCCCCCTTTAAAAAAAAAAAAAAACCAATATGCACTAGTAGCATAATCTGGGGGGTTACTCTGTCTTAAGATTCATTTGGACACTTTCTTTTTCTTTTTTCTTGTGATCATTTTACATCTTCATCTTAGTATCATACATGTGATTATGTCTAAAATTGTTCCGTAACTAAAGACATACATGTGACGATGCCTCAAATTTCTTTTAACACAAGTCCTCCATGAAACATTTTTGAATGAATTCAAATATGATGTTGCAGCATCAAACAAAGATAGAGTAATGACTTCTAAATTTGTAAGAATTCGACAATTTGTCTTTGATTTTTCTTTTAACAAATTGCACTATGAATCTATAAAAATTAAAAATTATGGTAAGATATGTTTTATGGTAGTATGCTACTATAAGAATTATGTTTTAAATTGAAAAATGAAAAATAGAAGAACTATCATTTTTTGCTGCAGGATATTAAGCTAACATAATCACGTTCCAATGTCTCACAGCTTTTTTTTTTTTCTCAATAATTTACACCAATAATTCTTCTTGTACTCCTTAAATTTATTTTTCTCGCAATTACTACCTAAACAGCAAGCATTATTGGAACAAACCCATTTTAATCTACAATAATAACCCCTTAACTTGTTAAATTTTAACAAATGACCACTAAAACTTTTTTTTTGGCAATTTGCCTCCGAAACCTCTAGCACACTAGTACCATAATAAAAATTTTTATTTTTCTTAGGGGTCGTTGGGTAAACAATTTCCGATATAAAAAATTTTGATTCAAATATCATTGCTATAGCATCAGTATTTTCTTGGCAAATTAGCAAATTTTAATTTAATTATTCTTTTTACAGTATATTAATACTCTATCATAATAAAAAATAATTTGTTTAATTTTCAATGCAAATCTTCTCTTAAAATGTTAACCCTATACTATGAAAAAAAATTTATTTAGACAAAATTTTATTAAACAATAAACGGACCCAATTTTCATCTCTCTCAACCCTCGGCAAACCAAGAACCGTCACTCTCTTCACTTTCTAGTTCTCTTCTCCCTTGTTTCTCTCTACCTTGAACTTATCAAACATTTGACAAACTACCCCTCAAAAACTCTTTCTTGAGAATTCACCCCCCCTAAACAAAACCTTTTTTCTCCCTCCCCCCACTCTCCCCACAAAAAAAACGTCTCTTCCACTCCCCATCCCACATTTGACATTCCCACTCTACCAAGTACCAACCAAGCAACTGTATCTCAGAAAACCCAGTAAGCCACTACACAAACCCACAACTACCATCTCTCTCTCTCTCTCTCTCTCTCTCTCTCTATCTCTAACACCATCCCAAACATGCCTCACCTCTTCTCCACCACCCCTCTCCTCCTCCCCTTCCTCCTCCTCCTCCTCCTCCTCTCCTTCCTCTCCCTCCTCCACCTCCACCCCTCCCCTCCTCCCCCTCCCCCCTCCCCATCCCTCCTCTTCCTCTCCTACTCCTCCAACTCCACCATCTCCTCCCTCCTCCGCTCCCTCTCCCTCCACCCCCACCTGGCCGGCACCCCACTCTCCCTCTCCCACTCCCTCCTCCTCTCCTCCCACTTCCTCTCCCTCCCCATCCCCATCCCCACCCACTTCACCCCTCTCCGCCCACTCCTCTCCTACCCACTCCGCTCCTCCCTCTCCCTCTCCATCCTCAACAACAACAACAACGCCCCACCAACCAAACTCGTCCTCCACGAGTGGGGCCCGCAGCCCCACAGCCGCGGCGGCCTCGTCATCCCCTACCACGCCTACTCGCCCTCGGGCTCCGCGCGCGCCGAGCCAGTCTTCGCCAACTTCGGCCGGGCCTCCGACTACCTCGCGCTGCGCGCGCTCGGCGTGAACGTCACCGGGCGGATCGTGGTGGCGAGGAAGGGCGGGGGGTTGTCGAGGGCAGACGTGGCGGAGGTCGCGGCGGCGCACGGGGCCGCGGCGCTGCTGACGTACGCGGAGGGCGCGGAGGGGTTCGAGAGGGGGACGGCGATGGGGACGAGGGAGGAGGGGCCGGGGGACCCGCTCAGCCCCGGATGGCCCACCGGAGGAACCGGAGGGGAGAGGGCGGAGGAACCGGAGGCTTCTCGAAGGTTCCCGAAGATTCCGTCCCTGCCGTTGTCGTTCGAGGTCGCCGAGGCCATTTTGGGGACTCTGGGCGGCGCTCCGGTGCCGAGCGAGTGGAGGAGCTCCGTGAGGACGAGGATCGCCGGCGTCGGACCCGGGCCCACTGTCTTGGACTTTGATTATCAGGTCTGCCTTTTTTTTTATTTTGTGTGTGTGTGTGTGTACTTTATGTTTGACTTATTGTGTGTGTGTCGATGTTTTCTTTTCCAAACATTGTGGGTCTCAGACTTTTATATTTGGAATTTGGTCCTTGAAGTGTTTGACTTATTTTTTGTGTGTGTGTTTGGTTTTGGGAAAAAAGTCAACCGTCAATTTTGGATAAGGTGGTTAGGTATGTGAAATTCTAGACATGTGACAGTTAATTCAGTTGCAACATTGACAATGTTGTAGCCAAATATTGGAGTGTTTTGACTTTTGTGTTAGAACAAAAGATTGTCTGAGTTCCAAAATTGGCTTTTTTTTTTTTCTCTTTTTTTTTTTTTTTTTTTTTTTTTTTTTTTTTGGTGGTTTTTGAGGTAGATTGGGTTTTGAATATTAGGGAGAGAATAGAGTGGAGGAGATTCGCAATGTGTTTGCGGTGATAAGAGGACGGAAGAGCCCGACCGGTACGTGCTGC
Source organism: Boehmeria nivea var. tenacissima (assembly GCA_018132145.1). Lineage (NCBI taxonomy): Eukaryota > Viridiplantae > Streptophyta > Magnoliopsida > Rosales > Urticaceae > Boehmeria > Boehmeria nivea. Next base: position 12,238,152 of record CM030884.1, on the reverse strand, counting down.
TCGGGAACCATAGAGATGCGTGGACGTACGGGGCGGTTGACCCCAACAGCGGGACTGCGGCCTTGCTCGACGTTGCCCGTCGGTTTGCTCTCTTAATGCAGTCAGGGGTGGAGACCTCGGAGGACCATTGTTCTCTGCAGTTGGGACGCCGAAGAGTTTGGGATGGTAGGTTATTTGGTTGCTCACCGATCTCGGTTGGTAATTTTTAGAAAGATAAGACACTACTATGCATCGATTCGAATAAATAAATTGTTGTTCCGTTCGGGGGAATGAAATCGTAATCCGTATAAAATTTTCGGGTGAATAGATTGGGTCGACCGAGTGGGTGGAGCAAAACCTTCTAAACCTGGGAGCCAAAGCCATTGCGTATCTTAATGTAGATTGCGCGGTTCAAGGTCCGGGATTCTTTGCCGGTGCAACTCCTCAGCTGGATAATCTTATCCGTGAAGTCATAAAGCAGGTAAAAACTGAATGAAGAATCAAAGCTGTAAAATCTCGCGAAGGGTATTAGTGTTGAAGCGTTTTGTATTTTGAGTAATGATAACAACACCTATCGACTTGTATCAAATTTCGTTCAGGTTGACGACCCTGATGCGGAGGGCGCGACCCTGTACCAAAGTTGGACGGCCAGAAATAACGAAAACACTGTACTTTCGTTGTCATCGGTTGCTCTATTTTGAGACTGATGCGTTATTTGACGTTACTATTTTTGTTGGAATGCAGATCGAGAGATTAGGAAGAGTGGATTCCGATTTTGCTGCATTCTTGCAACACGCTGGCGTTCCATCGGCTGATTTGTACTATGGAAGAGGTAAATCACTTGAGAACTAGTCTTCATTTATGCGCTTTCTCATTCATACCTTGACGAGGTTAGTTGTTCTGTGTTCCATTTGGTACGGCTTTTACGAGTTCTTGAATGCTTTTGATCCCATATACGCTACGCATTCAATTCTTAGGCTCTACAAGAACATCTCGAAACACTAAGAAATTACTGAAGTAATTCACTTTCGTCCCAGTGTTGTGCTAATAGAATCTTTGTTCTTCAGATTTTCCTGTATATCACAGTGCTTTCGACTCCTATGACTGGATGAAAAATCACGGAGATCCTACGTTCCACCGTCATGTGGCAGGTAAGCTTTTCGTATGTTTTAAGTGTTTGTTGGTGACTTCAAGTTTAAAAACTAATGCACGCTTTTACAGTACGTTTAACAATCAATATTTAACTGTTTTAGTTGCGGGAGTTTGGGGACTTCTGGCTCTTCGCCTTGCTGATGATTCAATTCTACCATTCAACTATCTACCTTACGCAGAGCAACTAAAGGTGTGTTTTCTTTACCTATCGCCTTCTATCAGTCATGGTAAAAGTCTCTCTCTTTTTTTTTTTTTTTTTTTTTCGGGTGTATTTTTATCTGAGATGTGGTGAAACTTCGTGATGCGACCATCTACAATCCTTAAGATGTATGTGGAATCGAGAATCGACGTATACGTAGTTCGGTTAAAATACGGGGAAAATGAGCGAAAAAATATTGGTCATAGTTGAATTACTAATTTTGGCTAAACATGAAACTGTGTTATATTATATGCCTTGTGTGCAGAGCTATGAAGAGGCCTTGAGCAACTTGTTGGATGGGCTTGTATCTCTCTCCCCACTCACTTCAGCAATTCAAGAATTCGCCTCTGCAGCGAAAGAAGTTGAAGCCGAAGCGCAGGTAAAATAGGGAGCGAAAAACGCAATCGAAAATCTATACGTATCATAGTCTCTCCCGTTCGGCCATTCTTAAGCTACAGCACTAAATACTACATTTCTTTTGGAAGTTCAGAAACTAAGAGAGCAAGAAGCAACAAGTGAAGTGCTCATTCTGAAGAAACGGGCGTTGAACGACCGGCTAATGCTCGCCGAAAGAGGCTTCCTCGACGCGGACGGAGTCGAAGGAAGACGGTGGTTCAAGCATCTTGTAAACTCCTTTATCCTCTTTCACTAATGCTATTAGTAATCCTAAGTTCGTTTGCTCGAAATATTTGTATCAAAGAGGACTTTAATGTGATAATCTTTTTTTTTTATTGTTAATTTTCATTTCCCTTTGTTTTGACAGATATTTGGGCCTCCGAGAGACCCGGAAAGCAAAATAGACTTCTTTCCAGGAATAGCAGATGCGATATCAAGGTCATCTACAATGTCAATGGGTTTGAAGCAAAAGAAGGCTCTGATTCAGCACGAGATTTGGAGGGTCTCCAGAGCCATCCAAAGAGCAACTTTTGCTCTCAGAGGAGAACTTACTTGATACAACACTCTACATACACAAATGTATAAAGGAAAAAAAAAAAAAGAAAAAAGAAAAAAGGCTTTTGAACTAACTAGGAATGTGAATACGTAATGAGAGAGAGAGAGAGAGAGAGATTTACCTGGACCTGTATATACGAGTATGTGAGTAATATATATATATATATACACAATATATATATATATTTTTTGGGTCTGAATTTTGGTAAGTGTTTCCAATGCGAAAGTTGTGTTTGTGCCATGCATTTATTTTAACTGAATGTAGTAGTCTAGCGGTGAAAAGACTATTATTGTGGATTTGTGATAAAAAAATTTGGAATTTTAAGTGTGAAAAATTTGTACTGATAATTTAATGCTTCATATGTCAGCGTCTGAGATAACTCTCTTCATAATATTCAATAAAAGTGTTAATGTCTGTCGCTTCTATTTCATATATTTACCCTCTTTTATATTATCTCGAAGACAGATATGTTAGTAAATGACCTTTAATGGATATGCTTAGCGCTTGTTTGGGGCGGTCATTTTGACTATTCTATTTTATTTTTTAAGATGAAAAAAATAGTTTGAAAATAATTTGGAATGATTTATAAATAAGATGTAAGAATGGTAGCATATTTAGTGAGGTGATGTCCTATTATCTCGAAAACAAGATATGTAAAAAAGTACCTTTTGAATAAATGACTGGTTGGAAAACAAAATAAGTATAATTTTGAAAAATAAAGCTAGAAACAATAAGATTAGAAGCGCGCCAGGTAGGGGTCGAACCTACGACCTTCTGCTTAGGAAACAGACGCTCTATCCACTGAGCTACAGGCGCTTGCTTGATAATGCTAGTCACTAAATTATAATTACTTTAAAGGCCCGCAATTCTATCAATTTTGAGATAATCTTTCTAACTATTAATTAAGATGATAAAATTATAAAGTGATCGCCGATGCTGATAACGAGTTATTAACTCAGTTATAAAAATGTTTTTATTTAAGAATCGTTCCAAGTTTTGATTAAGTAGAAATGGGTTGAAAAACGAATATTTTAGAAAAAGAAAATTAACCCCATATTTGAGTAAATCATCTTACTCATTCTATTCCATTTCATATTATTTCAAACCATTCAACTTTCTAATCCTATAAATCATTTCATTCTATTTTTTTTTTAATTATTTTTTTCAACTTTCTAAATCCTTATATAATATTTTTAAATTTCAATTATTTATTCTACTTCAAAATTTACAAAGTTAAATTATCTAATATCATTTTTTTCAAACCATTTTAAATTATTTTCAAACTATTTTTTTCATGCTGAAGAATGAAATAGAATGGGTGGGATGTACACCCCCAAACAATAGCTGAGACAATATATATATAGAGAGAGAGAGATTTCCCGCTCATTTTATTTGCAATCTTGAACCGCAAAGTGCAGGTAGAGAGAGAAAAACTAGTGAGAGAAAGAGAAATGGAGGAATCGATCGCGAGCTTGTGCAGAAGCCTGGCTTCGTTCAGCAACCACCTCGAGTCCAGCTGCGACGCCCTCACTCAGTCCCTCCTCCGCCGCCCAATCCCCCTCGGTGCGCACACACTCTCTCTCTTCCTTTCTCTCTCATTTTCCTTCCAATTTTCTCGGCAGCCAAACAGAGAGTTTTCGTTTCTTTTGCCTCGTGATCGCAGACTCGGCTTCGTCGACCTTCATACAGTGCCTGAACCGGCGAGTTTCGAGCGCCAGCAGCGAGCTCAACCTCCTCGAGTCCATGTCGCTCGGAACCGTCTCCTTCGAGGAGCTCCTGGGGCACTGCAACGAGGTCTACAAGAGAAACCAGTTCCAGATTCTCCAGCTCCAAGACCGTCTCAGGCCGTTTGGATTCGTTCCAGGTATTTCGTTTGCGAAGATTTGAACTCTCTTTGTCGAATTCGAGCTATGGGTTGTTGGCTTATGGTGTTTGAATCTCACGGTATTTCCTAGTTTTTCGGGGTCTAGGTCTGTTGGATTGATAGTGTGATTATGCATTTGATGTTTCTGGGAAAATTTAGTGTAGAAATCAAAGATTGTGAATTGTCATTTTTTTCTGTTTTATTGTAACAATAGGTTTTGTGAGGGTATTTTGATGGAATTACATTAGTAGTATTGGTGCTGATTTCAAGTTTCCTTGCTTGGTTATGGAGGTTTTATATTTCTTTATTTGTTTGATTCTGAAAAAAAGCAATTTTGTATAGAACTTGAGATTGACGATGGAGATGAGGTTCTTGATGATGACAATGACGATGACTCATCGATGGCGCTTGATGTGGGCTCGAAAACTGTGAGTTCAAACCATGGAAGGGTCTCGTTTGATGATGATGATTTGTATCCTTTCTGCTAAAATTGTTGTTTGAGATATTCAATTGGCTTAATCAAATTGCTTAAAGTAGCCAAAAAAAAAAAAAAAGGAAACCAAAAGCCATACCGAGTTACGTAACTATGCAGTTAGACTTCGCAGGATTCAGTTTATCACTTCTTGAGACTATGTGCTGAAAAGAGTTCCAAAGTTAGGGACTACAATTTAAATGCAGTGAAAAAAGATTGTTAGAAGTAAAAGAAGCCGTGAATAGATGCATGTGTCTGTTTTTCCTTAAATTTTGGTAGGTTTGACGAATCTCTGAGTTTAAAGAATATTGGCCTCTCCAATGTTTGTCTTGCCTCTTTGGCATCCAAAGGTGAGCGAATAACTTTGGCTTCAGCAAACCAATGTTTCACTCTTCTAATCCTGTCCTCTATTCTGATGCAGCAAACAACAAGATTGACAATGTAGATGCATATTTGCACGAACCAACCAAGTTAGTTTTCTGAAAAGTAACTCTTGTTTAAGAGGAACCCATTCTTAATATCTCTTTTGTAATAAATTCCAAGGTGATTTTGTTGTTACCCTTTTGCACTCTGTAGAGATAAGTCAAAAGATGTGAACGAGCTCGTTTATCATACAATGGGGGTATCCAAAGGAAGAATGCAACTGGATTTTGGTAAACTTGTTTTTTTACTGCATTTCCTAAGTTACACTGAGTCTGACTATGGAAAATCTTTGTTCATCTCTCTTTTCTCACTCTCTTTGAATGTAGAGGAAACCAATGATGTAATGCCTGTCCAAGCTCTTTCATCAACTATAAACTTAGTGAAGGATGATTATGAGAGTCTTCCTTCCTATATAAAAGGTCTAGCATCATGGGAGGTATGAAGTTGTCCTTATTTCTCAATGTATCTTAAGATTTGACCTTTATCTAATTAAAAATGGTTATTTAATCGTGTAACCTATGGTTTTGGAATTGTTCTTACGTTATGGCCGAGCATTTGGATCTAAATTGGCTATGTCATCATTATTCATTACTTATGAACAGGATGAAATTAACGTACTCTTTTCGACTAGACAATTACCAATCTACTACACAAATTGGTTCCCTCACAAGTAAGAATGTAGGAACTTTTAGAATTGCAGTAGTGTTATGTAAGGGAGAAAATTTCGAAATCCTAGTGATTAGCTTAATGACTCAATGTCACATAATATGATGCATTTTACAAGGTGAGGATCCTGATTTTAGAGTTTTTACTTGATTTCGGTTCACATGATATGCTTGCAATTTTATGGTCCAAACCTTTTGTGGTTATTATAACTCTGCACAGCAATGTAATTCGCCTTGTTTGTAGTTTCTCTTTTTTTCCTCAGACTAATATCTGCGGATGAATTTGTAATCAACATTATCTGAAAGTTTGCAATTTCTCTTCCATTCTGATGGATGAACTGTTAATACTCCAAGGATCTTCTCACGGCCGTAGACAAGATCAATTCAAGCCTGAGCCTGAAAACAAGTGGACAAGATTTCTTGGACCAAGATGAAATCTCATCTCTGGAATTGGGTATATACTCTCATCCTTTTAACAATCTAATAATGCATGTAATATCGATATCGATAAGATTGCCAAACATGGCATTTTAAAGAGAGTTATTGATAGCCAAATCTATAAACGATAGTCTTGTTAAGATTAGGCTCACGAGATATCTCATCAATACTTTTTTTATCGGTATAGGGCCTAAAGCAAGATCTTATCTGCTGCTGCTTGTACGGCTGAACCAGTTAAAAGCGGAGACCATCGACGGTGTAATGTGCTACAGAATTTTAGAGTAGATCTTGCTTGGGCAATTTGGTAAACACTATTTATCTGTCTATGTTGTGTCATTTTTCTATTCATCAGACTAAATTTTGGCATGCTTCCTCAAAAAGTGATTGGAAGAATTGGTATTATTCATCGGGTTTTTGGTATTTTTTTCTTTTTAATTAATAATTGTGATATGCCATAGTTGCCACTTGCCATTCATATAGGGAATGCAATATCTTGTTAATTCGAAATGTGCACATTGGTACATCAGATGTCTCATCCAAATGCAATGCATTACGCACGCATTGTCAAAACTTATGTTTAGGTGAGTCGAGAAGTAAGTGGATTTTTAAAAAATAATACGTGTTTCTAAATATTAAAAATAATAACACTTCATATAGATTTTATGCATTATTTTTTGTTATAACTTTGTTGTATGTTTTTTAATATTTTAAAACTTCATGCTATTTTTAAAAAACACAAAATTATGCTATTTGCAATTTCCCCTATGTTTTGAGTGATATTACAGAATTAGGGAAGTATATATTACATTTGTTCATTTGATTATAACACTCAGCAATGCACTCGTATTTATTATAGCAATGGACTTTTTTGGCCAAAAATTCTAGTTAGTATTTCTCGTGTGTATTATCCATGAATAGTAAAGCATGCTTTTAGTTCATTTTATAGAGGGCATTATAACATGGTATTTCAATAAAGCATATGGTCTTTTCTCTCGCAAAACTAAGGACAGCCTATCATTAAATTAAGCAAAAGGCTCTACAATTAATCCAGGCAACAAAAGGAAATAATGCTTGTTCTACATAATCAATCCTACAGCCCAAGCGACAGGAATAATAATTAACCATTTTACACGTCCTTCCGCATAGGGCAAGCTTTTTTTTAAATTTTTTTTTCACCCTTTCATGCCGGACGGATCATAACTAACAGAGCGAAGAAAAATGCAAAAAGAAGAAACGTAAAATGTGGCTGACTATACCCGGATATACATCCCCTCAAAATCTCCTTATGTACTGTGCTAGATTACAATGGAGCTGTATATGTAAAGCCACCTACCTCTTAAATAAAGGAGGTGCTTAATATGGAAAGATAAAAAAATTACCCAAAAAAGGAAAAAAAGAAAAAAAGAAAAAGAAAAAGACAAAAACTCAAGCAGGAAGTAGCAATAATATTGTAGGCTACACATCCAGGAGATGATCTCCCCCTTTTTCCCCAACAGGCATGAAAGCAGAAAAGGGAAAAGAAAAATCGACCTACAAGCAACAATTGAATGCCTAGCCAAATCGTCTAAGAAGTGAGCTTTGTGATCTTTAAATGTGGGGCTTATTCTTGTACTTGTCATTTCAACACTAGATCACACTTGTGTCCCCCACGATGTCTGCTCGGCTTAAGTCAACGAGCCAGCCAAGTAGGCGATGATAATTAGCAGTAAACTTAATTGTATATTTTAACAGGCTTCTCAAATGTGTGGCGGTTCTGCAAGATTTTAAGGCAAATCAGTAAAATAGTACATAAATGTTTGGTTTATTACCCCTCTGCATCTAGAACCGAATAAAGTTGTGACAAAATGAACAAAAGATTGCAGATGGATTTGCCAAAAGGTACTAGATCATCACCTGGTTTACTGCATAAGACCGCTTAGGAGCATTATCAGAGTGCTCCAAGCCGAGATACTGTTCCCAAGCACCATAAACATCTCTTCTCTGAAACGGGAAAAGGCAAAGAACGTAGAACATTCAACTAAATATCTGATTGACAAGACATTGTTTTTTAATAAAAAGACGAGACATATCTCTTCTAAATTTAGCTGTGGTTCATAGTACGAACCTGAAAACGACTGGAAATGATGTCAGAATCCTGTAGGTACTCAGGACGACCCAGTGACAAGAATGCAAACTTCCACTGTATGATAATAAAAAAGGGGTTAAATGAGAGAAAGAGAAAGCAATAATAAAATTTAATGAGAAACCGTATTTGATAGTTGAAGCTCGCTACATATAAAGGTACCTTAGAAAACTCATCATCTGGAACCTGCAACTTCTTCTGTATACGACCTTTAACTTCCGCTAACGTCTCACCCTCACGGATGACCAAAAAGAAGGGTTCTCCAAAGTTTTGCACTTGCTGTTGAATTGTAAAAGAGATGCAAACAAATAACTTAAGAATCACAAGTACACTGTTTAATACTAAAAAAACAGATGGTCAAAGCAATGGAAAAAGAGTTCATAATTCTGCTCTTTAAAATTATTACCATCTGGTTTTGTGCAGTTTCCTTTGTAAAGTGGTAAACATGAATCAAGCGATCATGGGGACCCAGATTTTTTTCTTCTTCGGGAATCTGAAAGTCGATAATAGAAAATCAGACCCAAAGGAAAGACGTTGATACCAAACCAAAACACTTGTAGAGATGACAGTTCGACCAAGGCACCCATTAGGAAAACATTCAGAATTGTAAAGAGAAAGGGAAGAAAAGAGACTTGCCTCCTCTGCACGCAAAGTCCAGTATTGATCATTTATATTCTCAATCTTTTCGTTGTGTGGGAAAATCTGAAAAATCAAATGTATTAATTATGCAAATAATATTGTATCTTTAGTTTAAAATGAGAGGAAACCCTGCGACAAGCATGTAAAAAGCATTATTGTACAACATCAGCATCATGAAGAAGGGCTGGCGTGTGTGTTTTTATTTATGTGCTTGTTTGGGTGAAACATGGGAACTTATCAAATATTAATTAGAATTGAAGTTCACAATAAGGTACCTTGTAAATCTTGTGGTAGAAAACCTCAAGCAGCCTGAGTTCAGCATCTGGACGAGACAACTCTACCTGTTTCAGAAATACAATGTAATGAATCAATTCTAAGAAACAACCCTCTTTATCTTCCTTCTGATCAATTTATTTTGAAAAAAATAAAACAAAACAGGAGGATAAAGCATTACCTTTGTTTTAAGCTCATTAATCACATCCCCGACAGTACTCTGCTTTGGCAATCTGATATTGTGTATCACCACCTAGACACAACTCAAACAAGATTATTGAAGAGCTGGAAACGCATTATCCGCAGTGAAAGACTAAGATTTTACACAGACCTCATCCTTCGTTGCATGATGAAAAGCAACTTTCAAATTTTTTAAACCTTGTAATTCTGGCAGGGGAATGTCCAAAACTTCATAGTATAGAATATCAGAGGTCTGTAAAATGGATCAAGGTCAATATAACATACGTAACCGGGAGTAAGTAAAGTAAACAAGAAAAACTTATTCAAAGATATGCATACTTGATTGTAATGGACTAGCATATCTGACAAGTGTTCGACTCCTCGATATTTAATAGGTTGGGGCTTAGGTTGCTGAGAATAACAGTTATGAGCAGTAAGTCTAATTTTGGATGGATCATCCAAATCAATTCGGTGAGCCACTCTCTCCACCACATCGTCATAAGTGTGTATCTTTGACCTAGAAATTGACAATGAAAAGTCCAATGTTACACAAAACCACCAAAACTAATATACTCTTATAATCGAGAGGTGAAAGAAAAAAAAAAAAACTACTTTAAGCAAGCTACTCACAGTTCTAAACAAAAGTCATCTTCCTTTGGTCTCTCCAATGCTCGAAAGTGAACAATCTATAAAACACCGAATCATGCAAACCAATTATAATGTGTATTTGTTGGACATGGTGGCAGGTAGAAGTGCACCCTGGGCCAATTAGGTATCAGCACCAAAATATGTACATACTGGTAACATATGATGTATAACCAAGAGTGAACAGGAGATGAACTGATGAAGACAGAACAGAATGAGTAAGAAAATCAATTTTTCGATAATTCACAACGTAAAAGCCTAATTACGCATGGAATTTAGAAACTAGGAAATAAAACCTAATCTAGGATACTATTCTAAGAAAGACGTCTTATTAGTGAAGAGGTAATCAATATTACCTACTGCATTGATCACATCTAAAACCAAAATTTGGTCAGAATACAAAAACAAAATCCTAGATCACCGATAATATTTTAGATGATTCTGTACTTTATTCCTATTTCTAGACCTAAAACGGGTAGTAAATGTAATCTAAAGATCACCATCACCATTAGGTAACTTGAGCCATTCATATAGGATGGTACCTGTCGATTGTGTACATACTCCAAATATGAAGGAACATCTGGGTATTTGCATTCTTCTTCAGTTTCAGGTGGAGAAACTTTCTGAAAGCAAATAATGTCCCCATCTTCGATCTGGAAAGAAATGGCAATTAAAATGTTAAATATCTACATCAAACAAGTTGAAGAAACATTTGTACGCAGGGTAGCATGTGTTACCTGACTCAGGCGGAAAGAGGATCTCTTATCAAGGTGTTCGCACATGACACAAGGGTCAAACTTTATTTCCTGATAAAACAAAACAAGGCATATGATATTTGACATAAAATTTGTTTTGGCGAATATCTTAAGCAGTAGAGATGACTACAACAAAATAGGAGGTAGGACATGAGAGAAAATTTAAAAAAATTGACATGAATCAAACCTCGTAAAGTTCAATTTCTTCTTCAGGAGCAAAACCAGCCATTTGATTAATTTTCCCCAATATTTCTATTGGCTTTCCAGAACTCTTCACAAATAGCCTGCCAACATATCTACAGCATAACACAAGATGTTATTGCATCGGAGAGCATGAAGCCAATTCAGAAATACCAACGGGAAAGGAAGATATTCTAAATACCGTAGCTCCTTTTTCTCAGGATTGTAAAGCTTGAAAAAGAGCAAAATTTCTTCCTTGGTTTTCTCAGGTGGAGGAATAGGCCGTAAATCCTGAAGCATTATAAAATCAGTGGCTAAGCATAGAACAATACGTTGCAATACAGAAGCATAAAAACCCTCTAAGTAAAAAAAACATTACCGGCCCAAGTTCTACTTCCAAAAACAATTTAAGCTCTGCATTGTGTGTCTTATTTGAAACCTCTCTCAACTGTCCAACCTACAAAAGGCATTGACTTCTCATCAGCTAAAATAAGGCCGGCATTGCACTTAAATGTTATATCAATATTCAAGCAACCATTTATTGAAAAGGCCGTCACTGGACCAAAATAAAAAATGAAGTTACCGATTGTGTTTCCTCCTGAGGCGTCAAGGGTCTGTTTGGGCGATATGTATGATTTTGCCGTTTTGCCCAAATCCAGAACCGTTGGTATTGCACGGGTATTCCAAACTCTTTGGCAACCTCTTCCTGCAAACCAAGGCAAATCCCTTATTGAAACCAGATTCTTCGAATACAATGAAGAAGAGAAATGATAGAGCCAAAGACTAAGCAGACTAGTAAAGAAACCAGTGTCCATAATTCAATGATGACAGTTCAGATAACAAATGTGTATAAACCACATTGCTTTAGACAAACTTGTAATTAATCAATGTCAGAGAAATAAAAAGTAAACTTAAAAATATAATTTAATTAAGAAGAATGACACAAGCAAAGACAATAAGGAAGACAGAGGGGCTTAAGATTCTGCTGCAGTAAAAAGAGGGTAAGAGGAAAAAGGGTCTAATCTATGGAAATTCAACGATGAAAAGCTTGCAAAGTAATGCCTATAAAATAGAAATGGTTTAGATTGGAGATATATTAATAACTAATCAGCAATACACGCAAATTTTAAAGTGACATACCAACTGCAAACCTAAATCCCCTACACTTATATGCAAACTTAGAGGCATGTAGCTTCAGATGAAAAATGAAAAACACAAACCTAATATGTTGGGCATAAAATAATTCAATTAAACTAATGTGGACAGACTTAAGAACTTTTTTCATTGAGGTCCTATCAGCTTGACCTCTCTTCGCCAGTGAAAACTATAACAGAATTTAGAATCCAGAAACATTACATGCGGGATAACGGTACCTTGAAATTATTAAAGGGGGTCTGTTTCTGAATACGGAAACTACGAACTTTGTCATGATCCACGAGGTCAAAATATATATCCTTTCCAATCTGCTCGACAAGGTCCTCATCTCGTGCGACCTAAATGTATCAATGAATTGCCTCAGCCACAGGTAGCAGTATAGCGCAGGTTCCAAACTAACAAGAAGAAATGATGGAATACAAGAGCAAAGAGCTATACTATACCTTTATGATGGTAAATAGGTGTGCTTGTGCTTTATATCTTTTCTTGTCCTCTTTCTCTTCTTGTTCTTTTTTCAATCTTACCTACAATGGTTTAAATGTCAGCCTAACTCCACAGAATGCTTGGACACTAATATATTTGCAGTTGATAAGAAATAAAATACAAGTAAATACATGCATTTACCCTTAGGTGCTCAGCGATGTCCTTCTCATCAACATTACAAATTATTTTGTCCTTGTCACTTTCCCTTATATACACAAGCATGTACGCATTAGAGTATTTTGTAAATTTGAAGGGTGTATTATTGAAGCCAGGATTGGTCTGTGGCAACTGCAAACATAGTGAAAAGCAACATTATCAGTTTACATGCAATTCCTGGAGAAAATAACAAAAATATAGTGAAAAGCAACATTATCAGTTTACATGCAATTCCTGGAGAAAATAACAAAAATATATTTTTTCGATATAATAATAATAATACAATTGGTATAAATCTAAAAAGAGTTTACCTCCTCCTCCCCACCATACTGCTCTTCTAGAGCCCTTTTCACATCCTCTTTTGTCACACGCTCATCGTCGAATTTGTACCTAAATAAAGTAATTAACAAGAAAAGTGAAAATACGTAGTTATTTCATGCATTAGGAATAACTTGCCCACAAGTCACAAACATGAATTGTCCTCTTGTTTTGTGTATGCAAATACACAGTCATGCAGAAAGGAAGAAAAATTTATTTCAAAATGCCAACCACTGATCAGTAAGGGTCGGCCTGATAAAAGCATAGTAATGTCCACCGTGCACCCCACCACTATGAACCAAGACACTGCAAAACAAATGATACACATACATAAGGAGATTCAAAAAACAAATAGTAAACAGCTACATAAGCTTCTACCAATTCAAAAGCACGCTGTGTAATGTGAAACACAAAAAACTATCCTAGCATACAAGACAATCCATGCCACTGACAAATTTTTTTGATCCTACAGTAGGATAGCATTCGTCATCAACGCTCTCTACTGATTCTCCACATATCAACAATCCGACATCCACGAAAACTTGATCGCAACTCTCAGGAAAAAAAAAAAAAAACCTTGATTGCAATATGCTATTCCTTAAATCGTAGATAGGTGTTGTGCTATGAACTACGTAATTACTTTTGGAAATTTTACTTTATGGCATCATGTATCCAGTAAAGTAAGGAGAATAGAAAGGAAACTCCATATTCTCTCTAGGCAAGGTTTAAAATAAACACCTATGAAGCGTATAAAGGTTGCGGACACTTCTGTCTGCGTCAGGGGAGAGATATTTTCCATTCTCTCTGTCAAGATCGAGTTGAAGAGGAAACTCATAGCGATCATTGATCTGCAAGAAAAAAGAATAAGATAGACAGATACACTTACAAAAGAGATCGACCACAGAGAGACACAAAAATGTACCAACAAAAAGCTCATCATATGATGGTGGAAGCAAACCAAAAAAAGAAAACAAGGATCTAATATACAGAATATGGCACGTCCATAGAGATAAATTCAGTGTATAGAACGAGCTTCCAGAACCAACCTTAACCATCGTGTCCCGCATAAAATCATATTCAAACCTCTTTAGCTGAAGCTGAAGGACTGGTGGGAAGTCAATAAATAAGACACCCTTCTTAGCATCCTGAAATTAAGAAACAAAACGCTAAACAAAAATTTTAAAATATGCTTTAGAATCTTATCAAACTATTTTCTTTTCAGCGACAACCAAATATAATGTGAAAAGACTAGCTTTGGCAAGTTATCTGAATGGTGTGAAAAACGGAATCAGATGTATCTAATGAAAATTCTCAAAGCATCACAGGCTTCATTTGTTTCAACTCTCAATGAGCTTCTGTAATACTTAAGATAGAAACTGCATGTAACAAAAACTCTCAGCCAAGGCGAGTATATGAAGACCATAAATTCACTTCAACCTAGAACTATCTCACGAAGTTTCATGGACGTGCTTAGAGGTTCTCAAAATTAAAATAATTCAATATATTTCTTCGCTCAGATCAGGCTGCCTATGAGATTTTAGAGCAGACAACTTAAGCACCTTCTCAACGACTTCTTTAGAAAATGGCCGAGAATGAAGAAAACCAAAAATCCAATTCAGTCAACTTATAATTTCTTTAGTAAGTAGAAGGAAACTTCACGATCGAAAAGAATACAAAAATGTGTTCTCTGTTACAAAAATGTTGAAGCTGACCTGCAAACCATGTTCTTCAGCATGGTATTTATTATCACCCTCAAGACGTTCAACTTCCACATACTTGTCAAACGAGGCATAAACATCCCGACAACCTTTAACATCAAGCTGGAGGTCTGCCAATTAACAAAAAATCTGTGACTCATGCACAATGATTTAACATTAATTATCAAAGCTTGCATATAGAAAGTTGTAAAGAAAAAGAAATACCATAAAATGACTCCTTCCTTGTAGATTTGTAGTCCACATTGATACACTCAATGTAATTCATGTGATGTCCTTCAAATAACTGTTGTATTGTCCCTTCCACAACAGTTCCCTGGACCAGCAGTAATTACAATTTAACAGCATAAACAATGAAGATATATCTAAAGATCATAACAGTAAACCCCCTATACCTTCATTTTATCTTCAAGCTTTTCACACAGCACTCGGTTGAGTTCTTGAACATCATGTTGCATAAAAGAATCATAAGTATCCCATCCAAAAGACTTGGTTAATTCTTTAGTTGCAACACTACTGTCATTATATTGGAGTTTATAAAATAAACTCTGCAGTGCCAACGGAATGCTCCCCGAAGGCATGTCATTTTCAGTTGTAGGCATATGGTACACCGCCTGATTAATGTAAATCAAAATTAGAATACATTTTCCGACTCGACATAAAATGTGGAGATAACAAATTGATAAGCTTAAGATGAAAAATGAAAACACCTGCTGACCTTTCTGAAGTAAGGAATATGGTACAACGTTTGGAGCAGAGAATTCATGTAACAAGTTGCCCCCTGATTCTTGAGCCCAACAAAACCAGTTTCCTTCTTTGAGTCATAGGACCAATAATCAAGAACCTTACGTACAGCTACCTCAGCTTCAACAGCACATATATCGTTCAATAGATACCCTCTAGTAGGGTCATAAAGCTCATTTAGAGGCATGAATGATGTGAAACCCCAATCACTTTCTCTTGCATTAAACTGGTGTTGTGTGTCTACAAACAGTAACAGGTTGAAAGTGTAAGACTTGAGTTTCATTTAACAAAATGAATAAAAATAAATTATACATCAAGCCAATTGGTCCATAAGTTGTACACCATATTCTTTGTAACTAAAATGCATTACATGAAAAACACTAATCAAATGTGACCTGCAAATTCAGCTTGAACAAGGAATCTTACTCTGGGAAATACCAGGCAAAGAAGTTTTTAAGACATGCACTTTATGCATCTCACCTTTTTTCTGCCAGAGAACAAAATCATGATAACAATAAAACCCACACCGAAAAAAGGTTAAATTTTTTTTCCAGATTAACGAATAATGCAGATGAGTTACAACGTCGCCATGATATTTTATAAAAAGTATAAATTGGATTTGAACAAGACTGACTTTGCCTCTAGGGTAAGCAAACATGAATACACTTCAAAACAAGAATCTTAAATGACAAAAGAACAAAAAAGCGCAACCCTTGAAGCCAGAGCAAGAGCAGTGAAGAATACCCTTTCTTATTGAGTACTTGTAATGAATCTGATTAACCACAGCCAAGCTGAACTGCGCATATCTACTCCACCCATACGGCAGCGTCACTGAATCCGCCACATCCAGATACATCGACAAGTAATCCACATTATTGCCCTTGGGAAAAATCAGAATTCTCCTGAATAAACGACCCACCACAGGGCAAGTCAAAACCCCATCACCAAATACACAAAGTGAACAATCCCAAGTAAAGGGTGTGAAGTGATTTCCTAAAATAAGAGGCATAACACTGAAAAAAAAAAAAAGTACCATTTGTAGCCTCCGACAGTGAAAGTGTCAGAATAGTGCTTCTTTGTGTTGAGCCTAGAAAAGTTCTCAATTGTCCAAGTGAATTTTACAGTCGGAGGATCTTCCACTTGCTGATTCTCAACCACCTGATTCTCGACCGTACTGGCGGGCTCCACTTGTGCAGCTACAATCAAATCAAAAAACGAACAAACCAAACCACAAAGATTCGTAAAAACCCTAGAATCGAACTCACTCTATGCCCTATCGCTGCAAAACCAAACTCACAAGAAACCTGGTTTTCCCAGATCAATTATGGGACGTTGCGAAGCTCAAAAACCGCACTTCGAAGAGTAAAAGAAAATCGAAAATGGAAAACCAAAAACCAAAATAATCAAAACCTTCCATTGGCTGAGGACCTTCGACCACCGAATCCGAATGCGGCACGAGCATTTCCTCGTCCTCTTGCTGCTGCTGAATCCAAAAAAAAAAACCTCAAATCAGAGCTCTGATCGAGCGAAGCCTAATTCTCTTCTATGTCTCACTGAATCAAAACCCTATCAAGAATCAAAACTCTCCAATCCCGCGAATTCTCCGAAATTCCTCAGCCAATTCGAAACCTCGGACTCGGAGCCGAAAAACCCCTAGGACGATCACAAATCGCTCTCCACAGACAAACACCAAACGAAACCAAATAAAAAAAAAAAAAGCATAAGTGAAACACCAAATTGCTCAACGAAACACAGACACAAAGGAAGAAGATGAAGAAGAAGAAGAAGAAAGTATTTACATCCAACGGCGGAGGAGTCATCATGGTCATTGATGCAGAGAGAGAGAGAGAGAAGAGAGAGAGAGAGATTTCTCTCCGATCGACGAATCCGAGAAGAGAAGACGATAAATTTCGGAGGAAAAAAAAATAAAAAGAAAAAACGAAAATAAAGAGAGAAACAAACAGTACGAGAGAGAGAGAGAGAGAGAGAGATTTGAGAAAAGAAAAAGCGAAGCGAAAAAAAAAAAAAAAAAGACTGCGAAATTTTTTTTTTTTTTTTTTTGGGGTCTCAGAGACGAGGAGTGAGGGGTAGTTTGGGGAATTGGACGGAAAAGCGGGGGTAGTTTGGGGATTAAAGGTGAGGCCAGCGCTGTGAATTTTTCTCCGATGCGATATCGTGGAAGGAAATGGACCAATTAGATACTGGCACGTAGGGAAGTAGGGTGGGCTGAATATGCAATCGGCTGACGTGGCCGGATCGGAAAGTCACGTGCGTTTTGATCCGTGGGAGGAATTGGATGAGTCTTTTTAAAAACTCTCTGTATTGAATTGGAAATGGATTGGATGGCCTATGGAGTTCTTTCCTAGTACTATTACTATACTTGCCTTTATTTATATTGATTTTTTAATGTCTAATCTATTATATAATTACTGTGAATAATAAATTATGATATTGTTTTTTATTGGGAAGAAAGGTGTTGTATTCTAGGTTGTTTATCAAAGTTAGAATATCACACAAACACTTAATAATACTAAAAATACTAACTCTCTTTTAAAAAATAAAATAAAATACTAACCCTTTTACCATTACAATTGAAGTGCCATATTTGATAAATAATCACTAATAATAATATAACACAAATTTGGTATTAAAAAAATTAATATACACTACTCATAGACATTATGGTGTATTTTTTTGGTAGAATAATTTGTATCACACTTTTTTTTAATGCGATAAAGAATCAAACTCTCCTATTCTCATTTTGTTGTCTACAATTTTAATATAAAAAATTATGTGTCTACAATAAATAATTGTTACATAATTTTATTTTAATAAAAAAGTTAATTATAAAATCAAAATATAATTATAAAATTAATATGTCTCAATTTTTTTTAGTGGCAAAATTACAAAAGGGGAAACAGATATTTTTTCAGATGACAAAGGTGTTATCGTGCTATTTACTATTTAGTATTGAAAATTTAGTAAATTCTGATATATAGTTTAAGGAGATTTTGAAGAATACCTTTTTTTTTTGAGACATCATTAATATATATATTTTTGTATTATATTTATAATATATTCCTATATTTATACCAACATATAATATAAATTAAATAAATATACTATTTAAAATATAAATTATTAAGTAGAATTTAGAATGTCTTTTTTCCGTAATGTTTATGTTTCACTTTCATTTTGTTTTTGTACTGTAATTCTATAATTGAATTTTGAATTTTTATGATAGTCAGATAGTGTAGTTCGATCGGTGCCAAGGAAGGACTATTTCTAATGGGCTGTTTTAGTTGGGCTTTTAATTACACGTAGAATTGGGCTATGTTCGGATGAGGGAAATTACACGAAGGGAGAAAGGGAGAATTACAAAATTGAATTAATTAGTGCACTACTTTAATAATTTTATGCTGTCCTCGTTTCATTTTTAATCTATATTTATATTATAAAATTAAAGTTTAAAATTATGAGTGTAAACCAAAAAAATCATAGATTAATAGTGTGTTAAAAAATGAGACATCCATCAAAATCTTCTTAGAAAGAATGAAAATAGATAATAAGAAGAAAGTTGATGCACTATGATAATATAATTTTTATCCCTTATTTATGGTGTAAGAGTAGGATTTAAATGTATTTTTTTTAAAATAGGGTTATATAAGTTAAAAATGCAGCACAAAATGGTAGAAATAAATAGTGTATCAAGAAAAAATAGCATTTTTTAAAATTTTATTAGAAGGGACTAGATCCAAACTCCAATGCCACATTACAAGCCTAGGATTACAATCCATGCTAC
Source organism: Boehmeria nivea var. tenacissima (assembly GCA_018132145.1). Taxonomy (NCBI): domain Eukaryota; kingdom Viridiplantae; phylum Streptophyta; class Magnoliopsida; order Rosales; family Urticaceae; genus Boehmeria; species Boehmeria nivea. The sequence goes on along the minus strand of CM030884.1, from coordinate 12,218,841 downwards.
CAAAGCTAATTACACAATATGCCAATTTTCTTGTTAAGAAATTACTCTTTTACCTTCTTTTTTTTTTCTTTCTCATTTATAAAAAAGGGACAATTTGATCAAATTTATTGTTAAAAAGTGACACGATTTGTAATATCATCTCTTAGAGTAACAATTTTCAAAAATGAGATTTTGAAAATACACTATACTCTTAAGTCTTGACACATTATTATTTTTTACCTTTTGTATTGGTCTTTTGTTTATTCCCCTGTTTTTTACACTATAAACAAAGAATAAACATTATATTAAAAAAAACTCTTTATTTGAGGCATAAATTATTAATAGTGCATAAAACAAGAGCATTATTCGTAATATATCATTAAAATACATTTTTAGAAATGACATTTTTCAAAATTCCCATATGCTATTGTCCTTGAAGGCTTGAACTCCGTGAAATGTGAATTTGAGGGTTGGTTATTTTTTTATTTTTTATTTCATGAGAAATGCCACATTCAAAAGATGTTTAGATTGTTCCATGCACCTTCTTTTTTTTTTTTTCAAAAATAATGAAAACATAATATATGATATAATAAAGATAGATTCAAAGTGATATAAATCAAACAAAAACTAATAATGTAGCATAAATTCTAAATTTATCGGTAATTTGAATGATTATTCAAATATTACAATACTATAATAATTAAAATAAAGTCCATGTTTCTCTTTTACTTAGTAAAAACATAATTATTATAATAGGGTTTCCTAGTAATTAAGATTAGATTATATTATTGATAAATTACTCAATTGTTAGTTATTTTACTAAAATTTTTAAACACGGTCTACTTTATTGAAATTAGATGCCAAAAATGTACACAATGCTATTATGAAAAGTTTTAAAAATTATAGTAATTAGATACTTATAACTTTATAACACATAATTTAAATAAATATCACATTTTTAAAAAATATAACAAAATATTTAAGTGATTCAATTACTTGATGATGACAAGTGGTGGTACGTAGTTGACTATTTATTTAATTATTTTAAACATTTTGATATTATTTTTATTACCATATGTAAGTATCTAGCAAAAGCAAATAAAAATAAAATAGTGCACGTTCAATTTTTTTTTTTCACTTTGAAAATATAGGAAGAAAAGGAGTTAATCTTATTTTTGACTTTTTATTACATTCTGATTTTCGTCTTTTAACTCCCTAACAACGATCTATTAAAATCTATTTAAAAAAAAAAAGAGAATATATTAACATTATTTTGAATGAAAACTCACAAAATAAAAACTTCAAAAGTAATGCAGGGAGTCTTATGCGGGGTCCACAGAATTGGGCCCCATTATTTACTAATGCTTTTTTTCAAGTAAAACCAAGAAATATATCGTGCCCGTTAAAGTTATTACAAAGATTATTCCTAGTCTTAGGTATCAAATTAAACTATTGACCATCATTAACTTTAATAAAAAGAAGAAGATATTATCATCATTCATCATGATACTATACTTTTATCGACGTTGGCCTTGCCTTATCTACGAGGATATTAAACCAGCTGAGAAAATTAATTAATAGTCGAAAAATTTTAATATTCAAGCTAGCTCGTCGGAAAGCTTATTAGGTATATATCTATATATAGTATTAAAAAAAAAGGACTTGAAAAACCAATTAATCAAACACACTCATAAAATGTTGGGAAATACGTACATTAGCTCCTTTAATCTTTGGATTAAGTACTTCTTGTAATTAATTAGTGTGTGATGGTCATGATTTCAATTTATCTTGTCCAATAATTTATTGGGCCAATTAAGTAATTAGTCATTTTAAAGGTAAAATTTAAAGTATTTAGGTATAGTTTCACGAAATTAGGGATTTAGCCACGTAAAATTTTTTGTAACATGTAACATATATACGTGTAAAAAAAATATAACATTAAATGTAACGTTATATTTATTGTTATATTTTTTACACGTTACATTTAATGTTACATTTTTTACACATATACATATTACATGTTACAAAAAATATTACATCTTATGGCTAAATCCTAAAAAATTACCCAAAAATTTAGTTAAATGCCCAAAAAAAACTCTAATTTATTTTGCTTCTTTAGCATACCATGCAATATCTAATTTTCAGGTACCCAATTCCAAGGCATATATAACGTATACAAAAATTGTTACATATTAAAAATGTCAAATTAATATATAACAGATATTGGACAAAATTTAATGCTATGTGGTGATCATCTCATCTCACCTAGTATATATAAATACTTTTTGGATTAAAATTAAGGATTTTTAAGGATTTAACTAAACTTTTAGCTAATTTTTTAAGATTTAGTCGTAATTTTATGAAATTAAAAATTTAGTTGTAACGTAATATATTTTATATATGTTATATATATATATATATATTATATTATACGTATATGTATTACGACTAAATATTTATAAATTTCATAAAACTAGACCTAAATATCCTTCAAACTTTACCTTTAAAATAATTAATTTCTTAATTGACTCTAAAAATTATGGGAATGTCATTAAATACACCTAGCAATAAAATTTTATTTTTATCACAGGCTAAAATAAAAAAATTATACATAAAGAACCAACTATAACAATACAATTCCTAAATCGTTGATTTCTTTATGGGTTAAATTTTCTTTTCATACTATTATTGTGTAATATTTTTTTGTGTTACTTTCCTAAACAAAATATATATATAATAATATCATACATATACATACGGTATACCGACCTATATATACGGCAGAAGGAGGTGACCAAATTAGTCTACTTTATTTAATTTGTTTGCATGGTTAATTGTAAAGTTATACGTGCATGCACGCCACGTACGTATTCCCTCCTCTAGACATATCATCAACCCACCCATGCAAGTCCCACGTGGACCATTATAAAATCATATACATATAAATATACATATCTATGTATATGTATAATTGTATATGCATCCTAACACACGTATCCCCACACAAACATTAATATTATTATTTCCTTTATTTTCATTCTTATCTCTTCAATTTTTCTCAATGGAGGAGACGGCGGCGGCCGGTAACGCCGCTGCGGCGGTGGCGGCGGAGGCGGAGAAGAAGAAGAAGAAGACGAGGAGGGTGATGGTGGCGATGGACGAGAGCGATTTCAGCTTCTACGCCCTGAAGTGGGCCCTCGACCACATCTTTGTGGCGGCGGAGGAGGACATGGTGGTGCTGGTGCATGTGGAGCAGCCCTTCCAGTACTACGGCTTCCCCGTGGGGTCCGGCGGAACGGGTTTGTTCTCTGCTCTCCTCCTCGGGACGCATGTTACGTCCGTCTCGTAGTATTTGACTATTTATTGATCTAATTTAAAGTGATTAGTATTTTTAAAAATTAAGTTATTAATTGAAAACTTAAAAAAATAAAACACATGATATTGTCGAAGAATATTATTAATTTTGTAATTAATAAAAGTATTAGTTTTTTTTAAGACCATTTAAAAAATATTATTAATAATTATTAACTTGTTTGTATTGTACAATTATTTAAATAATTTAGAGTTTTTTTTAGATATTTAACTAAATTTTTGGGGTATTTTTTAGTATTTAGCCCTAAAATATTGAAATTAGAGAGAGAACCATAATATATATACGTGTAAAAAAATAACATTACATTCCTGTTACATACGACGTTATATTTAAAGTTATATTTTTTACATGTATATATATTATATGTATGGTTAAATCCTTAATTTTGTAAAATTATGGTTAAATCTTTCAAACTTTACCTAAAAAATGACTAATTTCAACTGGCCCAATAATTTATTAGCAATATATATATATATATATATATGCAAAATTATTTAGCTAGAGTTTGTTTATAAAATTGACAGTAAATTTTGATAATTATATTTATATAATATATGTAATAAGTCACTGCAAAGTATTATTCTATAAAGTTCTCGTGTTTTTTTTTTTATTAATGATTTTTATTTTTGGTTATTTTTCACTGTGTGTGTGTGTGTGAAAACAGCCGTTTACGCGACTACTTCAGTGGTGGAATCAGTGAGGAAAGCGCAGGAAGAAAACTCCGCAGCCTTACTGTCTCGTGCACTCAATATGTGCAAAGAGAAACCTGTAATTCTTCAGCACTAGTAGTCGTTCATTATTCATTAATATTATTAATAATTATTTTACATATAGCCATTTAGTAATTTAATAAATACATAAACACCACAATCATCACCGTCAGTATGCTAATACAATCACAATCATATTGTCACACATATTAATACTTAAAAACACATCTATTTTGTGAATGATTAAGAGCTCTAGCTCTAGCATGTTCTTAAAATATAAAGATACGATGTTCTTAAATTGAAATAAGAACATTACATATAGGTCTAATTCAAATGAAGAAAATATCTTAAAATATAGTTATAAAAAATACGTAGACCATGCACTTTCATGAATGTAAAAATAGTGGGTTAATTAAATATGTTGGTAGCTAGGGCACTAATTATCAATTAATTTCTGCATAATGATGATTAATATATATTTAAATAATTGTGCAGAATATAAAAGCAGAAACACTAATACTGGAGGGAGATCCAAAGGACAAGATTTGTCAGGCTACCGAGCAACTCCATGTGGATCTCCTAGTTGTCGGTTCTCGCGGCCTTGGAACCATCAAAAGGTAATTAATTAATTTTTAATTACTTCCAACTTATTGACATTTAAGACTTTTGTGTGTTGTACTCCTAGGATATCTTTTCCATTAATCATCTCTTCCTTAGTACTAATACTTAAAAACCAACCCAAAGTCAAAAGTGCAAATTGACGAAAAAAAGTTAATCATCGTATTGCTCTTTGATAATTTTTACCCTTAAAAATAAACTTCTCAAGACTAATATCATCTATAACTATTTACAGGAAAACTTTTGCTTGGTCTTGTCATTTATATGACAGTATTTTGCTTTCTTTTCTATTTTCCAAAATGTAAGATTAGTCCTCCAATATTTGAATAGGTCTGAAATGCGCATAATAAAATGGACATAATAATACGTCCTGTGATGATTGTTTATGATAGGACTTTTGTGTTTATACTTGATCAAGAGCTCCAATTGATGTAAAATTTGACTTGGTTTCAGGGCATTTCTGGGAAGTGTGAGTGACTATTGTGCACACCATGCAAAATGTCCAATTCTAATAGTTAAGCCCCCAAAAGAAGCTGGTTGCAAATAGACATCACTAGTATAAATTCTGATGTTAATAAATATAATAAGCACAGGAGATCAATCATTAGTTTGGACATGTTTTCTTGTTGTGAATGTTGTACAAGTTTTAATTCCTCTTCTGTACATGCTTTTCCAATATGAGATAAAGTTGGAAAAAGCTTAGAGAAAAAAAGGGTAATATGTTGTTGTGTCTGTAAATATGGAAAAGTTTTTAGTTTCATGGACAATGGAAAAAAGAAGCAATAGGGCATTTGAAAGTTGATGGTATTTTGTCTTCTATTTGGCTTGATTTTCAAAGTTTCTGGTATAATAACCGAAAGAAGTAACAATGACGACTCAAAAGAGGACAAGGACAAACGAAAAAAAAAAAGGATAAAAAGAAAAATAAAGATAAAGCAGCCAATAATTTGGTCTTGTGCATTTAGAGAAAGCAAAAAAAGAACACTAAAGGTTAGAACTGTATATAGCTTTGTTGAGAAGATCCTAGTACTAATCTTGCTTTGCTTTTTTGGTAATTATAATACAGCCAATTTAGAACAGGAAGATAAAGCATTTTACAATATATTTTTCCCTTTTAAGCCACCATAAATTGATCAGAAATTACACATGCTATTCAAGAAAATGTGGGCATAGTTTTCGGTAATCAATACCACAACAAAATGATTAAAGAGATGGCAGAGTTGAATACGAGTTTCACATTTGGTGGTGAATATTGATGTTTGAATAGGAATTAATCATATAAAAATGTTAAAGACCACAAGTAACAGAGTGAGACTTGAGAGTTTGAAACCTATGCTATTGACATTTTGTGACTTCTTTGATATTATGGGTTATGGCATAGGAGCCCAAGTGAAAATCCTAAAAGTATCACATTTTTTCAATTGAATGTTTCCAGTTTCATGTAGTCTCAGAAACATCTTTACAAAAAACACATTTGTGCTTTTTCTTCAGAGTCATTGTCAGTGTACATTGGTTTTTTCTCAACTTTGTTCAGAGTCCTTTTTCCTCTACCAAATACTGCCATGATCTATATCAGAAGAAACTGCCAAATGATAATTACCCACATGTACAATTTCATTGCAAAGAGACATGATTGAGGAAACAGGCCAAATGAGCTAAACCTTGAAGGCGTTTCGTTTTTTACTCGGAAAAGTCAACGAGCAAGGCATTCCCAACAACTTATCACTGCAAAAAAGTCGAATTATTGCCATAAGTTCGACATGAATGAAGAATCTTTGGTAATTTTCTGGCAGTAATTTTCTGGCAACAAACAATCCGTAATTTCTGGGATGGATAGTTTCCTAAAGACATACCTGTTGACTCATGAGAATTTCCACTGCGACTGTCAAATCCCCTTCTGCAGCTGCTAGCGCAACTTCTACCTGTGTCTGAAATTATTTGCAGGTGTTTGTGTTAAAAGAAAATTTCTGTGATTTCAATAAGTGACAAGGATAAATATTCATTGGGAGACCTTAGAAACTCGCTTCGCCCCGAAACAAATTACATTTTATGATCGAAATTTTCATTTAAAATAACTTTGGCAACATGAGTATGCAATTACATGCCTCAGGACATACAGCAGATATATTATTATGCAAAAGCAACAAATACAAGGCCACTTCAATTGAGCAACGCGAATGCTATATAAAGGATTCACAATTTACCCTTTCAAACCCCATTGATACAAGTTTCTGGATTTGTTCATCCGAAGCAACTGAGTCCTGTATCGTAGTACCCAAATGGATTAAGCAGAGATCTATAAAGATAGACCAGATTAACCTCATAGAATCACACTCTTCGGCCTAGAAAGAAAACCTGATGGCGAGCCGGGACCCCCGAAGTTCTTGTTGCTGCATTTTCTACTGCTCGCCTAAAAAGAACAAGAAGGACAACCAATATCAGTCACAAATGTGCAAATTACTGCTTTCAATAAGCACATTCAATCATGTACGAGGATGACCAAAGTAGGAATCTATTTTCGAATGAAAATTAAATGTCAAAATAGAATTAGATACGCCAGTCTGTATAATATGTCTAGATAACAAGCAATGCATAAAGTTTTATTAAATACCTTCCGTCTGACAATTGCTGTCCTGTGCCAGTCGATGCTGTGTCTGATGGTTGTTGTGGGTTATCCAAAAGTCAGGCCTGGAGGTTTAAATCTGAATTATCAGTGGCGGCTGTTTGGGTTCGGCCAGAGCCAAGTGTCCTTCCAGATCCCGGAAACCGTGGGTCAGTAGTTGTCTGTATAATTGAAAACAGATCTTATTAATTGAATGAACTATGAGCTTCTATCAAGCACTCGAGAGTGAGACTGATATTTAAGGATGAAATAGACCAAAATAAGAATATAAATAAAAAACAGTCGTTTACTAGAACTCATCTCCATATAAGAGTATGGAAATAGTTTGCTATTATGTGCCTACTGCATTTTTTAAGGAAATGTTACATTTTTAGTCAAATTTATCTAATAGCTATAAAGTTTCCAATTTTAGAAGCCCAGAAATCTATTAGAATAGCTATTATGGTATATTCAAATCAAGATTTTCCATGACATAAGTTCTGAATACATAATGAACTGGTCTAATAGACTTCAGTTCCTCAAGTACGGCTTCCATGGTGAACAGTTGTAGAAAGGAAACAGCTAAGGTAACACGAATAGCATTTAAAAGATAATCAGCCAAACAAAAATTGCACACACTCTAAATACCTGATCAGGTGTTTCTCTCTGTGGCATCCACGAAGACAAGTTCCTCCATGCATTTCCAGAAAATAATCCACTGCAGGAGAAAATATATCAAGTCATGCATCTGCGAAGAGGGATCTGGTAAGACTGTTTAAAACATACTCACTTTAAAACATACTCACCCGGATGTTGTATTTTGGCTTGAATGCGTTGGAATATAGCTCGACGGGTTCCCGCCAGTGCACAAGATAAATTTGGGCCGCCGGACACAGGATGCCTAGATACGAAAGAAATGGTAACTACTTAAAAGTACGCATAAAGGGATAGGACAAGCCAAGTTTACCTAGTTTCTAATGCATGATGCATGAGATCCAGACTTAAGTGATCTGAATACTAGAGCTTGACCAACTCATATATTACAATTATACACGTGTCTACACTTACAAACAACCGAAATATCCGAAGTTGTAACCCTCAGTAATTCAATTAAGTGAAGCCCATATATTGCTTGTAAACCAAGTCAGTCACTGAATGTACTTACAAGCCATGATGAGGCCTCAATAGCAGAATAGAAGGAAGTTCCAGGCATGAGTAAGTTGAACAAGCCGTAAGTATCTGCATCAAAAGGCAGCACAGTAAAGTCCCCATTAACTTCAACAACGTGGTAGGAAAGAGGAACGAAAAGCTCAGAAAACTGACATGCAAAGCCGGACAATATGCCACATAGGTGTCCCAGCAAGGAAACATTTGACATAAGAAGCTGAAACACAATCAACAAGATCCACGCGTATCTGGAACATGAAATTAAGCAAGATAAATCACATTTCGAAGAAAGTAAATTAAAAGATACCACAAAAGATACAATACATGTTGCTGAACTTACAGTTTAGCAGGAACGTTGAATAGTCCAAACACACTGCAAAAGGGAGCTAAAGCATTCTCAGTGTAATCAATGCATTTACACAAGGCAAAGAGATTCCGTAACGCATGTATAATTATGTAACTAATGTTTTTACACATAAAAGAATTTGTGCGTATGTATGCCGAGAGAAAATATAGCCATTTTACAGAGCATTTGATAACAGAAACATATTTCAAGTTAATGTTGAGAAAACCCACCTTCTATATTGCGCTCCACTGAGACTTGTTTCTATAACAATCATAGAGAATAATATTCCTGAGAAGCCTATTGCACACTCATTCATGAGATACTCAAAATGCTTGAAAGGATTATATGAGACCAGCAGTGCAATTAGAAGATGTAAAAGAGCATTGCTGGTGGCCAACAAAATTATCAAGTACAGCAAGCGCACAGATCCCATGATTCTCTCGAGCTCAGAGCCCAAAGGAACCAATGCCATCATGTTGAAGAGAACATGAAGCAGCGAACCGTGAAACAGAATTGAGGTATAAATCCTGTAGACTGCAAGACAATAAAAGACGAAAAAGAACACGACCTATGAATACAAGAAAACATTTAGGTAAATTGAACCTCGCAAAATTCATGATGCACAACAAAGAGATAACACTTCTATCGTAAACCCTTTGTTGGTAAAAAGAATTCATTTATCTTTTGTTTCACGCTAAGTAACAATCTTCGTGCAAAATCTCTTAAGCGCCATCTTAAGAAGACCTCAAACAAAAAAATATAAGCACAACCAAGCAAGCTCGTAATAAAATCTTAAAATCTAATAGCCAAAATAAAAAACACCCATACGAGTATCAACAAGTAAGAAAAGTAGAAAACTAAGCTATTTAAAGACCCATGAAGCAAAATTATTGGAATTTTGAGCAGAAAACTATATGCTTCAAGAGATAGTGGAAGAGAATACCTTGGAAATGAGACACAACTTGAGAAGGTAAAAAGCAGACTTCAAAGAAAGAGTCATATCCAACCAAGAGACACACCAAGTAAATAATCCCACAAACCACTACCACAGCCGAAGTAAGGAAAGGAATGTTTTCCCAATACTGCCCCAACCTTGTTTGCAAACTCGCCTACAACATATACAAATAACCGTCTTTCACAATTAACCCAAGAGCATTAGAAGTGACTTCAACTATAAGAATAGAAGCTACATTAAACTCTTGTTTGACCGTCTTTAACACTCCCATTTCTCCAACACTTATTTCTTTTTGCTTAAATTCAGGAACTTGAGCGGTCTTAACTCAATAATTGCTAGTTTAAGGTCATTTGTTCCACTAAATAAAGTAAAAGTAACACCAAAATAAGGTACATTAGGTTGAATCAGAAGCTAAAATTAAACTCTCAACCATATTTCACACATTTCTCAAACAATCTGGCCTTCTGGTTCAAATTATTAAAATAAGCAGTCTCACTTTGCAATCTATAGTTTAAGCTAACTTATTCTTTTTTTTTCTTCTAATTTTTCATAATACCTAACAATTAATTAAAACCCCAATGAGTAATGAAGAGTAATTAGAAGCTAAATTAAACAATTAACCCTCTTACACACCATATTTATTCCCAAAAAATAGGTTCTTTTTTTATCATATTATATAAATTAAGCAGTTTAACTCTGCAATCCATAGTTTAAGCTAATATATTCGACTTTTATATCTCATAACCAATTAGTGATGAAGAGGAAATTAGAAGCTAAATTAAACTCTTCACTCTCTTTAACACTCACATTTCCCAAAATCAGGCATTTTTAATCTCGAATTAAAAAAAAAAAAAACCAAGTATTTTAAAAGTCAACAATGAATAGCTTAACCAAACATTGTCCCAAACAGAGCACGAAATCGAAGCTAGGGTTCGACGACTGTGCAATTGAGATCAAGAGACGAACACGAATCGAGAGCGAAAGAGAAAATCGGAGAAACAGTTGGATCAAGAGAAAATGAAAAAGATCTCACCTCGGAAACGATGTTCGGTCTCATTTTTTTTTTTGGGGGTAATTTTGTGGGTTTGGCTCTACGACTTCGGTTTCAAACCTGTCTGTTTGTTTGCTCGGAAAGTAGAACTGTAGAACCAACCGCTAGATTCTCGAAGTTTCAGTCTTCGACGAGGAAAATTGTTTTTGTTTTGTTTTTTTAGGAGCTAAGCTTCGACTTGTATGGTTTCGGTCAGAACGTTTAAATAGGCCGTAGTGTAGAATGCGGCCCACTGTATGAAGAGTAAAATATGCTCCTTAATCATTATATTTATTTAGGTGTCGTTTGGCAATTGACAATTAAAACTTTTTTAAATTTGAATTGAAAATGTGAATGGTGCAATTTAAACAATAAATTTAAATTATTGTTTGGCTCAAATAATCTAAATTGAAATTTTTTTTGAATTGTTGTTTGGATAAATATAAAAATATATGATTTGTTATGAAAAAAATGATTGAAATGTCAAATCAAAAAATACTATTTAAAATTGTTAAAATTTGAAGGTGGATAGAATTTGAATTCAAAGGACTTAGAGTGAGCTTTGACCATTTGAATTTTATCTAAGAAACATTCTCAAACGACGATTTAAACTATCAAACTCGTATGAATAGCCTAAAACAGATTCAAACTCGTTTACTTTAACTTAAAGGGTTATTTGATAATGGATTAAATCATTGATTGTAAATTTTAATTATTTATTACAGTATTACAGTAAAAATCAGTGTATGAAAAACGAAAAGCAATATAAAACGACAGGAAAGAGAAGCGACCCCGAATAAGAACAAAAGAAAAATGACAAGCTAATAGAAACAAAGCATGGAGCTTCAAACGACATAAATTGACGAAAACGACAAAAGACATAAAATCGCTAGGAAAGAGAAAAACCCCAACAAGAACGACAAAAAGGAAATAAACGACAACCCAATAAGAACGATGTGTAAGAGAAAAACGACAAAAAATAAAGAAAACGCCGAAAAACATAGAAACCACATGAAAGACGGAAAAACGACAGAAATCAGGGAAACGACAAGAAACATAAAAACGACAAGAAAAAAAGAAAACTGCAGAATAAGACAGAAAATAGAAGGTTCAGTAATAAAAACGACAGGATTTTATGAAAACGACAAAAAACATAAAAAAGACAGGAAAGAGAAAAACGAGATGACCAGAAAAGAACAAGATGACAAAGAGTCAAAGAAACAACAAGAACAAAACCACAGGGAGGATAAAACCGCAAACCAATAAGAACGACATGAAAGTGAAAAACTACATTGAGTTAATGACAAAAATAGAGAAAAACTACAGCAACTGAGAAAACAACAAGAATATAAAACCGACATGAAAGTGAAAAACCACATTGAGTTAACGAAAAAAAATAAGGAAAACGACAGCAACTGAGAAAACGACAAGAATATAAAAACGACATGAAAGTGAAAAACAACATTGAGTTAACGACAAAAATTATGAAAAACTACAACAACTGAGAAAATGACAAGAATATAAAAATGATATGAAAGTGAAAAACCACATTAACGAAAAAAAATTAAGAAAAACGACAGCAACTGAGAAAACGACAAGAATATAAAAACGACAAGAAAGTGTAAAACCACATTGAGTTAAGGTCAAAAATTGAGAAAAACGACAGCAACTGAAAAAACGACAAGAATATAAAAACGACATGAAAGTGAAAAACCACATTGAGTTAACGAAAAAAATTAAGAAAAGCGACAGCAAATGAGAAAACGACAAGAATATAAAAACTACATGAAAGTGAAAAACCACATTGAGTTAACGTCAAAAATTGAGAAAAGCGACAGCAACTGAGAAAAAGACAAGAATATAAAGACGACATGAAACTGAAAAACCACATTGAGTTAACGTCAAAAATGGAGAAAAACGACAGCAACTGAGAAAACGACAGGAATATAAAAGCGACATGAAAATCGATTGAAACTGCGCAAACTACAAGAAACATAAAACGGCAGGAAATAGACGGCATGAATTGAAAACGACAGAAAGTGAAAGGTAAAGTCATAAAAACGAGAGTATCTGATAAAAAGGTCATCATAAGAAACGATAGGGTTTGACAAAAACGACAACAAACATAAACAGACCGGAATAAGGACAACGATATCACCCAAAAAATGATGACAAGAGAAAACGAAGGAAAAAAAAAAACAAACAAACAAAAAAATGATAAACGACATGGCTTGGAGAATAGATAGATCAATAAGAAAACGACAGCAGAGATAGCAATGATAACCCAAAAAAGCAATCAATCTTGTCTAAGAAACTTTGGTATAAAAAACAGAGGAGCATAGTTCAGCAATTATATAGAAGATCTCGCTCTACTTCACTTACAAAAAACTTGAATGAGCAAAGTTACAAGCTCAAAGCAAATTGACACTCAAGAAAATAGCAGAGGCCAAATTATAGAAATCCTACATTCATTTTTTTGAGAACTGGTTGATTGACCTTGCGACTCGGCAATAAATCTGCAGTTAAAAATTTAGTTCGCAATCAGATGATGAACAAACTCATGGCACTACTGAACCAGGAAGATTAGATTTCTCAGCAATTATATAAAAAAAAACGACCAATAAAGCGAACAAAATAAGAAAATAAATTTTCAAATACAAGGAAGCTCTTCTCGTGTTATAAGTTACTTCTAAATCAAAAGCAAGCTTATCAAAGATTCATAGCCTATATATACAGAGTTCCTTTTTCCTTCTTTCTTGAGGGAAAAGGAATCTGAAGTAAACTAGAGAGAGAGTCTACAATTGATGAACTTACAAGGCGGCAATCAGCTATTTCTCTCACTCCCACCCTCCTAATCTCATCCCGGGATCATAGCTTATGAAGAGACGAAACTCGTTTCCTAGTTTGTTCGAGTGCCGAGGCCTAAAAACGCAAGGATGCAAACCCAAGAGCTCGGCTGCTCTATCTTTCTGCACCTCTCCTGCAAAATCATCATGACGAACACAAATTCTACAAATCATACTCACAGCCGTCTTTTTCAAACTCAGTCCTTAGAAACTAACATTTGTCGGTTTAAGGTTCATTTCCGGTATCACAAACCCAAACAGCAGCGTTAAATAAACAATTCAAGGTCGAACCAATAATAGCGTGCTATTACATTGTTTGCCGATAGATATAAATCAAACTTTACCTGTTAGTAGAAGCACATGAGACTCCCCCGATCGTCTGAGACACGAAATAGTTTGCGCGACTTTGTCTAGGCACTCCTGACTCTGCAACCAAAAAAAAAACAATTGCCAAACATCATTCCTTGTTCGAACATCGAAGAGCATAAATTCATATAAGGCTCGTGACCACATGAACTCGTCAAACTATATCCCCAACCCAACACATTGGTTACCAAATTCAAAGCTGGAAAATAGGTGCTTGATGAAACAATGTGTCACGCAAACATAACCCATATAACAAGAAGGTCTTACGGCAGTTTGGCGTACGTTATAAGATTTTCATATTGTACGAGAATATGATACAGTATTTGGCAATATATTTGCACTGTTGTATTATTAAATACAAAAAACAAACTTTATACACTCCAAATTGTATTATCTAAGTAAAAAGGAATCTTTGTGATTTACTATACTATGTAAGATTATTATATAAATAGATATCATACACAACTAAAAATGATTTGTACAAAACTTATCAAATATGATAGAATAACAATACTACCAATAAATTCGACACACTGACATAGTGGTATTGTTCATTTGTACATGAAAATTTTACAGTACCAGCTAGGGCCTTTAATTAAATGCTTCAATAATGAATTTCTTAAATCCGTGATGAAATCAGAAAACAAAGCAAAAGCATAAAAACGAATATGAAAATTTAATAAGAGTCGCAACATGATCAATATTGGTTCATGAAGTGCCTTTTGTTCCTTGCTCACCAAGTAAGGAGGGTCAGCAACAACGACATGAAAAGCGTTCCTCAATTCCAATGGCAATTCTTCGGGTTGATTGTAGTCGTAGAACGTGAAATCGCCGCCGTACTGCTCAAAACGCTTGTCGTACTCCAGAAGCTGAATTCTCGCATCGGAATCGACATTCTGAAAGAAACAAAGCGAAAATCACAAAAATTAGGATCCTAAACTGGTATCGCAAAAAACACCATGGATTCGAAACCCTAACCTTGAGATAGGCGTAGAGCGTAGGGCAAGCGATGCACGCGACTCGCGGCGGCTCCGGCTCCGACGACGACCGGCAGAGAGCAAGGACCTCTCCGGCGAGAGTCTCGGCGGTGTCGCGGTCGTACCAGAACTGGCTGAGTCTCCAGTCCTCGGCGACCAGATTCACCGTCGAACCGCCGTCGCCGGCGTCGGAGACGGAGCGGCTCTGCTCGGCAAGGAACTCCTTGAGAGCCGCGAGGGCTTCGGAGCTCAGCGTCGGAGGGTCGTCGTCGTCGTCGTCGTGGTGATTGGTGAGAGAGCTAGGGTTTCTGGGAAGCTGAAGCTCGTCTTCCATGGGAACCAAAAAAGTTTCAGAGCTCAAAGAGTGACACAAATTAAATTGTTCTTGTTTCTTCTTTTTTTTTTTTTTTTTCCCTTTTGTTTCTCTGTCGTTTTCATTAGAGGAGGAAATGTGTGTATTGTCGTTTATCTGTCGTTTTCAGAGAAACGACATGTCGTTTGATTCTCTAAGCAGCATCTCGTTTTAACTGACGATTTCCCGTTCCATGACTGGTAGCTTTCTAAGTGGAAAACGACACGTCCTTCATCCATAGTTTTACTAAAAACGACATGTTTATCAGATAAAGACAAATAAGTCCGCAATCATTAATCTTCTAAGCTGTAGCTGCCTGTCGTTCCCTGTTAAGGTGAAATCATAGAAACGACGAGTCTTTCGTAGAATAAATCAATTTGCCTTTTTTCCGATAAAACGACATGTCACTTATCCCATAAGCTGCCTGTCGTTTTCCGTCCCAAGTCCGCTATCTTTTCAAGAGAAAACGATGTGCGTTTGTCAAATAACACTATGTTGTGGTAAAACGACAGCATTGTCTACAAACCAAAACGACATGCCGTTCATGGCTATAAAGAGAATGCCGCGTTTAGTAAAATAAATAATGATGTCGTTTCTTCCAAATTTTGCTCGCCATTAACCATAGAACTGTCGTCTTTGGTACCATTTTTTTTTTTAAAACACGTTGGTTCTTCAAAAAAATCAAACCTTTCCCACCGAAATTAACGAAAGAAAACCATGCTACATTTTCCACAGGACAGAGCTAAAAAATTTAAACTAAAAAGGGCTACTTTTAGTTTATAGTTCTAGTACAAAAAGAAACGCCAAAAACTTGCATGTTCATGTTCAAGCATACAATTAATTTTGTCTTTTTTATCATAAATAACGAGGACAAAATGGAAAACAAAATAACAAAATTTGCTTCTTGTTGCTCCAAACTTCTCTCCCAATTCCGAAATCAACGGTTGGCCTTGGCGACACGCTCAATCTCATCCTTCTTTTTGATGGCATAGCTGTGTATCAAAAAGGCAACAGATCAGTACCCACAAATAAGGAGGCTCAGGGAACTAAATAGCTATATGGCCAAGTAAAGCAGTGCATTGTTTACCTGTTGGACGAACCCTTTGCGGCGTTAATGAGCTCATCAGCCAGACATTCTGCGATTGTCTTGATATTTCTGAAGGCAGACTCGCGAGCGCCAGTAGTGAGGAGATAGATGGCTTGGTTAACGCGGCGCAGAGGGGAAATATCAACCGCTTGTCGCCTCACAACACCAGCAGATCCAATACGGGTGGCATCTTCCCTTGGTCCACTGATTCATGAAAGAAACATCAAATGTAAATATCGACACATATTCACAATGAAAAGTATCGAAACCACAAAGTTCCCATATACAACACAAACTCAACAAAGACAATAGTATTGCTAGAGGGATAAGTAACACGTCCACCGCTCAAAGATAAATTAGACAAGTATTTGGGCACCTGTTGACAACAGCATCGACAATGACTTGAATTGGGTTCAAGTCGGTCAGCAAATGAATAATTTCCATGGCGTGTCGAATAATCCTCACTGCCATCAACTTTTTGCCATTGTTACGGCCGTGCATCATAAGTGAGTTTGTAAGCCTCTCCACGATCGGGCACTGGGCCTTCCTGAACCTTTTGACAGAGTACCTTCCAGCAGTGTGAGGAACATAAGTGGAGTGCTTGCCTGATTGAACACCTATGTAATCAGCCAAACTGATGTCGGCTACCTATATGTAGCCAAACAAAAACAAGGGGGGAAAATAAAATTAGAGGTGCAAAAATATTATGCAAATGCAGATTACTAACCTAGTTAATACAATAAGATTCACCTGATTGCATTGAAATAAGCAAATATCAGATGGAATGAACATTAGAGCAGTCAGAAACACCCAGTTAAAATGGATCAAAATTGACAACTAAAATAAACAAGATAGGATTGGAAAACAAAATATTAGTGTAACCACTATATTTCATTTAAACTAGGCTTCATTGCTCAACATACTAGATACCAATATATAATGAAGATATTGTGTTAATCAACATAGAAAGGTATCATTACATTCCCACCGTAAGTGCAATATACTTACTTTGTTTGCATGCCATCAAATGCACAAATGACTGAATGAGAGTGCATTACAAGTTGAACAGCTAGTACAAATGTACAAAGCACAGAAAACTTGATAAATCTCAAAGCATTTCTGGAAGAAACAACTTCAACTTATCTTGAAACAAGAAAACTTTACAATACATTGTGGAAAATCTTCCGTTTAAAGAAGCCAACCAATTGTTTCTTAGAGTTTAAAAAGCCAAAATTGTGTTCATGCAATTTGATAACAAATCAATAATCGGAAACACCAACATGAACTCACATAGATAAGGAATCTTTCAAGTCTCAACGAGAAAAGTCTAAAAAATCCATGAGCAACAAGGCCTCGATAAACAAATGCAAGGAGATCCAAACCTGAACATCTTCGAAACTCCACCGGTTGAAGAGCTTCACCTCGTTATGAGATTCCGTAATGTTTTCAACCTCAACAGCCATTGCTGCAAAGTGCAAAATCATGTAAAATATCATAAACCAAATTCTAATCAACAACAAACCCGAAAAAAGTAACAAAGCAAACCAGAATAATATAGATTTCTTTTGGAAAAAGACTAATCTCATGCCAAATAATCAGAGCACGGAGACTCGCCACATTCTAAATAACATTAAAAAAAAATTCAATCTTTAAAATCAATGAACATAACATTTAAGATTAGGTAACAATATCTTGCAGTTAGAAAAACCAGTTAAATCATAACATTCAACATTCAAAATACACCAAATCCATTAGGTTAGTCTCAAAAAAGAAAAAAAAAATCGCAATAACAGGGCATACGGCTTCACTATATTTCCCAATAACATTCGAAGATCATAATCTTCAAACGAAAACTAACCAAAAATTAAAATCAAGCAAAAATATCTAGTGATTTACAAATAACGATATCAAATCGATTAACATAAAACCAAACAGAAATCTAGCTAGGTTCCGGCGAAGTCAAATCGAAGGTCAGAAAAGTTCGGTCATATGAATAAATTTTCCTGGAAACTGTTTTCCGGCGTTTTCCGAGCTACCAAACAAATCGAAAACCAAGCCGTGAAGGATGAACCAGAAAGTAAAACACTATCAGATCTACAAGGATGATAAGCGAAGAGGAAAAAGGAAATTACTGAGAGCTCGAGCGCGAAGCGAAGAGACGATAGGCTCTGCTCTGCGGATTTCGAGGAAACGGAGGCGCGAGTGAGAGTGAGACAGAGAGAGAATGAAAACCCTAATTCAATAAGGGGTTTTTGAGGTCCTAGCTTCTATACGGTGTGCGCGAGTGATCGTATCGTTTCCTTTTATATATGTTATTTTCATTCTGACTAATCGATTATAGAAATATTACAAAAATCTCCTGTATTTTTTCAAAAATATTACGATCATACCCTGATTTTGTAACTCTATTAAGATAATGAGATTTTTCGTGAGGTGGCCTTCGCAAACTCTTAAACCACAACACGTGTCTACATCCTTTATAATTTAAATAGTTGTCTTTCTCTATTTTAATGTTATGATGATTTTACCGCTGATGGGTTTAGCTTTGTAACTAAATCAAACATATCAGAAACGATAATGAGTAAGAACGCAGAGGAAGAAAAAAAAAAGAAAGAAAATCGAAAACTTTTCTCAATCTTCCATCTTCCTCTTCATTGAAGATTAGAAGCTTGAGTTTTCTTCAATGATTTGCGATTCAAGATTAGAGGCGTAAGGATTGATTCAATTATTTTTTGCTTTAATCTTCATTGAAGGTACTTAAAATTCTTTCCGATTGCAATCTTCATCTTTCAATTGGTTTGCGATTGATTTGATTATTTCTGATTTTGTTTAGTTTCTTCAGATGTATAATAGGTTTGTTCAATTTATATTGTTAGGGAGTTTCGACCTTAGATTCTACGATTTTGTGTTCCAAATTCGTTTTTTGCTTGATATACTGGTGATTTACTATTGTAATTAGACGAATAACCAACTCTGAATGTTCTAGGGGATCTATTTTGACAGTTATTCTTTGACGACTTGCTATAGTTAATAGTTGATTCACCATTTAAAATTATGTTATTTTATTGCAGATATGTCTTGAGTAATGACAATATTGATGATGTGAATCTGCAAAATAGTAAATTTATTAGCATTAGTTCTTAAGGCAATTTATAAACCAAGTACTACTATAGTATACAAACTAATTACCATTGTAAACAAACTAGTTACCAATCAACTTACCATGGTAAGCAAACTAATTACCATTGCAATAGAGAAGGTGATTCTATGGCTCTATCGAGAGAGAGGAAGAAGAAATAAGGGCATTTCTGTCTGGACTAGTTTTTGAGAGGCCTTTTTTTTAATTTTAAAAGATGTGGACACGCTGTTAATATTGGGCCTAATATGCGCCAAATGCCCGCTTAGCCCTAATATAATTACATGAGTTACAAACTCAAGGGATTATTGGGATTATTGTGAATTGTGATGGAGTCAAGGTATAAATGTGTCATTTAGTAAAAACTTGGGGATTTAAAAATAAATTAGGGCGGTTTGCAAAAAATAAAACCTAGCAGTGATTGGTGAGTGGAAAAATATTTGAAGAATAAAATATCATATTCTAATAAATTACAAAATTATGGATAAGTGATCCTAATGTTTTTTTTAATATAAATAAAGTATGTGCGTTGCAAATGAAGTGTACAAACAAACCTACCGAAATGTAAAGGAATATAAATATCGTAGAGCGAATTAGTTAAATAGGTCATTCAAAAAAATATTTATTAAATTTTATTTGATGTTTCAAAATTAAGAAAATATTTATAGATAAATGGTTGAATTTACATAACTATTTGATGACTATTTCGTAATCAATAAAAACACTGGTCATATCTTTAATCACTTGCAAAATGATTATTTCTTAAAAAATAAAATAAAAGAAAAATAGAACTTCTTTGGTGGTTTTTTTTTTTAAATGATGAGAAACGATTTTGAATCATAATATCTAATTTTTTCAATTGATCTTTTAAAACGTAGAGTTCACTGAAAAGATAAATATCCAAAATTATTTAAAAAAAAAAAAGAGAGAGAATCTCCCAAGAAAAACAATTCATTTTGGCAAATCGCCATAATCAAAAGGGAAAATATTATAAAAGAAACTTTATTTTATTTTATTTTTCCAAACCCACCCGTAAAATTATTTCTACATGTTCTATTTTGTTTCCTTTTTTTAAAATCGTTCAAAAAATATTAAATCAATCTACATATTATGATTACCCTTTAAAACCAACACGTGGCTGTGGGTTTTCTTTTAGAGCCAGATGTTAACATACGTGATACGTGCGAGGTGTGTGAAGAGATGTAATACTTTTATGTCATTTTTTGAATTAATATGTTGTGCATCATGAATAATAATGCACAAATGTTTACCATATCAGAATTTTGCCCAAAAAAAAAAAAAAAGATTTGTAAAGCGTTCATAAGATAGACCCATTGCAAGGGATTTAAACTAAGGGAATGAAATACTGCACCGTCTCTGTATAGTCCGTTTGGATTTATTTATTTCTTTAATAAAGAATTTGGCTCAAGATCTAAAAGTGTATTTGTTGGTAAATAAAGAAGAAACCCTGAAAAGGAGGGAAAAAAATGCATATTGGAGTTTCAATCTGTGTAGGTAAGCCATTTCAAACAAAGATGAAAATAAGTAAATAACAAGCAAACTAGCAAAGTTATCTAAAAAAGCAGGCAAAATCTATTAATCAAATCCAACATTCAGGTCTCATTCACCATTGACAAACCCAACTCATAACACATAAATTTCGGTCTCAAAATTCAAGTCTGGCATGCTTAACTAAGTAGCGGAAAAGTAAAATTAAAACGACATGGACTGATGATGGCCTCCCTCCTAATTCACTAACACGAAACGATATGCGAGCAAACAAAACTGATTAAAAATAGGACCCTGAAGCAACAACGGTAAAGACCCATCAACGCAGCCTCCTGGCTTCTCTCTCGGACTCGAGCAGGGTGAGGATGTCGCCCTCTCTAACCGGTCCCTTGACGTTCCTCATGATGAACCGGTTCTGGTCATCAAGAAACTTGACTCTCACTTGTGTCACCTGACCCCTCGAGCCGGTACGGCCCATAACTTTCACCACAACGGCATGCTTCACCTGGGATTCCATTCTACACAATAGCATAGAAAAGAGAAATCACAACCCAAACAACTCCTTAATTGGTAGATTCATAAGCCAATTTGAGCTACAGAAAAATTTCTTCACTAAAACTACTACTTCCAAAAAATTCTAAGCTCATGATGTCACAAAAATATAACACTACTGACACCTATACAAGAATCACAAATAAGTAACCAAAACTGCTAGTCGCACAAGTAGAAAAATTATAACCTAAAGACATCACAAATGACAAAACATTTAACACTACTACGAGAGAAGCATCACAAATAAGCAACCAAAACAGCTAGTCGCAAAAGTGGTAATGAACAAGCTCGTTCAAACATTAGCTATAAGAATTGCAGGGCAAGATTATAACTTTAAATTAACAGTTAAATCACACTCGGTTTCTTTACTTGAGACACACTTGAGTCACCACAACTTTAAGAGACACACCTGAAGATAAGTAACAAACCGAGCCAAAATAATAAAAATATGGAAAAAGCCTAACCTCAATCATATTTGGGAAAAATATCCCTAATAACAGAGCATAGAGACACGGCATATTCCAAATAACATTAAAAAAGCAACCTTTAAACCAATTAACATAACATTTAAGATTAGGAAAAAATCTTCAACATTCAAACTACACAAATAAACCGTTACAAGCCACTTTTAATGAGCTTAATCCAAGCCAAATTTGAGAAAACAATCCAAATAAAATAGCATAGAGATTCACTATATTCCAAATAACAATTAGAAATCAGAATCGTTAAACGTAAATTAACAAAAAAATTGAAAAAAAAAAGCAAAAATATATTGTAATTTGCAAAGAACTATATCAAATCGCCTACGGAGAACCAACAGAATCTAGCTAGGGTTATGGCGTAGGGAAATCGAAGGTCAAAAAGTTAAATCTATCCTGGAAACAATTTTCCTGCGTTTTCCGAGCAACCAAACAAACAAATCGGAAACCAAGTTGTGAATCAAGAACATGAAAGCAAATACTATCAGATCTACAAGGATGATAAGCGAAGAGGAAAGAGGAAATTACTGATAGCTCGAGTGCGTAGCGAAGCGACGAAGCTCTGTTCTGTAAAATTCGAGGAGGCGGAGGCGAGAGAGACAGAGAGAGAGAATGGAAACCCTAATTCAAAAAGGGTTTTTTAGGTCCTAGCTATTATACCCGTGTGCGTGAGTGACCGTATCGTTTCAATTTATAGTTTGAGTTTTTTGCAGTAGTGCCCCTAAGTTTTACGAGATATGGCAATTTGCCTCTTAAATTTTAATTTTTAAAATTTTATACCCTAATTTCGAAAATCTTAACAAATCACCACAAATTGATAACTTTCGTAAAAAAAAAAACTTAGAACAGAATTCGACATGTGCCTATCACATGGCCCATTATGAAAAAGGGCATTTAGGTCATTTTATAATCTAATTCATCTTCTTATTCCATTGTATCTAATCTTCTATCTCTTTTTTTTTTTATGTACATAATAAAACATATTCTTTTTTTTTTTGGGAAAAAATAAAACATATTCTATCAATTCCTTTTTTTTTTTATGTACATAAGAAAACATATTCTATCAATTCATTTGGAGGCTCCTGTACGTGGAATATTTCATATTTCCTTTGATAATTGATATCAGATTAGTGCAAATTAATCTATATGTTCATGATCCTATATAGTATATATAGCGCAGTGAGAGAGAGAGAGAGAGAGAGAGAGGGTGATTTATGCGTATTTGTTGAAATATTGCAGTGAATGAGAGAGAGGAGAATGATTGTTTTGTTAATTGTTGGTGACAAAACATGAAAATTGTACCTGATGTTGATTCTTGAAGCTTAATCATATCCTAATTATCTTTGGAAAATCATTTACTATTTATCTACATCAAGTTTTACCATACCTTCTTATTATTATAATAATACCCATTGGAGCTCCTTATTTCTCTCTTCAAATGCTAATGTATATACAGAAAGAGATAGAGGGGATAAATGTTTCATTAATAATATATGTTTGAACCCATTTTTGCTACTATCATTCTTGTTGCCAGCTTTATTGTTATATAAAGGATTATAATAACGTGCAAAAGCTGAAAGCAACAAAAAATGATTAAATAAGGCAAGTGGCACAATGATTGAAATAAAACAGTTCAATGAGTGAAGATCTTAAGTAGGAAAATAAATGCCTTCTCTAATTATAAGTCCCTTGCCTCTGTGAAAGAGTTGTCCAACAACTGGATTTTTATTTTTTGGAAGCTCTGTACAGGCAAGCATTTCCTTTCAACAGTTTGTGTTGTGTTTCTTTTCTCAGTCGATTCAGTGATTCAGTTCACAATGGAACTCTCTGTCCCTTCCTCGTCGCTTGGATTGGCACCAGCTCTAGCGCCTCGGCGGCGTTGCAAAAGCTCATTTCATCATGATGACAAAAGAGTACCAATTAAGACTATTGTTAAGTCCACAATCAAGTCTTTAAACTTTCCTTCGAAAAGCTCAGCCAAGAACTTGCAGCCAGAAGTTAGATTGTATGAGCACGGGCAAGGCGGCTGCTCAAAATATTTATCAACTGGCCAGCTGCGGTGTAGTTCTGTCAGGGTGTGTGCGAATTTTTTTTCTTTGCAATTTTCTCTTGCTTGCTAATAAAATGCCAAATTTTGAGCATGAAAAGAGAAAACCTTGGCAAAGGATCCATGAGAAGAAGTTGACCCCGGATTTGAGGATAAGAGTCATTTAATCCCATTAAGAATGACATGATATATTCCATTTGATGATACTCAGACAAAAGCTTAATTCCTCCACAAGTGCATTTAGTACAATAATAGATTGGTCTGTAATTAGTTAATTCTTCTCAAATGGTTTTGAGTTTAGTGAAGTACACACTACTAGAGTCTTGTCCTTGAACTAATGTCATCAAAGCACGTCGCAATTGAAAAATCCTAGGTCCATTGTTCTGTTGGAAACGATCTCTTAGGTCATTCCAGATTTCAGGAGCCGAAGTGGCATAAATCACACTGGCTGAAATGTCCTTAGAAACAGAGTTCAAGATCCACGAAATTACAATATTATTGTTCCGTGTCCAAGAATTTATAAGATTGAGATCAGTACCATCTGGTTTCGGCAAAGAGCCATCGACGAAGGAAATCTTGTTCTTCACCGACAAGGCGATCAGCATTGCGCGACTCCAAGAGGTGTAATTTTCACCAATAAGAGGTTGAGACACCAATTGCAAACCAGGACTGTCAGAATGGTGTAAGAAATAAGAACTTGAAGGTTCATCAATGGCGGATTTGCCAGCAATGACCCGAGACATCCTACTGTTGGCCGTTCGAGCTGAATCTACGGTCTCCTCCATCGTTGAGGAAGAATCAGTGCTCAACAATTAATTGAAGAAGAACGAGTAGACGAAAATCAATGCGAAGCAGCGAAAAATTGCTCTGATACCATATTAGGTCTCAGACTCCATGAGAGTCGAGAGACAAGAAATATCGAGAGAGAAAGAGGAACGAGAGAAAATGTTTGAATGAAACTAATGTTGCATTGAATGAATCGAATACAAGTTGATTAGACTAATAAATAGTCTGTTATATAACAAACTAAAAATAATGCCAGCTCAGCAAATACAATTAACTAATTTCTAACTAATTGAATTAATAAAAGCTAATCTATCCGACTAATCAAAACACTAAAACTAATAATTCCTCTAGTTATTTTTTAGAGAAGAACTAGGTGGGCACATTATTTGATTAGTGGAGATTTTTAAGTAACTTACTAGTTCTGTGATTTTTTACTCTCTATTTTGAGGGTTTTCTACACTAAAATTCGGTGTCGTAATTTTTTGTTAATTGCATTTTTTTTTTGCCGATTTAATTGCTTAATTTGTATTGCCTATTTGATTACACAAAAAAGAGAAAAATATTTCATTTATTCTGCTATAGTTTCTAGTAATGTGGTCCTTTTATGGTAATCAGTCAAAATAAGTGATTGTCTAAAACAAGTAGCTTAGGAGTAACATAATAATATTGGTGGATAAATAATCTTATGGTTTGCGCAATGCTAGTAAAATAAAGAAGAAGAAAAAATGTGAAATATGAACTAAAAAATTTATGGCTACTCATAAGAAGTCAGATAAATAAGGAAAGTGGCATATTGGCATAAACAAGCAATATAATATGTTGCCACAATTGACTATTGTAGTGCACATACTAGAACTTTGAAGCTCTAGTCAAAGCAGCTCATTTATATTATTTTTGATCACTTTCACGGTAGTGTAACATGGAGCTCTCATTATCTCCCTCTTCACTCCGGGGACCGGCCAAAGTCCATCATTTCAAGCCCTCTTGCCGTGTTGAAAACACGCAAGTTAAGGCTATCAAGCCCGAGGCTGAGTCTTCGTCCTTTCCTTCACCGCGCTCCACCAATATCTTGCCGCAAACGCGTCGGCTTTATGGCAAAAGCAGATGCTCAGCACCCGTGTTGAGCGGCCTGCAGCCGCAGGGTCCCATCAATGTACTCTTGATTATCCGTCCTGTATTCGCATTGACTCTATGTATCCTTAAACTAAAGAGAAAGTGAATGTTTGCAGGCGTGCTCGAAAGTTGGATCCGATGGCTCTGATCCCGCGGTTAACAAAGTTTCGAATTTCGGTTACGCTTGCTATAAATTCCTGAGGCCTTACGCTGTATTCGGGACTGCTCTCGCCTCAATGTAAGTACAATTGTCACTGAAAAGAAAGAAAGAGAAAAAAAAGAGGACAAACTGTTCTTTCCTTCAAATCTATGGTGGATATGATTCATCTTGCTCATACAATCAATGCTCTTTCTTCTCTCGATCAGTTCTGTGTTTGCCAGAGCGTTGCTTGAGAACCCGAATTCGTTTCGATGGTCTCTGTTTCCAAAGGCACTCCCTGGCCTAATTGCGCTAGTATTTGGGAACGCTTATTACACTGGCATCAATCAGATATATGATATTGACATTGACAGGTATATAAACATCTTTCAATCACTAGTTGAAGAGACCTAAGTTTTCCAATTATCCTTGGTTAAAAGTTTTTATCTAGTTCTTGGTCACATTTGTTGTTACTTACTTCTATTGCCAATTCCTCTACTTTGGGATGTTATTTCAACTTGGTCATGTTTGTTGGAGTGCCTAGTCATTCATGGCCAATCAGTGCAAGAAAAAACAAGCCTCTAACTAATTCTGTTTTGAATTCCATGTCCAGGGTAAACAAACCTTATCTACCTATACCCGCCGGAGATCTTTCGGTTAGATCAGCATGGTTCTTGGTGGCATTTTATTTACTTTCTGGCATGTTGATTGTCCGATTGACGAACTCGGGGACATTACTTACTTCCCTCTACGGTCTTGGTCTTTTCCTCGGCACCATCTATTCAGTTCCTCCGATTCGATTGAAGAAATTTTCCATTTCAACATTTCTCGTGCTTGCGGCGGTAACTATCTATTATTGTTTTCTCTGTCCTCCGAAAGTTCGAAGGAAATCGTGTAGTAGCTGCTTTTCCGTCCTACTGGCTCATTGGAAAAATGGCTTTTTTTTTTTCAAATGATAAATGTCTTGGAATTGGTTCACATTATTGCATATTTACATACCTTCAACTTGCCAAGTTGCCAAGTTGGGCTTGCATATTATACTTTAAACTTGTATGTATGTATATATATTTTTCTGACTTTTGTATAACTAGTGAAGTTATTTTTGAATTATTTTACATATGGATGACTAAAATCTTTTTTTTTTTTTTTTTTGGCAGATTCGGGGTGTCCTTCTCAATATCGGTGTATATTATGCCACCAGAGCTGCCCTGGGACTTGCATTTGTATTTAGGTCTGTTGCAATATTTCTTTTAATCTGCTTAAACTAGTTCTTAAATCTTATATATATGAAAGCAAAGGATTAATCATAACTAGTTGTTTAAGTGAGTCTGCACGTTTAATGATCAATTAGATGTTTCTTAATTAGTACAATTAAACGAAACCCTCCTGATTCTTGTGTCTCAAGATGAAGTGAAGTAGCTTAATAGCTTCAAGTCCGTAAAAAATAGAGAAGTTTCATCTACCATTTAGCATAGGCAATTACAAGTATAAGCTTTTTCTGATTTGGTTCCTAAAATATAAGAAATGAACAACCTTGCACAAAAGAATAGATAAAGATTGAAAATCATCTCTAAGGATTTATATGATTTATCACATTATTTGAACTCCTTAGATATATTCAACCTTATATTATCAAAAAATCTCATGTTTGAATTTCAATATGACTTGCAGTCCTTCTCTTGCTTTCATCACTGTCTTTGTAACATTGTTCATTCTGGTTATTTCTATCACAAAAGATCTTACGGACGTCGAAGGTGACAGCAAGTAAGTTATAAATTATATGTCCCAGATCTTCTTTCGTCTTTTTAACCACAAAAAACCGAATTCTTCACTTTCCAAAATTCTCATCATAATTCTGGTGCTCAAATTAGCTTGCATGATAGTTTAATATCAAACAATCACTGTTACAGGTTTCAGGTAATAACCTTTGCCGCGAAATATGGACTGAGAAACATTGCATTCCTTGGTACTGGACTTCTCCTCGTAAATTACATCGGCGCTATATTGATGGCAATTTACATGCCTGAGGTGAATTAGCTTCTCTCTCTCTCTCTCTTTTTGTTTTAGTTTTAAGTAGTTTTAATGTCTTCTCTTTGTTTTCTGAACATCTTTACATTTGTATACTATTTGCTTTCTATAAAATAAACCCAAAAAAGTTGTGAAGTACTTGATTTGCTTGTTTACAGGCTTTCAAGCTCAACTTAATTCTGCCCATTCACACAATCTTGGCATTGTGTTTAATTTTCCAGGTATCTCATAGTCAAATCTTTGCACCCAAAACAGGGGAAAAAAAAAAAAAAGCAAAAAAGAAAAGAAAAGGAACACTCTTTAACAACTCTTTTTCTTTGTGCTTTCAGGCTTGGGTGTTGGAGCAAGCAAATTATTCCAAGGCAAGTACACACAGCTTCTTTTATGTTTGTCACTCTGATCTTATCAGGGATATTAAACTTGATGATCTTGATTATAACTCTTGATTACTCTAATATTATTTTTGCAGAAAGCAAGCGCAAGTTTCTATCAATTCATTTGGAGGCTCCTGTATGTGGAATATGTCATATTTCCTTTGATATAAGATTAGTGCAAATTAATCTCTATGTTCCTGATCCTATATAGTATATATAGCGCAGTGAGAGCGAAAGAGATGGTGATTATTGTACCTGATGTTGATTTTTAAAGCTTAACCATATCCTAGTTATCTTTGGAAAAGTATTTACTATTTACATCAGCTTTACCATACCTTTTTATTGTTGTAATAATTCCCATTGGAGCTCCTTATTTCTCCTGGTGAGAGTTCTCTTCAAATGCTGATGTATTTACAGAGAGAGAGAGAGTAAATGTTTCATTAATAATATATGTTTGAACCATTTTTGCTACTATCATTCTTTTTGCCAGCATTATTGTTATATAAGAATTATATTTAATGTGCCAAAGTTGAAAGCAACAGTCATTCCAGACTGTGGAAGAAAAATGATTAAATAAATAAGGCAAGTGGCACAATGATTGAAATAAAGCAGTTCAATGAGTGAAGATCTTAAGTAGGAAAATAAATGCCTTCTCTAATTATAGGTCCCTTGCCTCTGTAAAAGAGTTGTCCAACAACTGGATTTTTGGAAGCTCTGTACAGGCAAACATTATCTTTAGACAATTTGTGTTGTGTTTCACTTTTCTCGGTCGAAAATCACAATGGAAAAAGTGGTTCATGCCGGGCATCGGATTCAGCTCACAGTTGAACTCTCTGTCTCTTCCTCGTCGCTTGGATTGGGACCAGCTATAGCACCTCGGCGGCGTTGCAAAAGCTCATTTCATCATGATGACAAAAAAATACCAATTAAGACTATTGTTAAGTCCACAACCAAGTCTTTTAACTTTCCTTCGAAAAGCTCAGCCAAGAACTTGCAGCCAGAAGTTAGACTGTACGAGCGCGGGCAAGGCGGCTGCTCAAAATATTTATCAACTGGCCAGCTGCGGCGTAGTTCCGTCAGGGTGTGCTCGAATTTTTTTTTTCTTTGCAATTTTCCCTTGCTTGCTAATAAAATGCCAAATTTTGAGCATGAAAAGATGGATTTTTCGTTAAATCGTATCTGCAATAGATTGCGTTTTTTAGCGTGTTGAATTGGTTTCATATTGATCAAGTGAAGTTGAATGGTGTTTAGGCTTCTGGGCCAGTCGAACATGCTGGCTCGGATTCAGTGAGAGACGAAGTTTCCCACTTTGGACGTGGTTGCTTAAAATTCCTAAGGCCCTATGCCATACGAGGAACGGTTATATCGTCCATGTAAGTAATTTGTTACATGGTGCAGGAAAAAAAAAATTGCAGTGCAAGAAATATCTCTTTCTTTTAAACCCGTGTTATGTTCTAGAGCGTACCTAAATTCATATAAATGTTCTGTTCTTTTTCTTTGGCAGTTCTCTATTTGCAAGAGTATTGATTGAGAACCCAGATTTGTTCAAGTGGTCTTTGCTATTTAAGGCACTCCCTGGACTAATTGCTTTAATATTTGGAAACGCTTACTATATCGGCATCAATCAGATTTACGATATTGACATTGATAGGTACGACAAGCCATTGCAGTGTACAATTGTACATTTTTCCCGTTCACGAATCGATCTTTACAGTTAGACAACGCTTGCGCCGACACTACGCCAACAGGTTCCATTTGACATTTTAGAATGGCAGACATAGTAACCACAATTTAAACCAGTGAGATAATTCAACTCAAAAAACCTTTTGGTCGAAAATGTTTCAAGCTTTTGTCACCTGATCAGCCTTGGTGTCCGTCTCTTAGATTAAAGGCAAAATATAGCACTTTGGTTCGTTATTGTTACCATTTCTTATGCCAGTGCTTCGCGCCTAATCGAGCTATTACCACAAGAAAAACTAAAAAGTTTTGATATCACATTACTCTTTTCAACTTAATTCTCTCTTATTTTTCAGTGTGAACAAGCCTTATTTACCTCTACCAGCAGGAGATCTTTCGGTTAAAACAGCTTGGGTCTTGGTGATACTATATCTATTGGCCGGCCTGTTGATTGTTCGGTTGATGAAAGCTGATCTCATCACTACTTCTATTTACTGTCTTGGTCTTTTTCTGGGCACTATCTATTCCGTTCCTCCCATTAGATTGAAGAGATTTTCTGTTGCCACATCTCTTGTGCTTACAATGGTACTATATTACACTCTTTTTTCCCTTTAGTACTTCGCTCTAGAAGCGTGAGAAACATGTCATGTTCTTGTGCTTGCATAGTGGTTACTCATAAAGTTCTATATCGTATTTTTGGTCCTTAAAGCAGAAAAATGCAACAATTTTAGTAATTGGATTGAGGAAGAATGAATAGCGACACTCCCAAGATCTCTAACGTCGTTTTGTCAGCCTCTTTGGTACTTCTGAAATGCCAAAACTAAAATTATGCTATGTGTAACTAGAAAACAATTATGGCCAAATTTCTATTAGCTTCCAATGTGAAATAAACATAATATTGAGATGACACAGTAGCCAAACTTATACAGATGCGAGGCGTACTTCTCAATATCGGTGTGTCTTATGCCAGCCGATCTTCCCTTGGACTTGCATTTGAGTGGAGGTATGTAATAAATTCTTATATCTCCATATATATACACACACACACACACTTTTACTCTTGAATTGAAAAAGGTTGCAGGGAAGAGAGTGACACTCTCATGAAAATCCAAGGCACTGAGGAGCCTCAAATGACATAAAATTGAACACATTAGAAGAACATACATGTCTTGATTACTATCTTTAGTCTTTTTATGGCTTGTTGATATTGCATTTTAGGGTATTTCAAATGTTGTATTTGTGCATAACGTGGTCAATTTTTTTTTCTAATAGAAATCTTATGTTTGGCTCACAAATTTACCTTGCAGCCCTGCAATGGTTTTCATAACTACCTTTGCAACATTGTTCTTTCTGGTCATTACAATCATAAAAGATCTTACAGATGTGGAAGGTGACAGCAAGTAAGTTGTGAATTTTTTTTATTTTTAATTTTTTCATGTGTCTAATAAAAGCATTACAAAACTTCGCTATTCGTAGTGACTTTGCTGAATCCGAATTGATTTTCCACTTGAACATTTTGATCTGAAATATTCTACTTGAACCGAAATATTCGTCCTTATAGGTTTAAGATACGAACTTTCGCAGCAAGATTCGGACTTAGAAACATCGCATTCTTTGGTTCCGGGCTTCTCTTGGTAAATTACATTGGCGCTATGGTCGCTGCAATGTACATGCCTCAGGTAACATGCTGCTTCATCTCGAAGCTTACATTTATTTTTTAAAACATTTTGCTTCATGAAAAGATAATACACATGAGCATTATTAAAGGTATTATTTATTGGGTCTATTTGGTATCTGGCCATTTCTTTATTTGTTCCATGAAATTAGCCTAAACAAGTTTTAAGACCTTTTTTCATTTTTTGTCCACAGGCTTTCAATCGTAACTTAATGGTACCTGCTCATGCACTCTTGGCATTGTGTCTACTTTTTCAGGTTTGTCATACATAAATCCCATGAAAAAAAATTATTATTATTATATTAAAAAAAATTCTTACAATCTTTTCTTGTGTATTTCAGGCTCGGTTGTTGGAGAAAGCAAATTACACCAAGGTAATATTAGTAATGGCAAATGTATAACAATAGATTAATATTTAGTAGTGTTATCCTAATTCCTAGTGAATAGACCTATTTACATTTTTTTTTTGCTTTTTTTTTCTTTTTCTCTTTTTTGAAGGCAAACATAAGCTTGAATTAGAATTTTAATGGTGGTTATTAATTAGTTTGATTATGTTATTACAGGAAGCAAGTGCAAAATTCTTTCAATTTCTTTGGAAGCTCCTCAATGCAGAGTATATCATATTTCCTTTCATCTAGCAAATTAGTACCAATATTAGAAAACTACATGTCGTTTCACTTCGACATGGATGCCCCAAGATCGACGCACGAAAGCGACAATGTCGTTTCATTTGTTGAGTAAAAAAAAGGTGTCTCGTATCTAGTTTAAGTTAGTGATTAATATTAGATGTACTAGTGAATGAGATTAGGCAAATACATATTTTTAGGATCATCTTCAATGTACGAATATACGCTAATGCTATACTAAGCATGTTACAGTATCAAAATGTTAAAATAATGCTTTTTTTTTCAATTCAAATTTTATTAAAAAAATATAAATAACCATCAAGCACATACAACGAATAAGATAGATCATTTCATTAATTTTAAAGTGGCAAGTCTTATAGTTATGTGCTCATACTAAATTTTCGCATATGTCATTTTTTTTTTTGGTACTAAATTTGATACCGAATTTAGCATGTGCTATAAAAACTTTTAATTGACGTTAAACTTGACATAACATCGAGAGCTTTTTTATTTTTATCTTTCGAATAATATATATTAGTAACAACATAACTTTTAAGGGGTGTTTGGTTCGCGGGTATCTTAAACAAGGGAATGGTAATCTTAAAGATTACCATGTTTGGTTGGCGGTAATATAAAATTTAGATATCCAGGTATCTTATTCCTGGGAATCAAATTACCTTAAAACGTAGTAATCTGAAACCCTTAAAATATGTAGTCTTCACATTACCGTAATATTTTAAACACGGTAATGTTATATAATTTACTCAATTATCCTTGTAAAAATCATTCTCACGCCTCAAGCCTTCCTATTTTTTATCTTCTTTTCTCACTGCCGGCCGATGTGGTTTTCCGTAGCCGACCCTTCCCTCCGATATACGCTGCTCGCAGTTGTTCCCCGAAGTCGACCCTTCTCTTCCGAGCAACTCGCCGACTCACACGAAGCTGCAAACTCGCCGACTCCCACGACGTTGCGAACTTGCCGACGACGCTACTTTTCATTGCTTCTATTGCACTTCTTTTTCTCGGCAACCAAACAGAGAAGAGAAAATGACACTACTTACCCGCACCGGTGGCGCCGTAGCAAGGGACAGCCTTGTCGACAACTGAGAAGTCCGACCCGAGAAGGAATTGACGGGCAATGGTCAGCCCGATTACTCCAGCTTCGACGACAACGACGTCGAAGCTCTGCGAAGACGCGCAAATCGGGTTCGGAGCCCGACCCAAATGGGGTTTGAGGGTCATCGAGCGATGTCTGCGAGGATTTGGGAGCCGAAGAAGCTTGATTGGCAAAAGAATTTTGACGTCGGATTTCTTGGAGACAAAACGGCGTAGTTTCGTGTGTGATGGATCGAAGAAGAAGATGAAGCACATGCCATGAGTTTGCTTATTGTTTGTGAAATGAACAAAACCAATATCAACAAGACAAGAAACGAGGAAAAGACCACAACATAAAAACGACACCAAACTGAAACACAAAGGATACATGGTAATCTCTCTCTCTCTCTGTGTTCTTTACGAAAATTATTGTCGTGGTTGTGGGCGTGCTATTGGGGGAATATGCTATTGTGTGTGATCTCTGATTGAATAATGCTTTCGAAAAAATAAAAATAAATAAATAAAAAGAGGAGACAGAGTGAAATATAATATAATATATTCTTTTATCAAAAGTAAAGATAGAAAACTGGAAACACGTATGTGTTAGATCGGATAGGGCCAAGGTTGTTTCACATGTGTGTTGGACTTTGACTTTGTAGGTGACTTGGAATTTAAGAATGAGAATTTTTTTTTTACCAAGTTGTCACACAAATATATATGATCACATTAACAAATATTTATATGATCCAAATACGTTGACGCTTGAGAATTATTGCTGTTTTAGTGCAAAGTATGGAGATATTAAACCAAATCTCAGTTTTATTCAGGTCTACAATTCGTAGAATGAATATGCATAAATCCGTATATAAAAGTGATAAGGCATATTTAAAAATCACTAGTATGGATAGGAGAACATTTGTTATTCTTTATAAAATGTTAAGGGATCGTGGAAAATCATAAAGTCTTTGTAGAATGGGTTAAGGTTAGTTTTAATTAATAACTGGTGATATAATAATGGAAAGTTATTTATGATGGTACTAGATTATAGGTTTGAGAACCAAATGCAGTTTATGTCTAAAAATATTAAATCTAAATTCATTAGCTTTAATAATTTGTTTAGTTGTTTGTTTTTCTTTAAGGATATTATTGTCTTTTGTTTTAAATAATATTCCATTACCATACTCAACCAAACACATTAATTTAACATTTCTGGTAATGTTATTAAATATTACCATTAATAACCAAGCACGGTAATTTAAGATTCCCAAGAATCAGATTACTGTAATCAGATTCCCAGTCATCTGATACGCTTAGATTACCACGTACCAAACGCCCCCTTAGTACATGTAATGAAGATGCCTTTGTTACTCTTTTTCAATTTTGCAACTTTTGTTTTTTGTTTTTTTTTTTCATTTTTTCTTTGGCTTCCATGTTAGGTGCTCTAAAAAATCTAGGGTGTAGCATTAATGTTTTCTTGATACTCCTTTATCATGCTTTTCTAATATTTTTGTTTTCAAATGTACAAGCACTTATTATTGTTAGGACTAGAACGAGCAAATAATAAATAAACATATCTATATATTAGCGCAAAGAATCACGAAATCGAAACAACAACAAACAATCACCAAATAAATCAAAAGAGTTTTTGTCAAATTTCAACGATTTCTGAAAATTGGGTTGATAAAAACTACAGAAGTTAGTTGTGTTTGGGACCAAGATTTTGAAGCCAAAAAATACAACCAAAAAAGAACAAAA
Organism: Boehmeria nivea var. tenacissima; assembly: GCA_018132145.1. Classification (NCBI taxonomy): domain Eukaryota; kingdom Viridiplantae; phylum Streptophyta; class Magnoliopsida; order Rosales; family Urticaceae; genus Boehmeria; species Boehmeria nivea. The sequence continues at coordinate 12,183,442 of CM030884.1, read as the reverse complement.
ATAGAAATACACCACGTAAAGATCAAACTTGTAATCACCGCTTACAAGAAATCTATTCAAACGATCATATTTACCCTTTTTTTTTTTTTTTCCAAATTTCGATGCTCGCAACTCGCAAGAGAATAATATATATATATAAAAAGAAAAAAATCTTTTTTCTGGGTCCCACATCGAGGAAAAAGGTGGAGTATGAGGTGTTTATAAGCGCATGTGTTGAGAGGCTAATTTGCCGAGCTTGCCATGAGCGAGCTCGGTAATGTCCGATGGGGTGGGCTTTGCGTTAGTGGGCCCACTGGGACGCCGTTAAGTACGGTCATTGACGAATTGGATCCCTAATTAAGTGGGCCCACATATCGAGATCCCAGTCGGCCCATTGGGAGAGCCGTTGAGTATGGCCCAATATCTTGAAAACTCCCAAATAAAAGAACTAATTACACCATAAGACAATTTGAAACTATATTTTACTAATTTGTTCCACTTTCATAATAATTTACACACACATTCAATTTGACTACGTGTACAATATATGATTCCATTTATACCCTTTTACTAATATATTGGCGATATTTTTTCTTTCAATCCTAACTTCTAGTAAGTGAATCAATCCGTTTTTACGTCCCTAATTTTAAGTGATTATATAACTACTCTCCTCTCTCATTTAATGCATTATATATATATATATAGAGAAAAAATACTTATAAAAGCATAAAACGTGTGCATATGTGCTCATTTTTTCAAAAGACAACAAGTTCCCCAAATACAAAAAATAAACAAAAAACTACGCCATTTTTTCAAAAGAAAATGAGTTCCAATTTCGATTGGCATCAATGCCATGGCGGCGGAGAGTTCGCACTTGAGGGCTGGGCGGTTCAAGGGTTTTGGTTGGCATTAAGACCATGACGGCAGATTGTTTGCGCTCGAGGGCTGGCGGTTCGAGGGTTTCGGTAGGCGTCAAAGCCATGGCAGCAGAGGGTTCGTTCTTGAGGGCCGATGGTTTGAGGATTTCAATCGACGTCAAGGCCATGTCGGCTGAGGGTTCGCGCTCGAGGGTTTTTTCCAGTCGGCTTACACTTCTTCTCATTCGACAAGTTTTTGTCTTTATTTCTCTCCTGAAATATTGTTTAAGGTGGTGTTGATTTTTTTTCTCGTCTAAGTAATTATGTTATTTTTAAATATGATATTAAGAAGGAAAAAAAAACAAGCGATACTAATACATAAGAAAGATAATATTAAAAGTTTATATGATCTCGTTGGTTCTTTTCTTTTGTCTATGTAATTATGTTATTTTTTTAATATGATATTAATAAAAATATATGTGCGATTGTTTATAGTATATTCATAATATTTCATTTGTAATATCGTATATAAATACATAGAATTATCAATTATCATTTTTAATGTTATTCTTATAGTCTATGCCTTTTTTAATAGTATATTATAATATTTCATTTGTAATATCGTATATAAGTTGTTCATTTGTAATATTATATATATAATTTCATATATTTCATATATATTGAGAGAGTTTTGACATTGAAAGAGTGGAGGTTTTAGCCGAAGAGAATCTTAATCAAATAAATTACACCACATTAATATTAATTTGTAATTAAGATTTTTTAGAATATAAAAAAAGGTTAGATAACGTATTTACTATATATAGTCAAATGACTTTTAATATAGTCAAATGACTTTTAATATAGCGGATTTTGTGCAAAGTAGTTTTTTTTTTTTAAATCCAAAAACAACAATGGATTGAAAACAGGAGTAAAATTAATAGGGATAATTTTGATATTTTAATAAGTAAGATGAATAGATATAATATATATTGTAAACCTTGAACAAATGTGTAATATTAGGTTTCAAAATGACTATATATGTTAATAGCCCCAAATAAAATGGGCTGGCTGAGTCTTGCCTTCCTAACCTATCCCCATCGGATGGTTGCTCAAGCAACCACTTTTTTTTTTTTTTTTTTCGTGTGAATATAAATAGTATTTAAATTGTTTTACAAAATTATTATGATAATTTATTGTATTTAGCTATTTATTAACTAAGTTGATCCATGTTGATAATAAAAATTTGAGATTATAAAGATAAAATCACATTTTTAATAACCTAAAATAATTAAGAAAATGACTATTTTTTTAATTAATATAAACGTGGTCTATTAACGTTAATATAGTAAAAACGAACACATTGAACATTATAATTTTAAGAGATTATACGAAAAAAGCTCATTTACATAGACATTGAAGAGTCTTGTCACTTGTCAGAGCATAGTGCAATGCCAAAAATGTGCGTAGAGAAGAGAAGAAGAGTAATTAATGCTATGAAAATGAAATATGAAAAATTGGGTAAGTGCAGGTGAGGAGTGAGGACGTCTCCCCAAATACAATAAGTGTCCTGTTAAATAGTAATTCATCTTTAATTTATTATACTAGTTTTAACATCAAAATAGAATATTTAGGGTATATTCATCTTATATAACTTATTATAGTAATTTTTAACAATAGTCCTTTTATATAACATGATAATCGGGGATGAACATGATCTCAATGCATCAATTGAAATTACAAGAGAAACACCACCTCTAGATGTCAAAATGGCGGTGGATGATAATACTCGCTTTCAAGAATTTATTGCTCGGTATAGACAAATCAAGGATAAAGAAGCTCATTTCGCATAGAAATACGTTAATTGATCATCAGGAGGAGTACACTAATTCTGATGTTTAAATGCATATCTACTATTTTTAGCTTTTTAATTTTGTGTGTTGTAATGTATTTTTTTTAATTAAATAAATGTTTATTATTAGACAATGACATAATTTTGTTTGGAATTAAATTGTCATGTAATATTTTATTTTAGGTGAAATGGTCTAATAATAAATAACTTTTTATTAAATTATTGTGAAAGTAAAATATAAGTGGGTCTAATTTGTAAAGTTAATAAATATAATTATGCATGTAGTCATTTTAACCTATATATCAGTGTTGTATTTTAATTACGTACGTAACAATATTTTAAATTATTAGAAATGATGAGTTTTTTTTTTAATAAATAAATTAAACACAAAACATTAAATATATTAAAACCAAAAATCAATATAAATCTGACTTAAAAATTATGATTTAGATAAAAATAAAAATATTTAAAATTAAGGGGTCATTTTATAAATAACAAAGCTTAAACCAAAAATGAGTTTGATGAATAGTGCAACAGCATATTTGGGGTTTCATTAATCATTATTCACAAAACTCATTTTTGGTATGAGAATGGTGTGTGGTTGTAGGTGATTTTTTGAGGTTATAAATATTTACATTTGGGTTTATAAATGCATTAAATGAGTAGTGCTATTCTAGCAAGTTACACTTTAATGTTTTAAAATTGACATTATTATTCTCTTTGATATTTAAAAAATTTATAGATTGTCAATTGTCACAATTCGTAACAAAATTAACGAAATTAATAAAGTAACAATAATCAAATGACACTTGTATAAATTTAAAAACGATGAAATAAGAAAATACCCAAAAATTATAAAACAATAAAAGTAATTACCCATAATTTTCAAGTAATTGAGTAATTACTCAATTTATTAATTACTTGTAAATATTTTCGGTAATTAAGTTAGTTACCACCAATCATCACTTTGTAAGTAATTACATCATTTGGATATTTGGTTGTATTTTTCAAAACATTGGGTATTTACTTGAATTAAGTTTGAAAATTAGATATTCACTATAATTTTTCTTTTAAAAAATCAAACGTCTTAAAATTACAAAAAATATAATAATTAATCTTATTAACATGCAACTTACAAAGAAAACATAACATTAAAAGTATTTGTATAAATAACCATAAAAATTACGATGCTTTCAAATTTCAAATCGGTTTTATATTAAATAATTATATAGTAATATTATTGGAGTAATTAACTTACAAACGTTGTTTAGATCGTCATAAACTCACAATATAATAAAATTAGTTTTTGAAGCATGGTAAGGAAAAAAAAAGTCCAATTAAGAAATTAATTATTTTAAAGTAAAATTTAAAAGATTTAATATTAAAATACCAAAATTTAAGATTTAATCATGACAAATGTAACATAATTATATTATATATATATCATGATTAAATATTTAATTTCATTATTTCATGACTAATTTTTTAAAAATTTGATTAAATCGTTGAAAATAAAAAAAAAACAAAATTTGTCAAAATGCAATTAGTACATTGACAGCCTAACATAAAACTTGTGACATTATCCCAAAAAAAAAAAAAAAAAAAAACATCATTCAGGCTTGTCCACGCACAAACTAATCTCTCTCTCTTCTCTCTCTTCATGGAGCTCTCAGTCTCTCACTCGTCAATCAGAGGACGAACTACAATCCCTCTTCATTTCAAGGCCTTCTCTCAGAGCATCAGAAAGATTCCAATCAGTCAAACAACAACAACAACAATAACCAAAGTCTCTTACTTTCCTTCCAAATGCTTCTTCACCAACAAGAACTCACTCTTGCTGTACGGACAAAGAAAGTGCTCAAAGCCTTTGTTAAACGGCCAACGCAGGCCAAATTCCATCCGGGTAAGCTTTCATTATCAGAAAAGCTTCCATATCTTTCTTTTTTTTTTTTTTTTTTTGCGTGTGTGTTTGTGTGTGTTGCATGTTGTTTAGTGGGTCGAATTTGGTTTCTCTTTTGGCATTGAAATTAGTGTGCCGATTTCTCTGTTTGTACTAGTGTCCTTTTTCTTTTTCAGCTAGGTATTTTATTATTGGTCCAAAGCAGTGAAATTTTTGTCTCAAAATGGATAAACATTAGAAAAGCAATGGAATTCTGTGACTAAAAGCCTCTTGTACTCCACTTCATTGTGCTTTGTTTCTCATTATAGCTTGTCTAATTTTCTTTTGGTGTGATGTGGGAGATTTAGCTGTTGAACCTGGAAATTCTAAGTGCCTTTTCGTTTCCGAATATCCGAAGACATATCGAGTTTCAGAAGGTTTAATAGCTGAGATTTGATATGTCAAAGTCAAACCAGGAAAAATAAAAGTTTTGGTGTTGGATAAAGCTTGTATACCAGTTTGCTTAATTTAAGTGTAAATTCTTTTAAGAATGTCCTTCTAAGCAACATGACCAGGGAAAAAGTAAGTGGTTGCGTAGAGAGTTGCTAAGAATTTTGCAAATTAGAAGCTATGTGGACCTTAGTGTTGATTCTTTCCTTATACATGTTGGGAACTTGGTTGGCTCGATAGGCTTAGAAAGCCCGCGAGACTCAATGGTGTAATTTCGGCATTAAAGTGAAAGTAAATGTTGCCAGGCGTGCGCACAAGCGGGAGCTGCGGATGCTGGATCGGAGCCGGTACTTGACAAAGTTTCGGCTTTTAGAGATGCTTGCTGGAGATTCCTGAGGCCCCATACTATTCGAGGAACTGCTCTAGGGTCCTTGTGAGTGACTGTTATGTAGAACAAAGGGTTTGCAATGCTGCGAATTGCTCTTCTGTTCAATCCCTTGATGGGCATGGTTTTTCCAATTCATATAATTTTTTTAAACCTTTTGTTGTGCAGTGCTTTGGTATCGAGAGCGTTGATTGAGAACCCAAATTTGATAAAGTGGTCTCTGGTGTTGAAGGCGCTCTCTGGCCTATTTGCTCTAATATGTGGGAATGGTTACATTGTTGGCATCAATCAGATTTACGATATCGGTATTGACAAGTACGCTGTACAAGTAGATACACGCCATTCTATTGCTTGTTATTTTACACAACCTCGTGCGTAGCTCTTTTTTATCTAAGGGTAGTTTCATGAACCGCAATATGGTATCTTATGAGATTCTTGTGGTTTAACGAAAGGAAGATGTGGTGAATTTTTATGCATAAAACCGTGGGTCGTCTATACTCTTGTGATGATTTAAGTTTAGATCATAATTGGACTCACTCGTTGAAGTTCTTATTATTAACATACTACAGGAAGTAAAAAGAAAAAAAAAAAGGCAATCTGATTAAGAGTATTTGCATGTCTAAATTATGGAATTGTTGGGTTTCAATGCAGGCAAGAGTCTTTGAATTTATTTGGTGTTTATGTTCCACTTTCAGGGTGAACAAACCTTATCTACCAATAGCTGCAGGGGATCTTTCGGTTAAATCAGCATGGTTGCTGGTGATATTTTTTGTTGTGGCTGGCCTCACCATTGTTGGGCTGAACTTCGGTTCCTTCATTACTTCTCTCTACACTCTCGGTCTTTTCCTTGGCACCATCTATTCAGTTCCTCCTTTTAGAATGAAGAGATTTCCTGTTGCAGCATTTCTTATAATCGCTACGGTAACATGTTTTTCTTTTTTTCTTCCCATCCTCAAAATTTCGCAGTTCATGTTATCTGGTAGACTGGTAAAATTTTTATGTTCTCTCACATTAGAGATTTAAGAATTGTTTCACATGGGATTTTAGAGCGCAAAATTGCCCCATCACGACCTAAAACCTGTGAAATCGATAACAAATATAGATAACAGGTTTATGCAACTTTACATTTCGACCAATTCAACTGCAAAAATTCTGAACATCGCACTATAACTAAGTTAGTACATGCTTTTGCTATCGAGAACATCGCACTGGATGTATGGTCTAATAGACAACCCACAGTGATATAACTGCATAGTTTCTCTGTTTTACGGTGCCATGTATTTCTCTAGAGGAATCGATGTTTTGATGATGTCCTAACAAAAGACACCTATGCAGGTGCGTGGTTTCCTTCTCAATTTCGGTGTATATTATGCCACCAGAGCTGCTCTCGGGCTTACATTTGAGTGGAGGTTGGTTTAATTTTTTCCTTATGCTCCTAAAATACTTTACGTACTTGTACTGAACCGTAGCACCACACATGCCAAGTGGTGTCTGTAAATAACGGCCTTAATGATCAATATAAATCTTTTGTTAGTAGCTTGGCATATCTATATTGAATATAATGCAAATGCTACTCTAAACTATATAATTATAGTTCTTAAGTTTCTGATTGCAAAATATAGTTCTAACAGGTTAACGAAATTCAGCGGAAGAATTTGAACCAAGAAAATTTGCCAACTCGTGTTGTGGAGTTGGTAGTTATTGTGAGGTAGTCATGATTTGAGCTTGATAAGCATGGAAGCTTTACTTACCAGATTGGACACAAAACACTGACTAAGCTAACAAAAATATGATTAGAAATGATAAATTAATCCTTTTATTTTGACTTGTATCTATTTGGTTATCCAACTTTGTGTTATCCTGTAACTTTGGATACTTTCAACTGTGTACAAAGTGTTCATTAGCTGGAAACCTCTCAAACTTTTGAATTCAAATTGACCTGCAGCTCTCCCGTTGCTTTCATCACTACCTTTGTAACGCTGTTTGCTCTCGTCATCGCCATCACAAAAGATCTTCCCGATGTAGAGGGCGACCGCAAGTAAGTCCATATATTTCCAGTGTCTCTCGGATTTGAAATCCTATTTAGATCATTGCGAGCTCTTGCTTATTTAATTGTAATTTGGAACAACTATTGTTGACAGGTTTCAAATATCAACATTTGCTACAAAACTCGGGGTTAGAAACATCGCATTCCTTGGTTCTGGGCTTCTCCTGTTAAATTATATCGGTGCGATAGCTGCCGCGATTTATATGCCTCAGGTTAAACAAAAAAAACATTTTCTTCTACGAATTTGACCTTAAAAAATGTTGTTTTCTAGTCCTTACTCATTCATTTCTTGTTCATTCACAGGCTTTCAAGCGCAACCTAATGTTGCCCATTCACGCAACCTTGGCGCTGTGCTTAATTTTCCAGGTTTGCTTTTAGAAAATAAACTTGGTGAAAAGTACAATAATTTTGTGAAATGTGCTTTATCATTGAGATACTTACAAATTTGCCCTTTGCATTTTTTCCCATATTCTTTCAGGCCTGGAGGTTAGAGAAATCAAATTACACCAAGGTAACATGAATGTCTCATCTTTCACTCAAGTCATCAAATAGTTGAATATTGCTTTCCTTGTATATTAATCTTATTTTGCTGTATTTTTTTTTTGTTTTGCAGGAAGCAATTGCAAGTTATTATAGGTTCATATGGAATCTGTTTTATGCTGAGTATATCCTATTTCCTTTCATATGAACACATTAGTGCAATCGACTCTTTGTTTATTTTCCTGATTGTAGAGATAGAGAGGATCAAGTGTCAATAACAAAGTGTAGATATATACTATAACCACATTCATTTAGGGCTTTTCCCTCTCTCCGTAAACCCCGTTCTCTCGGGTTTTTCATCAGCCACCACCTTTGTTGCCTTCTCCTTGGGGCAGGAGTTTCAAGGAGCCTCTCGGCATCCCTCCAAACTCCTGGCACCACCTTTATCTCCATCTTCGTGTACTGCTGTGATAGGCTTTGTTTTCGTGGCTTCTCGAGTTGGTGGGTGTGTTGTGTGTCTGGTTGCTCGGTTTGGGGCGGTGGTGGGTTGGTCCCCTTCTAGCGTTTGTGGGTCTTCTGTGTGTGGGTACTCCAACCATGTTGGTGGCAGTCTTCTCTTGGTGCTTTTCTTTCTCGTCTTTGGGCGAGATTTTGCTTTTGCTGCCATTGAGAGAGGTGCTGCGGTTTGTTTCTTTGCCATTTTAAATTCACGCTTCCTGCATTGTTGGGGGGTGTTTCTGGTGAGCTGCAGTCTCGGGTTGGTGCTCGGCGACAGTTATGTGTGGTTCTCATGTGCTACTAAGGTTGGCTGTAAAGGAGGCTTCTTCTTCCGTCCATTGCTGCAACTTTTTTGCCATGTTGAGATCTGGTTTTGTTTGCTGCGGCTCAGGGTCTCATCAAATAAGTCGTTGTTTCGCCAGTTATTTATGTTTTTGTTTTGCTTGTCTTTATTTTGGAATAAGGACATTTCTATGGTACATCGGTGTAGTAATAATAAGTGGTGAAGTAAAGATATAAAAGAGTGATCCGATGAATTTGAAATAATTGTTACATTACTTTTTTATTAGGGGTGACAATTCGTGTCTCGTGTCGTGTTCATATGGTGTCTTTGTATGAGAATTTCAAACTACACCCAGAATTGACTCAACCAAATATCATGTTTAAATAGTATATCCAGGCACACCCTAATTAAATATGGTGTTAATTGTATCGCGTAATTATGGATCGACTGGTGAATTTCCAATCTTTGCGGCTTGGTGGTGGGAAACTCCCCGAGATTTGACATGAAGGACAAGAAGTTCAGGTTGGGGAAGCCACTTGTGGCCCTCAGTTCTTATTCTGGCGGGGGCTTTGATGGCGAAGTGGCGGCCTACCCGGAGACAATGTCGACGCTCGAGTCCGATGAGGAGCTCATCGCCGCAACCACTTCACCGGCAATGTGGGACTAGTTTATTTGCAAGCAAAGTTCAATACTCCAACAAGAATAATAGAGATATGAAAAGGTGACATAATAACATATACAGTTACACATATTTTACAATGTATGTTGTGATCAATATCTTATTGATGGCAGGTGCAATGTGGTAATTTGCATTACTTTGTCAAGATTGTTGTGTTTTCTCATTAATCATTACAAAGAACTTGGATGAGGCCAGACACAAAAAAAAGAAAAAAAAAGAAGCTTTTCCATTGTCAATTCCTTTAATATGAGAAAAGCTCTAAAAGAATGGAAAAAATAAAAAAATAAATAACGGTGACAAAAGAATGGACTAGAAATGTAAAAATTGACACACCCCCATACGTCTATGTTTGTGCTGACTGAGACCAACTTTTGGGGGACTTGTGATTTGCAATTGCACTATTAGTTTGTGTCTAAACCTAGAGAGTTTTGAGTCATTAAGACCTTCTGATTGAACCTTGATGGGTTTCTAGGGGATGAAAATGTGCCCTTTGATCTTGGGGACAAGTTTGCTTGTTCTAAGACCCTGAATTGGAGCTCTGAAGGGTAGTCTCTCATACAGCCAATTCTTGGGCCAGCCCCAGTTGACCATCTTGTGGACAAATGCTGAGCCAATTGGTATGACTTCATTCCCTTGTGAGAGTCTATTCTCTGCATGATCTTCTCCTTCGGGATCATCGGCTTCTCGTCCTCCTCGCCCTCGTCCTCGTCCTCGAACAGGTTCAACTTCGGGACCATGAAGTCCTCCTCCCTCAGGAATGACTCCTCTGCTGTCTCGTAGCCTTCCTCGCGGGGAGAGGGGTGCTCCGGGTCCAGGCCTCGCCGCATTGGTATCTCGAGCTTGGTTATCTTCGAGCACAAGTCTCTCGGCAATCTCGATATGAGCGGAGGGTTAGGACTGGGGTCGGGATCGGATGCAGCATTGTCGCAGTACTGAGTACTTGAATCTGCACTCGGCTCACCCGAGCTTTCGACATTCGCTGCTTCTGTACCCTTGGACGAAGACGGTTTCGATAAACTGCTACTTCGGATGCCAGTGTCACTACTCTTATCGGAGATTGTATCTTCTTCATCACTTGGGCTTTTCTGGTGGAGAAAAAAAAAATGAAACAAAATTTTTCAGTGATATAAATTCATGTCATGATATATTTGTTGAATCATAGCCTAATCAAATTTTGTAGCATAATATGAAAACTAATGTGAATTTATTAGAGTAAAAGCCTTGAATTCACTACCTTTACATTAGTCAGGTCTACATTGTGCTCCTTGAGGAATGACATGAATTCTTGAAAATTCTCTTCAGTTGGGAGATAGTGTCCACTGTGTGGCCAAACAGCCTATTGAACAACAAAGAAAAAAAAAAAAAAAAACATATGTCAAAAGATAAAAATGATATCTATGGAAATATTTTTGAGATCTTTGGTAGATTTCTTTCTATAAATAACTACCTTTAGAACACCGTCTTCCACTACTAATCTTCCGGCGGACAACGTTGCCCCGCCGGCCAAGAAACTCGAGTGTTGAAATGTGCCTTTGCTCTTCATTCCAACATACAAGGTCTTTGATGTGCTGAGGACAAATATCCACTTAGCTTCTTTGGGTCCTGCTCTTGTGTCAAGCACTTTGCCGCTCTGCTTGTACGCGAATTTCCCGTCCTCAACCACGACCTCGTAGGCCTCTCGTTCCGTCTGCAGGGTTAAGCACCATCGCGAAACATGAGCGATTTTTATCTTTGTGTTCATAACGTAAGTGGATTTCTACGCGAAACCGTCGTGGTTGTTACCGTGGAGGTTGTTCAACGTATCAGGAGGGTAAAAAGTGAGCATTACCGGGCCAAGATACTTGATGCATTGCTGTTGGAGCTTCGATCGAGGGCAAATCTCGAGGTTGACTTCTTTCCCTTGTCCTATATCGAGCCTGGATTTTCAGAGTCGATACATCAGAACTGCGAGCGAAAAGTATCGTTCTTTCAGCTGCAACAAGCAAGAACTTCTTCTTACCAATAGAAAAACGGCTCTTTACTCTCGCAATGGAGCCACTTGACGTAATAAAACTGAAGGTTATGGCCATAGCGATGTCGAGGATCGATCTATTGGCATGAACAAATAGAAAAATACTAAGAAAAAATCCTTTACCAAAAAAAAAAAAAAAAGAAGTAGTTTGAAGTATCATAGACTTACTGCCTCGAGCCAATGCTGTAGCGCAAGTTTACGAGCCTTTTCGTCCTTAGATAAGCCTTTTCCCACCTGGAAAATTCGTAAAGCACCGCGTTTTTAGGGCCAAAACAGAGGCCTAATAGTTCCTGAGTGTGCTTAGTAAAGCGCATTATGTAACAAACACTTACCTTGGCGGCTCTTGTCCTTGCTCTGGACCACCGCGAAATCGCAGTCTCGGGTTTCTCTATATCAAAGAACGAAATCGAGCTCCGCTTGAGTTCTGCGAAATCCAGCAGCTTCCACCTAAACACGAGTCAAAACAGAGAAAAAATTACTACACACACCAAAACCAACATGAAAGTACTCTTCAAATCTTTTCCATAATCTTCATGAAGTAACCGAATTCTATAATACTAACCATCTTTGCTCAACCATAACCGCACAATCCGCCAATCTTCTTCTCGTTCGAAAACTTTTGTACACTTTTTGCAGCTTCAACGCCGCCTGGTTTCTCTCCTTCCCGAGCTCCAACATCGGTGGACGCGGTTTTTCTTCGGACAGCGTATCTGATCTCGGAAATTCGTCCCCAAAACCGCGAATCTCCGCGCTTTCTTCTCTACCATACGCGTCGCTCTCCATGCTTGCCGTAGGAGTTTTGAGCGACAACATTCTCTCCAATTCCCTTGTCTTCAGGCTAAGCGATCGCTCGAACACGAACTTGGCCGAACTGTAGGATTTTAGCATTGTTGTGGCTGGTTCCGAGTCGCGGCCGTTGAAGCTGAACGACCTTAACAGGCCGTTCTTCGCATCGCCTCCTTCGAAACTCAGCGACCGCAGGAAAAAGGCCTCGAAACGGCGGTCCAAGTCGTCGAAATTTGCGAATGAGCATGACAATGATGTTCCCATTTTGCCTAAGATTGGGATTGTTTTTTTCAAAATTTTTTTCTTGTAATGCCTTGGTTATATGTCTGAATAGCCAATGTCTCAAAGCACAAGATTTATGGGACAACACAAACCTGTTGAACAATGGACCAAAAGAAGAGCAGAGAGACTTAAAATATAGCCATTCATGAAGGTTTATCTTTCAATACATATGCTTAAAGTTGAACAAAAAAACCAATCTGGGCTTTGTTCAAAATCTAAGAAACTCAATAGGAAGCTGAAATAAAATAATGACATACCGGATAGTACTATTGCAGATGAAGTACAATCAGAAACCAAGCGTATCTAAGGTTCATTTTTTAATATTGCTTATGACATAAAAAAACATGACCCACAAAATAAATATATGCATTGTATTGTACATGTTCATAAACAGTGCATAAGAAAACGTACTATAAAAAAGGTGTTGAAAAACAAAACACAAAACATGCCCAACAAAAGTGATTTCATGTAGACATATGTGCGATATGACGTACCTTGAATCTGAGACAAAAGTGGAATCAGATGTGGGACTTTGGTTTAAGCTTGAGGCACGGCGGAGAGGAGAGAGAAAGCGAAGGAAAATGTAGAGAGAGAGAGAGAGAGAGAGAGAGAATGGCAAAATGGGGTTTATAATTGGCAGGTAAGAATGAGAGAGAGAGCGGAGAAAGTGGAAAGAGGCTTTTCAAGATTTAATGTTATTGAGATTAGAGAGAAACATTGGATTCATGTTGTTACTTAGTGCCTTTCATTGAAGTATGTATGTATATATATATATATATATATTAACTCTCTCTCTATATATATATATATATATATATGAAAAGAAATGAACTTTTGATCTCTTATGTCTTTCTTTGGCTCTCTAGTTGCTATTCTTGCATGAGATATATATAGAGGGGAGAGAGAGAGGGACGGTGGAGAGTGGACTGTTAGATTGGACTATATATTATTAATATTATTTGTTTTTGTTGACCCCCCAAAGGAAAAAAGAAATATTCCATTTTCTAATACCAAGTCAAACGTGGAAATTTGGTTGGAAATTTAAGCAAAACGAGTTATATTATGATTCTAGCGCCAAAAAAAAACAAATTGTAAAAGAATTTGGTTTTGTTTATAAGCAAGTAAAATGGTGTATTATTATAGATTCATATAATTACATATTTGTGTTTTATGTTAATACTTTGGGAATTTTAAGAAAATAGCCACCGTTTATAAAATGATTTTAAAAAATAGCTACAGTTTCAAAAATCTAAAAACTAGTCATATCAGAAATTTCTTATAAAATTTTTGCCTAGTATCAGAAATTTCTGACAATATTTTTATATGTATTTTTGTTATTGTTAGATATTTCTTACAGTTTTATGGCTAGTTTTTAAATTTTTTAAACTGTTGCTATTTTTTAAAAACACACAGTCCAAAATGACTATTTACCTAACTGACCCTAATACCTTTTTATTTATATGTATGGGCTATTTATGGCATCATGGAACTTGTCGTTCAACCTTTAAAATATGTTAACATTCACATATATCCTTTTGATTTTTTTCTTAATTATTGAGAAACTTTTTTTCTAATCTTTAATTATAGCATGCATTAACAAGATTCTGCTTGTCCTTCTTCTTCTTTTTTTTTTTTTGTGAAAATCTGTTTTTTGATTATTATATAATTCGATGTTCACAATGAAAATGTATATATTTTTTCCTTTCAAATCACTTGTAAAGCACTAAAAAGTTTACAAGTTAAAGTGAAAGCTACACACGTAATCACATATATAAGGTAAAACTGTGGGTGAGAAAATCTTATGCATAATTATCAAGTATCAACAACATCAACATTGTTTGAAAAAAAAAAAAAAACAACATCAACATATATATATATATATATATATATATATAAAATAGCGATATCTAAAAAGTGCAGTTTAAGTTGAACTAATCAATACAGGTATCACTATCACATATATAGATAGGGTAGAGTCTATTAAACATTTTAATCAAAGCGTCAAAACAACATAAAGCCGTATATTTGACACTTAATAATGAATGATCATATTGTTTTAAGGGTATTGAAATATATTTGCTCTGATGATGATCATCGACTATTTTATAAATGCGAGCCCTGCATATAACGACTGGGACACATAAATAAATATGACCCACAAATTCATTCATTGCCGTAGCGTAAATAAAACGCACTTATTGCGTTTGTGTGCAATATATATACAAAATTCAGATCTAGGATCTTTTATTATTATTATTATTATTATTTTTTGCTACTGAAAGATAAAGATCTATGATCTATCAAAATATTCTGTGGCATGTGGCTAATAATAATTTAATATATCTAACAACCGCATGCGTTGTCGCAGCAGAGCCAAGTCATGTCGTTTTGCATATTCCATGCAGAGACAGCTATTAGTACGTAGTGGTACCGTCTTCGTACGGACGCGTCTCATGAAGATCATTGTCTCTCTTTTTATTTAAAAACATTAAAATTAAAATTAAGGATGGTGATAATTAAGAGAGCGGTGGTGGGTTTGATAATTATAAGGTGATGAATTTTTTTTTTTTTTTTGAGGACTTAAGGTGATGAATGTTGGTGTAGAATATTGATGAGAAAATCATAGAGAAATAATCATATTTTTGCCGGAAAAGAGTGCATATTAGGTGAAATAAAATATATGCGTGGATAATTGTGTTCTATAATTAATAAATATGCAGACATTATTTTGATTTTTGTTTTAAATTATAATTTATAGCACTGCTCAAAATCAAAAGGCTAAAGGAAAACTAAGAGAGGAAATCAAAAGTTTTATACAAAAAATATAAGGGTAAAGTAAGAAAATACCCAAAATTTATATAATAATAAAAATACATATCCAAAATTTTAAAGTAATTAAGTTTTTAATCAATTCGTCAATTACTTGCACATGTTTTTTGTAACTAGGTTAGTTACCACCACTTATCATTGTGTAAGTAATTGAATCACTTGGATAATAATTGGTTACAATTTTTAAAAAATTAGGTAATAATTTAAATTAGGTATTTACTATAATTTCTCAAAAATATAAGTTGGAGTTACATGGTTTATAAGAGAATAAGTACTTAAATTAGGCCATCACTTGTATATAGTAAAGATGATACTTCTTACCGGGAGGCGGCATGAACAGTCGCAATGAGTGTTTGGGGGGTTTATATTGCATGTTATGCATCGTCGCAAAGTGCATATGAGCGATTATTTTTTCAGTGAGCTCTTTTAGAGATTAAATATAAACTTGTGCAATTTGTGACGCTGTATGTTGAGAAATGAGAAGTAATTTGCCATCAAATCCATATATAATATTAAGTAAAGACAAATAAAATCTTAATAAAAATACTTCTTAATACGCATCTACTCATCTGAAAATGATCACACAGTCACTTTTCACTTTTTGTTGTCAATTTTCTTCAAATTTAGCAATCACGTCATGATATTAGAAAATAATAAAAAAAAGCTAAATTACAATTCTCATATACGTTAATTAAAACGTATGTTTTTGTTTTGCCTTAAAGAATTATTGTTTATTATTAGTAGTATCATACACACACATACACACACACATATATATATATATATATATATGCACGCGTGTTGCACTTATAAATATAATGACTGGATATTATCAAAATCGATTTTTCCACGTATGTAATATATGTTTTTGTATATTGTATATTTATCTTTAGTGGAATCCCTTAGTCTTATTAACGAATTATATCCGAAAAAGAGTTCAAGCCACCTAGCTAGAACAATATTGCATGGTTTGATTTTTCATGCATTGCCATTTTCAAACTCATATTTAGACAAAATAAATAATAACATCGTTTACTTGACGGCCACTTAATTCGTCAAATTCATTTCCAAAATGATATAATTTGGTCAATATGAGATTAGATTGCGCGTTGTATAGAATGGCTTTTGTTACCCGTATTTAACCAATAGAATGAATTTAATTGGATATATAGGCAATGAATTTAATTGGATATGTAGGCTACGAACTTTCTCGATATGGAATAACGTACAACTCGTATACATATGTAGTATTAAATTTGATATATAGTATTGAGATTTCCCAATATATTAAAGGGTGTTCAATATCACCCATGTATTTTTGTCCTTACAATAAAATATAAAGTGAGTGACTTTTAATTTGATTTAATTTATAAAATTTTTGTAGTGTTATTGTGAAATTTGGATAAAGTGAGCAAGTACAGCGCAAGGCTGTACCTTTCCGTAGAAATTGTCAACATTTTGACGCTTTGATATTGCTTCATATAATATTTTTCCAAGACAACCCTTTAATTGGTTTATTTTTTCAACATTATCATATAGCAAACGCGCTTTCTTTCAAGTCTTTAAGTAGTGAAAGTGAAGCACCGACGGTCTCTCTTTGGTATTAGCGTTATCTGTTGTTTTTTGTCGTTTGGAATATGGAAATGTGAGAGAAAGTCTTCACTTTTGAGCTGTCATAAATTCAAATACTCTCACACCCAATTAATTTAAAAGGAACAAAAAAATTGGAGCGGATTAATTATTAATGAATGAAACCGATTGGCTAATTAAATTATTCCATTTTTGCAGTGATTAATTACTAAATCTTAGTCACCACTACTTAATAGTATAATTTATGTTTCCTAATACACTAACTATTTTGGCTTGATTTTTATTTTAAAATATATGTTTATCTATTTGTAGGCAAGCCCAGCTTAGTAACCAATCTTCTTCTTCTTTCTTCTTCTTCTTTTTTTTTTTTTTTTTTGGTGGAGAAATATGCATGTTACTGTATCAATTCAATGTTATAAATATTTTTATTAATAAAAGCACACTAATTTAGAATTTGTGCATTATTTTTGTGTTTTTTCAAGGACATATTTTTTCTGTTTTAATTTACATACATATGTTAAGTATAACTAAAGACTTAAATTTAAAACGTGATAATGAAAAATGGCGAGGAAACAATGCATAAATCTATAATTATTCTTATAAAACATAACTATTAAATTAACACATTATTCCAACCTCTGAAAAGGTCACTGCTTCCTGAAAAGTAAACCAACAGTATATAATTTATTCCAATGTTTGAATAAGGGAAGGAAAGGAACCTTGAAAATTCTTAAACTTTGGTGATCATTTCCCTATATTTGTCTCCTTGTTGTTCTCTCTAACCACATTTAATTAATAAAATTAATTATTATTAGTTTGCTTTATAAAATACCAAATTGAATGGACTGATCACTTTATAGAAGTAATGCACTATTCAAATCTCACCAACCACTTGCTTCGTTTTCAACAATAACGTACAAAACCCTCTGTAAAGAAGACACAAGGCAATTATTTTCAAATGTAAATACCACTCTCAAGTCTCAAGTCTCATTTAATAATTTGTGTTGTTTCTCTTTCGGTAGAGTTTGGAAGGGAATTGATTATTTGATTTTTGTTGTTCATCTTAGTGGTACGTCGGTGGACTTTGAAAAAATCCACTGTTTTGGATTAGCTTGGAAGGTTCATAAATGTTAGTCCATTAATGTCCATAAATCTTCCTCTATTATGGTGCTTGTGTCAATTTATCAGCTTATTTTTTTTTTTTGTTACTTTCGTTCCTCTTGAACTATTAAATTGTCTCATTTCACGTCCTTTCGTTAGAAAATAGACGGAAATTGCACACATGAAACGCACATGTGGGGTTTTTTTTTTTGTAATAGTACACATTATCACGAGTTTAACCCGAATTAGCGAATTTTTGTTTTTGTTTTTTTACAAAATAACAAAGGCACAGAGACAAAAATGTGTGGGTGGGGGGGGGGGGGGGGGGGGGGGTGGGGGGGGTGGGGTTGGGGGTTTGCGGAGGTCGCCAGGCTCTCAGAGTTCGCGGGGGTCGGGCGAAGGTCTCAGAGGTCGCTTGTGGTCACCGGGGGTCGGGTGGAGGTCGCCGGGGTTCGTGCGAGGTCGCCGGGGTCGTCGGGCTCGGAATTTTCAGATTATTTATACCAATAGAAGGGCAAAAAGGTAATTTTATTTTTTAAATAAAAACTAATTAATCAATAAAATGACACGTGAAAGTCTTTAACGGAAAAATCAACAGAAGGATGCATTTGAGTTTTTTCTAAAATACAAGAGGAACGGAAGTAATAAAAAAAACTTAAGGGAGCAAAGTGACACAAGCACTATAGTAGAGGGGGGATTTATGGAATTTACCATCTTTTATTGATAAATCTAAAAGGTTAATATATCTTTGAGTGGTGATAGAGAATTACAAAATTTTGTCACAATAATGTGTCAAATTGTCAAATATCTATAAATATAATCTAATTTTTTAATAACAATTTGTTAGAAGTCAAAATTTTATAGTTAAAATTTCTGATCATTTAATATTTTTCTATTCATTATAGACTTTATATGAATACAATATCTCCGTAGATAGGCCAAGTTGGATCTATCTAATAGGCGAAAGTTGAAACTTTTCCTCTCTATTCAATTGGAATTTCAAGAACCAAAAAAGAAGTGTAAAATTTTAAAAAGCTTCAAAATTTTCGACTTCTAGTATCACTATTATCACATATTTTTTTCCCTATAGCAACACAAAGCGGAAAATTTTGAAAAATAACCCATTTTCAACTCATATGCCTTCGTAGGTACGTAATTTGCAAGTTTATGTTTCTTTTCAAATATTTTTTTTAATTTAAATAGGTTATTCAGTAAATAATATATATATATATATTTTAAATTGATGAAGACAACTTATTACTTAACTTTTATTCACAAAAAAAGTGTGAATCATCATAAAACACAAAAATACGTAACTGAAAACAAAAGGCGTGATTCGTGAACTTCAAGATAGAGTTAAAAATGAGCATTACATCAAAACTTTACAATCAAAACGAAAGAAGGATTCTCATGAATGCCTTTTTTTTACACTTAAATTATTATGTTTTGTTTGTATTACACTTTTAATTTTTATCCCAATTTTTACATAAAAATCAAGAGAGCACGTAATTTAGATCATAATATAATTAAGTGACGCTTAAAAAATGATTTTTTTTTTAAAATTCTCATAAATCCGTGAAGCAAAGCCTTAACTTTTTGGGGAATTGAAAAAAAAAAGTCATTCTAAGATCACTTAATAATTTATTTCCAAAATAATATGCTCCTCCCTTGATTTTTACACTATGTTTATAATGTAAAAGTTGTGATATAAATTAAAAATGCAATGCAAAATGAACTTATTAGGTTATTAATACTATTTAAAAAAAAAAACTCCTCAAAATCTCCCTTTACTTTCCTCCCCTCTCGTTGAAATGGGCTACGGATGGCCTTCGACTAATATGGGCCGAACAGCAAAGTATTTGGGCCGATGGGCCCTCTTATTGGACCCATCCGTACGAATCGGCCCAAAACAATTCTACACTATCTTCGTCATCGTCAATCTATTCCCTCTCGAGTCTCGGCTCTCTAATCTCTTCTCTCCTTCGCCGCCACGAAGAGCTATACCACTAAATTCCTCTCTCTCTCTCTCTCTCGCTCGCCTTTTGGACTTCTCATCGGTCTGTTTGTTTCCCGAGAAACCACTCCGGTGAGATTATCTTTTCGTTATCGTTTTTGATCGTTCGTAATCCTTTCTTTTTTTTTTTTCTGATTTAATATCCCTTGGAGCTAGGGTTTGAGCCAGGGTCTGGTACTGTGCAAAAGTTAGGGTTTAGGCGATTTTGCCCTGAAATTAGGGTTTTTAATTCTGTTTTCGTTATCTCTGTTGTTGTTAATCCATGCTTCTGATTCAATTTGCCCTGAAAAGTAGGGTTAAAGCCAGGATTTGATCCTGTGCAAATGTTAGAGTGTAGGCGATTTTCTTGGGGTTTGGATTCCGATTCCGATGTAGTCAAGTGTCTCTTTGAGCTCTTTTGTGATATTTTATGAAAGTTGTTTTCTTTTAGTTAATCTATGCTTGTGTTGGCTTTATGATACTTTCTGAATATTTCATTTCACTAAGCAATTCGTGTTTTCGCTAAATATCCGAACTAGAATCTAATGGTACTTTTTTTGGGCGTCAATATGGTTTTGATTGGAGATTACATGCTTGGTAATAGGTGTATATAAGTTGCGATTTTGAAGTATTTTGTATTTTATTTTTTGTTTTCTTCACGCACTTACATTATCTTTCTCCGAAATGCAGGTACTTGTAATTTCTAATCTGTTACAGTTTTCTGTCACGAGAAAATGACGTCGCGCTTCTTTGCCCAGGTTATTCTTTTCCCATTTGTTTTATTAATATTTATTTTATGGGTTAATTTCTGGATATAAGATAAATTTTAGATTTGAACTGATTCTTGTTTAGGAATAAATCTCAAGTTCTTTTTTTTCTATGTGGCTTTATTTTAGCCCGGAAGCGACTCCGAGGAGGAGGAGAGTGATTACGATGAGGAGGTCGAAAACGCAGGTGAGGATGCGGACCAACAAACTGGAAGCCGATACCTTCAGGCAAACGCTAGCGACAGCGATGACTCTGATGGCCAAAAGCGGGTTGTTAGATCGGCAAAAGACAAGCGGTTTGAGGAATTATCTGCTACTGTTGATCAGATGAAGAATGCAATGAAGATTAATGATTGGGTTAGCTTGCAGGAGAGTTTTGATAAGATAAATAAGCAGCTTGAGAAAGTCATGCGCGTCACTGAGTCCCAAAAGGTCCCTCAGCTCTACATCAAAGCTCTTGTTATGTTGGAAGATTTCTTGACTCAGGCTTTGGCAAACAAGGATGCTAAGAAGAAGATGAGTAGTAGCAATGCAAAGGCCTTGAACTCAATGAAGCAGAAGCTGAAGAAGAACAACAAGCAATATGAGGATTTGATCAATAAGTATAGGGAGAATCCTGAGAGTGAAGAGGAAAAAGATGAAGATGAGATGGAAGAGGATGAAGATACTGAATCTGAGATCGAGGAGGATCCTTATAAAATGACAATGTCCGCTAGTGAAGATGAGGAGGATGAGGATGAAGAAGAAGAAGAAGAAATGGATTCTCAAGCCGAGCCAGGGTGGGAGAGGAAGATGAGCAAGAAAGACAAGCTAATGGATAAGCAATTCATGAAGGATCCTAGTGAAATTACCTGGGATATAGTCAACAAGAAATTTAAGGAGGTTGTGGCTGCAAGAGGCAGGAAGGGAACCGGAAAGTTTGAGCTGGTCGAGCAGCTTACCTTCTTGACAAAGGTTGCTAAGACACCGGCCCAAAAGCTTGAGATCCTGTTCAGTGTTATCTCAGCTCAATTTGATGTTAATCCCGGTCTCAGTGGCCACATGCCCATAGGTGTATGGAAGACGTGTGTGAATAACATGCTTGCTATACTTGACATTCTTGTCCATTATCCTAATATCGTGGTGGATGACATGGTAGAGCCTGACGAGAATGAGTCCCAAAAGGGAGCGGACTACAATGGGACAATCAGGGTCTGGGGAAATTTGGTGGCCTTTTTGGAAAGGATTGATACTGAGTTCTTCAAGAGCTTGCAATGCATAGACCCGCACACTCATGAGTATGTCGAAAGACTTAGGGATGAGCCTATGTTCTTTGTTGTGGCGCAGAACGTCCAAGATTATTTGGAACGGGCTGGAAACTTTAAAGCTGCTGCAAAGGTGGCCCTACGACGGGTTGAACTCATCTATTACAAGCCTCAAGAAGTCTATGGTGCTATGAGATTATTGGCTGAGCAGACAGAAGATGGGGGCAATGGCGGTGAGCCAGGTGAGGAGCCCAAGGTTGAAGACAGTAGAGGTCCACCTGCTTTTGTTGTTGTCCCTGAGCTTGTTCCTCGCAAGCTCACTTTTCCAGAGAATAGCAGGGCTTTAATGGATATTCTGGTCTCCCTCATATATAAGCATGGTGACGAACGGACTAAAGCCCGTGCAATGCTTTGTGATATCTACCATCACGCTCTTCTGGATGAGTTTTCCATTTCCCGTGACCTGCTGCTAATGAGTCACTTGCAAGAGAGTATTCAGCATATGGACATTTCAACCCAGATTCTTTACAACAGGGCCATGGCACAGCTTGGTTTATGTGCATTTAGGGTTGGACTAATCAGTGAAGGACAGAGTTGCCTTTCTGAGCTTTATTCGGGTGGAAGGGTAAAGGAGTTGCTTGCTCAAGGTGTCTCTCAAAGTCGATATCATGAGAAGACACCAGAACAGGTTACCTACTTTGGCTACTACTCTCTCTCTCTCTCTCTCTTTCTCTCTCTTTCCTTTTCCTCTTTCATTAAGAATTTTAGTATTTATCTATAATTTTCACTTATCTTTTTTTGTACATGTGGGAAACTTGCAGCCTCTGGAAGTTATATATTGGTTATAGTTGTTTGGCCAGAAGATAGTTCATAGTACATAATTAGCTGATAATTGTTTATTAATTTATTGTTTCAACTTCATAGTAATTTCTGTTAATGCAGGTATGTTATGTTGTCAGTTGTAACAATTCAGTGTTAGCTGAAAGAAGTCAGTATTTAGTGGTGGAATAATGTGTTGAATTCTTGTATATCAAATGTTATTGTATATATACTATATGTCTATATATATATATTCATCTTTGCTCATTTTTCAAATTGATGTTAAACCCTTTTTCTGCTTCTTTTTCCATTGGCTCTGCAACAGGAAAGGCTGGAAAGGAGGAGACAAATGCCATACCACATGCACATAAATCTTGAGCTCTTGGAGGCGGTCCACTTGATATGCTCGATGTTGCTGGAAGTTCCGAACATGGCTGCCAACATCCATGATGCGAAGCGCAAGGTCATAAGTAAGACTTTTAGGCGGATGCTTGATATAAGCGAGAAGCATTCATTCACTGGCCCGCCCGAGAACGTCAGAGACCATGTGATGGCTGCCACGAGGGCGCTTACCAAGGGAGACTTCCAAAAGGCATTTGATGTTATCAACTCCCTTGATATCTGGAAGCTCCTTAGGAATCGTGAGCACATCCTTGAGATGCTCAAGGATAAGATCAAGGAAGAGGCTCTGAGGACCTACTTATTCACCTACGCCTCGTCCTATGTGTCTTTGAGCGTGGATCAGCTCACTAAAATGTTTGAACTCTCAGAGGCACAGATCCACAGCATTGTTAGCAAGATGATGATCAATGATGAGTTCTATGCTAGCTGGGACCAGCCAACTCGCTGCATCGTTTTCCACGATGCCGAGGTCTCTAGGCTGCAGGCTTTGGCATTCCAATTGACGGAGAAGATGTCGATCATTGCAGAGAGTAATGAGAGGGCATTTGACGCAACAATTGGTGGTGGCGGGCTTGATCTGCATGCAAGGCGTCGTGATGGTCAGGATTATGCTGCTGGTGGAGTTGCGTCTGCAGGCGGTAGGTGGCCGGACAACTCTTCTTATTCTCAAGGAAGGCAAGGTGGCACCAGTGGGCGTACAGGATACAATCGTGGTGGAAGACCGTCGGCATTAGGCAGTGCAGCAGGTAGCGGATATTCGAGGGACAGATCTGGCCAGTCCCGAGGTTTGGGGAGGACTGGTTCAGCTTCGAGGGGGTCCGCCTCTGACTCTTCCACCCGCATGGTCAATCTGAACAGGGGAGTTCGTGCTTAAGAGATTCTGTAGTTGATACAATCTGCAACAACAAACTTAGCTTTGAGATTCAGCATTTTGATAATAGAGCTTTTATATTTTGATCTTGCAGGTTCTGAAATTTTTGTTAGAAAATTGTTGTTACTTTTATTGTTTGAAACTACTCTTGGGGGCTGGGGCCAATCTTATTCTTGACAATTTGAACCTAGAAATATGGTTTCTTTGTATGCTTTTGTTCTGTGGCTTCAGTTGTTTCAATTTTTGCGATTTTGGTTGGTCTCTTCTTAATGCTGTTAAGTTAATCATTCACAACATGATGCGCAGTTTTGGGGATTATGATTCTTGCTTGTTCTTATTACCTACCTTGAAAATTTTGCAGAATTTGCAGAAGGTTTGTTCTAATTTTTTATCCATAAGCAAGAGCAATTGAAATTGTGTTACTGCTTGCATGTATTTTATGTCGTCTCTTTTGGAATTGGAAATCACCGAAAGACCATTCTGTGATGAGCTTGTCTCTCAAGCAAAGCCATAGAGACAATTTCTTTCTTGACGCTTACGTTCCGTTCGGTAAGAAGGAAATAAATATAGATGGAAAAGAAATAAAGGTAATAGGAGATAAAAATGAATTTTCTTTTATAGTATTTGATAGGTTAGAAAGGAAAAAAAGAACGTTTGATTACTTAATTACTGTCTTATCTATTTATACAATTTTTTTTTTTTTCATTTATGTTTCTTACCAAACAAGTGCGCTATCCATTCTCTATCTAAATTTCCTTTCCTCTCTATCACCTTACCAAACAAGTGTAAATACTCAAACACATACATGTTTTGATCAATATAAATCTATCCGTTTTGTAATAAAATATGAGTATTCCTATAAAGTTTTAAACTCAGCATTTCAAAGAGCAGAAAGTTAAATAATACCGGTATCATAAACAATGGCATTTCTGTAGTGCTTTACTTTATCAGTGCTCCATGTAACATTATAAATAATAGAAATGATATAAAGAGTTGCTATAACATTATATGAAGCATCAATGAGTATGAAGCATTACAGAATTAGCCCGTAAACAAATAAACTACAAACCGAGACACATTCTCACAAAAGAAAAAAGAAATTCAAAATTTTCGAAAACCGAATATTGTAGAGCAGTGGTAGTGAAAGAGAAACGTTGGTAACTATCTGCTCTTTGGCCTGTTGAAGAGTTTTCTTTTCACAAACAGCGCAATTCTAAACTGCCGATGATGACCTTAATTGGCCCCAATTGTTAGGCGGAATTTAGAGCTTCTGCTTGTTCTCCTTTACCCTTTTCGCCGCTTGATTCTAATGGTCCTAGCTTCGCTTCAAGATCCTTAACCGTCGAGGTTAAGGTTCGCACATCCCAAGCGTTTTTTAATCGACCCAGCGACAATGCCTGTCATGTTAACACTTGAAAATCTTAGTGTAACTATAGTAACCAAAAACAGTTGGTTGGTGATCAAGAAAGTACCAATATATTTCAAGTTCAGTTAGAACAAGTGAACAACTAAAGCCACAGGGGAGGGGGAGGGGGAGGGAAGGGGGGGGGGGGAGGGGGGGGGGGGGTGGGGGGGGGGTGGGGGGGGCGGCGCGAGTTGGGTTGGGGGAAGGACTTTTGAGCACTATTTGGTTGAAATGAAAATCTGCTTGAATTCTCAAACGAAAAACCAATCAAAATAGGTGGTTTCAGGAATGCTAAGCTGGGTGTAACCTGTCTCAAGAAATATCAGGAAACAAGCACTTCTCTTCCAAATTTATGGGATCGAACAATTTGCATGAACTCGTCCTCAATACTTACATTTTGTAGCTGGTCTGCTCTTTGTTGCAAATCCTCTTGAGAAGACTCTTTATGAATACTTCGAAGAACGGAAAGCAAGTGAAAATCAAGACTATTCGAGTGATGTTGTTCGAGCTTGCAGTGAGGCAAAGCGGACAGGCAGCCCACTGCATAGAAAGGGCAACTCACAAGCCTCATTGGGCAAATGGTAACGCAATGCCTGTCCATCGCACGTCTCATGACACTGTCTGAACACATTTGTTCACACGGAATCATCTTGAAGGGACAAATAGAGTCGTGCCTCTCTGCATTTCTTTTAGAAAACAAAGCGTTACACCCCTCGCTTTTGCAAGTCGTAGACCTAAAGCTACAGCTCTCGGCATGCTCTGCGAGCTCTTCTTCAGAGTCGAATCTCATGTTGCAGTGATACATATTAGTGTAATCAATGTTCGTAACCAATGCCTGAGCGATGGCTTCCCTCTTATCCATCAACCAAAACCCGTTGACCTCCATCTCTTGAACGAGATCATCTATCTTGTCTTCTCTCTTCTCGCTCAGCATCCAGCCTGAGACTCGGCTGAACAAGTTCATCTTCGATTGTGCGAATTGCTCGACAAAATCAGAGATTACATCATAAGGGTGATCAATCGCCGCGCCTTCTGGACCACCCTCTACGACAACTGTCTCCGCCACAAAGCTTTCGCTTCTCTTGGTAACATACTCGACCATTTCTTGTCTCAAACCGGCGGCCACAGATGCCGGAGTTTTGAAGACATCACCGGATGTGTTGTCAACACAAGCTGTGGCTATTCCGGGAAGGAAAGCTTGAGCTATTTTTCGAACAAGTTCGACATCGTAGAGCTCGCATTCGAACAAGGAAAGCCCTTTTCCATTTTCAATCTTCTCTGGTTTGTGTTCTGGGTTTGTTGCAGGAAGATCTAGAGCTGAAGATACCTGGCAAAAGGAAAATTCAAGCCAAAAAAAAAAAAAAAAAAACACCCCTTAGAGATTGTATTTCGAAGCCTAGAAAAAAGATGGGACAAAATTCTTCAATATGCATATTTTGATGTGCAAAGTTCTAACGTTCAAGACTTGTTTTCATTTGCATTTCTCATTAGGCAAAGACTTTAAGCCCTTTTTAAATTTGTTCTATAAAAAATCTGGGTCTTGTTATATTGATGAAGAAATTATTTGCTTTTATTCTCATCACAATGCACATTTTCATAAACTCGCATGTCCACAGATCAAACCAGAAACAAAATAGAATTCGCACAAAATCATTCCATTTATCACAATCCGAACCCAAAAAAAAAAAAAAAAAGCGATCTCTGTTTTTCCATATAGAACACAAACCATTTTTTGCAAAAAAAAAAAAAAAAAAAAAAAAAAGAGAGAGAGAGAAAAATCCTCAGATTCACAAGAATTTTCATTTTCAGAAAATGAGAACTTACCTCCATTTTTTTCCCACAAGGGCTCTCGATGATCGATCCCTACTCTCTCAGCTTCAAAGTTTCAAGCTTTTTAGATCCATTTTTGAACTGCACCGAAACTCTCACACACCCAAAAAAAAAAAAAATCAAATGGTTTCCAAATATCAACAAAAGATAATTAAAAAAAGAATATTTCTCTTAAACCCTCTTGATCTTAACCCAGCTCCGCCGAATAATTTTGTGTTTAAGCTTTTTCTTTGTTTTTTAGCCAACTGTTATAACCGTCATTTTATTTTAATTTTAATTGTTTCTCTTTCGTTGACTGTAAAGAGTAGGCATAATACATTTTTACCCCTTAACTTATTCCATATTTCTTTCAGTCCCCACCTTCCAAAACATTCTTGAATTTTTAACCCTCGAAGTTATTCGATCTTCGCCCCTTCTATCAAATTTCATCTTCAAAAGTTTATCTAGGAAATCAACACGAGAAATTATGTTATATATCCACGAATTTTTGAGTATCAGAGATAGATCAAAATTAATACAAATTTATTATGTTAAAAGGTTTTTAACAATATGTCAATTGTTTGTTATAAATTTTTTTATAAATATTATTTTTTAATATTTTAAAACATGTCTTACTTTTTACGAATACATAAAAAAATTGTGTTCCTTGCTGCAATTTTTTTTAATTCTCTCTGAAAAATTGCATGTAATTGACATAAGGATTAAACTGGACAAATTTCTTATATTAGGACCAATTTAAGAGTATTTTAAAAAATAGGGACTGAAATGAGATTTTATCTATAATTCAGAGGGCAAGAAATGTGATTAAGCAATGCCAACGTGGACGGTCCGGATTGAAAGTAAAAGGCATACATTTTCACCGTGATTGATGCAAAAGGCAAAGCGACGAACTTTCTTCTTTGACGTGTGCTGTTTGGTTGCCGAGAAAGTGAGGGACGAAATTTTCAGTTCGCTAGGTCTCATCGTCGTTAACACGTTCTGATTCAACAGGTAAAAGGAGATCAATTTCTGACCTAAAGTCTCTGAGGTTAGGATTTATAATGGCAAAAGCTGAGAATTTTGCTTCCTCATAATCTTGACCTGAAAATTTCCGTTCTTTTGCTTTCTGTATATTTGGATTTTCCTATTTTCCTCCTTGTTATGCGTCGCTTTCTTGGTAAACAAACAGAAAGTCAAGCTCACTTCAGGAAATTAAGTACAGAGATTCAACTTCTTAGGTTTAGGGTTTAGAGTGGCAAGAGCTAAAGATTTTGCTTCCTTATGATCTTGACCTGCAAATTTCGGTTTTTTTTTTTTAGGTAGATTTGGATTTTCCTATTCGCCTCCTTAATATTCGTCGCTTTTTCGGCAAACAAACAGCAAGTCAGGTTCACTTCAGGAAATTGAGTACGGAGATTCAATTTCTCAGGTCTAGGGTTTCCAATGGCAACAGCTACATATCCACCACCGCCGCCATTTTATCGTCTCTACAAGGATTACCTTGAAGATCCTAAATCGGCTCCAGCGCCGCCTCCGCCGATCGAAGGGACATACACTTGCTTCGGAGCCAATTACACCGTGAGATTTTCCTCAATCCTTTTCCCATTTGTGGCTCCCAGAACAATTCGTGTGAACATTGTGAATTAGATTGTGATTGAAAGTTTGTTTGAGATTTCAATTCCAGATTTTTTTGGTATGGGAATAGTAAAAGGAACGTAATTTCAATGTCTTGAACTTCATGTGGAAAAAAAAACGTAATTATTTGGCTTAATTATCATTCTTATTTTCTCTAATTCTTGGTGATTAACTTGTTTTGTGCAGACCGATGACGTGGTTCCGAGCTTAGAAGAGCAGGGTGTTCGCCAGTTGTACCCGAAAGGATCGAATATTGGTACCGGAATTTGATAGCTATTGATTTCTATCATCATATTAAAGTGATGTTTTTCAGAGTTTAGGAATTGTTGATTGTTAATATTCTTGTTTGGTTGAGTTATAACTTAGACTAAGTGCTTTGGTGCATTGAACTGATGAAATCCCTCTAATTACCTTGGAAAATTACTGACCAAATGAATAAGTGAAGTGAAGTCAGCGAGGGAGGAATTTTAGAATATTGGTGTTTGACATAGTAACTTCACGACCCTGTTCGGTTTTCATTTTTCTGTCTGATTGATCATGTGAAGCTGGGGGAAAAAATGACTTGTACTCAATTGGTTTTTGACAAAATATTGGCGAAGTAGGTCTTAAGAAATGTGATGTTTTGTATGTGTTTGTTTTGATCTTTGTTCTTTCCATCGAGGTCTTTAGCCCGCTGTTCTAATCATTATCACGAACTCTTTTAGATTTTAAGAAGGAGTTGAGATCGCTCAACAGAGAATTGCAGCTGCACATTTTGGAGCTAGCAGATGTTCTCGTCGAGAGACCGTCGCAGTACGCAAGGAGAGTGGAGGATGTATCCCTTATATTTAAAAACTTGCATCATCTCCTCAATTCGCTACGGCCTCATCAGGTTAAAATATTATGCAGTGAATATAGCATTGTTATGGTGTGATTTAGAATGCATTTTACCATGTCGTGTCATTATCACCTTGCAGGCTAGAGCGACTCTCATTCACATTCTAGAACTCCAGATACAAAGTCGAAAACAAGCCGTTGAGGACATTAAAAGGTACACAATAAACGGGTTACTAAGATATTGAACTTGTGCATAGAGGTAAAGCTAGAACTTTTTTCCTGTGGTACCTTGAACATTTGAAAGAACATTGCTATCTTTGTTGGTTTCGATTCATTTTTCTTTGCTCTATTTTTATTTTTATTTTTTTGGGCTTGTCTTAGAAGGAGAGAACAAGCTCAGAGACTTCTCAAGGAGGCACTTGGAACATTGGACACACAATAATACAAATGTTTTTTAGTGTTAAAATTAGGGACTCTTGTAATGTTTGTTCTGACCGAGGTAACTGAAGCTTTTTGGAAATTCGAATCGAGAAGCTTTGTGTATTAGTCTTTGGTAGTGTAGTATGTGTTAAATGATTTATGTATTAGAAACTGTTTGTGTCCTTTCTTTTTATGCTTTTATTCTATAGAGCAAGATAACATTGGATCTTCCAATTGGTTTGAATATAGGTAGTGAAAGGATATCTTGTAATAGTGGTTAAAACTTAAAACTATAATTTAGCTCTTCAAGGTGTTATATTTATCGTAAATGGGAAAAAATATTGTTTGGATTCGTTTCGTTTGACATTGCTCATAGAGCTGCTTTAGACTAAAAAAATATGACACTTGAAATCGACGAAGACAGGGGAGTGATCGTTGGTGCAAAAAGAGCACTGAGGCATCTAGATGTAGGACACATGAATGAATCAATCTCATGGTGGAACGAGAGGGATTATGAGACTGTGCAGTCAAGGAATTCTGAGATTGTGTATGTATAAAATTGCACAATTAAGAGCTTAAAGGATTTAATGAATATTACTTATACTAACAAGATGTATCTTTTTTTTCGGAAGTCCATAACGTAAGAACTTTAGAGTTAAACATATTTGATCCAGAAAATAGTCTATTAAAAAAAATCTAAAAGAAGTAAATGTTGCCACTATTGATTGTATTTCTAATTTTTAAAATGACAAAAATACTCCTAATTAGTTAGCTCGCTTATGTTAATCGCTGTGTTATATGTACTATTGGTATTTTTACTAATCTAGATCCACAATACTTTAATTATGATTTATGTATTTAAAGTAGCTTGGAAGTAAAATTTATATAAATCGTTAGATTTACTTTTCTAAGTTGTGAGGTTAACAAAAAGATAAATTACTATGTTGTTCCTAGCTCTCCTCCTCTTGACTTCATTTGTTTAAAAAAAAAAAAGCAATTAGATCAAATAATTGGTATTTTTCAAATTTTCCCAATTTTTCTCTACTAATTATCTCTAAAAAGTAAACAAACTAGCATGTGGGCCCAAACAGCTTCATTTTTATTGAGAAATTTTAAAAAATGCCATTTTTGGACATTTTTTTTTAATGTCACTTAAAAGAAAGTTTGCGGTTCATGTCACTTTTAAGTAATGAACTTGACTAAATTGTCTTTTTTTTTTTTTACAAGAAAGAAAGAAGGAAGAATGGGGGAATATAGTAATTTGATGATGAAAAATGTGATATAACATATAATAGTGACATAAGTTACAAACTTGAATGAGAAAATTGAGGAATGCCCAATTCTTGACACAATTATAATCTATACCCTCTGTGAGTTGCACTTTTAATTTATACCTCTAAATTTATACTACAATTATAGAGTAAAAATAAAGGAAATACACTACTCGAGACATAGATTATTAAGTGACATAAAAAAAGGCTTTATTTTGAAATTCAACCTAATTTTTTTGTTTGTTTGTTTGTAGGCCTTTGACACAAAGCGGACCCAATGACTCAACAAAAGCCCAATCCACTATCCATACAAAAAAAAAAAAAAAAAAAACACGTGAGAGAAGAGAGAGAAACCAAAGCAGCGATCGGTACCCGAAACACTCATCGGAGCAACCACTTCACATTTCCCACCCTATTAATAATAGTTCTCTTTCTATTCCTATTCCCCCAAAAAAAGGAAAACTCGGAACAAAATACAAATCTCTCTCGCTCTCCAAGGCTGTCCGTACAACGCCACGTGTACTCTGCGAGAAACGCACTGTTCAACAAACAGGCAACAACAACACAAGTGAAAGCGCTCTCTCTCTTGTAAGCCCTAGAAAAACTTTATTTTCCCGGGAAACAAACAGAACAGAACAGAACAGAGAGTGGGAAATTCGGAACCTTATTCTTTCCGCTAATGGCGGTTTCAGAGAAGTTGACGACGAAGCTTGCGCTCGAGGTTCTCTCTTGTTCCTAGGCCCTAGAGTTTTGTTTCATTTCTTTTCTTTCGATTCGAGGTTTTTCGTTCTCGGCGATGGCGCTCTCGGAAGAGGAGTGCTCGTCGGCGAAATCGAGATCGTCGTCGTCCTCGGCGGCGTCGAGCAGCAGCAGCGCCGGCGCCGGCGGAAGCCGGAATCACTACCTCGCCAAGTGCGTCCTCAGAGGAAGCGTGGTTCTTCACGTCGTCTATGGCCGAATCCGCTCTCCGACCTCCTACGACGTCGTTTTCGGAAAGGTTCTCTCTCTCTTTCAATGCCTCAACTTTTCTTTCATTTTCTTAGAAACTTCTTTTGTCGTGCTTCGCTGATTGATTAGACTGTTATGTAATGATTTTTTTTTTTGTTTTGATAAATTTAACAGTGAGTTCTTTTGTGTCGAGCTTCAAACTGTAATCTTTGTTTTTTTGGTTTGATTTGAAATCTTAATAGCTGTACTAATCTTTTCTTTTTCTTTTTTTTTTTTTCATTTATGTTTGGTTTGTAACAGAATTTCTTAATTTTCAGTTCGCGATATGGAAAATTAATTACTTTAAAACGATTTTTAGTGTTAATTCTCTGCCAATTGCACAGTTAGTAGTTTGCTTTTTTCATTTAGCTTGAAAATCAGATAATCTTTAAAAAAAAAAAAATCAATCATCAGATACTGGATATTTTTCTCTTTGGGGTATGAGTTCTTAGTTTTAGTGTCTGAAGAGTTAACTTAGCTAAATTCTATGTATAATCTCGTGTGCAAG
Organism: Boehmeria nivea var. tenacissima; assembly: GCA_018132145.1. Lineage (NCBI taxonomy): Eukaryota > Viridiplantae > Streptophyta > Magnoliopsida > Rosales > Urticaceae > Boehmeria > Boehmeria nivea. Next base: position 12,150,510 of record CM030884.1, on the reverse strand, counting down.
ATTATTTCTGTAGTTTTCCTGATTGAATCCGATTTGTTGGTGATTCTTTACAATTCAAGCAGTTACATCTTTCGATTAGTTTATATAGACTTTACCTCTTTTCATCACAAACTGAGTAGTGGTTGATTGTTATTTCTGTGTCATGTATAAAAATTGCATCAGGAGACGTCCATAGAACTGGTAGTAATAGGAGAAGATGGGATTTTGCAATCCGTAAGTGATCAGCCCGTGTTTGGGACAATTAAAGACCTTGCCATTCTACCGTGGAAAGATAAGTTTTGCCCGCGTAACCCACAGGTCCGCCAGTTCAAGTATAATTTGATTTTGGCATGATTTGTTTTTTTCTTACTCTCGGATTATTACATGTTGCCCTTTTCATTCCATAGATGCTAGGTAGAGACTTTTTACTAGTTCTTTCTGATTCTGGGAAGCTCTCGGTTTTATCTTTCAGCAACGAAATGCACAGGTATATTTTTGGGTGTTCCCTTGCTTTCTTCATTTTTGTAATCAGTAGTTTAACTCTGGTTACTATTTATGAGCTGATCGTTAGTTTGTCACAAATAGGTTCTTTCCTGTGACACAAATACAACTTTCAAACCCTGGAAATTCAAGGGATCAGCTTGGAAGACTGTTAACTGTTGATTCCAGGTGAAGTCATAACTTTACTTGTGCGAGCATATGTGAATTTTGATAATTTTTCCCCTCTTCTTGTGCTCCTAGTTTCTCTTGCTCAGAATTTAGGTCATGAAGTGGAGCTTTATTATGATAGGGTTTAATTATTTGTCACCGTCTTAACTTCTTATTTTGGTGTTCAACTTGGAAAATTCAAGCAATAATATCCTTTTAACTTCAAAATTCAATGGAGTAAATTTTATATCACCAAGGGTATGTGACTACAGTAATATCTATGTTTCAGTCCCTGTTGAAACTATTTAATTGGTTGAGCCTAAATTTGCAAAAATGTTGGGACGAGCTTGAAGAATGCTATATGATGAACCAGTTTTATGCTTCTGTTTATTTTTGGTGGTACTTTTTGTAATGCAACAAATTATATGGACATCAACTCCAGTACGAACTGATGTCAACTAGTGTGTTGAAGTAGGGAATATATTCTTAGTTTGTGCATTTAAGGTATTTTGCTTCTAATTTCGTTTCATACACTATATTTTGCATCCAAAATATTGTGATGAAATTTTAAGGAAAGAAGAGAAGACGAGAGCCACTAGAATTTCATCCATTTTCTTTAATTCTTACTTGTAAACTTTTATTTTGCAGTGGATCTTTCATTGCTGTGAGTGCCTATGAAAATCAGTTGGCTGTATTCTCTGTTTCAATGTCTGCTGGCAGTGATATTATAGACAAGGTACTTTTGATGCTAACATGCAGCTTCTACTTTATTATGGAGGTTTCCACTCTGCTTTATTTATTAGAGCAACATCTTAAAGTCTTTTCCTTTGTTACCATTGATTGATAACCTGAGTTTTCATGCAAAGTTATTGAGTTTTTCTGTTCCTCCATTTCAGAAAATGTTTTATCCCTCCGAAAATGAAGGAGATTTAAGCACAGCTAGAAGCATTCAAAAGAACACTATAAATGGTACCATATGGAACATGTGCTTTGTTTCAAGAGATCCTTCTCAACCAAGCAAGGGGCATTACCCTGTGCTAGCCATCCTTCTGAATAAGTATGAAAATTATGAGCTTTCCCTGAAGTCTTTTCTCTTGAACCTTTTGATGTTTTACTGAGGTTTTTCTATAATGAAAAATGAACTATTTTTTTTTTTTTTTGCCTTTCAGAAAAAGAGCACTCCTTAACGAACTTTTGTTATTGGGATGGAACTTTAGAGATAATACTGTCTCTGTGATATCACAGTATGTTGAAGCTGGGCCGCTAGCTTATGACATTGTTGAAGTCCCTCATTCCTATGGATTTGCGATTATGTTCCGGGTTGGTGATGCTCTCTTGATGGATCTTAGAGATGTGCACAACCCTTGTTGTGTTTATAGAACAAACTTAAATTTTCTACCTCATGCAGTTGAGGAGCATAATTACGTTGAAGAGTCATGCAAGGCACAACATGACGTTGATGATGAAGGTTTGTTTAATGTCGCTGCCTGTGCTTTGCTTGAGCTTCGCGAGTATGATCCAATGTGCATTGATGGTGATGAAAATGTAAATATTAGCTACAAGCATGCATGTTCATGGAGTTGGGGACCAGGAAACGTTAAAAATCCAAGGATGATATTTTGTTTAGATACTGGAGAATTTTTCTTGTTTGAATTTTGCTTTGATTCCGGTGGTGTTAAGGTTATTCAATCTGATTGTCTTTACAAAGGTTTACCATGCAAGGGTCTTTTGTGGGTTGAAGGTGGTTTTCTTGCTGCTCTCGTTGAGATGGGGGATGGAATGATCATGAAATTGGAAGATGAAAGGCTGATTTGCTGTAGTCCTGTTCAAAACATTGCTCCAATCTTGGATATGACGATTGTTGATTACCATGACGAGAAACACGATCAAATTTTTGCGTGTTGTGGGGTTGTACCAGAGGGATCATTAAGGATTATTCAAAGTGGAATTAGTGTAGAAAAGCTACTTAGGACGGCTCCTATCTATCAAGGCATAACTGGGACTTGGACGGTTCGGATGAGAGTAAATGATTCCTCTCACTCATTTCTTGTGCTATCATTTGTTGAAGAGACTAGGGTATTATCAGTTGGTTTAAGCTTTACCGATGTGACTGATTCAGTTGGTTTCCAACCTGATGTTAGTACTTTAGCGTGTGGCCTTGTGAATGATGGATTGCTTATCCAGATTCATCAGCATGCAGTAAGACTTTGTTTGCCCACTAAACTTGCCCATTCCGAAGGAATCTATTTGCCTTCTCCAGTCTGTGTATCTTGGTGTCCGGATATGAGTATCAATTTGGGGGCTGTTGGACATGATCTGATAATCGTTTCTACTTCTAATCCTTGTCTCTTATTTATTCTTGGTGTCAGATTGGTATCGGCACATAGCTATGAAATATATGAAAGGCAGCATTTGAGATTGCAGTATGAGTTATCATGTATATCTCTGCCTCAAAAGCGTTTTGAGGGGAAAAGCACAAACCATCCAAAAGATGCTGCAGATGATGGCTATTTGAGTGCCCTTCCATCCAGCATTGACATCAGTAAATCTTTTGTTGTTGGGACACATAAGCCTTCGGTAGAGGTATTGGTCTTTGATCCTGATGAAGGACTAAGACTTCTTGCGAACGGAACAATTGCACTTACAAATGTTATGGGAATTGCTATCACTGGTTGTGTTCCTCAAGATGTCCGGCTTGTTTACGTTGATCGGCTTTATGTACTTTCTGGACTGAGGAATGGCATGCTACTTCGTTTTGAGTGGCCTTCAACCTCTACAATTTCATCATCAGTGTCTCCCAATCAGAGTACTCGTTCTTCTGTTCTACATACAGGTCCTGTTCTTTCTAGCATATCGGAACCAAATAGTTTTGCTCCAAAAAGCAATGATCTAACATTTCCCGAGAAGACGAAGTTCAGAGTTCCTTTTAATCTTCAATTGATTGCCATTCGTCGCATTGGCATCACTCCTGTTTTCCTAGTTCCATTGAGTGACTCTCTGGACACTGATATTATTGCTTTAAGTGACAGACCGTGGTTGTTGCACACTGCAAGGCACAGTCTCTCTTATACATCTATTTCATTTCAGTCTTCAACACATGTGACTCCTGTTTGTTCCGTTGACTGCCCTAAGGGTATTTTGTTTGTTGCAGAGAACAGTCTACATTTGGTAAGAACTGTAATCATATTATTAGACCTTGAGTGTCGTGCTATCTTCAACTGATACCGTAGTTGATTCTTCATATATTTTGAAAGTGAGGGTACAGTTTATTTCATTGAGCCAGTCTTAACAATGATATGTTTTTGGCTTGATTCTTATTCGTTTGTTTCTCCGTTCTCTGTTTAAATTTTTAACCTATTTCTTGTTATGATTTTGATCACTCGAATACGAATCATTTAATGAATATATATACGTACGAATTGATTTGGTCCCTTTTTGTTCGTTATAGCGTGATGTCATGCATTGTGTATTGAGTTATGAACTTTGGCTCCATTCTGCTTGATAGTAAAATGTTAGATGCATTGTCACGGCCAAGTTCTGGGGTCACCAGATTAGTAGGGATTGTGCGTGTGATGTCATAAACTGTGTGTGCATGTCCCTTTTCTTCTTTTTTCTTTTTTTCCCCTTTAGATTTGTTTGTTTTTTACCTGATCTATTTGAGATCTTTTAGGTGGAGATGGTGCATACTAAGAGGATTAATGTTCAGAAGTTTAATCTTGGAGGCACTCCTCGGAAGATTGTGTATCATAGTGAAAGCAGGTTACTGCTTGTGATGAGGACTGAACTAACAAACGATACATGTTCATCTGATATATGTTGTGTAGATCCTCTTAGCGGGACAGTGCTCTCGTCCTTTAAACTTGACCATGGAGAAACAGGAAAATCCATGGAGTTAGTGAGAGTAGGGAATGAACAGGTTCTTGTTGTTGGAACCAGTCTGTCTTCTGGTCCAGCCATAATGCCCAGTGGTGAGGCTGAGAGGTGTACCATCTGTTCCCCACATTTTATTTGTACTTGTCTACGTACTTTGATGCATATGTCCTAAGTCTTACCCATTTCAACTTTTAATTTGTAAAGTAACCTGTTGCTGGTATTCACTGTTTGACCTGGAAAGCTTTCTGTCAAAACTTATGTTTATATGTGTTTGGTAATCATATTTCCTTCCGTAATCAGCAACATGATGTAATCCTAACTGAGCTTTTCTGAACAGTACAAAGGGCCGTCTTATTGTTCTCTGTCTTGAACACGTGCAAAACTCAGATAGTGGGTCAATGACATTCTCTTCAAAGGCAGGGACATCTTCTCAACGAGCATCACCCTTTACCGAAATTGTTGGATATACTGCAGAACAACTATCTAGCAGCAGCCTGTGCAGTAGCCCAGATGATGCTAGCTGTGATGGAATCAAGCTCGAGGAAACTGAAGTGTGGCAGTTACGGTCGGCTTATTCAGTTACGTGGCCTGGAATGGTACTTGCGATCTGTCCTTATCTCGAGCGCTATTTTCTGGCATCTGCTGGTAATGCTGTAAGTCACAAACATTTTTCTTTGTCTCTTGTTTCTTTCTCACTTTATTCTTCTATATGCTTCTTCTTTTAGAAGCAAAATTGCATATTTATTCTAAATTTATATGTGTTTAGATGCTTAAATTATTCTTCTTTGGTTTCAGTTTTATGTCTGCGGTTTTCCAAATGACAATTCCCAAAGGGTGAGAAAATTTGCTGTTGGGAGGACAAGGTTTATGATTACATCTTTGACTGCGCATTTTACAAGAATTGCTGTTGGCGATTGTCGGGATGGTATCCTTTTCTTTTCTTATCATGAAGTAAGTGGCATGTTTGTTCTGGTTACTGTGTTCTGTTTTAGGTAGAAGAGTTTGCTTCTTTCTTCTGGCTAATTCTTTTTGTTCAATCTCCTTTTTCCCCATTCTTGGAAGTTAGTCCTAATTTTCTCCCCTAGTAATGGCAAGAGTTTGGTATGCTTCTTTTCTGATACTTGTTTTGACATGTTGCCATTGCTTTCTTGTATGACAGGATGCTCGAAAGCTGGAGCAACTGTATTGTGATCCATCTCAAAGACTAGTCGCTGACTGCACTCTCATGGATCTTGATACTGCTGTTGTAACTGATCGTAAGGGGAGCATTGCCGTTCTTTCATCCGCGGGTTATTTAGAAGGTAAAAGTGTGATAATTTTCCCCAGTAATCGGACAATGATGTGTTTTAACAAACTTAAGTTAAGAGTCCTAATTGATTGACTAATTTTTACGGAGATTTTCTCGCTCGAGTTTCACAAGAAGATCACTCGGATTTTAAAGATGAAGTAGGATATTAAAGTGCGTTTAGGAGTTTGACCTTAGAGATAAATGTTTATGCTTAGGACTCTACTTTTTCCTCGAGGAATGATAATAAGAGAAATAAAGATGCACGACTTTTGCAACTTCACATTGACAGCAGTTAGTACTGTTATTTAGCCATCGGTATGATCTACTAACTTCACATTGACAGCAATTAGTAATGTTATTTGGCCATCGGTATGATCTACTAGTTACCTTAGAGATAAATGTTTATGCTTAGGACTCTACTTTTTACTCGAGGAATGATAATAAGAAGAGAAATAAAGTTGCACGACTTTTGCAACTTCACATTGACTGCAGTTAGGAATGTTATTTACCCATTGGTATGATCTACTATCTATCTTGAGTAGGGAAATTAACTATAGCAACCTGTTTTAGTCTCTTTGTGAAGATTAATAAGCATGAAACTGCATTAACTTTTTCTAGGGTGAGGCAACATATAGGGTCGCTACGGATGTTCTAATTGTAATACGATTGGAATTTTTTATTCTATATGTATCCTAACAAGGAATTATACTCTAGTTCCAAAAAGGTGATGGGTACCACTTTGAACTTTATATATATTTTTTCTCTTCATTCTGATGGTGCTCATGTGTTTCGACTGGAAAAGAATTTCTCTCAACTTTTTATTACTCTCTTCCCAGATAATGCAAGTCCAGAATGCAACTTAGCAGTAAGCTGTGCCTATTACATGGGTGAGGTAGCTATGAGCATCAGAAAGGTACATCCTTGTGTTGAATTTTCACTTTACCTTTCTGTGAGAGCATCCATTATTCAAGTCCCATTCTGGTTTCTGATAGAGTCTTATCACATATTATTATTATTTTTTCTGCAGGGATCATTTTCATATAGACTACCAGCTGATGATATATTAAAGGGAAGCAACATGAAGATTGATTATGCGCACAACACAATTATTGCCAGTACCCTGCTGGGAAGTATTATAACTTTTGTTCCTCTATCAAGGTATGGTACATAATTTCGTATATGTTTCTCCTTAAGTGCTCCCTTGGACTGGATTCAAGTCTCCTCTATCATTGTGTCATAATCTTCTTAATTCTAATACCGTGCCAAGAGCATTAAGTATGCCCTATCTACCTATAGAGTTTTCAGCAACTCCAGATTCCTCCATTAATTCAACGTTCTACAATGGTTATATGTTTGATATTTACACATAAAAGCCTGGAGCTCTCATATTTGCAGAAATTTATCTTTTAGGTATCAGAATCGGAACTGGGGAAGGAATGAGCTTCTTCATATTTAAAACTGTTGTATATCTGTTTTTTTAGTTTTTTTTGCTCTGTTGAGCTGAATTCTAGTTGGAATTTAGTTAAGGTTTTTAGAAATGATGCTGAAGGTCTAGCCTCTCTAGCAAAAATCTTATTCTATCAGATTCCATAACCACGACGTCACCAATGTTATTCATGGATGTTTTGGATTGTTTCTAATTCTTTGTTGTGCTGTGGATTCTATAATTCTTTTCGATTTATATTTACAAACATCATTTTTTGTAGGCAAGAATATGAACTCTTGGAAGCAGTCCAAGCTAGACTTGTGGTTCACCCGTTGACTGCTCCTATTCTCGGAAACGATCATAATGAGTTCCGTGGCCGTGAAAGCCCGGTAAGAAAAAAGCCTAGTACTCTTTTCCTTGTACTGCCATGTTTTCATAGACTCGTACAATTTCTGTGTATGGAAAACATGGTAATAAATTATTACTTATTTTCTGTCCTTTCTTTGGATTTGACTTAATCTCTGTGCATGGGATAGATGGTAATTATTGATGATGGTAGTCATTGATCATATTCGGATAGATGGTAATTATTGATGATGGTAGTCACTGATTATATTCGTTCTTTATCTATTATTTCTTACGTTCGCATTATGCAATTGGTTTTAGGTACTTGTCCTTCTCAAAAGCTTGTACATGGGTTCTTTTTGGCTTTCGTATTATTTCAGAGGATACCATATTGCTGGTTTTCTGTTTCGTACTTTGTTTTCATCCTTGACTCACATTTATTGTTTACTGTTTTAGAAGTATTATCTTGAAGTCCTTAAATCACGGCATTGTATGATCCATTTTGTAACGTGCTTGCTCGTGTTACGTGTTACGCGTCTTGTTTATTCCTTCTGACAAGAAACTATCTATACTTGTTACAGACTGGAGTACCTAAAATTCTCGATGGCGATATGCTCTCTCAGTTCTTGGAACTCACGAGCATCCAACAAGAAGCCATATTGTCATTACCTCTTTGCACAAAAGATGCGGTAAGCTCGAGTACAAAATCGTCACCGCCACCTATCCCCGTCAATCAGGTCGTGCAGCTCCTGGAGCGAGTCCATTATGCCCTTAACTGAGTATGTATGTTCCCATTTCCCCGACTTGTTCACATGTTACCGAAACAGATTTTCCATGTTTGAGGAAGCATGTGAACCACCCTTCTCATATGCCAAGATTTTCTATTGGGGCATATTCGCATGTCCTCCGATGACTCTCCCGAGCCATAAAAGCCAAGCCACAAAACTGAATACCTCACAGTACTGACAGAGTGACAGTGTGTTTCCAAAAGTTACAGTTAAGTTTGAGCTAAAATCGCACAAAAAAGGCTCACTCTCAACCCTAAATCTAAATCCAAACAACAGATGAACTGCGCGAGAAGGCATGTTTGAGATTTTTTTCCATTCATTTCTGTGTAATTAACTCCTGCTTTAAATTATTATAACCTTAAAAATGTGTTGTTGACAATATGACATTTGAGGAAGAAAGACGCTGATACATAAAAATAATTCTGTAGATCAATAGCTGGACGCCGTTTTTTATTTCTTTTCTTTTGGTTATAAATAAAGCTGACTGCAAATAAATATTGTAATGTGTTTGCCTTATAGATTTTTCTTATTGTATGTTAGCACATTTTAATTTTCCTAAAGACGTCTAGATCAGTAAATAAATAACTTTTTCCTCGCATTTTCAATATGTATATTCGTAAAGCATTACCACATTTTTTTGTCAATCAATATATCAAAAGAATGGATTATCATCGACGAGCAATTGGAGCAATTTGTCTAGTAATCAGCTAGAATTATTTGTGTATATGTGATACATAGATGTAAATAAATTTTTGAAAGTAGTGTTTTAATCGAGTTTAAGTAAGCATGTGTACGATGTAAATTGCAGTTCTAGTATTATACATGTTTAGCAAATCGAGAGATCTTATGACTGATCAAAATTAATTCTGGTGGTTCACATATTAGAGGAGTGATCAAATCAAAATCAGACTTAATTTTGTTAATTATGATTGATCAAAATTCGTGTGGTTTATATATTTTAATAATTTTTTTGTTACAATCTTACAAAATTTGTTATAACTGTAGAACAATTTAATATCAAATAATTTACTTAAAAAAATTAAACTCTCTTAAACTCTTAATTTTACTGTTCATGTTATTTTCATAACAAAATTGTTAACAGAGCAGCCAAAAAAAAAAAACTTTTAATGCGGCTCGCGCACACAATTTTCATTATTTCAAATATATCGCACGTTTGGTATATTTGGATCTTTAATTAATCCAAATTATTACAAATCATAATCATAGTAATATTAACAATTCTGAATTTGGTTAATGATTAGGCTCATTACTCATAGAATAATATATCACAGATCCCAAAATCCGACAGAATCGCGGATGTTTTGGGTCTTTTTTCGAACTTGCTAGATGCTAATTTGTAAAATATGCCGACATAACAAAAACCGCACATACATCTTTATGCAATATCTTAATTTTCACATGAAATATATATCTATATATATATATATATATATTCCAGTGCAGTGATCAAACTCCCAATTTGTAACACATGCAAAATGGACAAGTCCATGGAATTGGTCGATCTTTCCCAACTTCCCAAAGCCAAAGGTTGGTCCAAACCCGGCGTTACCTTATACCAAGGTTGTTGGGTTCGGTCCCATCTTCTTCCAAACGTCGTCGCATTTCAGCAACAATTCCAAATCCAGCAAGAAGACACCACCATCATTCTGGCCTCGCACCCCAAATCCGGCACCACTTGGTTGAAGGCCCTCTTGTTCTCCATCGCCAACCGCACCCGCTACGCCCCCTCAGACACCCCTTTGCTCACCTCCAACCCGCACGACCTCGTTCCCTCTCCGGAGTCGGGCCGAGACGTTTGCTCGTTGCGGCTGTTTGGCACGCACATTCCCTATTCTTTGCTGCCGGAATCCATCGCTGGCAAGAGCTCCTCCTCTTCCAAGTGCCGGATCGTCTACATATGCCGGAACCCTCTTGACACCATCGCTTCCTTCTGGAACTTCATGACGCGCGGCCATCCCTTTTGCTACGGGCCGGGATGGACGGTGGAGGAGTGCGTTGAGACGTTCTGCCGAGGGGAGAGCCTGTACGGGCCTTTCTGGGACCACGTGTTAGGGTTTTGGAAGGCGAGCCTGGAGGCGCCGGAGAAGGTGTTGTTCCTCAAGTACGAGGACATGTTGGGGGACACCGCTTCGCATGTGAAGCGGATCGCGGAGTTTGTAGGGTTTCCTTTCTCCGAGGAGGAAGAGACTAGTGGTGCAGTCAAGCAAATAATAGAGCTTTGTAGCTTGAGGAGCTTGAAGGAACTGGATGTGAACAAGCACGGCAAGGCAAGTGTCGTACCTGGCTTGGAATATAAAGTTTTTTTCAGAAAAGGGCAAGTTGGTGATTGGGTTGAACATCTCAGTCCGTCCATGGTGGAAAGAGTTAAAAGGGTTATGGAAGAGAAACTGCACGGTTCTGGTTTAACGTTTAAGTACTCAGTTTAAGCTATATGGAAAGAGATTAATCTCTACATATATCATGTTGTTATTACTCTTTTCATATTGTATGTTCTATGTGTGTGATGAATTCCGTGTGCAACAATAAAATGGGCTGTGTTGTTGTTCGATGCTGTGTTCTAAATTACTTCCTTATTAGTCTTTGAGGTGTTTAAGTGACTTTATAATGACTTGTTTGGAGTTCAATATATGTTTGATCGATTCATATAAAAGGGAAAAAAAAATGCAATTGCTATCGTAGCATTAATATTTTTGTATTTTCCGTGAATTATGGATTGTCAACTCCTAAGGCAGATCTAAATTCATATTAATAGAAATTAATGTATATCAATAACCTTTTAACAAAGAAATATAAAAGCATGCCAATTAAAAAAAAAAAAAAGAAGAAAGATAAAGACAGCATTTTAAAATTCACACCGACATTGCTTTTTCTCTTCTCCACAAGAAGGGATGGGGACAGGGGACAATTTTGCAAGATTAGAGAGAGAATTAAAAATTTCCCACTAAATCTCTTGTCAAATATACTACTAAACTATTTATTTTATTACAATACAAAATTCCATTTACTGACAATGACAAAAAGTGAAGATTCAATATTATCAAGATGTATTAAATCTTGTGATCGTTAATATATATATATATAATGGTAAATTACTATAATTATATAGTTGTGGAACCCAATCACGGGTTCGATGTTATTGTAAAAATGACATGCAAGCATGAAAACAACATATTTTTGTATAAAACGACAATGAGGGCTGAAAAACGACAATGTAAGTAAAAAGCGACAATTTTTGTAGGAAACGACACTTTTTGACAAAATGACTTCTTTTTCTTTTAAATGACATTAAATACTTAAAATTACAATGAGAGCCGAAAACCGCCATTTTTTTTTAGTTAAAAAACGAGACTTAAAAAAAAACGACATCTTTTTATGTAAAACGACATAAAACGACACAGTTTTTGTATAATAAACAAGAGAAAATACAATAAATGACCCCTGGGTTTATGGGTAATTCCACGACCCCTCCTTCGGTTTACTATAATTCCTTAATCACCCTTAAATTTTTAAATTCGGTTCAAATTTAACCCCTCCGTTGACTTAGCGTTGAAATAAGGTGTAAAATGTCGGAAATGCCCCTATATAAAACTACGTCGTTTTGGTATAATGAGCAATAAATCTATTAGAATCCCATTTATTCTTGCATCCAAACAGGTCCAAATTATTAATACCTTTTATTTATCTATTTATTTATTTTTCATTTTTTGGGTTTGGTTCGTTGAGAGGGGCGGCGGGGCTGTTTGTGGAGGGGCGGCGGGCTGTTCGCGGAGGGGCGGTGAGGCTCGCAGTGGGGTTCGCGAAGGGGCGGCGGGGTTCATGTGGATGGGCGGCGGGGCTGTTTGTGGAGGGGCGGCGAGGCTCGCGGGGGGATTCGTGGAGGGGCAGCGAGGCTCGCGGGGGGGATTCATGGAGGGGCGGCGGGGATGTTCGGAGAGGGGCGACGAGGCTCGCGGCGAGGTTCACGAGGAGGGAAGGGCTGCGGGGCTAATCGCAGAGGGGCGGTGAGGTTCGCGGGGTGGGGCGGCGGGGCTGTTGGCGGAGGCTATTCACGTAGGGGGTTCGTGAGGAGGAACGGCAGGGCTGTTGGCTCCGATCTCCAAACCCCGACCACCGATCTCCAACCCTTGCCTCCGCGCGACCTCTGATCCACGACCCCTGCCTCCGTCCGACCACTGATCTCCAACCCTCGATCCACGACCTCGATCTCCAACCCCAAACTTCCACCGATCTTCGAACCCCAACCTCGAACCTACCAATGCCAACCTCTGAAACCCGACCCCAAACCCATCGACCTACGAACCGCGACCCCCAAACCCCGACCTCCAAAATCCCAACCTCCAAATGCCGGCCGCCGTCAAACCCCCTACCTTTGAACCCCGACCCCCAAACCCATGACACCCACAGACCCTCGCTCGCCAACCTCGAACCCAAAATCTCTTTTTTTTCTTTTTTTTTTTTTTTTGGCTTACAAGCCTTTGAGAAAATTTGGGAATTATGTTGTTCTTAAACTGGATAGCTGACTTGGCAATTCTAGTATAAGATAAATGACATAGCAATAAGGGTAGTTGTGGAATTGTAAAAAATATTCACGATTTTTTCAACGTCAAGTCAACGGAGGGGTTATATTTGAACCGAACTTAAAAACATAAGGATGACTAAGGAATTATAGTAAACTGAAGGAGGTGTCGTAGAATTACCTAAAAACCCAGGGGTCATTTAGGGTATTTTCCCAATAAACAAATATTAAGAAATAAGATAAAATAAAACATTACGCATAATAACTTATGAAATATAAAATAACAAATTTATTTTTTAATAAAATAATAACCAATATTTATTAATTTATAATGAATAAAATCAATATAATACATAATAATAAATAAAATACCTAATGATAATAAATATTACTTATGGAAATAAAATAAAATACATAATAAATAAGTTATAAATAAATTAACAAAGAAGTATTATTTTTAATAAATAAAATACTAAAAATTATTATTACTAAATAAAAATAATAAAATATCAAATCAAGAGATTATTAAGCAAATAATCATTTTTCAAATGATGTTTTAAGAAAATAGCCAATATATATTTGCATAAATTATATAAATAGTCATTTCTTTAAGTGTATGATGATTACATGATATTATAATTTTACCTTTATGTTTTTAATTTTTTATGAATTAATGACTAATTTTTTTGTTTTTGAAAACGTTAATTATTTCCTTTAAATATTGATAAAAAAATAATCAAATATCAAATAGGTCCAAATATTAAATACGATTCAATGCACACTAATAAATGGTGCACATTTGCTCCACAGACTCCAGCAAGATGTCGCTCGACAAGACTTTGATAAGATACGATTAGTTTATTGAGCGTATTTTTGTAAATTCTGATAATTTTGATTTATATTATATTTATTTAAATATTTTTTTAGTAGTAGCTTATTCTGAAATGAATTTCTAAATCGGTTACTGTTTTCTACGATTTCCCATAGTTTGTTAGGTAGCTAGCTTCAAATACGAGTTTGATGCAGCATCTATCTTTAAACGTAGAAATCGTATAAAATTGTACAATAATGTAATGATTAGAAGTTGAATAACCTCCGCTTCAGATGGCGTTATAATGAGTTTACCAGATCCTGTCTTTAATTAAATCTTTGAATAGTTCATGATAAGGTACTAATATAATATATATTGAGGTAAGATCTCGATATATATATATATATATATTTATATTTATATATTTGGGTAAAGAGTGTTACGTAATACGGCGACTATTGTACATATTTTTAGTAAATAAAATTAAAATTAAAAGAAAGGAAAACAAAGCAGTTGTTCAAGTTTTTCAATGATTAAAAAAAGCTCCAACTCCTCTAGTAAAAGCTATTAAAAAAGTTATGAAAACTTTTTTATTTTAAGAAATGAATACTTACTTACATTACTTAGTACTGCTCTTCTTCTTTTTCTTCTTAAATCTTTGATAACAAAAAGTCAGTTTGTCAGTTAGTCGTACGTAGAATTAATTAGTATTTTTATTCATCTTTAATGTAGAAGCTTATCAAAATAATAATTTAGTAACTAGCTAGGAATAGAATTGCATTAACTACAGTTACTGTTCATTAAACGAGTTTTCTGGATCCTGTTTTTATTTTTATTTTTTTATTTTATGTTTAGATGACATTAATGAAATCTTTTCTTAATTGTATTTCTGTGAAATGTATACATGATCTACGTTAATTGATAGCAAGATCAATTATCATGTGAATATTGATTTGCGTATTATATTTTAATATATATACCCAAGCATATGTAAAAATCAGTTAATAATAGTTGCAGCTAAAATTATTACGCGTGTACACCAAACAAACCTAGCTACTCATGTATTTGAACGTTAAGTTCAGTACACATACAGATTTGTGTATATACATATATATGTATGTATATACATGCACAGTTTGTATCTTGCCACTAATCAATATTCCCTCCCAAACTTACGAGGAAAAAAATGGAAAAGTCCAATAATAAGGATCAAGATGATAAAGGAAAAGAATTGGTTGATCTTTCCCAACTTCCCAAAACCAAAGGTTGGGCCAAACCCCATTCTACCTTATACCAAGGTTGTTGGTTTCCGTCCAAATTTGTTTCAAACGTCGTCGCATTTCAGCGTCTATTCGAGGCTCGGGACGGGGACATCATCTTGGCCTCAAACCCTAAATCAGGCGCCACTTGGTTGAAGGCTCTTCTGTTCTCCGTCGTCAATCGCACCCGCTACGCGCCGTCCAGTTCTCCCTTGCTCACCTCGAACCCGCACGCACTCATTCCTTTTTCCGAGATTACACCCCCGAATCATGGCCTAATTGGTGGCACCGTCGACTCTCCACGGCCACAGCTGTTTGCCACCCACATTCCCTACGCTGTGCTGCCTAAATCCGTCGCGGGCAAGAACTGTTCGAAGTGTCGGATCGTCTACATCTGTCGGAACCCGCTCGACACCATCGTGTCCTTCTGGAACTTCTTCAAGCGGGGCCATCCAGACAGCTACGGGACGGGTCAGTGGACGCTGGAGGAGTGCGTTGAGACGTTTTGCAAGGGGGAAAGCGCGTTCGGGCCTTTCTGGGACCATGTTTTAGGGTTTTGGAACGCCGGTAAAGAGACGCCGGAGAAGGTGTTGTTCCTGAAGTACGAGGACATGTTGGAGGACACCGCTTCGCAGGTGAAGAGGATCGCGGAGTTTCTAGGGTTTCCTTTCTCCGAGGAGGAAGAGAGCAGCGGTGTGGTCGGCCAAATAATGGAGCTTTGTAGCTTGAAAACCTTGAAGGAACTTGATGTGAACAAGCATGGAAAAGAAAATGATAATTTGGAGTATAAAGTTTTTTTCAGAAAAGGAGAAGCTGGTGATTGGGTTAACCATCTCAGTCCGTCCATGGTGGAGAGTGTTAAAAGGGTAATGGAAGAGAAACTGCACGGTTCTGGTTTAACATTTCAGTACTCAGTTTAAGGTGTTTTTTTTTTATCATGTTATTTTCTATGGCGTATGTACATAGAAAAGCATGAATATATCATTGAATTAATCTTGTGTTATGAATTAAGTTTGTAACGATAAATGGCGTTGTGTGGCCGTTCGTGTTTTGGATTTTGTTTGTATTGTGTTTTTGAACTTGATTACTGTACTCAATTAAAAATTCCTCGATTCCTCTATTTATCATCGTTTGTCTTTCCTTTAGACGCTACAATATTCTTTACTTAATTAGAAAGTGTTTAGAGTCTTTTATATATAATTCCTATACAAAAAGAGCTCAGTAACTATTCTCAAGATATAGCTAGTAATTTAATAAAGGGAAATTATAGTAAATAGCCAAAAAAAATTATGTTTTTAAATGATAACATATGTTTCAAAAAATTTAAAAAATAGACATGTTACGAATTATATAACAGTAAAGTGTCACATAAAATATTACACATCTGTAAAAATTTATAAGATTTTTTGTAACACTTACAACTTTTACTCATTATTTTTTGAAGTGTTAAACAATATCTTACAAATGTTTACAGATGTGTAAATATTTATTTGATTTTTTTTGTTACGAATTTCTTTATAGTGACTATTTTTTTAATTTTTCGAAACATGGGCTATAATTTAATAAACATATTTAATTTTGATTTATTTTTGTAACTCACCATTTAATATAATACATACACGAACCCAATATCCTGCATTAATATATATCTGAACAGAAAAAAAAAAAAAAAAACAGATCTCGAAATCCTACCGAAATCCAGCGAGATTGGGGCTTGGATTTTCTGTAAGAACTTGCATCTTGAAATTTGAGGTAAGGAAATAATAATAATAAGAGAAAATATTATAACTAAAAGTGAATTAAAAGTGTAATTATTTCCCCGAGACCAAAATGTCCAAATTAATCTTTTATTTCACAGTGTACACAGACGTAGTTCGATACACATTTTTTCATGGACTAAAGCACATTTCTTTTGTAAACGAGAGAGAAAATATTTGATATTGAACACCTTAGAAACATCCCAACTATTTGGCACCCAATTGAGACACCGTCCTCTATCCGTCCTTCTACTCAATATATATAGTGGTATCAAATAAAGGATAAATTTTTTTGTCAGTTTTAAGATTGAGATAAATTTTGTATTACCAAAATATTTTTTGAGTAGAATATGGTATTTTAATAAAATATAAGAAATAATATAGTACTTGTTCTACTTTTTTTTTTCCCTCGAAACATACGAACCACAATTTCAACAAAATTAGCACATACATAAACATCTAGAAGCTTACAAAGTTGATTCTCCTCTAAATGCTTTTCTAAAGCGGCCATAATATTATTAATTATAAAGTAAAAGAAAAAATACATCAATAATTCAAAATTGCAACCCCTAAAAGGCAAAACAGGGCCATAGCAACAAAGTTGGCTATCTTACTGGATCTATCCAAGGTATTAGTGCCTGGTAAGAATTTTTCTTAAAAAAAAAAAAAAAAAAAACTCAATAGAAAAATCTAAAAAAGGAAAAAGAGTTAAAAGACTTAGGATATATATCATCTGACCTCGTTAAATTTAAATATTTATATATGGCGCGCACACTCACAATTTTCATATTTCAAAAATATCACAAACGTTTGGTATTATGATTTTAATTTATCCAAAATATTGCAAATTATAATTATAGTAATTTTAACAGATCTCCAAATCCGACAGAATCACGGATCTTTTGGATCTTATTTTCGAACTTGCTAGGTTCTTTATAAATAATATATATATATATATATATATGTATCTCTAATATTTTATACAACATTTATTATCACAAGAGCATCCAAACAAAACCTGCACTTGTATTTTTACGCAATATCTTAATTTTCACATAAAATATTTATGTTATATATAAACACACGCACCCAATTATGTACATATGCAGTTAATAATCTGCCTGTAGTGATCAAAATCCCAATTTAGCATTTCTAACAAAATGGACAAGTCCAAGGAATTGGTTGATCTTTCCCAACTCCCCAAAGCCAAAGGTTGGGCCAAACCCGGCGTTACCTTATACCAAGGTTGTTGGGTTCGGTCCCAGTCTCTTCCAAACGTCGTCGCATTTCAGCAACAATTCCAAACTCATCACGTCGACCAACACACCATCATTCTGGCCTCCAACCCCAAATCAGGCACCACTTGGCTGAAGGCCCTCTTGTTCTCCATCGCCAACCGCACCCGCTACGCCCCCTCCGACACCCCCTTTGCTCACCTCCAACCCGCACGAGCTACGTTCCCTTTTTGGATATCGGCCACGACGTGCGCTCGCAGCGGCTGTTCTCCACGCACATTCCCTACGCTTTGCTGCCGGAATCCATCGTCGGCAAGATCTCCTCCTCCAAGTGCCGGATCGTCTACATATGCCGGAACCCTCTCGACACCATCGCGTCCTTCTGGAACTACGCGTCGCGGGGGGGCTATCCGGATTGGCACGGGCCGGGATGGACCGTGGAGGAGTGCGTTGAGACGTTCTGCCGAGGAGAGAGCCAGTACGGGCCCTTCTGGGACCACGTGTTAGGGTTTTGGAAGGCGAGCCTGGAGGCGCCGGAGAAGGTGTTGTTCCTCAAGTACGAGGACATGTTGGAGGACACCGCTTCGCATGTGAAGCGGATCGCGGAGTTCGTAGGGTTTCCTTTCTCCGAGGAGGAAGAGAGCCGCGGCGTGGTTGAGCAAATAGTAGAGCTTTGTAGCTTGAGGAGCTTGAAGGAAATGGATGTGAACAAGCACGGCAAGGCAAGTGTCGTACCTGGCTTGGAATATAAAGTTTTTTTCAGAAAAGGAGAAGTTGGTGATTGGGTTAACCATCTCAGTCCGTCCATGGTGGAAAGTGTTAAAAGGGTTATGGAAGAGAAACTGCACGGTACTGGTTTAACGTTTAAGTACTCAGTTTAAGCTATATGGAAAAAGATTAATCTCTATATATCATGTTGTTACTCTTTTCATATTGTATGTTCTATGTATGTGATGAATTCCATTTCCAACAAGAAAATGGGTTGTGTTGTTGTTACCTTGGATTTCTTCGGTGCCGTGTTCTAAATTACTTATTAGTCTTTGAGGTGGTTAAATGACTTCTCTTTAGGGTTCAATATATGTTTGATCAATGCAAAATGCTATCTTGCCAGCGTAACTCGAACAATAAGTAACTAATGTTTACAGCTGCATGCCTGCAAGTTTCCGAGTTAAAAAAAAATACAAATTGCTATCTTAGCATTAATTTTTTAATATTTTCCGTGAATTACGGACTGTCAACTCCTAAAGCAGATCTAAACTCATATTAAAAGAAATTAATGTATATCAATAACCTTTAAAGAAAAAAAATATAAAAGCATTCCGATTAAAAAAAAAACAAAAGATAAAGACAGCATCTTAAAATTCACATGGACATTATTACTTTTTTTCTTCTCCAAAAGAAGGGATGGGGAGAGAGGACAATTTTGCAAGATTAGAGAGAGAATTAAAAATCTCCCACTAAATCTCTTGTCGAATATACAATTAAACTATTTATTTTATTACAATACAAAATTTCATTTTCTGACAATGACAAAAAGTGAAGATTTAATCTAATTATAATTTAATGATTAGAAGTTGAATAATAGTTCATGATAAGCTACTAATATAATATACATTGAGGTAAGATCTCGATGCTTCTTAGTGATATAATTTTAGTAAATAAAATTAAAATTAAAATTAAAAGAAATCAAAACAAAGGAGTTGCTCAAGTTTTTCAATGATAAAGAAAAAGCTCCAACTCCTCTAATAAAAGCTATTAAAAAATTATGATTTTCTTGTTCTTATTCTAGATAACGAAGCAGTTTGTCAGCTAATCGTACTTAGAATTAATTAGTATTTAATTTTTATACATCTGTCTTTTAATATTGTAGAAGTTTATCAAAATAATAATTTAGCAACTAGGAATTGAATTGCATTATCCACAGATTAGTGTTCATTAAACGAGTTTTCTGGATCCTGTCTTTAATTTCTGTAGATATATGTTTAGATAACATTAATGAAATCTTTTCTTAATTCTATTATGTGAAATCATGTATAAATGATCTAGGTTAATTGATAGCTAGATCAATTATCATTTGAAACTTGATTTGCGTATTATATATATATATATATATATATATATACATACATACATACATGCAGAGTTTATAACTTACCACTAATCAATATTATTCCCTCCCAAACTTTAGATAGAAAGAAAAATGGACAAGTCCATTGAGGATCAAGATGATAAGGGAAAAGAATTGGTTGATCTATCCCAACTTCCCAAAGCCAAAGGTTGGACCAAACCCCACTCTACCCTATACCAAGGCTGTTGGTTTCCGTCCCAATCTGCACCAAACGTCGTCGCATTTCAGCGGCTATTCGAGGCACGGGACGAGGACATCATCTTGGCCTCAAACCCTAAATCAGGTGCCACTTGGTTGAAGGCTCTTCTGTTCTCCGTCGTCAATCGCACCCGCTACGCGCCGTCCAGCTCTCCCTTGCTCACCTCGAACCCGCACGCGCTCGTCCCCTTTTTGGAGACCATACCGCCGAATCACGGCCTAATTAGCGGTACCTTTGAACCGCGGCCGCAGCTGTTTGCCACCCACGTTCCCTGCGCGCTGCTGCCTAAATCCGTCGCGGGGAAGAGGGTGTCGGATCATCGACATCTGTCGGAACCCGCTCGATGCCATCGTGTCCTTCTGGAACTTCTTCAAGCGGGGCCATCCCTATAGCCACGGGACAGATCCATGGACACTGGAGGAGTGCGTTGAGACGTTCTGCCCAGGCGAGAGCGGGTACGGGCCGTTCTGGGACCACGTGTTAGGGTTTTGGAAGGCGAGCCTGGAAGCGCCGGAGAAGGTGTTGTTCGTGAAGTACGAGGACATGTTGGAGGACACCGCTTCGCAGGTGAACAAGCGTGAGGAACTGGATGTGAACAAGCATGGCAGGTCAAGTGTCGTGTCTGGCTTTGAATTTAAGATTTTGTTCAGAAAAGGACAAGTTGGTGATTGGGTTAACCATCTCAGTCCGTCCATGGTGGAAACTGTTAAAAGGGTAACGGAAGAGAAACTGCACGATTCTGGTTTAACATTTAAGTACTCAGTTTAAGGGGTTTTTTTTTTTTAATTTTTTTATCATGTTATTTTCTATGGCGTATGTACATAGAAAAGCATGAATATATCATTGAATTAATCTTGTGTTTTGAATTCCGTTTGTAACAATAAATGGCGTTGTGTGGCCGTTCGTGTTTTGGATTTTGTTTGTATTGTGTTTTTGAACTTGATCACTGTACTCATTACTCGATAAAAATTCCTCGATTCCTCTATTTATCATCATTTGTTTTTCCTTTAGACGCTACGGTATTCTTTACATAATTAGAAAGTGTTGAGTCTTTTACATATAATTCCTATACAAAAAAGAGCTAAACTATTCTCAAGATATAGCTAGTAATTTAATATAATACATACACCAACTCAATATCCTGCATTAATATCTGAAATTTGAGGTAAGGCAATAATAATAAGAGAAAATATCATAACTAAAAGTGAATTAAAAGTGTGATTATTTTCTCTAGACCAAACGGTATAATATTTTTTAGAATGTCCAAATTAATCTTTTATTTCACAGTGTACACAGACATAGTTCGATACACATTTTTTCATGAACCAAAGTACATTTCTTTCGAGAGAGAAAATATTTGATATTGAAGACCTTAGAAACATCCCAACTATTTGGCACCCAATTGAGACACCGTCCTCTATCTGTCCTTCTACTCAATTAAGTGGTATCAAATTAAGTGTAAACTTTTTTGTCAGTTTTAAGATTGAGATAAATTTTGTATTACCAATTTTTTTTTAGTAGAATATGGTATTTTTAATAAAATATAAGAAATAATATAGTGCTTGTTCTACTAATTTTTTTTCTCGAAACAAACAAACTATTAATAGATGCATATTTCAACAATAGCACATGCATAAACATCTAGAAGCTTACAAACAAGGTTGATTCTCCTCCAAATTCGTTTCTAAAGCGGCTATAATATTATTAATTATAAAGTAAAAGAAAAAATACATCAATGATTCAAAATTACAACCCTAAAAGGAAAAAAAAAAAAAACGGCCATAGCAACAAAGTTTGCTGTCTTACGGGATCTATCTAAGGTATTAGTGCCTCGTAAGAATCTTTCTTAAGAAAAAAAAATTCAATGGGAAAAATCTAAAAAAGGAGAAAGAGTAAAAAGACTTAGGATATATATCATCTGATCTCGTTAAATTTAAATAAATAAATAAATAAATTCATTGGTAAATAACGAAAATAAGGAAAAGAAATCATAATTTATGATCATATGAAAAAAAAAAAAAAAAAAGCTACGATGTGCAATTTCTATAAGCTAGCTTCATTGGGACAGTTGATTTTCTTTACACAATTTTTCCTTCTTGAGAATTTATTTACAAAACTTTTGAGTCTTGACATACGTGTGTAGGTTAGGTGAAGGTTCCTATAAATTATTTATGTTATATATAAAAACACACACTATATATATTATGTGCTTATGCAGTTAATAATCTGCCAGTGCAGTGTTCGAAATCCCAATTTAACTTTTCTGAAAAAATGGACAAGCCCATGGAATTGGTAGATCTTTCCCAACTTCCCAAAGCCAAAGGTTGGTCCAAACCCGGTGTTACCTTATACCAAGGTTGTTGGGTTGAGTCCCAGTTCCTTCCAAACGTCGTCGCATGCCAGCAACAATTCCAAACTCATCATCATGGCGACCAAAGAAGACACCACCATCATTCTGGCCTCAAGCCCCAAGTCAGGCACCACTTGGTTGAAGGCCCTTTTGTTCTCCATCGCCAACCGCACCCTCTACGCGCCCTCAGACACCCACTTGGGTGTACTTCTTTAGAAAATATTTTTTTCTTTGCAAAAATTGGGTGACTAATTAGTATCTAATCAAAATTACTCCATAATATGAAGTTTGATGTATCTCTGCTCAAAATTCCCACATTTCAAATTTTCCACTTTGCGCTTGAAAGGTTTATTGTTCTTGAACTAGTAATATTATTTATGTTAATTTTTTTTTTAATTTTTCCTTTGCTAAGAGTTTTCTTTCATTACTCAGCTAATAAACGTATATAGACGTCATTTTGGAATAATAGAAATTTGTTATTTGTTATTCTTCAATCACAATTTTTCAACTCATCTAATTAATAAACTTTGCTTATTTAAAATCGACATTAAAATAAAAACTTCTCAGTCCTACAGTTATAAAGAGTTAATTTTATCATTTCTCTTTATATTTTCATTTGTTACATCTGTTTCTTTTGTACTTTTAAAATGTTTCAAATTCGTCTTTCCGTCAACTTTTTCATCCAAAAATGTCACATGATTGTCATATGATCGCATATTGAAGGGTATTTTGGACAAATCACCACTTAAGGCACTATTTTGAATTTTTCATGGGTTCTTTATTTTTCTATTCCTCACAAAACATGTGATTTAAGAGTTTCTTTTCCGCAACGTTCTTTAAAAAAAAAAAACCTAAATAATTGAACGTGATATTAACCATTGTAGCAAACTTGGTAGTTGTTTTATTTGTAAAAGAAATTTAATTTTTTTTTCTTTTTTGTTTCTTGAAAACAAATTGACGATGAGTCTTCTTTTTTTTCAATCAAGTGTTTCTACTTTCTAGTAACAAAAAAACTAGAAGAAGAAAAGTATCAAATAAGAGCAAAAATATAATTTCACCTAAAAATAGACAAAAAAAACTACCCAATTAGGTGAAAATTGGCAATTTTAAATGGAAAAGTGAACGGAATGACGGGTTTGAGATATTTAAAAGTATATAGGAAACAGATGTAACAAATTAAAGTATAGAGAGCAATTTGATATTCGGGTTAAAATATGAGGCTAAATGATAAGATTAATCCTTATATAAAATGATATACATAAAAGCCTATTACCTTTTTTTTTTTTAAATAGAAAGTAGGAACGTATCTCAATTATATGCTGACACAAAATCCATTGTTTAAGAAGTGAATGACTTAGCAATTATGTTGATTGTCCACTTACCTCCCCCCAACTTTAGCCTGAATTTATTACTTAAATGGAAATAAGAAAGTACAAGTCAATTACAAATCCAAAGACTAAAAATAGTAAATAAACAAAAACCCAATTAAAACGTAACCTTCAACATTTATCCATACCATGCAGAATTACTTACGCCGTTACGTTGGGCAGTCTAATAGAAAGGGCATGGACTGGCTTCGTAACTAAATGAATTAGCCATAGCAGATGAGTCTCCTCGTGGGCTATCAACTGGCAATTCAACATAATCGGCATCTGAAACTAAGGTTTATGAAACAACAAGTAAAATAGAATCAGATTTTTCGTACGCACCGAAAACTCCTTACTATTCAAGCTACTCTGTCTGACGAAGACCGACTTGACCCTAAGGTTTGCAATAGAGGCTCATTAATATACAAAATCTAATGAGAGATTCTATACGAAAGGGAAAAAAAAAGTACATAATTCATTAGAGGTTAAAAATTTCTAACTTATAAAAAGACAAATATACCATATTCCTATAAATAACTGAGACAAAAAATTTGCACATGCATGAAATTATTAATAAAAAGATTTCGAATATCATGTATTTGTGTGCAATATTATCTTAATTTTCACATACATGTGAATGTTAACTGAAGATATTTCACATAAAATATTCATACAATTTTTATATTTCAAAGATATTCGCACGAACATGTTT
The DNA here is from genome assembly GCA_018132145.1 of Boehmeria nivea var. tenacissima. Classification (NCBI taxonomy): domain Eukaryota; kingdom Viridiplantae; phylum Streptophyta; class Magnoliopsida; order Rosales; family Urticaceae; genus Boehmeria; species Boehmeria nivea. The sequence goes on along the minus strand of CM030884.1, from coordinate 12,125,808 downwards.
GGTATTTGGATCTTTAATTTATCCAAAATATTGCAAATTATAACTATAGTAATATTAACAGATCTCCAAGTCCGACAGAATCACGGATGTTTAGGATCTTTAACAACAATTATCACAAGATCACACCCAAACAATACCTGTATTTTTTATGCAATATATCTTAATTTTAAGATATATAATACATTTGTGTTATATATAAACACCCGCACCCAAATGCATGTACATAAGCAGTTAATAATCTGCCTGTAGTGATCAAAATCCCAAAATTAACAAAATGGACAAGTCCATGGATTTGGTTGATCTTTCCCAACTTCCCAAAGCCAAAGGTTGGTCCAAACCCGGCGTTACCTTATACCAAGGTTGTTGGGTTCGGTCCCACTCTCTTCCAAACGTCGTCGCATTCCAGCAACAATTCCAAACTCATCATCATGTCGACCAAGAAGACACCACCATCATTCTGGCCTCTAACCCCAAATCAGGCACCACTTGGTTGAAGGCCCTCTTGTTCTCCATCGCCAACCGCACCCGCTACGCCCCCTCCGACACCCCCTTGCTCACCGCGAACCCTCACGAACTCGTCCCCTTTTTGGAGTCTGGCCAAGCCGCTGACTCTCCGCGGCTGTTCTCCACGCACATCCACTACGCTTTGCTGCCGGAATCCATCGTCGGCAAGAGCTCCTCCTCCAAGTGCCGGATCGTCTACATATGCCGGAACCCCCTCGACACCATCGCGTCCTTCTGGAACTACGCGTCGCGGGGGGGATTTCCGGACTGGTACGGGCCGGGATATACCATGGAGGAGTGCGTTGAGACGTTCTGCCGAGGCGAGAGCGGGTACGGGCCGTTCTGGGACCACGTGTTAGGGTTCTGGAAGGCGAGCCTGGAGGCGCCGGAGAAGGTGTTGTTCCTCAAGTACGAGGACATGTTGGAGGACACCGCTTCGAATGTGAAGAGGATCGCGGAGTTCGTAGGGTTTCCTTTCTCCGAGGAGGAAGAAAGCCGCGGCGTGGTTGAGGAAATAGTGGAGCTTTGTAGCTTGAGGAACTTGAAGGAACTGGATGTGAACAAGCATGGCAAAGCAACTGCCATACCTGGCTTCGAATTTAAGGTTTTTTTCGGAAAAGGGCAAGTTGGTGATTGGGTTAACCATCTCACTCCGTCCATGGCGGAGAGTGTTAAAAGGGTTATGGAAGAGAAGCTGCACGGTTCTGGTTTAACATTTAAGTACTCAGTTTAAGCTATTATGAAAAGAAGATTAATCTCTATATATCACGTTGTTATTACTCTTTTCATTGTATGTTCTATGTTGTGATCATGAATTCCGTTTGCAAGAATAAAATGGGTTGTGTTGTTTTTAACTTGTATTTTCTTGGTGTTGTGTTCTAAACTGCTAATTAGTCTCTGAGGGGTTTAAGCGACTTTTGAATTACTTTTTTGAAGTTCAATATATGTTCGATCCATGCAATTAATTGCTATCTTAACATTAGTTTATTTTAATATTTTCCGTGAATTATGGATTGTCATTTGTCAAATCCTAAGGCAGGTCTGATGGGTAGGAAAACTCATATTAAAAGAGAATTTAATGTATATCAATAACCTTTTAACAAAAAAATATAAAACATGCCAATTAAAATAATAAAAAAAAAAGATAGATAGATAGATAGATAAAGATCGCATCTTAAATCTCACATGGACAACTACTTTTTTTTTTTTTTCACCCTCTCCAGAAGAAGGGATGGGGTGAGCGCACAATTTTGCAAGAGTCGAGAGAGAATTAAAAACTTCCACAAAATCTCTTATTGTCAAATATATAATTCCATTTATTTTATTACAGTACAAAATTCCATTAACTGACAATGACCTAAAAATGAAGATTCAATCTTATCAAGATGTATTAAATCTCGTGTACGTTAAGATATATATATATATATATATAATGGTAAACGAAGATATTTTTAAATTGAAAGATTCCTTCAAAACGTGGTCTATATATATAATAGTGCCGTGGTACCCAATCACGGTTCACGTGGGTGTACATTTTTTAAAAAATATTTTTCTTCTTTGCAAAAATTGGGAGACTAAATAGTATCTAACCAAAATTACACCATAATCTGGAGCTTAATATATCTCTTCTCAGAATTCCCTCATTTAAAATTTTCCTCTCTGCTTTTGAAGTTTTAGTATCTAATCAATTTTAGGGAGGACAGATTTTTATTCATTCACAGACATCGACGGACTTTTAAAGGTAAAGCGAAGATATTAATGTCCTTTAAACCGGAGATGAACGTATTATATCAGATGTTGCTTTTTCTCAAAGCATCATCATTAAAGGTTATGCGTCTCGACATTTGAATTTGATGTTGATTTTTTCGACAAGTGATCACGTTGTTTATTTAAAACCGACATTAAAGAAAAACTTTTTTTTATCCTACAGCTCATTATATAAAATGATATGCATCATATATATATATATATATATATATATATTGATCATTTATAAAAACCCGTTGCTTTTTTTTTTTTTTTTAAGGATGAAAAGACACCAATTAAGAACGTCCGTTATCTAAGAAATGAATAGCTTATCGACTATATAAATTCTCCGCTTACCTCTCCTCCAACTTTAATGTAAATTTATCTACTGGAAAAAGAAAGTGCAAGTCAATTACAAATCCAAAGACTAGAAGTCATGAAGCAGAAACCAATAAAAATGTAACCTATAGCATCTATCCGTAGTGCAATGGAGGTCATTAGAACCTCTAGCTAGTATACAAAAACAATTAAGAAATTCAGAGAAGAAAAAAGAATGTATAAGTATGAGTGGTTAAATTAAGAGTTTCTAAACTTATAAAATGGCAAACGAATCATATTTCTATAAATCACCAAGCCAAAACTTACACATGCATGAAATTATTAATAGAAAGATCTCCAGTACCATATATTTATGTCCAATAATTATCTTAATTTTGGCATACATGTGAATGTTAAGTGAAGATATATATTTCACATAAAATCACACATGTATGGCATTATTATCTTTAATTTATCCAAAATAGTGCAAAGTATAATTATAGTAATATATATTAACAGATCTCCAAATCCGACAGAATCACGGATCTTTTGGATCTTTTTTTCCCAACTTAATTGCTAGGTGCTTCATATATATATATATATATATATATATACACATATATCAAAGAATTGGTTGATTTTTCCCAACTCCCCAAAGCCAAAGGTTGGTCCAAGCCCGGCGTTACCTTATACCAAAGTTGTTGGGTTCGGTCCCAGTCTCTTCCAAACGTCGTCGCATTTCAGCAACAATTCAAAACTCATCACGTCGACCAAGAAGGCACGCACGTTTGTGTATTTTATAAACTCATCTATTTTTTTTTTCTGAAATATAAACTCATCTATTTATTTGAAAGTACATTATATAATTTAGCATAATATTCAAACTATCATATTATATAATACGATAAAATATAAACTTAATATAATACAAATTCTATTATTTAATAAAAAAATAAATTAAATCGTATTATCTATTTTAATATATAATTGAATTTTTTAAATATTTTTGTAATATTTTAAGAAATTTTTAGGCATTTAACAAAACTTTTGGGTAATTTTTTAAGATTTAGCTTTAAAATATCGAAATTAAGGATTTAGCCATAACAAGTAACATTTTACGTTACATGTAACATATATACGTGTAAAAGTGTAACGTTACATGTAATGTTACATATGTGTTACATTTAATGTTACACTTTTTACATGTATATATGTTACATGTTATGGCTAAATCCTTCAAACTTTACCTTTAAAATGACTAATTGCTTAATTGGCCCATATTTTAATACACATAGTTTAAGCTAATGTGCGTTACACGTGAATCGTAATGCAAAATAATAAAGTAATTGACAGCTATATATAAAACAAAAGGTGAAGTAGAAAAATACCCAGAATTCACACAAATATTAATACCTAAACTTTGAAAGTAATTGAGTAATTAGTCAATTTATTAATTATTTGCACATGCTTTTGATAACTAAGTTAATTACTACCAGCTATGGAAGTAATTGAATCTTTTGAATATTTTGTTATGTTTTTCAAAAAATTTAGTATTAATTTAAATTATGTGTTAAAAATTGGATATTCACTATAATTTCTGTATAATTATCGCATGCAAAAAAAAAAAAAAACTACACGTGTATTCTGCATCATGTTTTGACCAATCTGCAAGCTATTTATTATATTTGAAAAAAAAAAGTTTGAGGTAATTAATAACACGTGCCATACATTATTTTGTAGGATTTTACTGCATTGCTCCATGCTCTCATGCTTTATGTATTAACATAAAAGCATATAATATAATAACATAAAAAGATGTGATAATAATTATATCAAACTCCTTACATCACTTATTTGTATTGTTATATTGCTGAAGATATAACAATTATATTAAATTCGTTACGTCACTCATTTATATTTATTATCTTGCTCCTATATATTTATTACATTGGAGCATGTGGAGCACATAATATTTTAGAATTGGCTTATATATATACGTATAAATAAGTATGTAAATGTGCAACCAATAACAAAATGGACAAGTCCAACTATGATCAAGATGATAAGGGAAAGGAATTGGTTGATCCTTCCCCACCTTCCAATCCCATAACTTGTTATACATCCAATGTTACCCTATACCAAGGTTGTTGGTTTCCTTCCCAAATTCTCCCAAACGTCATTGCGTTTCAGCAAAAATTTCAAGCTGAGGACCAAGACATCATCTTGGCCTCATACCCTAAATCCGGCACCACTTGGTTGAAGGCCCTCTTGTTCTCCATCGCCAACCGCACCCGCTACACGCCGTCCGACACCCCCTTGCTCACCACGAACCCGCAAGACCTAATGCCCCATTTCGAGTTTACGCTTTTTTGTGATCCTCCGGTACGCTCCCTGAGCGACATCCGCTCTCCGCGGCTGTTGGCCACGCACATCCCCTACACTTGCTTGCCCGAGTCCGTTGTTGCGCATTATTCCAAGTGCCGGATCGTCTACATCTGTCGAAATCCTCTCGACACCATCGTGTCGTTTTGGCATTTCAACGGGGGACGGCTGGATTGCCGCGATGACGATGATCATGCGGTTCCTGATCAGCGGAAGATGGGCGATTTCGTAGAGGCGTTTTGCCGAGGCGAGAGCGAGTTTGGACCGTTCTGGGACCATGTTTTAGGGTTTTGGAAAGCGAGCTTGGAGCATCCAGAAAAGATCTTGTTTTTGAAGTACGAGGAGATGTTGGAGGACACGTCTTCGCAAGCGAAAAGGCTTGCGGAGTTCATAGGGTTTCCTTTTTCCGAAGAAGAGGAGAGGAATGGGGATATTGGGAAAATATTGGAGCTTTGTAGCTTGGAGAAATTGAAGGAGCTGGACGTGAACAAACATGGCAAATCCATATTCAACTATGAAAATAAAAAGTTGTTTAGGAAAGGTGAAGTTGGTGACTGGGCCAATCATCTTAGTCCATCCATGGTGGAGAGTGTTGAAAAGGTAATTCAAGAAAAACTATGTGATTCCGGTTTAACGTTCAAGTTTAAGATTTAGCTATAGTTGTTATATTTCTATTTTATATGGGGGTAGAGAAGAAGTGATCATGAAAAATAAAGCAGCAATCTATGTACTTGTTGTGGAAAACAAAAAAAACAAAAAAAGTATTTAATTCGAATGAATATTTGTTTTAGTTTTTTTAAGACTAGTTTTGTTGATTTACGAATTTAGTAATGCTCGTTTTTTCCTTGATTGGTATCAAAAGCTTGCTCGGGTTGACATTATAATAGTTACCACGTAACTTTTAGGGATGACTTAATTTTTTAATTAGATGATTTACATAGGTATTACTTATATTCAGGAACCATTGATCACCTTGAAATTTGCTTAGAAAAGTGTAAACCGATTTACACAGAGTAGCTATATATATATATATATATTTTTTTTTTCCCCTCTCTCTTCAGAAGAGTACAGAAAGCCTGATCATCTGGCTAACCTAGTTGTATATGTCGTGGCCAAGGACGGATCTAGCTAATGAGGTCTAGTGATTGCAAATGCTCTCATCACGGAAAAAAAAAATTTAATTAATTGCATATTTTTACTTTTCTAAGTTGAATGATACAATATTAGTGCATGCATATGAAATTAAATTAAGAATTATCTGAGCTTGAAAAATGTTAAAATATGTGAGTGTCTAAAAATAGGGGGAAAAAACTATAAACAGTATATAAACAGTGTTGATGAAGACAAAGCTTTTAAAGATCACGGCAAGAAAAAAAATAGATTCAAAAGGAAAAAAAAAAAAAAAAACAAACAAACAAAGTGATAAGTGAGGAATCACTTGAGGCCCTGTGAGATTTATTTATTAGGAAAAAAAAAAGAATATAATCTTTTGGTATACTTGCTTGAAGCCCTTCCGCTGACACGGGTCTATGGTCCACGTGGAATAGCATTGGCGAGACCTTTTTTTTTTTAAGTTTATGCTGTTAGTGTATGTGCTATTGGCATATATAGTAATTGAAAAAACATATTTTGATGTATTGTGATGTATGCTATTTTGATATTGTGGCACGAATCTCGGAGCTCGTTGTTATCAAGTTTGCAATCTAGTAAGATGGACTTAAAGATATTCTATAAGAAGTTCCAGAAGGTGTTCTAGCTCGAGATTTTAGGAGGGAGTTACAAATCAGCAGGATTCGAATTTATTTAGATAACTACATATATCCAAATATATTTAAATTAAGAGGATCACGACCAACAAGATTTGAATCCTAAAAAGTGCAGCATATCAAGATAAAACCTTAAAAAGAAGTTTAAATACTTATTAAGGTTGTAATCTTTTCTTTACACGCAATTTTATTATTATTCTGATTGTTTTAGTGTGTGCTTTACGTACTCTTTGCTAGGATTCATGGTTGTATGGGTTTGAGAGCTTGAGAGTGCATAGAGTTTATTCTTTTGTATTTTATGAGACAAAGAGTGAATTGTTATTAGAGGGGCCTCGGGAGAGGTTCCGGTGGGAACGAGGGGAGCTCAAACTCAATGGGAGCTTGAGTGGACTTCACCATCTAGGCGAGGTCCCGCCGACGTAGACACATTGCCGAACTGCATCAACAATTCCTGTGTTGTTTACTTACTACAATTTACTTTCAATTTGTTTATTATTTTATTTATCTATTCGCTGTATTATTGGTGCCTATCTCGTAGACCACTCATTAGGAACACCAGGGTAGATTAATTGCTTTTTCATATGCACCCACTGAAAAAAGATATATAATTAATGAGTATTTTAACCTTGTATTTTCTAAGTTTTCTCATATATATCTCCAATCTAATTTTTGAAGTATCTTTTTTCCTAATACGAAGAATGAAGGAACTAGCTGCTCATGTTTTTAATTAATCTTATAGGTTTTATGTAATGTTTAAAAAAAAAAAAGTGTCTTGAATATTATTGCCTCCACTCCGTCCTAAGTTGTTGATTGTCTTTTGTTCTTAGCTCGATTCTTTTAGATAAAAATGTTTCTATTTCAACGGGGTCACTAGAAGGTGTGCAAAAGAAAAACGACTCTGTAAAAGACACTTTTATTAAGTTATTTGCTAGATTATAATAACTTCAGCTTAATTAATTGATTCATAGAATTGCTTATTTTTAGATTTTCTTAATTTTTCTATAATAATACTGTACAAAGTTATTATTCTGCTCACTTCATGTTTAATTGACTAATCATATATGATTTGTTACAAATAGATTAGAAAAAAAAATACAAAAAAAAAAAAAAAAAAGTTTGGTGCATATTTATCACACTTAAAATTTTCTGTGATGTCCTTTATCGTGATATCAAGGTTTTTTTTTTTTTTTTTTTTTCTGGGATACATCATTTTAACAATTTTTGGTGTGGTTTGCGAACTTGTCTGTCGTTTTTTTCTTTCTTCATTTTGATATTATTTTTGTTTACCATCCTTTCTTATCCACTGCCATATCAATGCTTCTCTCTCTCTCTCTCTCGTTTTTACATTCACATGTCAGTTTTTCTAGTTTCTATCACTTTCTCAATTTTATTTCTCTAGGTTCTGTCGTTTTCATCACCAACCATTTTTATGTTTCTGTCGTAATTATACTAACATGCCGTTTCGAGTTTGTCTTTTTCTAGTTTTTTGTCGTTTATACGCTCTGATGTCGTTTTTCGAGTTTCTCTCTTCTTTACACTCTGATGTCGTTTTCCAAATTTCTGTCATTCTTATACCTTGATTTCGTTTTCATGTTACTCTGATGTCGTTTTTTAAGTTTCTCTCTTCTTTACACTCTGATGTCGTTTTCCGAATTTCTGTCATTCTTATACCTTAATGTCGTTTTCATGTTTCCGTCGTTATACTCTGATGTCGTTTTTCCACATTTTATCGTTTCTTACTATCTTTTTCTATTTTCTGTTGTTTCGAGTTTATGCCCTTTTTTCCAACTTTATGTCGTTTTCTTCCTGTTATCTTTACACTTCTCAAGTTCAATTCACGTTTTCTGTCGTTTTTAATTGTAGCTTTCATGTGTCTGTCGTTTGTAAACTCTGATGTCGTTTTTCTAGTTTATATTGTTTTCGTTTTTTTCTTTCTACACTTTGATGTTGTTTTTTCTTTCGAATAATTGATGTTGTTTTCGTAGATTCTATCCTTGTTAACATTCTGTCCCCATTTTTTACGAGATGGTTTTATTGGCAGCTACAGCTAATCTTATATATATATATATATATATTTTACAACCTAAACTAATGCCAACCTATATCAAAATTAAAATAAAATATTATTAAATTACTTATAAATGCATGTTCATGTACAGCACAACATGAATTTTTTTCCAAAAAAAAAAATTACTTAATTGTCGAGCAAAATTATTAAGCTTATAATAATAATAAAAAAAATTAACCTTGTGTTTGGGGAAACCATTCCAACCATTTTTGACCATTCTAAATGGTTTGAAAATGATTTGGAAAATGATTTGACTTTACAAATTTTGAGGTGGTATAAATGGTTGAGAATTAGAAATATTGTATAGGGATTTGGAAAGTTGGAAAAAATGGTTGAAAAAGTAGAATGGAATGAAATGGTTTGGAGGATTGAAAAAAGTAAAAAAATGGAATGGAATGAAATTTGTAGAATGGTTGGGGCAAACGGGGGGTTAGAATGGAATGGAATGGTTTGGAGGATTGAAAATGGTAAAAAAATAGAATTGTTAGAATGAGGGGGCAAACATAGGGTAAATTTGTTGAAACATAAATTTGAAAAAAAAAAAAAAAAAGAACGTAATGAGATACATGCAATGTATGAAAATATATCTCAATGATGTGATCAGATCTTTCTGGTGAAATCTAATAACAAAAAAAGTGAGAACTTCGACATATAAAATAGACGATATCATAGCAGTAAAGGTGTACCATTCCATTTTTTTTTTCTCACTTTTTGTTGAATTTGAAAACCTAATTCTACTTTGTATTTAGGAACTAGATCATATCCTTAAAAATAACTATTAAGATAAGAAGTTTTATCAATATATATATACATATATATATATATATTAAGATAAGAAGTCAATTAGCCCAAAAACAAACAAAAAAACAAAAAATAAAATAAAATTCAAAAGCTAACAATATAAAGGATTAAGACGTGGACTGATATAATTACCATTTGATTACTTCATACACTAGAGGCTATTACGTAGCAAAGCAATACAATTACTAACTAATAAACATAAATATGAGGAACGTGTTGAAAATTTGCAATCTCAAAATTTCTCTTTTTTTTTTTTTTTTGAGGACTTATGAGAAATTAATGAATTTATTTATTAGGGATGCTGATTGATAACAAAAATAAATAAATAAAGATTAATATAAATCAAGCTTGGATTAGATATACATATTATCATGGTCTAACGTTACGCCAGCAACTTGTAGTAACTACAAAAGCAGTTATATGTATCAAAATAAATGGCACGACTTATTAGCCACAATATTTTATTTCTAGTTATATTATATTATTTTAAAGAAATCAGCAGAGTGACTTAATGAATGAGTAATTAGATTTAGGGGTTGATTGGTCATAACGATACCTAGCTTCTAATGAACAAACGTAGAGTAATTAATTTACCAAGCTGATTGACATTAAACTGTTCTAGAACTAATGTAATTTGAATAGTTCAATGACAATTAATCTTTATATATAGATAACTTTCTGATCCTGCAAATAAGAAATGAAGAATTAGTAATAAGAACACAGAATAGTGGATAAATTGAAGTTTTGACTTGTGGGTTTAGAACATCTTTATATTCTTATAATTTGACGATAATGGGAATTCTATATGAAAACAAACTAACAAAGACTTTATTTTCACAAACCTAAAATCATTAAATGAGGATGATTTTGTTGAAGATGTAGAGGCAGTGTTTTCATTGACAATGAAAGTACTAGCCACTAGGCTACTAGCATTCTATTTAAAAAGATTACAGAAATCAGAGGACGAATTTGTTAGATTGCATTTATTGTATCCATAGGATTTACCTAACTTTATATTGAGAAATACTAAATGAGGAAAACAATAAAAATTTAGTAAGAATCATTTATTAGAGATAAAATAACAAAACGTGCAATGATAACTATGTTTGATAATTAATATGTCACCTTATTCTTGTTAATTTTTTCTGGTCAAATTTCTAATTTAGACAATAGCTGGCCAAAGAGCAAACCCATTTATAAATAGCAATCCTTTGAAGATTTATGATTAATTATTATTATTATTGGTGGACCATATTGAGGTAATAGCGTAGGTTTGTTCATAGATAAATGATTGGCCACTTAAAAGTAGGTCCTTTTTTTTTTTTTTTTTTTGCCAATAGCTTAATTGAGGATTTGAGGTGGTTATCATCACTATTGCCGCTTCTTTGTTATTGTTTTTCTCATTTTCATCTTTATTACGCGGGGATTCTTATATGGATTTTTTTTTTTTTTTTTTTGTAGTGGAGAACAATTTTGAATCATTTCTGAAAATATAAATCTGACGATTCATAATTGTTCTCCACTACAAAAAAAAAAAATAAGTAAATAAATAAATCCACTACAGAAACACCGTTAGTTATGCACTTTTTTATCACATTTTCAATGTTTCTTAATGAATTTTTTTTTAAGAGAGATTCCCTGAGATACTATTTTGATGGATAGACCCTATATTGGATCCTTGTTTTCCTCTTTTTTTTTTTTTTTGTTCGAACAAGATGTTTTCTTTGGCGGGGATTCTCATGTGGGTTATTTTTTGTGAAATGGGAACAATTTTGGATCGTTAGATTTATCTTTTCAGTTGGACCTACATCTTAAAAAGGTAAATATACCGATTCAGAATTCTTTCACTTTATGTGTTTTTCACGTTTTATCTTCTTTCCAAATTTTGCATTAGCATATAAATCTTCCAATGCTCTTCAGCATTATAACCCTTTTGAAAACCTTGATAACTAATATTATAACCCTTTAGTGATTTCCTATTTAATTGTCTTCTACAGTTAACTAGTATGAAAATGAACTCTGTGCTTGCAATTTTCTACAACGTGGTTATAAATGAACCTTTCAGAAAAATTTTCCATAAGAGCCGTAAATGAAACTTTTGGATTTTTTTTGTATAAAATAAAATTTTCAAAATTTTAGAGGGACATGAATGAAAATTTTACAAAGACTTATGTGTAATAGTAGAAATCTCTAAATTATTAATGAGGCATATATGAAAATTTGTAAAAGAATTCCATGTAAAACTAAAAAGCTAATGTTTAACTTTTGACTCTCTCTCTCTCTCTCTCTCTCTGTCTCTCTCTCTCTCTCTCTCTCTCTCTCTCTCTCTCTCTCTCTCTCTCTCTCTCTCTCTCCGCATTCCGTTGTCGTTTTTCTAGTTTTTAACATTTGCATGCCCGTGTTGTTTTCCTAGTTTCTGTCGTTTCCATCTCCAGTCATTTTCGTTTCTGTCGTTTCCATCTCCAGTCATTTTCATGTTTATGTCGTATTCATACTAGAACGTCGTTTTTTAGTTTGCCTATGTTTCCCTAGTTTATTGTCGTTTTTACGCTCATGTCGTTTTAATAGTTTTCTCTTATTCACACTGCTGAATTTTTCTAGTTTCTGTCGTTTCATTCCTTGATGTTGCTTTCTAGTTTCTGTCGTTTTACATTATGATGTATTTTTTTCATGCTCTGTCGTTATTGCTTTCTATTTTTTGTCCTTTTTTTCACTATCATGTCGCTTTCGAGTATATATAGTCATTTCTATAAACTGTTGTCGTTTTACTTGTTCCTGTCGTTTTTACACTTCTCATGTGCAGTTTACGTTTCCGTCGTTTCTAACCATCGGTAGCATTTATGCTCCTGTCGCTGTCATTTTTTTTGTCGTTTTTACCCTATAACATTGTTTTTCTAGTTTCTTGTTGTCGTTTTCCATATCTTTGTCGTTTTTCTTGTTTCTGTCGTTTTTACACTTCGCATGTGCAGTTATGTTTCTGTCGTTTCTAACTATATGTAGCATTTATGCTCCTGTCTCTGTCATGTTTTATTTTTCGTTTTTACCCTATAACATCGTTTATCTAGTTTCCTGTTTTCGCTTTCCATGTTTTTGTCGTTTTTCTTGTTTCTGTCGTTTTTACACCTCTCATGTTCAGTTTATTTTTCTGTCGTTTCTAACCATCTGTATCTTTTGTGCTCCTGTCGCAGTCATGTTTTGTTGTTTTACCCAAGAACAACGTTTTTCTAGTTTTTTATTGTCGTTTTCCATGCTTTTGTCGTTTTTCTTGTTTCTGTCGTTTTTACACTTCTCAGGTGCAGTTTATGTTGCTGTCGTTTCTAACACTCTGTAGGTTTTTTATTCCTGTTGCAGTCATGTTTTTGTTGTTTTTACCCTATATTTCTTGATTCTGTCGTTTTTATACTTACTCGTGCAAATTCACATTTCTGTCGTTTCTAACACAGTGTAGCTTTTGCATTCCTGTCGCTTTCATGTTTTTGTCGTTTTTACCCTCTATTATAGGTTTTGTTTTTTTTTTCACTTCGATGTTATTTTTTCAGCTTCTATTGTTGTTAACACTCTGTTGTCTTTTTCTACGGGATCGTAATTATACGCAGCAACAATTAATTTTTTTTCATGTATTTTACAACCTAAGCTAATGCCAACCTGAATCGAACTACTTACTACGTAGTACAAAAATGTGCATCGTATTATTTCTGGTTCATACAACACAACTACTATATATATATATATATATATATATATATATCATTGATTATTAATCCTTCTCAAATATTATTTGCGATCAAGGACTTAAATGATTCCAAACAGCAAACAACTCGAAACAAAAAAATAGGCTTATATTATAAAAAATAAAATAAAATCACAGTCATCGTCATCTTCTTAGGTTTGAGCTAAAATTAGGAAAATTTGTTTGTAGAGATCATTTAGAGTACGTTCTTATTTGATGCACTATTACTTATCGCCTGAGCAACATCCCTAGGCAGCAATAGATTCAGAAATTCAGTTCGGTGGGGGCTAAAATTATGACTAAATCTAACTAAATAATAATAAAATAAAGTTTGAAATATAAAAATATATAACTAAAATATTAATTAGATTTTGAAATCTACTAAAATTTTTCTGAGTAACAATGAAATTTTTAGAAAAGAACCTAAAAGTTTGTGAAGTTAAAAAGTTTAATGGGGAAAAATTAGGATGTGATTGAAAATATTTTTTCAAAATCATTAATAAAATCTTATTATTAAGAAATAATGGAGACAAAATAAAAGGATATAATTGAAACATTCTTCAAGTTCAAGGCTATAGTATCATTATAAAAAATTCAATGGGGGCTTAAGTCCCTGCTTTGGCCACACAAGGTATAAAAAGCAATACAACAATAAATAAAGGCAAATATGAGGGACGTGTTGAAAATTTGCAATCTCAAATTTTTTTCATTGTTTTTTTTTTTAGGAATTAAAAGAAACGAATTTGTTAAGGGGTGCTGATTGATAACCAAAAATTAAAAATAAAAATAAAAATAAGTCATAATAAATCAAGCTTGGATTAGCTATACTGTCATGGTCACACATACACACTTTAGGCCAGCAACTTGTAGAGCAAATCTATCCTATCCATTAGCCAAGTTGCTTGTAATGAAAGATAAGCTTAATATATATATATATATATATATGTGTGTATATATATATATATACGCGCACACATATATATAGTTGTCCTCATAAAGGCATAATGTCAAAATAAATGGTCCGAGTTTCCAACATTTCGTTCCTACTTATTTTAATGAAAGCCGAAGAGCAACTAATGAGTAAATTAATAAGAGTTTATTGGTTATAAAGATAGATTCGAACGAGTAAAATGACGGTAGAATAATTAATATATCAAACTGATTATAAAACTTCTAGAAACTAATGTAATTATTTGAATAGTTCAATATAAATATTTAATAATCTATATAGACAACTTTCGGAAACTACAAAATTGCTTATAGGATCAGAAAGAAATGAAGTAATAAGAACACAAAATAATGGATTAACATTGTAGAAAATAATTGGGTGATGGGGAAACCCTAAACCTCTTGGTGGAGTTAAGTGTAGATTAATGACCGTTAAGTTATACTTGCGAGCTTGTGGGTTTAGATTATCTTTATACTTTTATAACTTGACGATAATCCGAATTCTAAATGAAAACAAACTAACAAAGACTTTTTTCACAAACCTAAAAGCATTAAATGAGGATGATTAATGTGATTTCATTGTCATTGACAGTACAAGCATTCAATTCAAAAAGCTTACAGAAATCAGAGGGACAATAAACTTAAGGACGGCAAATTTGTTAGATTGCATTTATTGTGTCCATAGGATTTACCTAACTTACGTATATCTGTATTTTGACCGACTAGCTAGCTAAAAAAAAAGGCAAACCCATCATTATATAGCAAGCCTTTGCAAATTTATGATACATTATTATTGGGTGGACCATATTGAAGTGATGACGAAGGTTTGTTCATAGATACTATAAATATACTATAGTTAAGGGTAGGATAATAGGATTAAGCCTTGTAAGTCTTTAAATATTGTTACTGGAATCTAGTTAATTTAATCTCTTTTTTTTTTTCAAGAGAGGTGTAATAGACTGTTAAATTAAATCAAAGAACAAAACATCAATTGCTTAGCAAGTGTAGTTAGCAATGTTATTTATTTTAAAGTACTTCATGTATACGTACTTTTTTGCATTAATTTAGGCGATCGTGGAATCCACTCAACTTATAAATTGTGCAGTTTGGAAAGCACATATACAATAGAAGCATATGGTTAATACAGAAGTAATATTTGATCCTTTTCAAGTACTAAAAAAAAACAAACAAACAACAACTTTTAACAACAACAGAATTGCAACTAAAAATCAAAATTTTATCACTTATCATAACAAGAAAAATATATGATTTAAAAGTATAATTTTAGTCACAAAATTTTCCATATTCCACTTTTTTTTTTTTTTTGGTGTAAAGCTTTTGGGATAAGAAACTATATATCAACAAGACAGGTTCAATCAATCAGAAACAAAAACAGTGTGCCGTTTTGATCCATAAATAAATAAATAAAAAGTTAACGTGCCGTTTTTCTCTAATTAATGCATATATAGTTAAAAACAAGTTGTTACTCAGGCATGTACCTATAGCAAAACAAGCTCAGAAAGGAAAGTACTCTTCAAAGGCCGACATATACAAGACAAGATTAACTCTTTATAACCAAGAAAACTACAAAAAGATAATACATTTTGGAATATATATATATATATATATATATATAGTAATTTCTGAGTGTCGACGCGTCATGTAGGAAATAGGCCTATATATATAACTATATAAGGCATCAAAATGAAAAGACTTGTATATGATTTGAGATCTCCTTAAGACTCCCAATCATCCCTTCAAAAAGTTAGTTCTTGTTTGAGTGCTATTTTATTGCTATAAAAAAAAAATTACAGATATGGGTGTGATATGCAATAACGGAGTAGATATAGTCAAGGCCTTAAACGCCAATGTTTATGGAAATGGCACACAAACCATGGTTCTTGCTCATGGATTTGGTGCAGACCAAACATCTTGGCACTACCTTGTCCCTTACTTTGTGTGTTACTTTAAGGTTGTGGTTTTCGACATGGTTTTCGCGGGGAGCGTCGATCCGAAGCTCTACGACGAGAAGAGGTACTCGAGTTTCGATGGCTACGCCGACGACTTGGTGTGTCTTCTTGATGGACTCAATGTGAAGAAGTCTATATATGTTGGTCACTCCATGTCAGCCATGATTGGAGGCATAGCTTCAACTAAAAGGCCAGACCTTTTCAAGCAACTTGTGCTATACAGTGGCTCTCCGAGGTTGATTTCTCCTTCTGATCTCTAGAGTACTACTAAAAAGTTTAAAAAAAATAATAATAATAATCTTTCTCTGCAATGATATGTTGAACATCATATATATATATATATATATATATATATATATATAGAGTTGAATTTATTTGTCCACTATATATGCACAATAACTAGTTAGTAGTAGTGGCAGTACTAAAGGTTGCATTTTATTTTTGTAATATATGAGCTAATTTTATTTTTTGCATTCTATAATAATCTGTTGTTTAAATTGAGTATTTGATAAAAATTGTTATTGATCTAATTCTTGCTTAATTTGATGCGAATAATTATTTTGGAAGATCAAAGTAGAATTAGATTTTTAGATTCTCCTATTACTAATTGCCACCAGATTAATTTTCAAAACTATTTTTGAAAATTAAGTTGATTATTTTTCCTATAAAATCCGATTGTTGTCACAACTTCCTAAAGAATAACATTACCAAATTAGCTAATCGTCTACAAAGTTGAAGTTTGTCCACTATATATGCAAACTAGTTACTAATCAAGATTGTATTTTGTTTTTCCATTTTTTATATAACCGTGTGTTTCTAGTACCATTCATGTAATTGTAGTTCACTTTAACTACACTAAAGATTTTTGAATTCCTCTTAAATATGTTATTTTGACCATGTTATCTATCTCCCTTCATTGGCTATAGATATCTTAATGACACAAAGTACAATGGAGGTTTTGAGATTTCACAAATCAATGAAATTTTCAAAGCAATAGAAGAGGATTTCCCAAGTTTCGTTAAGAGTTTTGCTCCAGTTGCGATAGGCGTGAACAACACAAAGGCGATATCCGAGTTTGAGCATAGTTTGGGGAGAATGAAACCACACATTGCACTTAGTGTGGCCAAGACCGTTTTTCTAAGCGACCATCGGCGGATTTTGCCTCTAATCACCGTGCCGAGTTTCATAATTCAATCACGAAAAGACGCCGTTGTCCCGAAATCCGTCGCGTTCTACATAAAGATGAAACTTGGTAGCTTTGCCAGTGTTAAGATACTAGAAACTGAAGGCCATTTTCCTCATCTCACAGCTTACCATCTGCTTCTGAAAGCTTTGAAAAAAGCTCTCAGATCAAGAGATAATTAGTGTTATAACTCTTTTGTAACTTTTCCACTTTGTTTTTATCTTCGTAATTTATGTAGAAAAATGAACGTTCTCATTAAAAGTGCTTGCAATTTTCTACAGGAAATTAATGGTTATTGGTCAAGGCAAGTAAGAATTAGGATATCCTTTGTCTCTCAATATCATATTGAATATTATGTTTTGTCAACGGAAAAGAAATTTGATTAGCATTTTTCTATCTTCAGATTGTCAATGCTTAATAGTTGTCAAGATTGATTCCAGCTTATTCACATCAAGCCTTTCAAACATATGGATAACTAGCATTTCCAATTCTTTTTTTTTTTCCTTTTTTTTTTTCCTTCCTTTTATGGTTAGACCAAAACAATAAATTCAAGCCAAAAGAGACCGTAGATTGAAATCTGTTTATGTTCACCAATTGCATTTTTCCAACTCATCAAGTGAATGATAATAATTGGCAAAATTAATGAGATTTTAAATAAAATTCTTAATAGAGTGAATGAATTGTCAATACTTGATTGGTAGGGACAGCATTAGGACAACTTTGGGGACAACAGATTTCGGTGCATACATTTACATAGGCAACAATAGGAAAGTGATTTTATCAGTTCAGCATAGCAATAAAATAAATAAATAAATAATAATAGAAAAATTAGAGCCTCCTCTGAGAACCCAAAAAAAATAAATAAATAAAATTGAGCGTTTGCAGGTTGGGTTGGCGGGAGGACGACGAATGACTCGGATCTCACTTAAAAGATGGGGTGTTGTTGATTTTCGAGCTATTGATATAGTTGTGCAGTGAGGAATTAGAGAGCTAAGCTTCTCTTTTGGCTTAAGAAAGATGGTAACTTCAATCTTTCTAGTTACTTGCTATCTCAATCTAGGAAGCAATTCCTCTACAATATATACACCCTCAACAGGAACAAATAATAAAAATAATGATGATGATGATGATGAGAATAATAGTTGCAGCGTCAATATTTCTACCAACAAAAAGGACAGAAGAGGCGATAACGCTCACAATTTTTACATGGAATAGTTATAAAAAACAATTATTTTTAGAATTTTTATTGAGTCGGTTAGGTAAATAGCTATTTTGGACTGTGTGTTTTAAAAAAATAGTCACAGTTTCAAAAAATTTAAAAACTAACCATAAAACTGTAAGAAATTTCTGACAATACCAAAAATACACATAAAAAAACTGTCAGAAATTTCTTACACTAAGCAAAAATTTTGTAAAAAATTTCTTACGTGACTAGTTTTTAAATTTTTTGAAACTGTGGCTATTTTTTAAAATCATTTTATAAACAGTGACTATTTTCTTAAAATTCTCTTTTTTATTTTTTGAAATAATTAATGTTCAAAATTTAAAGAAATAGTCATTCATAAATTTCTTGGTGATAAATATTCTAATCAAAAGCTTGCTCTTAAAAAAAAAAAAAAAAACAAACTTGTACTTTTTACTTAGAAGTCACCTCTCAAATCAGCGATTTGGGTAACTCGCTCTTTTATAAGATCATGGGACACAACTCAAACAGTAAACAATATAGTGCAACTTAAGATGGCAAGCACAAAATTGGGAGACATTTTAATAATTTATTTTGTATAAAATATAGGCAAGTCAATGGATAATCATTAAAACGGATAAAATGCCTAGTAAACATAAAAGTTTTAGGTGACAAAATTTTCAAATGTCAAAATTTGGTGAATCTCTAATGATTCTCAACGATACAACAGAGCCCATCTCCGGCGCTGAACCCTCCAGCACTCCTCGTCATCGTCGCCGACGAATCTAAAACATCATCGTTGGCCTCTCATTTACCGACGGTGCTCCCTCGGTATACAAACGGACTAGCCAGGTCGTACAGGATCATCAAGCTAATGTACTCTCGACGTACTCCATCGCCTTCTTCTTGACGTACTCAATCCGCTCCTCATCGCCCTGAGACTTCTCATACTCCAGATACTTCTTGAACAAGAACTGTGCAATGAAACACAACGGACAAACGATTAGTTATTGAGAAATGCAGACATGATTAGGTTATAGGATAATCATAAATAAAAATACTCACTTTCATCTTTTTAGCTGCAAGGCGCAAACAAGTCGCCCTCTCAAATAGTGCACGAATCACGTCCACGTCTCCAAGTCGAATTTCCTGCCAGAATTGAACTTTTAGTCTCGTGTTTTGTCAGCTAGGAAAAATAAAGACAGACAATAAAACAGGAATGGGAACATTCTCCTAACTTTATGAAAATAGCAAGGTTTTTTTTTCCTAAATAGAAAATTGCAAGACATTTACTTGATCGAGATAAACACTCCACAAGTCCGTCCTCTTCGGGTACTCTTTCAAAATTCCTTCAAACATGGATCGTCCCCTGTGAGGAACCCCGCATTTGAACTCGAGAATAGCTGTCTGAGATATGAACTTGATATGCTTGTGTCGAGGAAGGCTCAACAAGGCACGATTGACAACAGACTGGACGTCATCCTGCTTTTGATTCAGGAGCCTCTGTATCCGCCTCAACCAGACCTAAATTTCCATCAAAGAGTAATGCTTAGTTTATTATTTAACTAAATTCTCCAAAACATTAATATTGTTAGGAGATCATACCTTGGATGAAGCCTTGAACTTTTTGGTCATTTTCTCGACAAGCTCATCGGCCAACCTTATACTTCTCGGTCCGTTCATACATTCCCAAGAGTGCTAGATGAACTCGCTTGGGATCGTTGTACTGCAGTGCTCTCTGAAAGAGCTTCTGAACTGCCTCCTAAAGAAAGAGAGTTTAAAAATCTTATTATCATCAATGCAAAGAAAGTTTAAAAATCTTATTATCATCAATGCTGCAGAGATTAACTAGAAATACAAATACATTGACTTTATATGATGTTACCTCAGGAGGATCTCCATATTCATTTTCCAAATTAAAGTATGCAACCCAAATATTGAGCTTCTCGTTCTCTTCTCGGATGTTAATTGTTTGTAACGCCCTTAAGAGAGAAAAAAGATGTTTCCAACAATTTAATAAAAGTTACAGCAAATTGGCATCGAGCATTTGGCACAAGAAAACTGTACCTTTCAGCAATAGAACGAGCTTTGTCAACCTCAGCCATAGACAGCACAAAAGCCATGTATTTTATCCAAACAAAACTGCTATTTGGGGAACCTCTGACTAATTTCTCAAACTCCTCGGCAGTTCTCGGTATATCTTTTTCCAGCAGCCTTTCCTCAGCGGCTTTTATCTCTCTCTCCCTGCATACAAATTTTTTTTCAAGTAAAAACTAAGCCTGGGCGGGTGAACAAGCCACACTTAAAAATAAAAAAAAAAAAAAAAAAAAAAAAAAAAGGGGACTAAAATAACCGGTGAAGAAAACAAACCTCTCTTTCTTTGCTTTTCTGTTTGCCAGTCTCTTGCTCTTTTCATCTATGGTGTCCGCCTCTGTTTGCTCTTCATCTCGACTGACCATATTTCTCAAATCTTCCTGATCTTCGTCATCAAGGGTGACTTCAAGTGGAGGAACAGAAGCCCTGGATTCTGCTTGAGCATGAAGAGTGACTTCCAAACTATCAGATTCAACATCGCTATCTTGAACATCCAAGAAACCACTGTTGGCCAATGATATCGGCTTCCTATCAGCTGTACGACCGTTGCTTTTAATGGTTGCATCATAATCTTCGCCTGAAGATTCTTGAGCATCGTCGTCATCAGAATAGGAATCTTTCATTCCAAGAGAAATACGGTTTTTTTCCGTATCAACCTAACAAAAAAAGTTGATTAGCATAAACTAGATTTTACTTAAACTCTAACCACCAATTTATATCAAATTCAAAAAGTGCAGTACTGTTCATGGAAAACTTATATTTAGCCGAGCTAACATAAAAATCATAACGTGATAAGAGCATCTCCAATACAATGTCAAATTGATGTACCAATGCCAAAATTTGGCATTTAACTGAAAAAATTGTTCTCCAATCGAATGCTATTTTTAACGTCAAATTTAGCAAATGCTAAACTTTGGTGCCAAATTTTGGCATTTGAAAATGCTATTTTTAACGCCAAATTTGGCAAATGTTAAACTTCGGTGCCAAATTTTGGCATTTGAAAATGAGTATTGATTAACTACTTTTTCATCATTTAAATGTGAATGTAATTATGATCTCAATTTTATATTATAAAAAAATCTCTTATATCAAAAAGTCATTACTATTACATGTAGTGTTTCTTACTATTGGCTAACATTTGTTGTGCAGCTAAATAATAATAAAATAATAAAAATAGCATTTAAAATGGCACTAGTGCATTGGAGTATTCTATGTCAAATATAGCATTTTGATCATTTTTTATGTCAAATTCGGCATGGGCAATTTGGCATTAGCATTTGCACTGGAGATAGTCTAAGGTTTAAATGATATGATAACAAATCCCAAGAAGTATTTTGTATGTTGAAAATAGTAGAAACCCACTAAATAGAAATTGTTTACCTTGAGTACTTTTGCTTTCACTCTTTTCCCTGCTCTATACTTAGCTTCAATGTTATCAACGCCATCATCTGAAATTTCTGATTTGTGGCACAATCCAACCTGAGCATAGAAAGAAAAGAAAACAAAAATACATCAATTCTCAAATAAGGGAAGAAAATGATGGAATTATCATACCAACATAGTATATATTATATTCTCCAATTTTCTCCGATAAAAAAGAAGCATTCCACAGTTGCAAACAAATTGCCTATTTGCTGGATCAAAGTTAAATATACCAACTTTTGCTCCAATTTTACCAACTGATATAACAAACTAAGACCACGTCTTTTTATAATAAAAACTTCATTGAAACTGATAATTAGTGCATGGAAACAAAAATAGAGGACCAAACGAAAGTTATAATCAAAATCCCAACACGTTATTTAATGAAACCATATATTTATGGAAACTACAACCATATTTTCTAACCACCAGTAATACTAACTTTGGAAAACTATCCAGAAATAATTTGGTATTGCTCGTAAAAAAAATCATGTCATAATAGGAATGTTGCATAATGTAATATATAACTCAATATTTACCAGGTTTGTGTTGTCAATGGAGATGAATAAACCATATGACTCCACCCGCTTAACTGTGCCTGAAATAACATCTCCAACGTGCAGACTGGTCACATTGCTAATCTCAGATTTTGATTTGCTAGCACCCAAGGTCCTCAAGGTGACTTCAATGCGCTTTGACAATGGTTCCACGGATACAACCCTGCGCATATGCTCTTAGTACATGCTATTTGTTCAAAACCCATCAACTACCAGCAACAGGAATGAACAACATGACTTACCTTCCAGTTACCAGTTTACCAATGGGGAATTCTTTCTCAGGATCTTTAATAAACCCATCTGATAAATTTGAAAGGAGAACTTTGGCATCCAGCTTCCGAGATAGAACGATGAAGCATCCTTTTGGCATAACATTCTTAACGTAACCCTGTCATATGCACCAATGATTGGTTGAGGTAATAAGCAAGTAACAATAGAAAATAAAACTCAAATATAAATAATTCTTTATGATTAAATTAATATAAATCTACTTAACATCAGACATCCCCAACAAGACCATGAAAACTGCTTTCAAACGTAGAAAATGTTTTGTACAATACCTGTACCACCATATCAGGGTGAAGATCCTCAATCTTTTCTACAAATTTACTTGGAGTATTCCTGCACAATATAAGACTTCATTATATTTGGAGCTAAATTAAAAGAGAAAAGAAGCCCAGGATGTAATCTTCTGAATCACTCAAAACTAGGATATGAACACGTACAACACCAAATTAACAAATTACGTCTCAAGGATACTTGAAAAGAAAAGCATAAAACACAATAGTGATAGGGGCTAAGACATAAATTATTTGGACGTAAATCAGAACTTACTTATTCTTGCGAGCTTCCTTAGCACCCTGAGAAATCATGCCTTTCACTGAAGAACTTAATGACAGATCAATTTGAAGTGACCCTTTCGCAGATTTGTTTATCTCAAGGACCTTGCATTTGACAAACTGCCCTTCATGATATCCAGACAATGGTTCAGGTACCCATGAGTCGGTAAGTTCAGTAAAATGAACCCTACCGTACATGTGAGGACCAATTTGCACTGTTAATCCCCCAACACCTGGAAGTATTTTAGATACTCTTCCACCCACAATACTTCCTTCACAAAGATGAGTAGTGACATTCTCATTTGAAATTGAAACTTCTTGATCATCCCTCTTTGAAACTTCACCATTTGTGGCTTGATCAGGGACATGAACAAAGGGATGAAGAACAAGCCGCAATAGCTTTTTATCCTTATTAACACTTAACACATGA
This sequence comes from Boehmeria nivea var. tenacissima, assembly GCA_018132145.1. NCBI lineage: Eukaryota > Viridiplantae > Streptophyta > Magnoliopsida > Rosales > Urticaceae > Boehmeria > Boehmeria nivea. The sequence goes on along the minus strand of CM030884.1, from coordinate 12,101,867 downwards.
CCTGGTACAACTTCTCCCACGTGAAATCGCTTCTGAAATTCATTAAGTTCACTAGGCTCGCATGAACTGTCAAGAATAAATAGCTGAGCCCTCACATTTCGGGATATAGTTAACCAGACCCATTCACTGTCCACTTTGTATACATAACCATTGACGCATTGTCCAGTTGAGAAATCTAGCTCTTCGGTTGTAAGCTTGTCTTCTATTTTAAAGGAACCTGGATTGAGAACATTATAAGTGATCGGCATTGACCAGTACAACTAGTTATTTAAATGTCGAGATCCATAAGAAAACTGTTAAATCACTGAATCATCCCAAAAACTTAAGCTGATAGGAGACTGGCCAACAATAGTTTTTACATCTCAACACTCTCCCTCACGTGTAGGCTAGACAAGGCCTCACACGTGGACAATTTTATAGGGGGGTAAAGAGTGCATTTGCAGAGGTTTGAACTCAAGACCTCCTGCTCTGATACCATGTTAAATCACTGACTCATCCCAAAAGCTTAAGCTGATGGGAGATAGACCAATAATAGTTTTTACATCTCAACAAAAACCATGCTTTAGAAGAAGAAACCAAAGCACTAAAGCGTGTTCAAATAGAAGATAATAACAATTTCTTAGGTTAGTTTAAACAATCAAGCAGATATGTATTTGTAAACAGGGTTTTAAACAATTAGAAAAACTCTGAAAAAATAACAGCGTTTATGTCAAAAGTTATAAGATATAATAGTTTAGATGGAAATCAGACTAATAATTTACGTACTTATTTGCATTAATATATTAGTTTGACCACCACAAAGTTTGCCGTAACAAGGTAATAACCTTGATGGAAGACCTTCAGCCCAAAAAATAAAAATAAAAATATATAGAAAAAAAAAACAAAAATAAATAAAAAAACAAAACAAACATAAAAACAGATAAAGTATAAGACAAGACCTTAAATAATATTAGAAAATTATGCTACCTGTGACCAAAGAAGGTTTCAGGGAAAGATCAAATTGGCAGCTCCTTTTATCACCAGCTGACTGATTTGTCTTTCCAACAATCCTTGCAGATACAGTTTCCCCAACTCTGAAATTACTAAATGGATTTTCCGAAACATTATCATCATAAACCTGCCACAGGAAGTTCATTACCAATAAGGAATGACAACAGAATAAGCATAAAAAGAAAGGATACACAAACTCCATATTAATGTTTAATCTCGACGTCAAACTTTTCAGAAAGTTCTACCTCCGTTATATGAACACGTCCATGCATACCACTTCCAAATTTCAGCCTTAGGTCAAGCGGCTTGATTTCAGTAATCTGGGGAGCAATAGAACAGGATACAGTATCCCAAGTATAAACAACTCGCGTACTATAATTTATTAAAATAAATAAATAAACAAACAAAAAACAAGAACAAGAACAAAAACAAAGCCCAGCTTTAACACAATTGAGAATCAAAACAAACTTGTAAAAGTAAATCTTGTGTGTATACCTCTGCCTGAATCAGAGATCCCACTTTGTAGCTGGAATTCTTTTTTGCTCTTTTTGAACTGGATGTATCAAAATTACTTATCGATTTTAGAAGCAAAAGCAGCCTTCCTGCCGTTGAAGGGCTTGGAAGAGCCATAACAGTGGCAACAACACTGCATTAAGAAAACCAATTGAGTGTTGCCACCCCATGAAAATGAATATATACGTGCGATGATCAGTCAAAAGGAAATATAAATTAAATAATATGGAATTGAATTTTAAATTTCCATAAGGCACAGCACGAAAAATGGTATTGAAACTAATAAGAATACAAGAAAATTCAGAGAAGAGCCCCGAAGTTAAAAAGTATCTAGTGGTTCATACTGCCATCTGGCATGGTTTAAGAAGTTGAAAGTACCTAACAATATAAAAGATAGAAGAAAAATGCACCACCTTTCTCCATTTAGAAATTGCTTCTGCGGAAGCTTCTGACAGTTGTAGTCCAATTTTGATGCATATCCTACAGCATAGTCATGCTCGGGTATTGAGACGACCTGCAGTGGCATTGAAAAATTATTTAGAAAAGAGTATAACAGGTGTATTATCTATCTTTTTACGTAGGTGGGTACAGTATGAGAGTCTTTTGTAGAATGAACATTGATTTGAAGAAACACAAAAAAAGGAAAAATTTTATAAATAGCCCCCATAGTTAGACACCTCTAACAAGTTGGCCCCTAATGTATAAAACGTGTCAAAGAAGCCCCTGAAGTTTAATCATCCATAATATTGACCCTCTCGTTAGTTTAAATAGACGGAATGCTGATATGGCACTGACTTTTGATTTTTTTTATTAGTTTTTAATGATATCTTTACTGGATAAACCCCAAATATTTTTTTTTTTTAGTAAAAACCCCAAATGATTTAAAAACTCCATTTAATGTCTAACTTTTAAAAATCCTAAATAAATTCATCCATCAAAAAAAAGAAAAAAAACAAAAAACAAATCCTCTTCCTCTCTCTCTACGCCCAAGCCCACGCCCCGAAGGCTTCATTGATCGATCATTCAATCCTTTGTCATCTTTTTAGTAGCCAAAAAAAAAAAACGATATTTTCTCTCCATTATCATCTTTTGGCTGGGTTGGGGTTTTTTGTTTACTGTTTTAATTTGGGAATTTTGAGTTGGGTATTGTGTTGAATATATAATTTGTAGATCTGGGTTTTGTGTTCAATATTTTGAGAAAGAAATGGAAAACAAAAATGGCACCTCGATTTACGTTTGGGTTAGTGAATTACATTTGGGCTGGGGGTCGTTTGCGATTTGGGTCGGGGATTTCGCGATAATCCAGAGTGGCACGGCGGAGTGCTGACGGCATGGCGGTGAGATGTGTTTGGAGCTGCAGCGAATCGATCGAGCTCTCTGCCGCAGAGACACACCTTCTTCGCCCTCCTTTACCTTCATCTCTCTGATTTTGTGGTTTTGTTATTTTTGTGCCTTTAGTTTTGATTGTGACTCATATATGTGATTTTGATTTTGGTGGTTTGATCTATTGAAGATTATTTGATTTTTGGAAGAAAATTGAGTGGTAGGACGTTCGAGTATGGTTATTTGGTTTGATGATTAAGAGTGGTAGGACTTTGAGTATGGTTACGAGGGTTTGAAGAAACTGTGGTTATAAGGTTTGACGATTATGAGGTTTGAACAATGATAATTGTTTTACTATTGATATTTTTTTGATGATCATGAGTTTATTTATTTATTTATTTACTTTTTTGGTTGAGTACGGTTTTGATCAATCAAAAGAGAACTCTTTCAATTCCTGATCTTGATGATTGCAGGAGATTGATTTCAAATCTGAAATATGGGATTTGAGATTATTTGATAATCATAAAAAGTTGGTATTGAAAGAAATTTTCTAAAATTATTTGGGCTTTATCTAGAAAAAATATCATTAAAAACTAATTACAAAAATCAAAAGTCAGTACCACATCAGCATTTCGTCTATTTAAACTAACGGGAGGGCCAATACGATGGACGATTAAACTTCAGGGGCTTCTTTGACACGTTTTATACATTAGGGGCCAACTTGTTAGAGGTGTCTAACTACGGGGGCTATTTATAAAATTTTTCCAAAAAACTTACCAGGTAATTCTCCTTCACAATCTCAACAATAGCATTAACTGTCTGATTTAACTCCAAGCCCTTGGAAGCGTCTCTCCTGCGCTTCTGGAAGTCACAATGTTTTAGATTAGCCAAATAGAATAGCAACGAAGTTTATTTTAAAAATGAAGAGAGAGCTTATAACAACAAATTTTCAAATATCAAACTTTTTCCAATAAAAAGAAGTTTTTAAACCTTTTTTTTTTTTTGGTTTCAAGAAACGGGGGCAATTTTATTAAACATACAGCGGATTCTTTTATGGGAAATAAGAAATTCAAAAATAAAAACGAAACCCAGGGAAAATTTTCAAGATATAGAAGATAATCAATATCTATTCTCTATCCCCAATTGACCGATTAACTTATAAGAACAGAAAGCCTTTAATGTAATAGAGAGAAGATAGAGTTACTGCTTTAAACCTTCTTATGACTTTTGCTGCGAGAACTTTCCTCTTTGATTTTCTCAATGATTTCCGTTTTTAGAGACAAGTCAACTAAACGCTCAGTTTTGGAAACATCTAGAACAACAGCTTCAATAGTGGAACCTGTCTGCACATTGTTACCAGCCACTGCCAAAATTGGAGAACAGAGTATGACATGGATCAAAATCAATATGTGCGTCAACAAACACAGCCAGAAAATCAAAGAGAGGCAGAAAGAGAGGGAGAGATTTACGCTGATAGTGTGTAACAAAACCCAAGACATCATTAAACTTGTCAAAACTGACGATAACTCCAACATCCTTTATTTCTTGAATCTTTCCCTCAACCGCAGAACCAACCTTAAAATCCTCTGTCCAATTTAACTCTGATTCGTCGGAATCTGATCCTTGCAACTTAGCAATCTAGGCAGAAAGCATGAGATGAAAAAATTTATTGCATACAGCAAACAAGACAATTTAGAAGTCAAATACCACTCACTATGCTCACTTGATGGCTTGATGCTGCTTTCCGAATAAAAAAGAAAAAGAACGAAAGATGGAGAAACACTGGCAACAATTTCATAATCTACTAAAAATAATAAAAAGCCATCCACCTTTTAGTGGTTAAACCCAACATATTTGTACTAAAATACTAGAGTTCCTGTGAAAGAGGATCCACGCATATAAGCTACATAATATTACAGTCACTGTATTACTCATAGCAATTGGCATGTCAGTTGCCACTATAAAATTTATAAATAAAAAAAAATCTATTTTGGACCTAAATTACATGAACCAATAGGTAATAGTCAAGGAAATTTCCTTTCACTATAAAATTAAAAATCAACATAAAATGTCCACATAGTGCCCCTTAAAAATAAGCAGAGTTTATTGAATCGGGATAAGTTGTTGACTGATGATATTATTAGGTAATAGTCTGTTACCAGAACGACTTAAATATTCATGCTATGATAACAATTGAAGTCACATCATTAGGCTAATGCAGAAAAACGTAGCCTATGCTATTCCAAGTAACTAGAAAACTCAAAGTACATGTGTGCAAAGAGATCTATACCTTTTCCTCTAAACAAAAATAATCTTGAATAAAGGATGCATCTGTTGAAGCACAAGAGGACTGCTTTAACGAAAGTGTTATTCTACCAGTTTCATTATTAACCTGAAAGGGGAAGAGTCAGATGTTTGTGCTTGGAACTCTAACTGTAAACCAGTTTTATAGGTTATCAAAAAAAAAAAAGGGGGATGTTCTCGAAAAGGTCACTAACTTCAAGTATATTACTCCGAACAGATTGTCCAACGTAAAAAGCTTTGGAAAGAACAATTTTGGAGTCATCCACTGCCTACAAAATAAACAACCAAAAAATAAATAAATAAATAACATACGCAGTCATGCTTAGCAGGGAAAAAAGAGAGAAAATATGAAAAAACAACAGACCTTGCTTCGGGGTGAGAAACCAGTCAAATGTCCAAGAAAGCGAACAAAGCAGCCAGTTTCAATTACATTTGAAACGTACCCCTGATTAAACAAATAAATTCATGTAAATAAAGCAGTAAACACTCAAGTGATCGTTTAATTCCACACACCCCCCAAATCGCAAAAAAAAAAACAAAACAAAAAAAAAAACCACCTTAAGACCACTACATCTAATTAGATTATATAGCCTTCACTTTGCTCAGGATTTCTACTGATTTTCTATTAGATACAATTCACGATAGTACGTATATTAATAGTTGACCAGGATTCAGGCTAAGTCTTTTCATTAATTTACTCGGCTGGGTAGGATATTTACTCATTAGATTGTCTTGGTTTGAATTAGGAAGACTTAGTACTTTCAGCTGACAAATAAGGCTATAGATCTATAATTCTCCATCAATTTCGTTAGCCATAGAAACATCCCAAGTCATTCAGATTTTTTTACTTTCGAATCGCTGTTAATGCTTACGTAATCGCTGAAAAAGTAATAGCATCAAACTTCAAAGCAAGTACTTACGTGAACAACTGAGTTGGGGCGGACATGACTAAGCTCCAAAGGAAGAGAAGACTTGATAAGTGAGTATTTTGCAGAGAAAGCCATATTGTTGCTCTCGATATCTTCATTATTGCAAAAACGAAAAAAAATTTAATACTGCTGATGATACAAAGATATTCATAGATATATAGATGTGGGTGCATCGAGATTCAAGAACTACGCACCAAAAGTTGGACAAATACAATAATAAAAACAATTTAAAAAAAAAACATTATTCACAATAAGAATACCAAACCACAGGTTTCCTTCTACCTACAGGCTACAACTAATCTTCCCCGTGTCACATGTTACCCGTCAAATTTCCGAATTGATAACTAAGGTCAGTTTGGTTGAGACATGGCATCGTAGCTCCTACTCTCCCACCACACAACCCAATAACACTAAAATCGGATTTTGGAGTACAGTAAATGACAAGTTTCAAGAAGACAATCCCATTGTGCCCTTGGTTTCTTTATCACTTCTTTTCTTTTTTTAACTCAAGCTGATAATGAAAGTTGGCAGGCAAAGAATAATTTTATTCTACCTAGTAGCAGCAATTGATCAAATTCATAGCCAGGCTTTATGATTGACTTCATCAAAGCAGCTTGACCTGAAACCAAAAACAAAAAGAGATATAACCAAGGATATCGAGTTCAAGAAAGAAAATAACTATATACACCCTGCAAAGAGAACAAAAACAAAAAACAAAAAAACAAAAAAAACCCTATACCTTGGTGGTCTGCCAAATGCTCAGTGTAAATTGTGCCCTTTAAGTGTCTTTTTCCATTAACATAAACTATTACAGCATTTGGTGTTACAATCTCGACAACTCCTGAAACAACACTGCCCACCTTAAGAATATCATCCTCAGAAACCCTGCCAATGTGATAAAAAGAATAAAAAATTGTCACGGTTCTTGACCCCCTCTTCTGAAGTCTCAATTCAACAGTCCAGATGCACAACCTAGTATACTAAGTCAAATCATCCCATTGATCAGTGTACACTTTATGCTTACACTTCCGAATATCTTTTGGGATTTGCAGAGGCAAATTAAATAATAGAATTACGTGTTTGTGTTCACAGCAGATTCCAAAATTGCCACATCAAAAACACATCAATTGACGTAATGTGGGCTTTATGAAGGAAAAAAAAAAATGTAATTAGGAAGCAGACCTTGGAGGCTTTATTATGAAACTGAGGTTGATGCGCCTTGATCCAGGAATAGAACTAATTATCCTACATTTAACGACTTGTCCAACATGATATATCGAACTTGGATCAGACCCTGGTTGTATTTCGAGTTCAGATCTGGTTTAACATGAAGAACAAGTTATAACTGATAAATGCAGACAAAGCGCAAACATGATACATAAGCAATGGTAGATTAACTTTAGATCAAAGGAGAATAATCAAATCAATTCCAAAGAAGAATTACAGCTTCTGAACTTCAAACTTCTAACAGAAGGCATCAAGAATCTTCATCAAAAGAGACAAATCTGAATACTTTTATAAATGGGTCATAAAAAGGCATTTCCATTCTCACAACATCTTACAGTGGAAACCAGATAAAGAACTAATATAGCACTATCGACTTTCATTTTAATTTACATAACAAGGAAAACATGCTACAACAGCTTCTGTTATCAAGCAAACTATTAGCAACGAGCATATTATAATTTCTCTAATTTTTAACAGTAATGAAAAATGAAACAAGGTCCTTAAGTATTTATTCATTTGCGTGACAGGAGACAAAGCCAATCTAGCAAGATAAGTACTACCATATGCAAATACCTACTCCATCTTAGCAGTATTTTATTACGTGCACATGCACACAAAAAAATCAGGTAGAGAAAGATTATCTACTCACCAACATTCTTTCCTAACAATCCAATTTGTTTAGATACTAATCTAATTCAAGCTCAATCTATCTATGATCATTTTTAACATGTATTTGAACTGCTTGACATTTTGACATGGAATTAATCATCATTTTGCTGATTGTTAGATAGCCACCTAATTAAACACCACACAATTGCTATACGAAACATTTGCATAATACGTACAAGAAACAAAATAACTAAAGCAATCAGTTTATTCCCGAGTAAAAACAAAAAATCCACTTGGTAAGTCGTAATCTGAGACTAGCCTTGGAGCAAATCCCTGGACACCATTGTAAAACCGCACAAAGCATCCATGTTTTTCGATTTTTGTTATCCAACCATGCGTTATTAACCCATCAGTTGCTTCAGCATAGGAACTAAGAATAGCAAGTTTTGACTTCAGAAGAGTTTTCTTGTGTGTAACAGTTATTCTCTTAGACTTGACACCAAGTACACGGAAGACCAATTCAGCTCCGACCTGCATAGTGAGACAAACAAGAATACGTATTCAAAATTTGACTATTTTAAAGCTACAAAAAAATCATTCCTCCCATGTCAGAAAATTTTAACTTGATCCCCCATAATAATTAACAAAAATATAGGTCCCATATTAAAGTACCTTAAATTTTTTTCTAGGCTTTGAAATTTCCAATTCAGACATATGGGGAAGTGGGCACTTTGCCTTTATGCCTCCAGGAAATTGCACAATAGCACCAAAGGGGTCGACACCTGTGATTTTAGCCCTCACAATCATCCCAGGTGTGACATCTGAGTGAGTGAATACAGATCCTTCAAAAGCATTGGCCTGCTCAATTTTTTTTTTAATAAGAAGAAAGAAGACAGGAAAAATTAAAAAACACAAGTGACACCACATCATTCAGTGAATATATGCTAAAGCCTGAACATGGTTGAACATCATCTACACTGCTTATTAATAGGCCGAAACATGTCGTATGACCAAATGGACTGACATGTAACCTCATGCCATTGAAACTACTGACATATTCCACAGGCAGTGAACATACCTACAGAAATTGTTTAGCTTACTTGCAACTTAAATATTCCTATCTCACAGTGAAAAAAAAAATCTGAGAATGTAGAATTGTAAGATTTTTCTTTCTAAATAATGTAAACGAAGCACAACCTTCGAAGTTCCTGTAGCCACTCCTTCCAAGCTCCTAAACCCAAGAATCCGAACACGTATGCGACTACCTTCCTTATACTTCTTTTCAAGCTTCCGAACTCCATCTTCAGCTACCTCAGATATCTGTAATTAACGTGAAATGGTAGGGACAAAGAAAGATTAAAACAATCTTTAAGGCTGAAGTTACAAAATGGAACTTCCAAAAGATCAAAAGTTTGAGATAGGGAGAGAGAACATACACTAACATATGCCGGAGTGGATATAGGGATCGAGGGTACTTCAATGAGAAGACCAATTCCTCGATCAACCCTGACCACTTTTGAGTCTTCATATATATCTCCAATTTTGACATGCTGCATATCCAAAGAGTAAGATGTCAGAATCTAGTGGGAAATTCTAACTGTCAATTAGATAATTATCATATCAAATACAACATAGAGATTGGCCTTGTGGCTACAGGAGAACCATAAGAGAGGGCATAAAAAAAGGAAAAAAGAATAACACTATGCAAATGCATTCAACTTTTAGGCTTGTTAATGTGAAAACTAAATACCATGCCAGGAAATCGTCAAAACAAACTTCCCATGTTGTATTGTCAGAGATTGGATTCAAAACAAAAGCCACCCTCATCCTAAACTTACTTCTAAAATTAACTACTTTATAAAAGACACAAAAAAGAGATCTTAGGTCTAACAACCCACAGAAGCAATAGATACAGACATTAGAATTAAGCCTTGATGCAACCCACCCACAAGTACTAGTATTTATTTGATAATTACCACTCATACTCATGATAACCGAATAATCTCTTAAACCATTAAAAGTTTGAAAAGCAGGGAAGAAGTCATGGGGCACAATGGCCTGGGCTGAGTTCGCTTTTAAAAAGACTAAGGTGCTTCATAAAAGCATGCATAAAAGAAATAATTAGCTTAAAACCTTAAAAGATGCACTTACTGAAGGAGGAGACTTGTTATGAACCAGATGTGAATTCAAAGTCAGACCAATAGCTCTAGACGAGGGGTCAATGAAGAGTATTCGAGCATTAACCTGGATCACCAGAACAAAATTATTGTAACTAGTAAACTTATAGACTAGACTAATAAACTGGAGAAAAACATGATATATTAAAAAAGATTACTCAAATTGCAGTAGCATGATTAAATTAAATAAAAATATTTCTAGTATAATCAAGAAGTGGAAAATAACTATATGATTACAAATTACGAAATATAGCAGTACCATATAAGAGATTCTGAAATAGTATGTGACAAAAGATATCATATTTTCTGGACTTCTTCAATTCCTTTGCTAAAAATAAAATTTCCACAAGAGAAGCCATGCATGTAAGACATTGACCTTAGTACCATGTGCACTGAAGCCCGTGATAATATGTTATTATATAATGGGTAATTGTAGTCAGAAGCTTGTCAATGAGTCAAAACAATGCACGGAAAGAATTGAGAAAATCAAACTGCAAACTCAAAAGATACCTTCTTATTTTTACTGTAATCATCCTGCCACTTTGTTGCAGCAAAACTATTTTGCAAATGGAACATATCGGCCTGAAAAGTGAAATAATTATATATACTTTAGAAAAGATAAGCCTTACAAGTCCTGATCTTGATTCAGGCCATGTTTCGTCAAGTAGCTGAGTTTACAAAGCACGCAAACTTACAGTTCCAGTAAAGTATGTCAGAAATGATAACATTACACCATTTTCAAGAGTTGACTGTACACTAGCATTAACCATCATGCCAGGAATGAGAAGATCAATAGAAATACCTTTAACATCCTTGGTCTGTGCATGAGAAAAACAATAAAAGATCAAAGCCATGGGATAGGGACAACTGTGAGAAGAATAAGCCATGAACAAGTAAGAGCACACAACGTGAACAATGACAGAAAGTATACCACATGTTTTGACACAGTATCTGGGTCAGAGTTGAAATAAACAACTTTACGAGTTCTATCGATGCTTTTGACGATACCCTGAAGAAGTTGACCCGTGTTAATTTTGATATCAGTGCCTTCTGCAAAAGACATTGGAATAACGTCAATAAGAAGAGGAGAAAGGGACCAGAACAAAGGCAAAATGTACCAAAAGAAAAAAGCTAAGCGAAAAGAATTGTGTTCACAAGGTGAAAAAGGCCTCAGTTAGGAAAAATAAATAAATTATTTTAGGGACTTCAATTTAGTGGCAGTTGGTCAAAAGGTCAAAAGGAAATAAAACTTAAAGCAACCATCACCAGTAAACGATACAAACATAGGAGGGACTTTTCATTCCAGATGCATTTGATTTGAAAATAACATTTTCCATCCATCAAATGATTTTGTACACAAGTGTAATACTTAATGCAAGTGGTTTCATAAACTAATAACAAAACCAAATTATTCAAGTCCATAAACTCTGGTTGAGCAACGACAGAAACAGGCCAAAGTGCATAATCTTGTAACCCAGTCATGAAATTCAATTGAAAGCTCTAAACTACTGCAAACTGGAAACTTTCAAGCTAATATACTTTCACAGACTGTCATTCTCATGACCTATGCAAAATCTGCACAAAAAGCTATGTTTCCAAGCTAAATCCTAGAATATGATAAAAGAAAGGACATCCCTCATTGCACTTGATGGTTTAAAGGAAGGAACCACAATCAAAAAACTCGGACAGCTTTCTTAAAAAATAGGTCTTAAACACGGCGGATAGGTCATGAGACTGACAGCCTAGGTCCTGTCAGTCTTCAGCCTTTGCATTTTATCCTATTTCTTGCTATCTTTCATCTAGCACAATGAGTAAAAACTATAAGCTTTGTGCTCAATGCAACCAAAATGAGTAAAAACTGATGTTTACCACTTTGGTTTGTTTTAGGCAAGAACCCTGTAAAAGAAGGCAGACCAAAATGAAGAATATAGCCATGATCTTCAACACTTTTCACATATGCTGCTAGAACCTGGAATTATATAAGAGACGACGAAGTTAGTAGACTAATGATAAATAAGGCTTTAAATAGGAGGCCAAAAATAAAAGGAAAATGTCTAGGAACCACATTCAAAAAATGTTCACAACTTTTTTTTATTAGATGAATGGTCCATTTTTGGTATACATATATATACCACCAATACGGTCCTTTAAACTAAAAAAAGAAAGTTGACATTTCTTAATGAAGTTCTAAAATTAGACAATTTAGCCACGAACAACAAAACAAAAAAAACTACACATGACTAGGCAAAGTATCTAACATATGAGATATAGAAATCCGAAATAACATTTGCGTTATCTCAACATACCATGCCTTGTTGAATAGAATCCAAGGTGAAACCCTTGTGCAGCGATGAAAGACGCAGAGAAAGCCAGATCTTCCTTTTCCCGGTCTCTCTGTTATCATCATCCAAGTGCAGCACAACACAAGCTACCAGCTGTCCAACATGGAAGATGCTACACAGTGTAGTATCTGCTGCTATGTTCTGGAAAAAATTTGTAAGATATTACATAATGATATGAAGCTGTCATATCATACAACACAACTTTTGATGCAATAAAAGTCACAAATAATTATTAGGAATAACAATAATTGCTACAGCCACACCGACACAAAAAGATCACATAATTGGACGAGAAATCATAAAACTAGAAATCAATTAGCACTACCTCCATTCCACCATCCAAAATAGGATCCAAAGCATCAGAAGCTCGAACTAACCCACGTAAGCCTCCTGGCAAACTAACAACAAGATCCTTCTCGTCTACTTCAGCAACAACTCCCCAAAGTTTCATCCCAGGAGAAATATTCTGGGCGTAACAACAGGAATAAGTTTATCAATTCTAGATCAAATGATAAGCAATATGATGACTATGCGTTTGAAAAAATTGGGTAAACACTGAGCTAAGTTTCCTTCCGTAGTTATAACTGATAAAGTTCTGTGCACTAGCTAGTTCAGGCTACTGCTTCTCTGGGTTGATTATATCCAAGCAAAATGATGCTGTAATAACTTGAATTTATTATGCAATTTGTTTGGGTAGTTCCATAATGCTATACATAAGTCCTCAATTAATTACTTCCGATCAAAACAAAAACAATTCCCCATTGTTATCAACCCTTCCCATCTAACACTAACCTCACATGCATACGTACAACACAAACCTAATCAAATGAACCATTACCAATTGTATTGCTAAGTTATATACCTTCAAAGTGATCTTGTTCGCATATCGGGGCAACTTTCCGGCGACGCTGCCACCCCCGAAAAGCGACCCGAAATCATCCTCCTCCTGGCCCCTACTCTTCAAGCTCTTCCTCTTCTTCTTCCCCTTCGATTCCCGCTCTGCCTCGGCCTGGAACTCCGCATCCACCTCGGCGCGAACCTCTTCGCGCTCCCTCCGGCTCAGAGAACTCCCTCCTCCTGAAAAACAAAACAAAAAGGCACAAAAACACTCAACCAATCAACAAAACCCTAAACTTCACTCAAAATCTCTCATTCACAGTTTCTCATTTTCCCAAAAAACACAACCCCGAACCTCGAGGAAAAGCAGGCTCGTCGTCGCCGAGCTGCAACGCGACGGCCTGGGACCGAGCGGCGTCGTTCTGGTCCTTCTTCTTCAGCTTGAACGGTTTCTTTGAAGATTTATTCAGCTTCACGGCGTCATCGGAATCGAGCTTCTTCTTCTTCTTCTGAAACTTGTTCGAAGAAGCAGGCACTTTCATTTTCGTTTTCCTTCCGAGAGTTTTCCCGGAAAGTTGAGAAATGGGTTCAGCGAAACCCTAATTCTTATCACGCTGGTTCTGTTCTGTACTAGAGTGAGCGTCGCTGATTTTGAGCTCCTCTCTGTCTGTGACTGTGAGGCTTGTTTTGGTTTTGAGGCTTTAGAAGGGTTTTAGAGAAGAGAGAGAGACGAGTGAAGAGCTATTTATATATGATGATGATGATGGCGAGTCTCGTGAATGAATCGGATCGGACAATTGGCTGTACGTAATTTTTGTTGGGCCTATAGACTTTTTGTGGGCCCAATTATCCATCTATATGGGCTTGACATTCAACTTTTGGGCTTTAAGAAGAAAAAGGTTAAATTACATATATATGGGGGATTTTGAGGAATACCCAATTCTTGACACCATGTTAATCTATACCCCATGTGTATTGCACTTTTAATTTATACCCAAAATTTACACTACAAATATAAAGTGGAAATGAAGGGAGCACACCACATGGGTATAAATTATTAAGTGGCATCAAGAATGGCTTTATTTTGAAATTCTCCCTATATATTATATATATACAAGATTCAGAGGAATATTTCATTTAAGGAAAACAATTATAGGTATTTACATTCAACTCAAAACTGTACACCTGTTCATTTTTATGTCCAAGTTTACCCTTCTCTTTAGTTTGACTAATTATTTATTGTCTTTTAAAAATTGTTTGAGTGATTTTGTTTTGTTTCTCGTGATTTTTATTAGATCCACCACTAATATAAGAGTTTTTGGGTGTTCTCATACGTGGAGCAAAATTTTAGGAATTTTTCAAACTTTTTATTATTAGGTTTTTTTTTTTAATTCTCATTTATATATCATAATTTGATTTTTAAAAATTTGTTGCACTTTTTATTAGGAGACGAATCCTTTTTTTTTTTCCTTGCAAATTTTTTTATTTATTACGGGAAGAATCTTTATTTGTTTATTTGGTAATATTTATTTTATTATACTAACTTTGTTTTTTAAATAGAATATTTGGTATAAGTTAGCATGAATCTATGAAATAATATATTGGATTATAAATAAGCTAGATTATGTGTATTATTTTATATATAAGTCAAATTATTTCACGTATAATCTGGAATATATCAAATATAAGTACTCATTATTTAGATAGATTATATGAAACAACAATGAATATAGTTCATTATATAATATAAACCATATTATTTTATATGTTTAATCCATAATATATAATATACAATTAATATATAAGATGATATAATCTAGAATATAAATAGACAACAGTTGAAAACAACAAAGAACAAAACATATTACATAATATAAGCCGGATTATGTCATGTAATATGGAATATATAAAATGCAATTGACATATGAGCTGATATAATCCAGAATTAAAATGAATTAAATTTGAATGTGTTTGACGAAAACAAAAGAAGCTATCAGATTGATAAAAACAAACCTACATACATGTTTCAAAAAGAAAAATACGTTATACATGAGTATGAAATGGAACAGAAAAAAAAAATTGATAAAGACAAAAATGAAACATTTTGCATGTGAAAATTTTGGGATAAACAAAATTAGTGTCCACCAAAATAGGAAACAACTTATTTGTTCTCTTTCCAAAAAAAAAAAAATCGTATATTCTTTGATAATTATAAATAGATAAAAAGAAATTAAAAAATATATAATAGTTTAAAATATTAAAAGGGTATAATTGTCTATAAATAAAGACACATGTACAGATTTGAGTTGAATGTAATTATCTTTATTCTTATTCTTAAGACGTAATATTCTTCCTAATAGTGTATATATATGTAATTCTCCCGAAGAAAAATGTTCCTTTTTGTAAGAATTATCATCTGATCCCATTTTGAGTCCAAGTTTGCAAACCATGCAAATTTTTTATTACTAAATTTTTTGTTGCTAAAAATTTTTTATTACTAGATTACTATTTTACTCTTTCTTTTGTCTTAATAATTTAGACAATTTCGCTAAAAAAATTGGTATGAAATATAATGTTCTTAAAATGGCAAATTTTAAAACACATTTTGTCCAAAAGTGACATTTTCACGTACTTGTTTTTGTTTTCACTTTATGTCATTTTTTATAATAAGGTTTATAGGGAAAAACGATTATAAGAAGTTTAGGTTAAAGCTATAATTTAGAAGTTACTTCATAATAATAAAAAATCACTAGATATGAATAAAATTATGAATCATATTTCTACGGCAAGAAATAAATTGAAATAATGTAAAAACAAACATAAATAAATAAAATAAAATGCCTCAAATAAGTTACTTTTGTAAATCTCCCGATTTTTTTTTTTGATTTATAGAGAAATTTTAATGCAATATCTTATTGTTTTTACTTAAATAATCTTTGTTTTTTTATAATAATTAATGTTGATGCGATTTTTTCGTCACCAATTTCATGTAAAGGTCACATGACCTGCATACTCCAATGAGCGTGCGCTAAACCACATGCCGGATTGATTGAATATTTGACTTTTGGCATGTACTCTAACACTCAAGTCAATAGAGGGAACCAGAGTGTGAAGTGGTCGAGTATGAATCGTGTTCGTACCTTAGTCTTTAGGGAAGCGGTGGCGTATTTATAGAGGTGTGGGAGGTCACGTAACCACATATTCTGTTGAACGTGCTCAGTGTTCGACTGATTTGATGTTGGTGACAAAAAAATTACATTAAAAATAATAAAATTTTAGGATAATTCTCAAGTGGGTTTTTCATTTAAAAAAAAACTGCCAGAGGATCCAAAAATTTTAATATAAATCAATAAATGTCGATTAAGTTTGAATAATAAAATAAATAAATATGAATAAAGTAATCTAGTTACGTAAAAATACGATTGAAGGGAGCATGGGATGAAATTTTTCTTCAATAAGACTAAAAAAGGCATAAATCAAAACTACCGGTTAAAAAGAGTAATTTCAAAAACCTCGCCACTTTTTGGGCCTAATTAGGCCCTAATTTCAAGACTCACGCGGACAAAACAAAAACTATTCAGATCATCAAATCACAGCCACTCATTCTGATGAAAGAAAAACGTATCGGACGGCTAAGATCACCAGAGCCTCATTAACCGCGCTAAGCCGCGAAGTAGATCAACGCTATCTATCGGCAGAAACTTCTTGAATGTCGCAGATTTTCGGTTTCTCTCCTCTCAAAAACTCGAATTGGCCAAACAAAACATACATTCATCAATCGCAACCACAGAGCTCTTCGATCGCCCAAAAACCCTACCAGGTAACTTTCAAATCCTCATTATCATATCCATTGATTTATATATACATACGAATCTATATTTTCAATTTGATTAGGCATAGAAAAATGCGAAGTTTTGGATTTTTTTTTTTCCCCTTTTGAGGCTCAAAATAGAGTTTTTTTGAGAAATTTGGGCATTTGATGTGAGATTGGTGTATCAGAGCGGAAAATGAGGGGAAGAAGCTACAGTTACAGCCCGTCACCTCCGAGAGGTCACAGTAGGAGGCGACGAAGCCCTAGCCCCAGGGCTCGCTATAGCGATCGCGGTTCGAGTCTCTTGGTTCGCAATCTTCGCCATGATTGCAGGTGAAGGGTTTATATATATATATATATATATATATATCTTTGTGCTATTTTTGTTTTCACGAGTTATTGAATAGAATTATCATGATTTTCATGGTAGAGATGATAATGGATGTTTCAGTTATTTCTTGTTGTTGCTTGTATCCAATTTCAACGCAGTTGTTGGAAATAGAACTGTTTGAAAATTTTCTCACAGTATTCTCTTTTTGTTTTAGATAAATGTCCCTTTTTTGAAGAGTTTTAATGCCCAATCATTTATTCTAATTTGCTGGTTGATAATGGTTTTAGAGAGTGCTTGTGATCATTAATCACTAAGTGTAGCAAGTTATACTGCTTTTTGGTTGTGTGGTTTACATTTGATGTACAAAAACCACTGCCCCGTAGGCCATAGCCCGTTTTCTTTGAATTATTTTGAAACTGAGACTTCACATGGAACATCGATTTAAGAAGTATAAAAACTCAATATTACTCCACCTTCTACAAGCTCAACTTTTGGGAGGGTCGATAAATAACATTTCATGTTGTTGCTAGTTTTGAATAGCCACCGAGATTTGTACTGTTCATTGGTCATGTGGTTGGGCATTTGATGTGCAAAATCCGTCCCACCTTATCTTGGATTTATTGTTTCTTGTCGAAAAGTTGACTAAGTGGCTGGATTATTTGCTAGTGTTAGTGCCAAGAATCTTAGGATATTTATTTTTAGAACTGTGCTTGTTGTATTCTGCTTTTTTTGTTCCAACTCTTTTTTCCCACAAAGAGGTTGAGGCATTATTTGCCCGTAGGTAGAGAATATATTGTCTTGGAATCACTTATTTATTCAATGCCTTGCAGGCCGGAGGACTTGCGTGAGCCTTTCGGGCAATTTGGTCCCCTCAAGGACATTTATTTGCCCAGAGATTACTATACTGGGTAATGCCTTCTATCTGTCTTAATGATGGTGTTTAAAGTAGTGATTAGTGATCTAGTTTGAACTGTTTGTGGTACTAAATATGTCAATTATTTATGTTGTGAATTCCCTTGTCTTTTATTGTCTCCCTTTCAATGCTTTTCCACCCTTGACATTGTAGTTAATAATCTAAAGTTAGTTTATGGAAATTGGTTGTTTTATTGAAAGTGTTGAAGACACCAATGAAGTAATAAGACTACTTTGTTGAAGACAACACTCAAGTAATAAAGATTGGTGAGTTGAACAGACCAATCAAGTAAATAAGGGTGTTCAAGATTATCTTAATGTAGATGAAGATATGAAGGAAGTTGGGTTTGTAACCTTGAGAAGAAGTTCAAGTGAAGAATTTTCATCTCAATTTGATCTTTGGTTCCAACAAGGTTAGCAGCGAGTTACGTGATGTTTTTAGTTGATTTGTGCAAGTATTGTTTTAGTATGGTTAAATCACTATCATTCGTACTAATTCTTGTACATGAACTCTTGCTTTTATTACTGTTCTTTTTTATGTGACTTTTATTGCTATTGTTTCTTTTACGACAAATGTAACTGTAATTATAGTTCTCATTACTAGTCGAAGTAGCTATCAATACAGATTTGACAATGAAGATAACTGTCATGCAACTAGTAATGTGATTATTCTTACTATAATTAGCATGATAGCATCATAATGATCACAAATATTTGAGCTTATTCTTGTCGCTTTAGTGTATACTCGAGTCAGGATTGAATTCCCATTCTTGGTCCATTGGCATGTAAGCGTTCAAGTGAATGTGCTTCTCTCTTTTTTTTTTTTCTTTTTTTCTTTTTTTTTTTAATTTTTGCTTATTGGATATTTTAGGGAGCCACGTGGATTTGGATTTGTCCAATATTTAGACCCAAATGATGCCGCGGATGCCAAGTACAACATGGATGGACAAGTTCTTCTAGGGCGTGAATTGACTGTCGTATTTGCCGAAGAGAACAGAAAGAAACCATCTGAAATGAGGGCTAGAGAGCATTACAGGTAAGAGACTAGAATTCTTATAGTTGAAGGCATTTTTTTCCCTCACTCCAGGTATGCAGAATATGCCACTTCCGTTATTTTCCAAGAAATAACACTATTGTTTATAGAAACTATGCTATGCTACACTTGATCTAAAGTTGACAATTCATTTTTCAGAGGTCGGGATTTTGATCGTCGGCGGTCTCCGATTCGTTATACTCGATCACCTCGCTCCGCTTGTACATACTCCCGAAGTCCAGTCAATCGCTCCCCCTCCCCTATACGAAGGCGTTACTCTAGGTATTTGTTTACTTGTTTTCCTTTTCTATACCAACAAATCATCTCTTAATGCTCTAAATACAGTTAGAGAAACCAAGCAAAGTGGGTCCATGTATGCTTAAAGAAATTGCATTTTCAATTGTAGGTCAATCTCACCCCGGGACAGAAGATACAGTAATCGATCATATTCAAGGTCCCCTTATGATTCGAGGAGCCGGAGCTATGGTCAAAGCATTAGCAGAAGTCGCAGTCAAAGCCTTGAGTACTCTCGGTGATTGCACTCGTATGAGATATTGTTAGCAGTTTGTTGAAATATCACACCAAGTGGAACGTTGGGATTCAGATCTGAATTCTCCTAGTCGTTTTTCTAATAAGTGGTGCCTTTAGAGTTTAGATTTTAGTAGGGACCAAAAATATGCTATTTAAGAGGTATGAATGTGTAGTTGATGCTATTATGACTCATAACTGAAATTGATCTAAGAATTTTTTCTACAACTATGATAAACTACTGCTCTGATTAAATTTTACTACCATTTAACTGTGTTTCAAATGAATGTCTATTTTAATTTTACCCTTAATTTCACAGTTTTAAAAAAAATTCTTGAAGAATCAGACCCCTTAATACTTTCCTTGGCGTTTATTGTTAACCTCAGATCATGATCCTGGAATAAAATAGCAATATGGTCGTGACCAAACTAAATAAAATATACAGAGGACAAATCAATAAATAGCAATATGGTCGCGACTAAATCAATAAAATATCAGAAGGCAAAACTAACACATTGAGCCTTTGTTTTCTCAGCCTTGTCTAATGACCTTTTTATTATAATCTTATCTGACTAAATAGAAGAATCTCCTCGTTGCTTCATCCATTAGCTATATTCGTCACAGCTAAACTTTGAAAATGGGATATGATATGGCGATAATAGCAAAATGTAGACACTTCAAAATCTGGGACAACCTATTATATACGCAATATACACACAATACATTCTCTCTCTCTCTATAAGCAGCCAAAAAGAAAATTACAATCCTCTGGGTTCAAAATTACAAATCAAATATTTTTCTTACTCTCTCTATAAAATAAGGGATTTTCATTTTCTCCAATGCCGGTCCACCGTAGCTACTCGATTACGATCGAACAGTTAGGTAGTTGGAGATCACTCGACTATAGACTATATATAGGTAGTTGGAGATCACTCGACTATAGACTATATAGTCTTTGTCTTGATAGCAACGACATAGAATTTCCCCTATTGTAACCTTCATATAAGTCCTTATCTTATTAATTGTTCAAAGTTCAAACCTCAAGGCAACAACCTGACTGTACAAACCCCTTGAACTCATCAGGCACCTCAATCCTCCTCAATTTACCATTCTGCCCCTCGACCATGAAAAACTCCTCGGGCCCGCCCTGGCAGCCCGACCCGGAAACAAATGTCCGTCCGTCCAATCCGACCCCGCACGACCCGACCCGAACTTCCGGGTCGATGTCGGACCATCGGAAAAGCCTCCCGTCGTCCCGCACCCCGACATTCGCCCGCGGGCACCGCCCCTCAGCCCACGCGCCCTCGACGCGGCGCCACTCGCCCGCCACCGCGTCGTACCGCTCCGCGCTGGCCTCGAACCCGCCCTGGCTCTCGGTCCGGTACCCGCTCACGACCCAGAACTCCGACCCGACCGCCACGCCCTCGCACTCGTCCCGCTCCTGGCTCATCCGGGCCAGCTCGGCCCACTCGTCCCGCGCCACGTCGTACGCCCACGCCGAGCTCAGGGCGTTCTTGTTCTCGTCGTGCCCGCCGGCGACCAAAACCCTCCCGGTGCCGGCGATCTCTCCGGCGGCGAAGAACGACCTCGCCTCCGGCATGTCCCGCCCCTTCCGCCACCGCCGGGTCGCGAAGTCGTACACGAACACATCCCGGACCGGGTCGTAGCTCGCCGGGTCCCACCCGCCCATCGCCACCAGCTTCCCCTCCGAGCTCGCCACCTGGCAGAACAACGGCAGCCCATTCGGGTACTTCGGAATCGGGTCGACCCGGTCCCACGATCCTTCTACCGGGTCGAAGATCGATAACCCGTAGGCCGGCGGAGAGGCCGGTTTGGACCGGGTCTGGAAGGGGAGGAGCTGGACGAGGCAAGCGACCTTGCGGGTCCGACCGGTTCGCTTCCTGAGGTAGTAGAAGTCCCTGCTGTGGAAGAGCTGGCCCCACCGGCGGCTGACTCGGGCGGCGACTCGGTGAGTCGAGTGGTGGAACCGAGTCAGGCACTCGAGCGCTAAATCGTCGGGCAAGCCCGGGATCAACTCGGTGAACTCAGTCATCACTAAAAAAAATAACACCCCTCCTTTTTTTGCGTCGTTTTGATGTGAGTTTTTCTCTTCTTTTGGATATATATTATATATGTTTAGATTTGGCCTTAATTTTTTTTTTTTTTGGGTACTTTGGGTTCGATTTGGATATGTAGTTTGGAGTTTGGAATTTTTTTTTCTTTTGGTAGTGTTTTTTTTTTTTTTTCGGGGGGTTTGATAGCGAAGATATTTATAGTAGTTTTTTGGGGGTGTGAGATACGACTTTCTAGTTTTGGGTGTAATGTAATGTGTATGGTATGGTATCGCTGTTTAATGAATCCTTGTTCCACGCGCCGCGGGCGGATTTTGCAATTTTGCCATCTGCTTTGTGGAATGATTCAAATATTAACGATTTTCTACTTTATCAAAAGTTTTATTCAGTATTCTATAAGATTTTAAGATCACGTAATTAGTCATTTTAAAAATAAAATTTAAAAAATTTAATCATAATTTTATAAAATTAAAAATTTAATCATAATATATAATATTATATATAATATATATACGTATAAAAAATATAACATTAAATATAACGTTATATATAATATAAAATATAACATATATAACATTATATATAATATTATATTTTTATACGTATATATATTACATATAACATAAAATATTATATATTATGGTTTAATCTTTAATTTCGATATTTTAAGGTAAATCTTAAAGAATTACCCAAAAATTAGGTTAAATGCCCAAAAATTCTAGATTTTATGATTTTTATCAATAATTATTATTAGTTTAATAAGCTGTAACACGATTGGAAGATTCATGTACTTAGCGACGGTCTCTTTGCGTACATTAGATTTTCACTTTGTTTTTTGTTGTTTTATTAGTAAATTTTATAATTTGAATGGAAATTTGCCCATTGCTTTTCTTATAAAAAATATATATATATTCTTTTTTCTGTCGGTTTTGGAATTTAGCCAGTAGTAACTCACAAATGAATTGTTGACAGCTTGTTTTACGTGTCCTTTATTTTTTAAAATGCCACCCTGCTCGTTCTGTCTTTTTGTCGTTTTTCCTTTTGCAGATGGGTTTAACTAGATTAGTTGATAAATATTTTTTTTAGAAAAAAATACAAGTACTTTGAGAGGTGAATTTTATTTGAACTTGTTGATAACTCATATAAAGTATATTCTATGTGATGTATTAACCGAATAACAGTTGAAATGAATAATTGTTCAAATCACTACGTAAATGTAAAATGGTAGAGAAGTGGGATTTTCATTTTGGTGGAATCTGTATTTGTTATTTGAGAGTGTACATTTGACACGATCAATTTCAATAATAAATGAGTTTTATTTTTTACTAATTAATGACCTTTGTAAAAATAAAAATATTAACATGAACAAGGTTGGCGGTAACTAATTGACGATAAACTTAATATTATCTTAATTAGATAGTCTTAATTAAGGTTGTACTAAGCTTGACAAAGTCCAGATAACACGAGACTATAAACCTTTTTATTTACTTGCCACAGTGCAACAGATAATCACAGAATTGTTCTAAGCATACTTGGAAGATAAGTGAAGAGTGTTTCAACCTTCAAGTGGTACATTCCAAAATTTGGATAGAGATGAAACTAATGAATGAAGAGAGGTTTTGACTAGAGGTTGGATGGTTTATGATTATGGATAAGGGTATTGACGTGTGATAGAAAATAATAATAATAATAATAATAATAATAATATGTATAAAGCAAAGGTCATGTCATTTTTGGGACCCATTGTGGGGATATGAATATTGAAAGAGTTATTGAATATCAAGGATTTTTTTTTTTTTCAAATAATAATAATAAAATGCACTTTATTTGTGTAATGCCAACCCAAAAGGATAAGGTGGATAAAATTGAGGCATACATTCATGCTTCATGATAGAGAGAATAGACAGATAGCAAATGGGTTTTTGTCCTCTTGCATTGTTTGCTTGTTTTCTTTGGATTTAGTTTACTTTGAGGTCAAATATAAAAGAGAGAAATAATTATTGATCATCCCAGATCATATATGAGGATATCCAAGTTGTGAAAGTTGTCAATTTGTGTTATGGAGTTATATCATTATGTCAACTGTTTCTTTACTAATTTTGTGACTAGTTGAAAAAATCCTTTTTGCTTTTGGCAACTTTTATTTACTTTTGTAGCTTTAGCAACTTGATTTGCTGAGGATGTCCTACACAACACAAAAGTCATATCTAAAATGATGTTAATGGAATGCAATTTGTTTAAATGTTTGTGGAAACAAGTGTCGTGGCTATAAGAAAAATAAGCTCTCATTGGTTTTGTGTTACGTGTGTAGACTAAGTGCTAATGTCAATGTGCTATGATCGCTTTCTTGGTTAAAGAAAACGTTTTGAAAATTCTATTTCTTCGTTCCTACTAGTATACAATATTAAACGATTTCAAATTTATCCTATTAAGAATTATCATTAATTAGAAAAAAAATTCTTCTAAAAAAAACCTCTTTTATAGCCTTTTTAATTTGGAATGGACATCAGCTTTTTTCAACTAGGTGTTGTTATTGCATGTCCATGTTAAGAAAATAGCACATAATCTTATTTGCAAAAAACATCAACAAAATATATAAGAAAATTAAAAATACGGGGTAGATTTTTTTATTTTTTATTTTTTTGTATGCACAATATAAAAAAGAGAATTTTCAATTGGAGCACGTTCATCAGTGAAAAACGATTTCTAACAATCGGATTTTCTTTTTAAATAAATTCATCATCAGTTTGAAAAAATAATCTGACGATCTAATCATTTTCATTGATAAACATCCACTACTTAAGAATTTTCCTAATAAAAACGTCAAACAATCAATATGAACTCTTTTATTTCCTTTCCTTAAAGTAGGGGACAATGGTTGCAATTTGAAGCACACTATATCGTTTTTTAATAACGCACTAGTTGCTATAGTCTTAAATAGTAGTTTATTAGCTAGTATTGCTTCCTTGTGGCTTGCACTAAAAATATATAAATTTAAGAAATAAGTTTCTCAAAAAGGAAAGCTTCTACTATCTCGCCTTTTTATTTCCCTTCCTTGAAGTATTGGACAAATTGTGATGCAATTTGAACCACAGGTTGAGGAAAAAAACAAAAAACAAAAGTACTATATTTCATACAAAAGAGGAAAACTACCTGATTAATTTGAACATCATTAAATAGCCATTTTTACCTCATGTTTAAATTGCAATGAATATGATAAAAACCTAAAGGCAATCTATATTAATGTTGAATACATTTTATTGTCTCTACATACTGCATTTATTAAAATACCCCACACATGCTCAAAGCCAATCCAAATGCAGATTTAAGAACTAATGTAGCAATCAATCACTTTCATTTCATTCCCTAAGCATAAAAGAGATAAGGCTCCCAAAAATATGCATGTAGACCTTAGGACAATATAAATTGGTCTATCTTTCACTTTAATTATTATAACGTGATATTATCTACCAATAAATAACGATTTCTATCTTTAAACTTAATCATACAATGATAATTTTGATGATTTAGAACGTCTTTAGTATATATTTCATAAAATTTTCATGTAGTTGTATTTGTGCTAATTTTAGGCGCAAGGATTTCTGACACCATAAATATTGCAATTTCCATCTTCCATGACTTATGATCTTTTTTTTTTTAAATAATTAAGTAAATAGTTATTTTTTGAATCATGTATTAAGAAAATAATCAACGCTTCGATTAATTAAGAAATTAGTCATTTTTTTAAGTACATAATAATGTATATTTATCTTTATGCCCTTATTTCTCTTATTTATTAGTGGCTAATAATTTAATTTATAAAAATGTTAGTAATTTCTTTAAAATATGAATAAAAAATTATCAAATCTTAAATATAATTTTTTCCCTCCTCTAGAATCTGATGCAATTCTTGCATAATGCAAATTTAACCACATCTGTATAGATATCAAGTTATCCATTTCCACATGGTGTTTTTTTTTTTTTTTTGTCTTTGTAGGATATTGATAATTGAGTTTAACTATTCTCATCCTATTATACATGTATCAAGTTTTCTTTTTTACTTTACTACTAAACTTCAGTTGTGTCTAATCCTTTTGGTTTCACATCTACGGCTCATAACTTATATATATATATATCATGTCATGTGCACGCTCGGTTGAGAAAAATAAATATTGCTTCAAAACAGAAGTACTAACATGAGTTATTTGGATAAATCATTGAATAATTTAATACATTTAAGTGCTAAATCATTCAAATAAAATGATTTAGCACTAAATGGTGTTAAATGATTCAAATAATTCACCCAAAAACCTCCTAGATTATATAAATAAAATAGCATTAAATAGTATTAAATTATGCAATTAGATTATCCAATAGTCTATAAACGGGAGTTATTTCCTTTTCTCTTGCAGTTATCCTTCATTTCTTTTTCAAACCACTTATTTACCTTTTACTGTTTTTTTGGATAAGCTAAATGAGGGATATATATAGAAATATATATCGAATAATGAAAATGTGAATTAGGCTTTGGCTTTTAATTGGATTTGTTGATTGTATGGAATCAACCAGATAGATCATAGATGTGGCAGTAAATGGAGAAAAAATTGTACTTCTCTTCGAGTGAATGATCTACAATTGGCAAAAAGTATGATTTGAACTCTTAAAGCTAAAAAGGTTATTGAACTCCGCAAGCTGTTAGTGAAGGCAATATATTTCCACACCCGCCCAAAAATAAAAATAAAAATAAAAAATAAAAAAAATTAAAAATTATTATTGACTAATCTTTTATCAATTTAAAATTTTTGGATGGATCGATAATTTAACAAAAACAAAAAACAAAACAAGAAAACCCACCTCGAATATTTTGAATTTTAAGCAGCAGTACGTGCTCATTTATCACAATCAATGCTATTCCTTTGGATCAGTTTTGAGCGCCACACAACATAGAACTTGACACAATAGTCTTCTATTTATTGGTTTCTCCTGATATCTCCAATGCAATGTAAAATATATTCTTTAATGTAATGTTATATTTGGTGTTAAATTTGATAAATGTTATTTTTTTTGGCTAGATTTAGCATAAAATAAAGTATAACGAATTCAAAAAATTTGATATTTGAACTTGATCATTAATTGATTTTTTTTAACATTTAATAAAAAAGTTATAATGGTGTAATTTTATATTATAAAATATTATCTTTTATAAAAAAATAATCATTGCTACTTGTAGTTTATCATCTATTCATCTTTAATAAATTTTATTTTTTTAAAAGAATTAATAAGATAACAAAATGGTTTTTAGATACATTAGAACATTCGATTCAATGTCAAACATTATATTTTACTTTATTTTGGTACTAAATTTGACAATAACATCGGCATTTGCATTCTCATATTACAACATGCGCTTATTGCGGCTAAAATCATGATGTATTGTGGGGTTGTCTTCAGTGGCATGTAAGCTATGGTAATTGCCTTTTATTTTATTTTTTTGCTAAATAATTTATGATAATTGCTTAAGCTTTACACATTAATATGGTGTTTGAAAATTGTGTACCTATCTTCTATGTAATGCACAGTTTCAGTGGAAGACTAGTGGGCTTTTAGTCTTCAGACTAATTCAAGTTGAGTTGATTTGATGGGTGTTTTATTTCCAATATTCCTTTCGGGCTTGGACTTTCTTAGTTGGACTACCTTTGATGCCCTCTTCTTTGTCTTCTCTTTTGTTTCCTTTTTTTTTTTTCTTCTTCATCAAACATGTTTTTTTCCTTGTTAAACGTAGAACACTCTAGATTATAATCCATGCTTCTGTGACTCAACTTACTATATTAAATTATAAAAAAAAAAATCTTCAGACATAGCATTATAAGATGGTATAATATTTCATTCCCATTTTAAAAAGTATCATCACGTTGTTTTTTCTTTTTATCAAATAAAGAGGGCTTTTTAGAAAATCATTCATTTTAAACTCATTTTCGTCAAAACAACGCTTCACTTCAAAGTTGTGACGACATTCGGTGCATTAGTGCTAGTATAATCGCACCCGATTTTCTAGAACCGAAAGCTTGTTTATATGTAGTAAGCGTACTAATTCCATTTTAGGATCACATCATTTTATTTTGTATTTATTTATTTCATTAAATTTTGAGTTATGGAGATTGTTTATTTATAAAGTGTAGTACCAATCTTTTAGGAAGTGGATAGTTTTTCTTTGAACATGACGTTAGAATTGTTATAATCACTTTCTACATTTCTTCCAATGCAAATAATGCAATGCTACTAAAACTAAAAGCTTTTACAGCACTCCTACTACCACTACCAAGTGGTTCAACTTTCTATCTCAGTCAGCTAAGTGTCTATACATATATATATACACACACACACGAAATCATCAATTTAATAAACTCTTATATGTATGCAAAAAAAACAATATAATTTAGTCAATTAATTTCATCCTTTTTATCATGATAAAGGCAATCTCATCCTCAATCATGAGCTAGGTTATCTCACTTTTGAAATAATTTATTTTAATAAATAACATACGAATAAAATAAAAACTTAAGAAAAAAGTACTTTTATTATTTTCGGGTTATTTATTATTTTAACTCAAATGTCCAATCTATGGTAGTTCAAACTTCAAACACAAAATAGCACTTGATTTCTAATACAATTCAATCGGAGTTGTTTGGATTACAATCCAAATTAAAAATATATATAAATTCATTTAAATTATATTGCTACAATAATCACACTAACAAAAGTTAAACTTAAATCATTTTCCTGCAGTAAAATGTAAACTGGATACGAGCCTTCGTAAAAAATCAAACTTAAATCATTTTCTTGCATTAAAATGTAAACCGGATGCGAGCCTTCGTATCCTATCTTAATTCTTATCCAACTCAATGTACTAAACCAAATTGTTTACTTTCTTCTCTCCCAAGAAAATGATGGGACAATGTCAATCAACTTGTTGCACCTTTTTTCCACACACACACCCAAACAAAACCAAAAAAAAAAAAAGGGTTAGTGAACGCTTTTGAACAGTTAATTGAAAAAAAAAAAAAATTCATGTCGCGTCTTTTTTTAGACTTATAGGAAGTGGCAAGGCATGTGGCCCAAGTGAATGAGAAGGCACTAAATAGGTGGGTTTGTGGTCCATTTATAGAGTATTGGCTTTGCTAATATTTTCAACAATGTGAGACACACCTTCATGAAACCTACTATCAGGCAAGTGGGCTTCTGTGATTGGCATGTAGAAGACTTTTATGAATATGGCATATTTTGAGCTAAGAGAGTTGACCCATTTAGCAACGAAAATGAAGAAAAACAGTTATCTTTCTAGCTTAACTTTTTCTCTCAAAAAATCTTACGTAGAGAATGTCATATGGTAAGCCAAATTTACCTATCAAAGAAACGACCAATGTTCAGAAACTAACCATTAATCTAAAAAACAAAATTAAGAACATAAAAATAAAATCAGGGAATTTAATAACCTCACGTAGTTAAAGAAGTGATTTTGTTTAACTAATGGAAACGTGGCTATTTAATTAAGGGGGATTTTGAACGAATGCCTATTTTTGGCACAATGATAATCTATACTCCATGTGAGTTGCACTTTTAATTTATACCTCAAAATTTACACTACAATCATAGAGAAGAAATAAAGGAAGCACACCACTTGGGGTATAGATTATTAAGCAGCATCAAGATTCAAGAATGATTTTATTTTAAATTCTTCCTTTAATAATTAATTAATTAATTATAGAACCAAAACCGAGATACATGTCTATGGGCTATGCTTTTGACAATTACAAGCAATAGCCTTGCAAAAGGCTTAATTTTCCCATACACGTAGAGCCGACTATTGCACATTTTGCATGGTTTATTGGGTCATGCCTTACAAATTGTAAATGCTATTCCCTCTTTCTTTCTTTTTTTTTTCTTCTTTTTTTTTGGCTTAAAAGAAACTAAATGTTATTTTATAAAAGGCATGGAAGTATCATCCTTGTATGATTGGACTTCAATGATTCTTCTATGGTGATAGGAATGGTATTTCACATTTAGTGGGACAAAACCACTTTGATCTCTTACAAGATGATCCCACATGAATTAAGGGCATAATTTATTACTCTTCTTTTCTTTTTATCTTTTTCTTTGAAAAAATTTAAGAAAATAGCCATATTTTAAATGGTGATTTTAAAAAATAGCAATGTTTCAAAAATTTTAAGAAATTAGCCATTCGTAAATTTTTTTACCTTTGTAAGAAATTTATTACAATAAATTTTATGCGTAATTTTGTTATGAAAATAAATTTCTTATATTGATAATAAATTTTTTGTAGTTGTTTTTAAATTTTCTAAAAATCTGACAACTTTTTAAAAACACATCATTCAAAATAGTTATTTATCTAACTGACTTTTTTTTTTCTTTATTTGTCCCACCATGTGTATCTACTTCTTTTTTCCTGTAATTATTCAAGTCCTTTTTTCTTTTTTTTTACCATATTACATTACAAAAATTTTGTTCTCTTCCTCTTAAATTCTTAACACTATTCAAGCCCCACAGTTTAGTATTTCCCATATGGAAAAAAATTACAGACCTGTGAAACAACACACAATACACATCATGATGTTCCCTAGAGAAATGAGCAAGCTTATCTGAGGCATTTAAAGATGTAGATATATTGTACCTGTAAATGGTTAAATTTCTCACCCAATAAACAGAAGAATTGTTGGGCTTTTTCATGTGGGTGTTGAATAAAAACATGGTTAAGCTAATTTGGTCACGACAACTTGCCCCACTTTTTAGCACCAAATATGGGAAAAAGATGAATGTGGGCTGTCATCTGATCATGTTTGTTTTGTAGGTACCAACCTGCTAATTTCAGAAATACAGACTTTGTGAATGGTTATTATCACTTTGCTAGTTCCAACTTTCCAACTAGTCTATGCTCTTGGGGTAGTTTAGGCTTCATCAATGGTGATTTCTTTGGAGTGTATAACCTAAAGCTATTAGCGTCAATTAGGTTTTTTTTTTTCTGATGTTTTTTGTTTTATTGGAATAATAAATTAAACACAACAAAAAAAAATTATTAAACAAATAGTCATTTTTTAATGATGTTTTGAGAAACATTTCAATTATTTAGTAAAATAATCATTTTCTTAATTATATAATATTGTGATTTTACTTTAATTATATAATATTTTGATTTTACTTTAAATATTAAAAGATGACTAAATACCAAAAGATCGTAATGAAAGTGGTAACAAAACTCTTTATTTAACGTGTGGTCTGCTGCTAACGTATAATGTGCAATTTGTGCAAATTTAGTCTTTATCATTTGGTTATTCTGCCTGTTACACAGATTAATTACTGTTTAGTCTTTCATTTTTAAATTTGGATATGCTCTCTTATTCTTTGAGCGCTTTCATTTGTTATTGTTATTGGTTTTGATATTATGTCGGAGTTAATTATATTGGTCAATTGTTTTTAAACTGATCGTATATTATTTAGCGTCTCTATCTGTTTAATTATATATATTACTGGATTTTCTTAAAAAAATTGTACCTATTTATAACAGTGAGTGATCAGATATAACACCTAAACATCATGGCAATGTAGTCTAATCAGAATTATCATATTCTTTTTTACTCTTTTTGGTTTGTCCAATTTTCCTATATTGATAATTAATTACAAGCTAAAGAATTGGTGTAAATCGTAATCCTTATGGCATTGACCAACAATCTAATGTTGTGGACAAAATTGATGGAACTTTGTCCTTTACGGGCAACAAAGTCATGACATTATTTATGAAGTTTCAGAAAATTAAATATGCAAGCTTGTCGAATTGTTTCTGATTTTAAAGGTATCAAAAGTACATTCTTGTGTATAATCCAAAGATTATTATTTGTTATGAACCGTAAGATTATTATTTGTTATGAACCGTACGTGTCTCACTACTATATACTTGAGGGCAAATTTTTCATCTCAAACTCCGAACTTTAGAAAAATTGTGACCAAATATTATATGAAAGTTCAATTAATCAAAATAATTATCCAACAAAAAATCTAAAAATGAATTAATATTTTTAAATTCACTATCAAGAAAAAATTAAAATTAAGCAAACCAACAAAATGTTGTAAAAGTGAAGATTATTGACTTATCCATTCCATGCCTCTTTCTTTTTTCCTCTCTCAATTTTAGAGTTCATTCTCTTTTGAACCTTCACAATATTCTTACTTATATGACAAGAGTCTAGAGATATCAAAATGGACGGGGCTTAGCAGGCCAACACGAAAACACGGCATAATTTTTAAGAGCAATGTTATACATACTAACTTTTTTACCAACTTTGTTAATACAAACTTATGTGTCATATTATCATTAGTGAGTGTTTATCACATTGGTAAAAGGATTTGATATTTAGCCAATCAAAATATGACATATCAATTGCCACATAAGTTGGTATTAAAAAGTTGGTGAAAGAGTTGGTATGTCTAGTATTTTTTTAATTTTTAATAGTACGAGTACGACAAGACAAATTAATGGGCTCAGGCATGACACAATAAGTTTGTTGGTTGAACTTGGACAAGGTTTAAAGCACGAAGCACGACGAGATACTAACACAATTAGATACGGTCCGAGCACGACACGACACGATTAATAAATGGGTCGGCATAGGCATGAGCACGACATGAAGCACGGTAAGCACAAATATAAACGGGTTGGGCTGACATGATACGGCACAATTTACATCTCTATATATGGTTAATGTTTGGAATCATTTTAGACTATTAGAATTTCGCCTAAATGAGGTATTTGGTGACTCTATGATAATTTTTCTAGAGGTAGGAATTCCAACTATGAGTTATATTTTACGATAAATCTGAAACAAAAATACCAAGTCAATGCCGCGCTCATGACATTTTTTGTTTCTACTTTGGTTTTGACAATAATTGTAGCTCTTCAATTTCCCTCCAACATGAAAGATGGTGTATGCTTGATGGCTATTATCGTGTTGTTTAGAAGGACTCTTTGAGTTATTTTTATTTTATTTTATTCCAAATAAAGGGTAGCTTTTTCCACCATTTAGGTTTTATTTTTTGTTTATGTGTTTATGTTTTGTAATCACAAAGGTGGTTTACGCAGATCTAGTTTGTATATATCTTCTTTTAGTGATAGTGTTATTCGATGTTTTGTGTGCGCTTACATACCATATATATTTTTTGTCTCCATTTATTGGGAATTTTCATTGATTGTAGAAGATTTACCAAGAGAGCCTATAGCCTACATGTATGCTCAAGTATTATTACATCTTGTTGTCTTTTTTATTTTTAGAACACCTGTTTTAAGATTTGAGCATGTTTTTCCATAGGACGTCTCATTAGAATTTACTAGTGAGAATCGAACTATAACTAGGGCTTATTGTTTTTTGCATTATGATTTTGCAAGTTTGATTTAATGTTTGTATTTCTTTAATTTGGAATATCCCTTTTTCATTAAAAAAAACAATTTAACATTTTTTAAATATAAAAAAATCCTTTTTTAGGGAATAAATTATAAAATTACTGTACAGTGATGATGTCGAGCGAAATTTTCATATGTACATGTATGTAGTAAAATCTTGATAATATTTGTAGTCCGTCCTAATTTATAATCAACGTGTTAAATGAATAAGATAATACATTATTTAAAATAACCCTTAGGACCACTTGATATATAAATTCATAATTTTCTAATATAGAAAATTTTCTAACATCATTTAGATTATTTTACAAGATATATATCTAGTATTGCTTGTTTTGTTTTAAAAATTATTTCAATGTGAATTTACTTGATAACAGTAATCATAATAGTAATCTATAAAACTATTAAATATAACACATATTCAGATAAATGAAAAATATATCTATAAATTAATAATTTGTTAAATTAATATTGTTTTCATCTCAAATTATTAA
The DNA here is from genome assembly GCA_018132145.1 of Boehmeria nivea var. tenacissima. Lineage (NCBI taxonomy): Eukaryota > Viridiplantae > Streptophyta > Magnoliopsida > Rosales > Urticaceae > Boehmeria > Boehmeria nivea. The sequence goes on along the minus strand of CM030884.1, from coordinate 12,067,968 downwards.
TTTATAAAATTTCAGTGTGTATTTTAAATATTTGGCTTTAACCAAACCACCAAATAGCTATAATTACAAGTAGTAGAGGATGTTGACACGTCACCGGAGTTGCCTCCCTTCAAAGTCCTTTCGTCGTATCTAACCACGCACACAAAAAGAGAAAAAAAAAAACAAAACAAAAAAGAATTCTTTTTGGTAGACCCAAAAAACATGTCTTCACGCGCTATATGGTCACTGTGACTTACTCGCTTTTTTCTTTGATGACCCAATATGTACAACAATGATAAACGACTAAACGTATTGGGAAGAAAGAAAAAAAGAAACAGTTTAATTTGATTAAAAAAAAAAAAGCCGACGAAATAATGAAAAGGAATATATCTAGAAGATTATGAGTAAATATTCATTTTTAGATGATATTTTAAAAAAATAGTCAACATTTTTATTAATTAAAAAAATAGTCATTTTTTCGATTATATGATAGTGCAATATTACCAATATTACCTTTATGTCTTTAGTTTTTTAAGTGATTAATGGCAAGTTTTTTAATGTTAAAAAACATTGACTATTTTCTTAAAATATTGATTAGAAATTGTTAAATACTAAATATGCTTGCATATCTACATTGGTGAGGATAAAAAAAAAATAAAAAGAGCCTAGTTCATGAGTTATGACTAGTATTTGACTATTTGTGACAAAATGTGTCTATAAACTTTACAAAGATAACAATATTGTTATTTTATTTTCATATAGCCTTTAATGTGATAACCCCACATGGCATAATCCAACTGAAATTGAGGAAATAATGAGAAAGTTGCACCCAAATGCTTGAAATATCAAATTTGGTATATAAATTTACCCATCGGTTGGCAAAAAAGAAAAAGAAAAAAAGAAGTATAGTGCTCGATATTTGATGTATGTTCATAATTTTTAATTTGGAATTCGGTACATATATACACATTTTTGTTTATGTTTCATTAGATTTTATTGATGTAGACTCGGAGTTAAATTGTCTTTATTATTGAATTTGATCACATTGTATTAGTGACTCTCTCTTTTGATACTTTCATGAAATTTTACTTTAAAAAAGATAAAAAGCTTGCTACATTTGTAAAGATAATAGTTTCTCTATGATTAACCACTCACGATCTTTACAGTTTGACATTTCTTACAATAAAAGCGAAAATTTATATCATAAATATATTATGTGTTTGAATAATGCTAGACATATCAACTATTTTACTAACTTTTTAATACCAACTTATGTGTTTAAATGGAATATTGGAATTTCACACTTTTATTCTAATTTATGATAGTACAAATTTTGTTATTTAATTTTCTTAATTGAACAAACAACATATATTATTTTGGATTTCCGTGAAAAAATTAGTATGAAAATTTTCTAATGCGAATGCATTTTCTTATTTTTTCTATTTAAATCCTTACAAGACACTAAAGTATTTTGGACATGTGGACATTGTATTACCAAAACTCCTAATAAATTTGATAAATGAACGTGCGATTTTTAATAAAACACAAAATATACTTATGGCTATAATACAATGATGAAAAGTTTTGCAAACTTGATGGAATTGCTATTTCACATGCTAATCTCTAAAACTTCTTTTTTTTCTTCTTCTTCCTTTTGCAGAATCCTTTTTTTTTAAATTTTTTTTAATTAATCTATTCTTACTTCATGGATCTTATGGATCTCAGCCAAAGCTTAGTACATGTGATGTATTTAGTAACAACTTAATTATAAATGTATTTGGTGAAATCGGGTATGGGTTTACAGTGTGTCTAGTCATGTGCCTGACATTCCCTGAATTTTTTTAATCTTCAAAATACATACTTAAAATAAATGCAATTAATTGACCAAAAGCTGTTAACCCAGATAATTTTTCCACTATCATTACAGTCCTTTTTGCTGTTAGATTAGTGCAAAGATGCCATTAAAAAAATAAAATAAAATAATAAAGAAATGTATATTTCAACTTTCAAGAGCTTCCAAATGAAAAGACCCATCTTAAAAGATGGGCTACTCATGTCTCCCTAGCCCATACAAAATGATAAACAACTTTTTCTTTTCTTCTTCTTTTAGATTTTCTAAAATTATTTGATAGGTCTAGTATTTATTTATAATAATAACAATAATTATTAATAAATGCAATCAATGGCTAGAATCCTCATCATTTAGGCCTATCCTTGAGTTCCCATAATTTAAAAATAAAAGCGCATTGATGCAAACTGACTTGCAAACGTGCGAGTGATGACATTTGCTCTTTGAGTCAAATTCAGTTAGCACAACAAACAAAACCATTTAAGATATTAATTCTTCAACTAATTCTCAAATGTCCATTTATTTAAAATATTGACTAGCATGATATCTTAATAAGCAAGCTCTTTCATTGGAGATTACCGAAGAAGATTAAAATCAAGCTTTTATTAATACAAATTTTCTAACAACACTGCAAATTACAAGATTGTAATTTTTTTTCTTTACTTGAAAGAAATTCTGAAATTTTTAACTTTTTATTGGGACTAAACCTTTTGGTATTAAATCATAACTTCACCCTCCAACTCCAACAAACCAGCATCCTCCTAAAAAAATTATTTTGTTGACCCCTAACAACGTACAAAAATTATGTTTCAACCCTCAAAACTTTATATTTGGTTTAAATGTGACCCTAAATTTGTAGAAAATCAACCATGGACCTATTGAAAGGGTCAGATGGCACTAATTTGATGTTGGAATCTTGTAAAGTAATATTATAGTTCTAATTTACTGTCACATCGTACGTTGATATATATATTTATAATTTTACTAGTGTTCAAATATTCTTTTAAACGATCAATTTGTGTATGCACATGAATTTTCTCAATTAAAACAACATACTAAATAAATTTTTTTTAAAATATAGAATTCAGTAAAACAAAAATAATTCACAAAATGAAAAGTGAACTAACACGATAAATTCAACTAAATACGAGAGAAACACTTATAGTTATTATTATTATTTTTTTAGTTTTAAACAGGGCATCAATCAAAAATTAAAATTTTCAGGAGGAGAATGAAAGAAAGCCTTCCTAAAATATAAGGTAAAATTTATTAATCTTCAAAAGTTCAGGGGATTACAGAGGGTCATGAATGAAAGTCTTTCTAAAATTTAGGATAAAATTTTAATTTTAAAAAAAGGGCACGTGGTGGCGGACCCTTCCTTCCCAGCTCGCCCAAGTCTTCAAATCCCGGGGTAAAAACGAAATAACCCAACAACAAGGGCAAATGAAAAGAAATATAAGAAAGTGAACTACACGCGCCAAATGTGAGTGGGTCGCTAGACACCTCTCTCTCTCTCTCTCTCTCTAGTCTTTTAAGTACACTCTCTCTAATCTCTAATCTCTGATCTCTCTCTCTCTCTCTCTCTCTGTGTCTGAGTTTTCATATTTTTCGTTCTCGAAACAGAGTAGTAGGGCTCTCCGAAAAATGGGACGACTGGAACCGCTCTCGGAGGAGCCGATAAACGAGGACGAGGAGGAGTGTTGTTGGTCGGCGAAGAATCCGAAGAAAGGATCGGTGAGACAAACGTGGCGCAAGTGGATCAGAAGCCATCTGTCTCTGTCGCTGGTGATGTTCGGGAAGAGGTCTGACCTCAAACTCCTCCTCAGCGTCCTCGCTTGCCCTCTCTTCCCTCTCTCTCCCCACCCTTCCCTTCTCAACCAGGTAACTAACTAACTAACTAACTAACTTAATTAACCACCCAACCAAACAGAGCTCTATGCACTCTTCTTCTCTCTTTTCCAATGGGAAATTGCCACGTGTTTTTGTCTTCAAAATTAGTGTGTTCGTCGCTGTGTCACTAATAATAATAATAATAATAATAATAATGCGGAAATATTGTGTGACGTGGTTTTATCGCGGGCACGGCTAATAGAACACTGACTTATAGAAACATCAGGTTTGGGCCGAGCATTTTTTTTTTTTTAATTTGATATCAAATTATATTTGACGTTCTAAGTTTAAAATTTATATTATTATTGTATGTTATGTTATTTATTTATTTTTATTATTAAATTATTGTGTTGTATAATTTTTTTCTGTCTTTCTTATTTGTAAATAAAAAAATTAATTAAGTTAATTCGTACAAATTTTCTTTTAAATTGATATATTTTAAATTAAGTTGTTCAAAAATAATATTTTCCAAAATTTTCCGATTTTTAAAATAATTCTAAAGATTTCAGCTTTATTGAGTTTTCCGAGAGAAAGTGATGCTGATATTAGTGGAAGCAATGTTTGTCACTGGTTTAAGGTCTAAAGGTGTTTTTCTTAGTACTCTTTTGGGTTTGGGCTGTCTTTTTTAAGTAATTTAAATTTAATGATAGGGTTTAAGTCAGCTTTTTAAGAAAAAAAGTTTCCATGATCATCCCACTATCTCAAAGATAGCTTTTTGATCTTTATTTTAATTATCTAGTTTTTAATCAGACTATAGTCTATAGGGAAATGTGAAATGTGAATTAACCAAAAAGGTCGATGAGAAATGACCAGTCATGTAGCTTAATGTAACAACATTTACCAGAAGGCCACTCAGTGGAGAATTTATTTATTTTTAAACAAAAATAAATAAATGTGACAATTTAAAATCGTTCACTATATTGACGGAGACACTCATAATATAATTATGGCTTTGTGAGCTTAAAGATGAATATACATTAATATACCATGGTAAAGTATACTAAGTGCAGTTGTTTGAGTCTATATAATTGTGAATTATTTTCTTAAAACAATCTAGTGTATGCAACATATTCACAAATTACAAGTCTCTTAGATGATCATAATTCATAGATATTACAGAACACAGGAAACCTGCAAATGTGGAAGAAACTTTTATGACATGTTCATGCCGTTTATAAATACTTCAAATCAAGAGGGGTATTAATATGACATTATTGATATTTAATTTTACAGCAAAGTGTAATGTGAAATGTCAGTCACTAATATTGTTGAATCACAATGCGTCAAATTATAATGATCGAGTACTGGCATGGCATGTTATCAAACATCCAGTGGTACACTATGAAAGTAGAAATAAATAAATAAGACATCTAATGATTTGATCTTTTTTTTTTTTTTTTTTCAAATAAAGAAATTTCACCATGACAGCGTTGAAATAGAGATGATTTCAATCTAAAGCTTTTTGTGTGGTAGATGAGAATTTGGTTAGCTTTTAGTATGTTTAATGTGGGAATTAATGTGATTTTAAAAAAGGGAATTAATGTTCCTCGGTCATAAAGAAAGGGTAGGAAAAAGCTAGTTGCATATTCATTAATTATAAAGGAATCAAATATCTTCTTTTTCCTAGCCAATTTAATATGGCTCTCTAGGCAAAGAAAAAAGTGTGATTTTATTCACCAATTAGAAAGGAAAAAAGATTTTAACTTTTTTTAGCATTTTATTCGATTTTACCAGTGGAATTGAGACTTAAGTTGCCTTTTTTATTATAGTTGATCACATCTGTATTAGTGTTTATCCTTTGTTGATTATTTTTATAAAAATAAATTTCATTTAAATGTACATAGTATTTTTGTAACAAAATAAGCATAGTATTTTTGTAACAAAATAAGTATGTGACAAATAGGTCTCCTCCTCGGCGCAATACATAATTCAACACTTCACGGCGGCCACCGGTTGCCGGAAACTAGAAGGCGTGGTTAAGAACATATTCGCGACGGGAAAAGTGACGATGGCGATGGGGGACCACGACCTCGGCTCGGCCGCAGTGTCCGCCACCGGGGCCACTAGCAGCGCAGTTTCACAAAAGGGCTGCTTTGTGATGTGGCAAATGGTCCCTAACATGTGGCTGATTGAGCTAGTGGTCGGTGGCCACAAGGTCAATGCCGGCAGCGACGGCAACGTCGCGTGGCGCCACACGCCGTGGCTCAGCGCACATGCCGCCAAGGGCGGCGTCCGCCCTCTCCGGCGAGCTCTCCAGGCAAGTATTATCTAAAACCCTAACTTTGTAGTTAAATCTATTTCTATGCATTAATGCTTGGCGTAGAACATTGACCAATATGAATTAGTGTCATTTATTTTTGTTGGGAATGTCACGGTAATTGACTAAGAGATTTAAAAAAAAAAAAACAGAAATATCATTTGGATTTGTAATTTATTGTAGTTTATACCATAATCTAATTATTCTTAAATTATTTAAGTGATGCTTGTCATTATTTCTAGAGTATATACAAAATGTTTGTATTACTTAAGATCACTACAAAAAACTTTAGCTTAAAAATTTGTCCTTAGTAAAATATCCGTAATTAAAATTTAAATCATTAAAAAAATCATGATATTTTTGTGACAAAAATACTTGGAGAAAATTTTGTAATTACAAGTAATTGCTGTGACTAAAAGTGTATTAGTAATTGTAACATATTACAAAAAGTGGTGCCAAAAAGTATTATTCAATCCCATTTTTTTTTCCTATTACAAGTCTGGTTTTCTTTTTGAAGGTATTAGAAGTCTAATCTTTTGTAGTGCATGTACTACAAGAGATAATAAAATAAACACATATATATACTTGCAATACTAATATATTACGTGTAAAATAAATTAATGGCATCTCAAATTACATGATAATATATGATGTAACACATACGATCACCTTAACATTATAGCTATAATTGCGGAAACAGTTGTACCAAATATTATAAAAGCCATGAAATTGTGTACTAAGGAGACCGTTATAGAAATTTTGAAGTGAAAACATTGGTTTTTAGCAGCTTTTAGGATTATTGGTGAAATTTGGTGAGATATAGTTTTCATTGCTTTGAAGCCATTACATTGTTAGGTACTACATTTCAAACACATGACACATATTTTTGACATATTATGTAATCCTTCCAAAATTTTCACCTTCTCAGCTTTGATATTGTAAAGTTTTTAGCTCTTAATACAAACAAAATGTCAATTCCCTTGAACTTCACTAAACTCAATTGGGTATTTAGATTTACATCATCTAAATATGTTTGATTAATTTTGAAGCTAAAGGGTAGAATATAAATCTAAATATGTTTGATTAATTTTGAAGCTAAAGGGTAGATTTATATTCGCAAAATTTTCAATTCATCATAATTTTGAGTTCATAGTACAAAGAAAAAATGACCCAATATACATTTACCATTCTACCAAAGATAAATAAAAAAATGAAAGAAGAAAAACAAATCAGTTAATGTATGGGTCTACCATATCTTCACTTACTGACTCTATATATTCTAGAAAGCAACTTGATTTTGTCAGTTTATCAATTCTCCAAAAAATTTAATCCGCCACATGTAAGGTCGGACTACGGACAACGTATATACTAACGTATAAAAAGTTTAATTCGTATTAATTCGTAATATAACTAGAGAATTATACATGAATTTGAACAGGACCTTATGATGTACATCAGTAGAAGGTGGACCAATATTATATTTTTTATTTATACATTTTGATGAGCTGTTTTGAAAAACTATCATTTTCACTTTGTTTTTCATGCCTAACAAACACCACTAACAATACCTCTCAAGTCATTATAGCTGAAAAGCACACACAACAAAGAGTGTCACATCCACAGTTGGCTTAAAATGCACTTCTCTCTAGCTTCTAGTCTCTAAAACCTCGTCTTAGTCTTTAACAACATCATGATCTTGTGAATAAAGCGAGAGAAACACATTAATTTTTTTTTTTTTGTTTCCTTATTTTTGTTTTGGGTGTCCATTTTTTTTTTTTTTTTTTTTGCTACTGGTTTTGGGTGTCCATTTAAGAGAGATATTTGGGGGGTTGGTTCCTGTTAGATGAATTGATTTTAAATAGCTAAGCAATAATAACATGAATTGACAGTGGTCCATCTAAAGCTACTGAGACCAATCTTACCTAACACCCTTGATTTGACCATGCATATATGGTCCATATCCTAAATGTATTTAATTGCCCTTTAGGGGAATAATATCAGTTTTTTACTTCCCTTTTTTACGGGGTCTTTTATTTCTTTATTTTTTCTTTTTCAAAAGTCAAATGGACTAATTTGTATGAATTTTTTAAAGATTAGTTACGTAAAAAATTATTTTAGATAATGTATTTTTTAAAAAATAGTTATAGTTTTAAAAAATTTAAAAGTTAAACATAAAAAATTTCTTACACATAACAAAATTATGAAAAAAAAATTATTGTAAATTTTTTTTTTGAATTTATCATTTTTTTTATTTTTTAAAATTATTTTCTAAAAAACGACTGTTTTCTTAAAATTCTCATAATTTAATTTAATACTCTGTTTTAATAGTCTGGGACTCTGAGTTTTGTCGTATGCTCGTATTTACAAAATGGCCGAATTCAAGGTTCATTATATGCTTACGGCACAATTTATTGATATACTAAAATTAGAGAGAAATTTTTATTTTTCAAGGAAAATAATTGACTTGAAAAAATCAATTATTCTGTAATTTCTATATTTTTCCAATTGTTTCTCTCTTTGTCTTAAATTTTGATACAATTTTAGTTGAAATTCAATTATTTCTGTAATTTATGCATATACAAAAGTTTATTATTATTATTATTATTATTATTATCATCATAATATTTTTTTATAATAGGGGAGGAAAGGATACGAACTTTATACCTTGGTTGAGTTAGATCTGAAATTATGTTTATGATCAAACTCGCAACCACAAAAGTTTGTTAATCTCAAAGCATAATAATCAACAGTTCGCATTTTGTTTTGTCCATCTACATTACGTTAATTTTTGGCCAATTTCTCCTAACCAAAGTACGTAAGACGTACCACAATTTTGCTCAACATTGGACCTATTTTCAAAATTTTGTGCAGGGGTTGGACCCTCTGGCCGTCTCGGCGGTGTTTTCCCCGGCGCAATTCGTGGGCGAAAAGCGGATCTCCGGCGTCGATTGCTTCGTGCTGAAGCTATCCGCCGATCAGGCGAGCTGGCGGAGCGCAGCGACAGCACGGCGGAGATGATCAAGCACGTGGTCTTCGGCTACTTTAGTCAACGGAGTGGACTCCTCGTCTACTTGGAGGACTCCTACTTGACGAGGATCCAAGCCCCCGGGAGCTACCCAACCTATTGGGAGACGACGATGTCGACGAGGATCGAGGATTATCGTCCCGTGGAGGGCGTGGTGATCGCGCATTCGGGCCAGACCAGCGTGATCATCACGCGCTTCGGGGACAACTTGAGGTCGGGCCCCGCGATCACGCGGATGGAGGAGGCCTGGGCCATCGACGACGTGTCGTTCAATGTCCCGGGCCTCTCGCTGGACTGCTTCATCGCGCCTAATGAAATTCAGAGGCACTTCTCCCACGAGGAGAAGCTCGATTGGCGATCACCGCTGTAGGAGGAGGAGGAGGCGCTGCCGCCGCGCCAGCCGTTGGATCGGGCGTTGGTTGACCCCGTGATCTTGATCGGACGGCTCTCATTTGGCTGATCGAGAATGCTATTAAGTATGAAATATTAGGCTTTGACTAAAAGAGGGCCTTTTTTGTGTATAATGTTTGATATCCTAATTTTGAACGTGTAATGAAACGGTTTATAGTTAATACAAGTTCAGCTCTTAATTTCATATTTTTTGAATTTTGTAGCTGAAAGGAATTATAAATAAAATAAAAAGGAGAGCTTTTGTCACACACATTGTTTAGTTTATTTTGTTTTTCTCCATATTTATGTAAGTTTACAAATAGAACCTGTCGATAACTAAACCTTGGAGGCCCCTTTTTGCTATTACATTGAATGCCCCTTTTTAACATCTAATTTGAATTAATATCCAATCTTTTGAAAAATATAACAAAATAGTCATTACATAGTGGTAGCTAGTGGTAATTAATTTAGTTATCAAAAGCATGTACAAGTAATTAACGAATTAACTAGTTACTCAATTACTTAATATTTATTTTTATTGTTGTGTAAATTCTGAGTATTTTCTCACTTCACCCTAAAAATAATTAGGTTAAAGCATTTTTTTTAAATGAAATAATCTTGTTGGTATTATAGTTCTGACAGAATTTCTTTGAAGTTTCAGCATATCTTCGAAAGTCTATATTTCGAAAAAAGGAAATTTACATGGGTGTTAAATTAAAAATGAACTGCGAAATAAAAAACGACATGGAAAATAAAAAACGACAGTTAAAGGGAAAGTAGAAAACGACAATGTATCTAAAAGAGGTAGCGTTAGAAAAATCCACAAACAAAATTTTTGAACGATATTATTGAAATATAAATACAAATTTTGTGATCTTCAGGAAGAGAACAACATTTTTAGTACAGTAACTGGCATATAAAAAATAAAAAATCTAAAAACGACATTAAAGTGGAATATCTAAAATGACAAATAAAAACGAAAAAAACAAAATTAAAGATAAGAAAACGACAATAGAAACAAGTTTTTGTTTGTTTGTTTGCTTGCTTTCGTGTTTTTCCAAATGAAGATTCAAAAGCGATAGCAGTATGAAAAACAAAATGAGAATTGAAAAAACGACAACTTCATTTTTCAGTAAAAAACGACGATTACGATAAAAGTTGAAGTGAAACATGACAACGACGGATATCTATAGCCACAATAATTACTAAACGACAGGAAAGACATTGGCAAAAAATAAAAATGACGAGGATAACCATCTAAATTCAAAACACAAAAGTCAACCTGAAAAACGACAGGAATCATGATAAACGACATGAGAGAAAAAATCTAAAACTGTTGGATGGTTTATATCTAATAGTCTCAAATGGAGGAAAATAAATAGTAGTTGAAAATAAATAGTCTCTAAGAATTGAAATACGATGCATAATCTTGATTCTTGCCGAAGAGAACAATGTTAAACTGGAACATTGAAAACGACAAGAAGATTAGAAACGACAAACAATTTCACATAAGAAACGACAACCAAACGAGAATGACAAAGTCATGAAAATCAAGATGAAAGGTCGAAAGCAAAGTTAAAATGATTACTCTCGCTCTGTCGCTCATACAAACTTAAAGTTGAAATTGAAATCAATAGGAAAACGACATACAAACAAAAAAATAACAATCATTGAAAAGTAAAAGTGAGACAGAAAACGAGAGCTTACCTGAAAAAATCAACTACATAAAAGTGACAAAAATAGAAAACCAAATTCTTGAAAATACAATTATTATATATGATAACAAAGACAATATAACAGTCTCATAAAAAAAAAAAAAAAAAAAAAGACAACGTAACAACAAAAAAAACGACATTAAGCTAGTATGTTGAAAAATGAAAAAAGACAAACAGAAAAACTATAAACGACATTGAAGAATACGAAAACAAAAGTGAGAATAACAGTCTTCAAAATAGAAACAATTTTATTTTATTTTTTTAATTTTCAAAAGTGAGAATAAAAAGGAATTGATAGCAACAAGAAAAACGACATGAAAATAAAAAACGACAACAATATTTTTTCAGTTAAAAAAACGTCAATAACGGTGAAAGTTGGCGAAAAATATCAAAAAAATTTAAATCTATAGCCATAATAACCACTAAACGACAGGAAAAGACATTGATAAAATCTTAACCACGAAGATAAACATCGAAACGAAAGTCAGCCAAAAAACGACAAAAAAATGAAAAAACGACACGAGAACACATTCAAAAAACCGTTGGATTGGATCAACGGTTCTAGGAGAAAAAATGGAGGCAAATAGATTATTCAAAACAAATATTTTACACACACAATATATATACACACACACACATATACATATATATATACACTTCAAAATCAATTGAAAAAAAAAAAAAAAATTCTCTCGACAGTTGACACCAAAACTACTTCTTCTGCTGCTGCTGCTCATAAATGAAGAGACAAGCTGCTCAATAAATACATTAAAATAAATCCAAAAAATACAGTCAAAATCAAAATCGAAATGCCAAGGTTGAGCATGTTTCATTATAGCCGTTACTCTCTCAGGCGCTTCAAAGCTCTGAGCTCTCACAACAACAGTCCATTTCTCTCATCATTGCTGTTCTCGACTTTGAGAGACGGTCCAACCGGGCAGACCCAGAACCCGGTCCGGCCGGGCCCGCCTCCGATCCGGGTCGCGATCACCGAGTCGGCCGGACGAGGCGTGTTTGCGACGCGGCGGATCGGAGCCGGAGAACTGATTCACACGGCCAAACCCGTCGCGTCTCACCCCTCTCTCTCCGCCGTCGAAAAAGTCTGTCACTTTTGCCTCGGAAAGGCCGAGAACCCGAGCGGTGATCGGCCTCGGAACGCTTGCTTCTGCAGCAAGGAATGTGAAGAACAAGCCAAGGTCTGTCTGGGCGGTAAAATTTTTGCCCACCAAGTGTTTGGCTTTTTGTCTCTGAGAGAATTGTCATATTTGATTTAATCGCTTTTGCCTTTTTCTTTCGGGTTTTCATGATTCTGTGTGAAATGCTTTGTTTTCTTTTCGGGTTTTGTGGGTTTTCAGGCTTTTCATGGAATCGAGAAACAAGCGGATTGGTCAGCCTACGAAGACTATTGCCGGTATCAGAATATTTTCTTCTTTATCATTTGTATCATAAAGAATAAACCTTAAAATTTGCAGTGATTTGTTAATCTTAACAATAGTGTGATTGCAAAGGTCTCGTGGTTTGAAATTCCCGCTTCTCGTAAAGCGGTTCGCGTGTATGGTCATATCGGGAGCTGTATCTTTCGACCTTCTCGACGTACTTCAACCTTGTAGCTTGTCTCCGCAGATGATCACCGAGGCCAGTACTATAGCAAAATCTTCGAGATTTTAGTTCTTTCTTTGTTTATTTTTAATTTACGACATGATTTTGATCAGATGGAAGAAGGTTTTGACTTACTTAAGAGTGCCTTCAAAGCAGCAAATGTTCCCGACGAGAAAACGACATGTATCCTTTTCGAGGACTGGATTTTGTACCTTTTGCTTGATTGCTTTCCCTCGTAACATCATGTCAGGTTTTCTACTAATACATTTCCTTGACATTGTAAGTTTTGACCAAGCAATGGTACAATGGAATTCTATCACGGATTCGAATCAACGCATTTCGCATTGAGTTGGCTGCCGGAGGACTGTACGAAGATCTTCTCTCAGCAGCTGCGGCCTCTGTGGATGCGGAAGCTGCTGTCGGAAATGCCGTTTATATGCTTCCTTCATTTTATAATCATGACTGTGGTGAGACCTCCTTGCCTTGTACGCTTACAAATATATAAAACTTAAGCAGTTGTTTTGCGTTGTTTTTATTTTGTTATGGCCTTTGAGAGTGCATTTTTCGGTCCATTATGGAGCTAAAACAAAGAAGCTTATCAATTCTTATAGCAAAAAAGCCTTAGTTTTGTTTTGGGTTATAAAGTACAAGTAAGAAAAATAGGGCATAATCTACCATATTTTTTACTACCATCTTCCGTTGCTTTTGTGAATCTTTTCGAACTAAAATTTAGATAAATTTTGAAATTATGCGGTGTGTACTACAGATCCAAATGCCCACATCATATGGATAGAGAATGTAAATGCAAGATTGACAGCCCTGCGTGACGTAGAAGAAGGTTTGTCTAAGCTTTTAATATTTTTCTTTTTCTTTTTATTTTCTATCCATTACAACTAGAAGGTTTGAAGGAAACTCACCCATAATTTTTATAAAGCAATTTACTGCTTTCGTTTTTCTCTCACATAATTGGTAGCGATTTGAGAATGACACAATGTGGTTCTACTATTAGATAGACGAGTGGGATTGAAGAAACATCGCGCAAAAGAAGTATTAAAGTTTGATTTAACATAGGGATTTTTTTTTTTTTTTTTAAGGTATCTCCGGAACGAACTGTTAATGATGCAATTCCTTTGCATCACCTTAACATGAAAAACTGCTTTACAAACACTTAGGAAAAGAAAGACATTTATCTTCATTTATTTGTGCAAACATTCCATTCGATTCGATGTTAAAAAGTCCGTAATAAGACCTGTTATTTTGTGGTGCATAGCAGTAGCTATAGGCGATAGCATACACATCTCGTTGAATTTCTACATGATGGAGTAAATTCAGTTGCTAAAACTGTTGTGGTGTTTTGCAGGTGAAGAGCTCCGAATCTGTTACATTGACGCGAGTATGGAGCGTGATGCTCGACAAGCTTTCCTGTCCCAAGGGTTTGGTTTTCAATGCAATTGTCTTAGGTGTTTATCCGGGGATTAGAGACATATTTCAGAGAGAGAGAGCTTTTTTTTTTTTCAATGGATTTCTCTTTTCCTTTGGCCAAAGGAACGCTTGAAGGGTATTTGTATGCTTAAGATTTCAAGTCCATTTTGCCCCTTGGAATGCAAAGGCCTTTTCAATAAAGCAAAAAGACATGATAGTTTCTCCCAAACAAGAAGTAACTGGATTTTGATTCTGCAAATTGGTGTGGCTTCCAAAGAAGCAGAGCAACTTGGCCAAATTAGCTCTAATTTTTTATTTTTTATTTTTCATATATTAATGTTTTTGTGTCTTGGATTTATAGGTGGGACATGAATTACATGCCAACTATTGTGGAATTTTACTAATCAATGATTTTATTGCTCTTAAAAGAATATTTTGTTCCTACGAAGGGGAAAGATTAGTACATTTTATTTTTATACCAACTTCTTAATACCGATTTACTTGGCGGATGAGTTGTCTGTTTATAATCATTGAGTGTTGATCACCTGAAAGAATATTATATCCAAGTACTTAAAACATGACATATCGTCTCATAGTGGTATTAAAAATTTGATTTTGTACGTTCAACATTGTTATTTGTAATAAGTTCGCTTGATTATTATTATTTTTTTTGGTACAATCTAGCCTATAAAATGTTAGCCATACAACATATACGAACGTACTTGATTTTTTATTAAAAAAAAGGGATAATGGCAAAATTGACCTAATTTGACTTAATAATTTATCTCTTAAGTAGTATACTCACTTCATTTTTAATATGTATTCCTAATGTAAAAATAAGGATAGAAATTAAAAATACAACACATAAAAGACGCATATTTGTAGTGTTTCAAAAAAGGCATTCATCAAAATCTCCTAAAACAATAAATGGCCTTAGTATCCTTATACCGATCTTACATCTTTTTACCACAAACGTTTTGCTTTGTTTTCATACTATGCTATGTAACTTTTAGAGAAACAAAAAAATGGTATAATTACAAAGATAATTAAAAGTGGTAAAGTTCTATACATGAGCTTGAATAGTGGCGTAAGTCTATTTTTATGAGAAAATTTGGTGGAATGTCTTTGAATTTGTCTTTTTATTTATGCCGCTTTAGAGTCATGTTACATACTTTGCACTTTTTTCTTCCTTAAAAAGTGGCATAAGATGTAAGAATGAATTTAAATTTTATGCAAAGCCCAAATTCTAACTCCTCACTAATAAATGTGCTAAAAACAAGGTTTAACCATTCAAAGATTGCTCACCAAATAACACTCTCATTAAAAAAAATCACTAAACCCCTAATAATGAACTACAAGATAATCTTGTAATTGTGACACCAAAACCATATCTCACGCCCTTTTTACCCTCCTCCAATTCTGCTCTAAAAAATGGGACATAACAAAAATCCCACATCGCCAAAGAAGACTAACCAAAGGGAATTTGATAAAGAGTGTTCCCGCCATCTTAGCCGTTGGTGGGTAAGTATGAATTGCCAATTAAGAGTGGCAAAAAGAGAGCTCTTTTTTTTTTTTTTTTTTCATGTTTAAAGAAAATAAAGTTGTCCTATAAATATCACTAATCAAATCCACCTAAATCCCATCTTCTCCTTCTTTACATGAAAACACACCACACTCTTGTTTTCTACATTGAATCAATATGACTCTTTTTCTCTTTCAACACCAAACTAAACCCAAATCTCTTAATATTGTAGAATTCAGTTAGTTTACTTTCTTTTTTAGCTAAAGTCCTCATCAAACAAACCAAGTCAACTGGCACAATTTTTATCTGAAACACTTAAACTTTGTCAAACTTTTCTTTTTTCTTTTCTTTTCCCTTCTTCTTCTTAACATTGTTTTTTTAATCCGCTCTATTTTATCAGTGATCATGGAAGGCTTGTTCCTGAATTGTCCTTCCTTTTCCCTGAGTAAACTCGCGAGAGTGCCCGAGAGGCGGGACCGGGGCTTCTTCTCGAGGCGGAGGAGGAAGAGCTTGGTGTATTGCCAAGGGGGTGGGAATGCTATAAAGACTAGTGGCTTCTCTTCCATTTTGACAGCAAACACTGCTCATCATGACTTGGTTGACAAGGGAAGCTTGGTTTTGAGCACTCCAAATGTGAAGAGCCAAACAGAGAACAATAACAATAACAATAACATTGCTGTCAAAGATTTGGTGCCTTTTGGTGGCTCACAATCCACTTCTTCTTTGGAGATTGATCATGATGGTATTGGCATTGTAAAGTTTCTTAGAGGCAAGAGCTTTTTTGTCACCGGTGGAACTGGATTTCTGGCTAAAGGTACAAACTTTAGAGTGTTGTACATTTTTTTTTCTCTAAGGGTGTCTAGTTACATATAAGCTGACATGGGTGTTTTTTTTTTTTTTTTTAATTTCTATTTTTTGGTAAAATATATGTAGTTCTTATAGAAAAGATACTAAGGACAATGCCTGATGTGGGCAAGATATATCTCTTGATCAAAGCTAAGAACAAAGAAGCTGCAATGGGAAGGTTAAAGAATGAAGTATGTTTTCTTTTCTTTTCATATATATATATATATATATATTTTTGCTCTAATAAGTTGATTCTTTATGTCGGTTTATTCTTTTTGGTAGTGAAACTCAAGTACTAATTGGATATTATTTCTGTCCTTTAGATCATAAACACTGAGCTTTTCAAGCGCCTCCAACAAAGTTATGGAAAGTCTTATCAAGCTTTCATGTTGAGCAAACTAGTTCCTGTGGTAGGAAATGTCAGTGAGTCTGATCTCGGACTAGACGATGACTTGGCCGAAATCATAGCGAAAGAAGTCGATGTCATTGTGAATTCTGCAGCTAACACAACATTCGACGAAAGGTCGGTTTTTATGGCCTCTTCATGTGACAAATTTAAGCGCTATGATCAATGATCTTCTCATATTTTTGGTTTTTTGTATTTACAGATATGATGTTTCTCTGAACATAAACACAAAAGGACCTTGTCACCTTATGAACTTTGCCAAGAACTGCAAAAAACTCAAGCTTTTCCTTCAAGTATCAACTGGTAAGTCAAAAGGGAAAAAAAAAAGCCAAAAACAATAGAAGAAATTTTGCCTATATGAAATCGAAAAATTGGTTCTCAAAGAGAATAAGCAAATAGGTTGTGGCTTCTGATAAACAGCTTATGTGAATGGACAAAGACAAGGAAAGATATTGGAGAAGCCGTTTCGCGTAGGAGAGAGCATAGCCGGCGAGAACTTGATCTCTGGAGCATCGCTTCCGATGCTAGACATCGAAAACGAGATAAAATTGGGCTTGGCTCCCAAGGAAGCTCTTGACAACAATGCAATGTCTCAAAAGATGAGAGAGTTGGGTTTGCAAAGGTAATGAAAAGTCTCTCTACTTGTCCCCTTCTGTGTATCAGTTATATATATAAATATGTATCGACATGAAACCACTATATAACAGGGCTCAGCAATATGGATGGCAAGACACTTATGTGTTCACAAAAGCCATGGGAGAGATGATGATTGACAGCATGAGAGGAGACGTGCCCGTCGTCATAATCCGGCCCAGCGTCATCGAGAGCACTTGCAAAGAGCCTTTCCCCGGATGGATGGAAGGGAATAGGTATGTGTTTTTCAAACAGTTTGGTCATTTGAATTGCATTTTCTTTGACACAACACAACAAGTCTTGAAATAAGACTCTCTCTCTCTCTCTCTCTTCACTCACAGGATGATGGATCCTATAATTTTGTACTATGGGAAAGGTCAGCTCACAGGCTTTCTAGTGGACCCAAATGGAGTACTTGACGTGGTAAAAACAAATTCAGCACATATTTTTTCTAATCAATTTGCGTAATTAAGCACTGAATGAAAATCAAAATTCCTATAGTTAAGCTAAGTTTGGCAAATGTATTATCCAAAGGTGCCAGCAGACATGGTTGTGAACGCAACCTTGGCGGCAATGGCGAAGCATGGAACGGCTCAGAAGGCCGACATCAACGTCTACCAGATCGCTTCGTCGGTAGTGAACCCGCTGGTGTTTCAAGAGCTTGCCAGACTGCTCTACCAACACTACAACTCGTCGCCGTGTATGGACCCCAACGGCAGGCCAATCCACGTCCCTTCCATGAAGCTGTTCCGCTCCATGGACGACTTCTCGCAGCACCTCTGGACGCACACCGCTCGGCGAAACGGGCTGGCGGCTTTGGCTGCGGATTCGCCGAGCGGCAAGTTGTTGTCTCAGAAACTGGAGATCATATGCAGGAAATCGGTGGAGCAAGCCAAGCACTTGGCCAACATCTATGAGCCTTACACTTTCTATGGTGGAAGGTAACTTCATTTTCTCTCATGCGAAATGAAACGAAGAAAAAAAATGTGATTTTTTTCCATTTTTTCATAAGATTCTAGAGGCCAAGGAAAAAAAAAATAGTAGCAAAAAAGATTAAAAAGGGTTGATTATTTGAACATTGTTGAAGCTGGTCTTAACTATTAACTAAATGTTCGGTGAATACTGCTTTTGACCCGATTCTTCTATAATTACTTATCATGAGTCATTGTGAAGAATGAATTCAGGATTTTAGATTCTGCTATTGGTTCAAGCACATTAGTTTATAGAAACTTTATAAAGAAGATTGACTATTGTTCCATAAACTCATTCTTGCAACATATGTAACATCACATCAATACCAAATTGATTTATTAAATTTTTTTTTGGGGCGGTTTTAGGTTTGATAACAGCAACACTCAGAGATTAATGGAAAGCATGTCTGAAGAAGAGAAAAGGAAGTTTGGATTTGATGTGGAAAACATTGATTGGACAGATTACATAACAAATGTTCACATTCCTGGTCTTAGAAAGCATGTCATGAAGGGAAGAGGATCAATGCCCAGCTAGCTAGAGCTTTTTAATTAGCTTTGATCAACAACAATCACATCTCTACTCCTCAAAAAGTAATTGTAATAAGTCAAAAAAAAAAAAAAAAGTTCCCTCTTTTTTTTTTTTTTTTTATGTTTTCTCTTCTTTGCTTCTCTCCTTCACACCTGGAAAAGGCATAACAAAGGCCAAGAAGTGGTTGCCTTTTGTATAATTGGTGTGATTTATATATATATAAATATCTCATCAAACAGCTTCTATATGATCTTGGGGCTTGTTTTCAGTTGTGTGAATATTCATGAAGATAATAATTATAGGGGTTGTTTGGATATCTAAATATACGTAAAAAAATATTAGGTAATATAAGTTATTGTAGAAGAGCCTAGCTAATTCTTAATGGTAATGACTTTAAATGGCTTTTATGACATGTTTGGTTTTGCTGATCGACATGGCCACTATTAAATTTCACTTAAAAAGGTTGGTTCATTAACCAAAAGCTTGAATAAATACAAGAGAAATTAGATGACATTAAAAAAAAAAAGTGCTAATCATACTTCTCTAACTGAAAGTACATAGGAAAAGTACAAAAAAAAAAAATAAAATATATTTTTGATATGATTAACAATGATGTAACAAAGAGTTGCCATTGAAAACTTATATTACCAGAATTTGATAAAGACGCTTCTGGTGGCTAATCTCTAGGAAACTTCTTTTGTCAACATTAAAAACAAATTGAAATTTATTTGGAAAAATTTTAAATTAGGCCCTGAACTAGACTATCTGTTACATATTGGCCCTTATATTAAGAAATACATTACATCTATAACCCTCAATTTCTCAATGATAAATTGAGCTTGAGCATGATCAGACGTTCAAAATCAAAATTTATTTTTATCAAAATAATATATTGTATTGTGAAAAATAAATTTTATAATGGGTTATTCTAAACATGAGTCATGAGTCATGCCCGGCCTGTTTGTCACTAATCAGAATATAATAAGCCCTAAAAACATCCGATGTGATGCCGATGACGTGGACAGTATTGAAACTTGGCAAGAGATTATAGCCTTGCTTCATTGTCTAATCGGGCCCACAAGGTGTTTTTCTCTGTGCCCATTTCTGTTATATAACAACAAATATTACATTTTTTCAAGCCAATATTGCAAGAATGATGAATATAAAATTTGTTGAGTTTAAATTAAGGTATAAGTCATGCTTCAGTCCTATAAATTATCTATTCAAAACACAAGCTTAAAATAGAAAATAATATAATTGGTGACAATAGTAATTTATAGGTTCTAATCTAATCGAGCTAGAAGAAAAGTTTGTGGTAGATTTGAATGGTCAACTTTTATTCAGTGTGACTGGTCAACTTTATACAACGCATTTAAAGGTCTCAACCTATAATCAACAATAAAAGTAAACGGTCATTGCTTTTTTTTTTTTTTTTTGGGGTGCGAAAACGGTCATTGCTTCGTTAACCTTTGTTTGGGCAACTCTTCTTCTTTCTTTTTTTTTTTTTTAATATTCAATTCAATAATTTTTTTTTCAATTTTTCTAATTTTATAATCCATTTTATTTCATTTCATTTTTTTTTTCAACTATTTTTTCAACTTTCTAAATCCCTATCTAATATCTTTAAATCTCAATCATTTATACCACTTCAAAATTTGCAAAGTCAAACTATTCTAGATTATTTTTTCAAACTATTTCAAATCATTCTCAAACCATTTTTTCTATTTCAAAAAATAAGATAGAATGGGCAAGATCTCACAAAAATGAAACTTACTAGTTGCGTGCCCCTACTTGGGGCAAATATAACGTAAATACGTTAGAATTATATATATATATTTTAAAATTAAAAAGGCTTTTTTTATAAATAAAATGGAAATAATTATTATAATTAATGATTCGGAATTCTATATCCACGCAATGATTAATAAAAATTGAGGAAAAAAATTGAGTATAAAAATCAGCATAAAAGCAAAAATAAACATGAAAAACACTTAAAAAGAGTACAAAATGTAAAACAAAAGAAACTGAAAACAATTCGAGTTAAAAACAAGTCCTATACAATGGCTGTCAAATGAATTGAAAAAAATAACTAATTGCATTATAAAAATAGTTTTTCGAGGTCGACATGGTAATTAGAGGTGCACGGCGGACGGGTATCGAGCAGTGTAGATGTAAATATGGCAGGTGACAGGTGGCGGAAATGGCCAACCGATGACCGACCGAATGTTGTGCGGGCGGGTGGCAGTCGGGTGGGCAGTTTTGGGCCTAATTATAGGCCCAACGGATCAATTACAGAGGAGATCATTCAAAAAATAAAATAAAATTGAGGACTGTTGTCCCTTCTTTTTTCCCAATACCAATTCAAATTGCTCATAAATCAACCAATATCAATTACCAATATACAATTGAACCAAGAGCATTCACCAATATCTCATAAAATAAAAAAAAAGCGTAAGACCAATAACCAAGGCGGCAAGAAAAAATATAGTAACAATACATGCAAGCTCGATGGCGAGGGCATACGGCGACGGCAAGGGTTGGACGCTGAAGGTCTAAGTCTCTAAGAGCACGAGGGCTGGATAGTGGACGCCGAAGGTCGATGGGCACGAGGGTTGGACAGCGGACGCCATAGGTCGACGGGCGCGAAAGGTTGGAGGGTAGACGGCAGAGGAGAAGGAGAGAGCGAGGCGGCACCACTCGTCATTGTCGGTGATTGAGAGGTGCGAGCATGAGGGAGAAAGAGAAACAGAGGGGTCGGGAGGCGGAATGGATTGGGCTTAGGCGAGAGTGAGAAATACAGAGAGAAATCTAGGGCTATGTTTTTACAAAATATATATATGGGGAGCATCGGGCTAGCGGGTTTCGCCCGACATGAAAACAACACACCCGCCATCTGCCTGTATATAGAGCAACATCAGGCGGGTGCCGCCCGAGACTTACGGGTAAGGGATTTCACCCGCCCAAACGGGTGGGTGGCCGGTCGAATTTTCGGGTGGCCGATCAGGTACAATATTGTGTTCACCCCTAACAGTAATAAAGTAGCTGTAAAAGTAAAACAATAGAAAAGTAAAAAAAAAATAAAATATGAAATAAGAAAAAAAAAAGTTTACCCCTGTTTGGAAAAATCATTTTGCTCATTTTTATCATTCTTAAATGGTTTGAAAATAGCTTGGAAAATGATTAGAGAAAAATGATTGGAATGGTTATGATTTTGTAAATTTCGAGGTTGTATAAATGGTTGAGATTTAAATATATTGTATATGAATTTGGAAAGTTGAAAAAAAATGATTGAAAAAAAATAAAATAGAGGGGTTTATAGCTAAATAGCCTAATTTTAGAACCTATTTAAAAAAATATCTACAACTTTTTAAAAATAAGTGAATGGCCCATTCTTGGTAAGTAGACAAAATATTATGGTAAGCCATTTGAACGGGGGTAAGGGGTTAGAGTATGTACTTCATGCACCTCAAAGAGGGCATTAGGGGCCCTGGCGCAAAGCGTGACGAGCTGTACATTATGAAAATTTAGTTAAATGTACTATTCCTTTATTTAGTTAATGTACACTATGAAAATTTCAAAAATTCATAAAATGAGTTATATGCTAAATTCAATTTTATTCTCATAAATATTCTGGAATGCCAAAAATTAGAGGTATCGATTTCATGGCCTCATGGGAATTTCTTTGGTGTTTTTTCTTTATATATTATAGTAAGTAACTAAGTATGACTTACATTTTTAATATTTTGTATTCACTAAAAAACTATAAATTTGATGATGAATAATTATTTTTCAAAAAAAAAAACCATTAAAAAATGAATGGTAAAAAATAAAATTCACAATTTAAAATTATTTTTCGTCAATTAACACTTAATTTCCCTCTTATTTATAAAAATAAAGAAAATTAAAAACTAAAAAGTAAAATAAAAAAGTGTCTATTTAGTATTTGATTATTTATTGGTTAATATTTTAAGAAAATGATCAAAGTTTTAAAAAATTAAATTACTGGCTACTAATATATTAGAGAACTAAAGGCATAGAGATAAATGCATATCATTATGTAATTAAAAAAATAATTAATTTCTTAATTAATCGAAACATTGGACATTTTCTTAAAACTCGATTCAGAAAAATAGCTATTTACTCAATTATCTTAATAATAATAAAATAAAGAGAGTTTTAAGATACTCACTGTTTACAAAATGATTTTAAAAAATAGCCACAGTTTCATAAAATTTAAAAACTAGACATATAAGAAATTTCTGACAAATATTTTTTAAAAACACACAATTTAAAATGAATATTTACCTATTCGACTCTAAAATAAAATAAGATATAATTGGAATTGGATCATTTTTTAGTTTATGTTCTAAAGAAATTGTCAAAATTTATAAAAATGAAGTCGTTAGTATCACATAATTAAAAAAAAACTAATATCTTAATTAATTAATCGCTTGATTATTTTCTAAAAACACCGTTTTAAAAATAAAAATAGTTTTCATTAATGGTATCTTTTTGACTTATTGTAAGGTGTGGAAAGTTCTCCACTTTCCTGTGTTCTGGATTTTTGCAACCTCCGCCAGCCAAACTCCACAAAAGAAAGACCCCATCAATGATCAAACCAAACACCAAAAAATTAAATTAAACAAATAAATATCACAATTATATTAACACTAACAATTCCCAATTGCCCACAAAACAAACAGTCAAACATCATTAAACTCAAAAAAGATATTCTAAATTAAGAAAAAATTAAAAGAAAAAGAAAAAAACAGCAAATATTAATATACTCTGTTTCCTAGTCCCTGCCAGGCTGCCACTGGCTTTGGTTTTTTCAGTTTTTTTTCATTTCTCTCATTCTTTCTCTCTCTCTCTCTCCTCTTTTAGAGAGAGAAAGAGAAATGGAAAGCATATCAGCGTGGCAATTAACGGCTCTGTGTGGAATCTTCTCATGGGTTGTCGTTTCGTCGTTCCTCAGTCTGACCCAGAAGCTCAGATCGTCCGTACAGCCATGGGTCTCTCGCCACGTCGTCACCGGAACTCCTCTGATCATCCAGATCCAGGTTCGCTCGAATCGCCATTCCCAAAGAAAACGACCCAGATCGTTAATCTTCTTCAATCACGTCTCGAAGTTTTGATTTTTTTTTTTCATGATAGTTTTGAATTTGAATTTGAATTTTTTTGTTTATTATTTTGGCAGAAATACCATAACAGGTTGTTTGACGGTCTCTTCTCTGCGTTGTCATGTGTTGTCTCTGTGCCTTTCTACACTGCCTTTCTTCCTTTGCTCTTCTGGGTATTTAACAAAACCAGAAAAAATAAAAAAATAAAAATAAAAATCTATGCTTTTCTCTCGAAATGTCCAATTTTGACAGGTAATATTTTGATTTTCTTTTGTAACTTTTGTTTTGTGTGTGTGTGTAGAGTGGGCATGGAAAACTGGCGAGACAGATGACTTTGTTGATGGCTTTCTGTGATTATTTAGGGAACTGCATAAAGGTAGTTAATTGTGTTGATTTGTTTGATCAAGTTTTAGTCTTTGATTGTGCTCAAGTGTTAATTTGCTTGTTAAGCTAATAGAGGATTCTGTGGTGGGGATATCGAGAACGATTCTAGATGGTTAGATCTACATTTTCAGCTTCGTACGTCTTGTTAAGATAAATCCGACCATTAAAGAGTCGTTCCGGATGTCCCACTACAAAATCACCCTAACCTCATATGTGTTTTGTTTAATTATATATATATTGTTTCTCTCTTTTGGGGTGTTGAAATATAGGACGTTGTATCAGCTCCTAGACCAAGTTGCCCACCAGTGAGAAGAGTGACTGCCACAAAGGATGAGGAAGAGAATGCCATGGAATATGGATTGCCATCTTCTCACACTCTTAACACTGTTTGCTTATCTGGGTAATTGACATTTTTCTGTTCAACTTTGCTACTTTGTTTTGGACAAATAGCCCAAAAGGCGGGCATTTCATCTCAACTATGCTTTTAGTAGAGTTCTAACCTCGAGTCATAGCCTTGATACGTGATTTGTCACGATAGAGCAATATGTCCGAAGCTTATAAATTGATGCCGTCATTCCTGGTTAAGCTTGAAGATTTCTTAGGAGAATTATTTAGTATTTGTAAACGGACGATTTCCCTTCGGTTCAGATTTTATGACGTTTGTCATTCAGTTTAAACAACTTTTTATTTGGGGTTTTAGTTTCTAGATACCTCTTGTACTATGTTGTATAGTATAGGGTTAGTAAGATGAAGGATTGCCCTTTGGTTCACATTTTAGGATGGTTGCCATTCAGAGGAGAACAATTCTTTACACTGAGTATTTGTTTGTAGATACCTTTTACACTATGTTCTATCGTACACTCAACTCGAAGACGCCATATTGAAATTTGCTGGAGTTTTCGTTGTTTGCTTGCTTGTTTTCCTCATTGGTTTCGGTGAGTTGATCCTTTTGGTTTCTTCTTTTGTTCTGAGCAGCTGTGATATCTTTCTCATCGATAAATTTCTAAGATTGTCTTTGGTCTCCTTTTGTAGGAAGAATTTACCTTGGTATGCACAGTTTGGTCGATGTCATAACTGGACTTGCAATTGGATTGGTGGTTCTCGCATTCTGGCTTGCAGTTCATGAACACATTGACAATTTTGTAGTCTCAGGACAAAATGGTATATGCACTTCTATATAGCGATGCCATGATTGCACAAGTTTAATAACTTCAATCCTTTTGAGATCTCACAAATTTTACTAGAGTGACTTTTAAGGCTGTAATGTAGGAGACGTTACTATGCATTCCTTCTTTACTTGTATCTTTTCTCTTTCAGTTACAACATTTTGGGCCGCTCTAAGTCTCTTATTGCTCTTTGCTTATCCAACTCCGGAGTTCCCTACTCCAAGCTACGAGTTCCACACAGCCTTCGATGGCGTTGCATTGGGAATTGTAAGCACTCATTGCTCATTGCTCGTCGAACATAAACTAATCTTTTGCTTAAATAAAATTTGTCCAATCCACAAATTCAGGGATGCGAAGTTTCAGAAATTGAGTTCAGAGTTGAAAAACAAAGCCTTCTTGTTCCCATGAATTATTAAGCACTTATGTTTATACTAATATATTCTTGATGTAACATTTACGATTAATAAAGTGGATGTTTATTCCAGGTAACTGGGGTCCAGCAAACATATCACCAATTTCACCACGAAGCCGTCCCGCGCATATTCACTCCACAACTTTCGATCCCCTCTTTTACGGGAAGAATGCTCGTGGGTATCCCAACAATACTTCTCATGAAGTTCTGTAGCAAGGCTCTCGCTAAATGGATCCTTCCCATAGTAGCAAACACATTAGGGATTTCAATAAGATCAACAACCTACATCCCGACACTTAATTGTTCGAGCAATGGGAAACAATCGGAAAAGCCAGACGAGTTGAAGCAAACGGGTTATCTGCAGAAGTTGTCTTTCTTCTCCAATCAAGAGTCATTTGACGTCGATACCGGCATAAGATTTCTCCAGTACGCTGGACTTGCGTGGTCTGTGGTAGATCTCGTCCCATCCCTATTCTCTCATCTGGGCTTGTAATGCTTGGCCATTCTTGTACAACAAAATCAGAAAGTTCCTATTGGAACATGCTGTATGATGTCAACTCAATTTTGTAAAGCATATGTAGTATTGTCCAGTGAACACACAATTCTATTTATTTTCCCCTATTCAACAAGGAATCTTTGGCAATATTGAGAATGCAGTAATGTGTCATTGGATAGCTAACAAAAGTAAGAAATATTAGCTGTCGAAATATTAGCTTTCGAGGTTATACCCAAGGAAAAAACACCACCTAGGATAAATGATGTGCTGAGTAATGCATCAATTTCCTTGCCTTGAGAATGTTCCTTTACGATTTGTTTCTATAGGATATAATATGAAGGTGGTGCAATGAAAGCCCTTAAATGGGCTAGTTAGTATTGTTTTTACAAAGGAAATGAGGTGATAAGCAATTTGATGGCAATCACTCTCTTTCCCCACCAAAGATTTCCATGCTTGGGTTCCTGGTTGGATTATGAGCATATTGAGTTGTTCTATTTTAATTGGAAATTAAATTGGTGTATGGATTGGCAAAATTTGAATAAATTCAAACGTGTTTGGAATGGTGTACAAATGTTGGAACGTTGACTATTTTGCAACATTTGAATGTTGTTTGGTTCCAACATTTGAATGCGCAATCCGGTAAGCAACTTTTAGCACTACTTACAAAGCATACCATGTTTGTTATCAAAGTGATTTGAACGCATTGAGATTGGGAAAATCAATATCCATCAATCTTTCAAATGACCCCGTTCAAATGATCATATTATACAGGTTATAATTTTGTTATCAGACATCAATTTGAATGAGATTACATCAAGTTTCATAACAAGAATGACAATGGTCTTTTAAATTGTAAAACAAATGAAGCCATAGCCGTGATTAGAAGTGAGTTTTTTTATATCGTTATCCCAATCTAAGAATCACAGGTTACAAAAAAAATGTACCACCAGGCTAAGCAATAGCTAGTGCCAATACATGTGACCTTGCATATATGACAAGCTTAAAAGCAATCAAAAGCAGCTGTCCATGTGATATGCCCATGAATAATCGGCACCTTAGCTAAGGTGATGTTGACATTAATTGAACCAGACGATTCTCATTCCAAGACCCAAAACAGATATGATCATGAGCATTCAATGGCAATAATGATAACATTTGTTAAATCAACAACCAATAATACAACTACAAGAACACCAATTATAAGGTTAGTTTGTATATAATTTCTTATCCAAAACTCTCGTGAGTGATATCAAATGGGATTTACCAAAAAAAAAAAAAAAAAAGAGAACCCGAAGAGAACTGTCAGAACTATCCTAATCAGAAAATCACATTAAGAAAAGAAAGTGTATAGAAAAAGGGCAAAATATCCACTAAATATAAAATCCGTTCACCCATACTCAGACCATTAAAGAATGGGAAGAGGGTGACATAAACAACAAGGCAGTAAAAATGGGAAAAGAAGCCAAAAAACCAACCAAAAAAAAAAAAAGAAGAGTACATATCCACATATTTCTGCTGGATATGATACAATCAGACTATAACAACAATCAGCTTGGTCGATCGCTCTGACGCAAAATCCAGCTAGGTTCAAGTGTAAGACAAATCAGTAGGCACAGCTTATGTTCTATTGATAGATCCTATCCCACAAATCATCAGAAATGCATCAGAAGCCACAACTGTAGATTCTAAACCTGACAGTCATCTTGTGCACAACCACCAGAAAATGAGTGGAACGGTAGAGAAGTAACTAGAACTTAAAAGAGTACGAGACCTTCATGCGCTTCATAAGAAGTAATCGGGTGTTCGGCGAGTGACGTCTGGCTCTCCTCTCCTCGGAGCTGGCTCAAACTGCAACAACAAGGAATTTAAAATCAGTTTCACGGATTTGACATGACACATCCAACTATGAATGGAAGGGAGAAAGAGAGGTTGAGATAGGAACCTGGATGAAAGTGTGGTTCTTGCAGTCATCAACTTCCAAAATAGAAGCCATGTTGCCACAGCGATAGCAATAATTAGGTGCGCTAAATATAGTAACTACCTTTTGCTCCTGTTCCAACAGAAATTTTATCCAAATTGGTGTTTCCTCATAGTTAAAACACATAATATTAACGTTACGGAACCATTTATATGATATACTTACATGAGCCCAGTTAAATCCATCCATAACCAACTGATGAGCCCTGGCAATCAGCTTTAAGCTGTTCGTATGATTGAATTGTTCAGAGATATCCTGCAATGAAGAATGCCAATACTAGCTCAGAAAAGCAAGGAAACCAGTGCATGAAAGAAGAGAGTAATGAAACTAAAAAGAACAATTCAAGAAGAGTATATATATGTGTTCAAGCTCACCTGGCCAAAAGTATATCCAGCACCACGAGGAGAAATACCCCAACCACATCGATCATCTGGGTCAGACCACAAAAGATCACACATGGGGCCTTCGTGAGGAACCTCTTGGACACGGTCAAAATTACGTATGCTATCAAGGGTTTCAATGGAAGGGGATAATCCACCATGAAGACAAAATATCTCCGATTCAACCTGAATACAGCTCCGGGAGCATTAAATACTAACTGATGGAAATCCCATATAAAGCATATAGACCAAAATCACGGTCAATTGATAGCACCACGTGGAGAATTTACTAACCAATGCAGTCAGTGGAAAATAATCAAATAGGTCTGTAAAAATCTTCCAGACATTGGCATTGCCATACCTGCAAATAAAATATCAACACCGCTATAAGTGATTTGCAAAAAACAAAACAAGGATGCACAGCTATGAACTTGGTCAAACTACCTATATGTATACTCAACATCAAATACCAATACCATAAAACAAACATTTCCCATATATGGTTTGAAATCTCAGATACACCAGTCCAATGCAAATGCTCATGAAAGTAATCATAGCCATATAAGAAATGAAAAGTGCAACATCAGCAAATTAAAAGGTAAGAACATACTACTCCCCATAAAGCAATTAAAGCAGTTTCAATGCAAAGAAAACTTACTTTCGAAGACATTCATCATAAAACCCATAAACTTGAGTAATCTGCAATAAATTAAAGCTATAGTCAGTACAATATTAAGGAGAGCACTGTGAAGTCCAAGGTCTTGGCAACTTCAGTTTTACACATTTTCCCCTTCCAACAAAGTAGCACAAGTGCAAGTTTGGAAATAGTAAACCATGATTCCAACATCAATACACCATAACACAAGCAAAGATAAAAAAACAACTATCGCATGTTCAATCATAGACTTTACAGATGTAGAGGGGGAAAACAGAGATAAAAATAAATGCTGAAAGTTTGAAAATGCATACCTGGCGACTTTCGTGGTTTCCTCTAAGGATGGTAATACGCTGGTGGTAACGAACTTTTAGGGCCACTAGAAGCTGGATGAATGAACTAATCAGTCTCTAATGGTAAAGTTGCAAAATCCAGTAGATAAACCAAATGAAGTAAAAAAATAAAAAGAAAAGCAAAATAAAACATAAATATAATTTATAAAAAACAACTATCTTGGTGGCAAGGTTATTATGAAAAGCCAAGCATCAACATGCAGAGAAAAAACTGATGTACTTTCCAACTGTTGCTCGAACATGTCCTAGTTGATGTTGATATAACGCTACTTATTACATACATGAAAAAATGACACAGGTAAACTTTATATTGATTCTTTTCAAGGGATAGCATAAGTTTCTGAGAGCCTTCACATACCGTCACCGTCTCAACAGAGTAATACCCACGGTCAACATAGTCTCCCATAAATAAATAATTGGTATCTGGGCACTGGCAATTAAAATCAGGATATAAATCTAGTTAGAAGACAGTTTACAAGAGCATGGAAAATAATACTAATACAAGAAATCGAAACTAGTAAATAACGACAGAAAATGTTGGTTTATTCTGAACATGAATCAAAACAAAATTTAATACTACCTAATGATTCACAAAGGAAATTCCCTAGGTTATAAGAAAAGCAAACTAAAAGAAAAGTCACAGTTAGAACAAATACCTTCCCTCCAATTCGAAAAAGTTCAGCAAGGTCATGGAATTGTCCATGAATATCACCACAAATAGTGACAGGGCTTTTAACGGGCTGCAATACACAAAAAAGTCTTGCTTAATAAATTATACGCTCAGATATGCGCTAATCAAAGAAAACCAAACGACTTACATCAGAAAACAACAACTAAATACAAGATATAAATACTTCTAAGTAAAAAATATATACATTTCCTACCAATCCATCACTGACAATGTCCGAAGAAAGCTTTCTTCAAACGCATCAGCATAAGAGGATATGAAAATTACAGAAAAAGAAGCACAGTCCATAGCCTTTTGTCTATTTAAAAAGAAAAATGGTGTTAATTATAAGGAGATTATTTTTTAAGCATCACAAACGACAGTACCTGAACGTTGCTTTCATCCATCAATATCTCCTTAGCCTTCTCACATAAGGCTCTAACCTATATCCAATAAAAGCAAATAAGATACTTTAGCTTCTCGGCGAACAAATATAAACCCGGAGACTCAAAAGACATTACTTCAGGAACTTCATATAAATATTGGTCGTAGCTCAGTCAAAGAGTATGAAAAATGATAACTTTAGGCAATATAGACTATCGTCTATACAAGTAGATCCATATTCAATAAGCTTGATTTCACATCAGATGCACATGAAACAGTAAGCGACGAGCGCTCAAATTAAATTCGTTTCACAGTTTCATAAAAAAAAAAAAGAAGCAAAACTATATATCTTGATGTTAAAATCCTTTCATATCAAAACTCGATTCACTCCATCAGTCCATCTCTGTCCAGAAAGGTTCTCCAAAGAAACCCAATAAAGACAACAGCATAAAGAAGATAAAACCCATTTCCCAAATCTTGAAACTGATTGTGGCATAAATCAACCTTTCAAAAACCCCATCTTTTTAGATTTCAGAGAGTAGATTCAATTTTCTAGGTTACAACATCTAAAAAAATCAAGGAAACGAATCCAAAGTTAAATCGAAACCCAATCTCCAAAAATAACTAATCTTTACCCAGCTATCACCAAACCAACCCTAAATCGCATCTTCCCCAAGATTCCTCGGCAACCAAACAGACCCAAACTTTCCCATAGAAAAACCCACCAAATCTCCAAATAAAGCCCCGAAAACCCCGAAATCATCCATGAAAATGAAAAATCCAAGAGACAAAAACCAAACCTGTTGCTCCGAGAGCGGCTTGCACTGCATGAGCTGCGAGATCTGCTCATCGAGATCGCCGTTCGTCTCCGAAGACACCGAATTCACTCCCATTTCCCAAGCTCAAACCCGCGAACAACTCAGTCCCGATTCAGGATAACCCTAACCCTAGCCCTAGCCCTAAAATCCCCAACAGAGACTCAACAGATATCAGTCTCTCTCTCTCTTTCTCGCTCTCGCTCTCTCTCCAATTCGATTTGGGGATTTTCGCACTGAAGAAGAAGAAGAAGAAGAGAGAGAGAGAGAGCGATAGAGAGGGAAAGAGAGAGGAGAGAGAGAGAGCGCGTGAGAGAGAGAGCGAGTGGGCGAGTTTGGGGTTTATATTATTAGTCCCTTTGAAATATACGCTCAGCCAGTGATTTTCCTTTTTTATTTTTTTTAAATTATTTATTTCGCTTTTTTCTGATTAGCTAATGCGATACAGCCACGTATGTAGCGAAATTACCTTGATACCCTCCGTTGTTGTGGAGGAGAGTGGCCTGGTTTGGTAAATATCACTCGTTTGTTTCTCGGGTTCGTTGGGGGTATTTGGGTCATTTCGGTGGTAGTCGTCTCTTCCGATTTCCGATCCCCAATTCTCGTTCTCTTCGCTTCGCGTTCGCCGATGGAAAGGTTTTTTTTTTTTTTTTTTAATAATTTTTTTTGTTTGTGTCGCTTTTGGATCTGAGGTCGTATTTTTGGAACTTTTTAATTGTCGTTTGGATTATTTTGGTCATGTCTGAGAGTTTTAAAACTCCATGATATCTTTTCATCACTCCATTTTTTTAACAGAGAAGTTGCAAATATCATTTTTTAACTTTATGTCGTTTCCAAATGATGCTTATATAAAAAATAAAAAAAATTAACTTCATGTCATTTGCTAGTCCGTCCTTAATTTTGTTTCTTTAACTTATTGTCGTTTCTCCAAGATGTATTTCTTTAAGCTAATGCCTCTGGACTTCATGTATCTACCAACTCCCTTTTCGTTTTGCTTATTTCGCTTTCTATTATAAAATAAAATTTATTCTAACATGTCGTTTTTGGACTTGATGTCGTTTTGTTGTGATTTGGTTACATCTGTCGTTTTTTTCTTAAGGCCTTAATCTCTCAACTTAATGTCGCTTTTCGAAGATGTCGTTTTGAGTTCATATTGTATTTGAACATGTCGTTTTTTGGAGATGTCGCTTTCGTATCCATGTTGCTTTCTCCGATGTCGTTTTTTTTTTTGTCGTTTTCAATTTTTAGATTTCATGTCGTTTTCTTGAATGTAATTATCTAGACATGTCGTTTTCATTCAAAGCATATTAGCTATCAACTTAATGTCGTTTTTATGAGAAGTGATTTTTGAATTAATGTCGTTTACCAAATCCATGTCGTTTGTTTTCTGACTTCATGTCGTTTAGTTTAATCTGGTTGTCCAGACTTTTTTTTGACTTTATGTCGTTACTTTTGCCGTCGTTTTGCTATGGCCGTCATTTCTCACCTTAATGTCGTTTTTGAGTTCAGATTGCTTTATCTTGATGTCGTTTGCAGTCATGTCGTTTTCTCAAGGCCTGACATCTCTCAAACTTATTGTCGTTTTTCATTCATGTCGGTTGTCAATTTCTTGTCGTTTTCCCTAAAACGACATCGCCTCACCACACCAAGTCAAGCAGACTAGCAGGTTCTGAAGAAGAATATAAGCTCCATTTTTTTCTCTCTCTGTCGCTAATATAAACCGTCATACACATATAGATACACCTATATATACACAAATCCCATATAAATATCTTCAAACCAAAGAAAAAGGCACAGAGAGATACCATGGGACCTCACTGGAAAATGGGGGCGGCGACAACCAAAACCCAAAAGCCCATCTCAGATTTAAATCTTTTTACCCTAATAATCCTCTGCGTTACAGTACACGCCAAGCAATAACCATCAACCAATCACAACACGCCACGTCAAAAGCATCGAAGGTATATTTTTGGTTTATTCACTTTTTTTTAATCTAATTTTTGAACCACCTAATTTATTGACGGTACATACGCCGTTGCTTTTCAGATATTTTCCATTTTCCATTTTTATTTATTTATACATTTATTTTTCAAATCTCTCTCTCTCTCTATATCGTTTGGTTGCGAAGAAAATAAAAGGAAAAAGTTGCGTTTATAGTAGAAAAGGGCAAGAAAATCTCAGGGAAAAAGGAAATTGAAATACCAAGAGATCTCATTGAAATTTGGCAAAAAAAAAAAAAAAAAAAAAGGAAAGAGCTTGGAGCGATATTTTCTCTTCGTGTCCGATCCAGATTTTCTCTTTCTTTTCGCTGCAAAAAGATAGGGTTTGCTCAATTCTAGGGTTTCATTTTATCTCGCTCGGTTCTTTTACGCCTCTTATTCTCTCTTCAGGTTCGTCTCTCTCTCCCTCTGTCTTTTCTTTTTCTGTTTTTTTTTTGGGGTTAAATTTTCGTTCTCCGAGCTAGGTTTTGGAGCGTGTTGAGGTTTTTTTTTTTTTCCTTCTCTTAATCGAACGCAATCGTAATGCATGTTGTTTTTTTTTTTTCGATTGAATTTTTTTCGTTTTGTTTGTTTTGTTTTGTTTTTGTTTTTGTTTTTTGTTTTGTTTTGTTTTGTTTTTTTTTTTTATGGATTTTGATGTGCTTTTGCGTTGCTTGGGTTTCACTGCGATCTGCTTTGCTCTTGGATTTGCTTTAGCTTTTACGGGTGTTGTTTTCGTGCTTTAACTTGTAGATTTTGTATTTTTCGCGTAAATTATTGCTTGGTTGTGGATTTTTTGGATGAATGTTCGAAGATCTTTTGGTTGAATTGAAGATTGTTTGTTTGTTTATTTATTTACTTTTTGGTTGCTCTGCGTTTGATGAATTTAATCGTGCAATGTTCAATCAGGGTTTTGATCTGCGATTCATATAGAAAAAAAGGCATAAGGGAAATTTGCATTGGAGGTCCGATTTTGCTTTTGTGTTTGGTTGATATTAGGGTATTGGTTTCAATTTTTCAAGGAAATTGTTGGAAAAGAAGGGTCACGGGTTTTGGAATGATGAGTACTTCATGGGCAGATTCTGTGGCAAATTCTCAATCTGAGAATGCTCTGAACAATGCCTCTCGCCCGACTCGATCGAGTTATGTCCCTCCGCATCTTCGTAACAGGCCGACTTCTTCTGATTCTTCTGCTCCCTCAAACGCTGCCCCGTCACCGGCTGGCGATCGTGGAGGTTATGGTGGGCCCCCTGGTGGGTCTCGCTGGAATGGTGGTTCTAGGCCCGATTTTGGGCGTTCTGGTGGGTATGGCTCTGGTGGTGGATGGAACAGCAGAGGCAGGGGGTGGGGCGGGAAGGAGCGTGAGGAGAACCCATTTGGAAATGAGGAGGCTGAACCTTCGTTTAGTGAGCAGGAAAATACGGGCATTAACTTTGATGCTTATGAGGATATTCCCGTGGAGACAAGCGGCAGTAATGTGCCACCACCTGTGAATACTTTTGCGGAGATAGACTTGGGTGAGGCGTTGAACAACAATATTCGGAGGTGCAAGTATGTGAAGCCAACTCCTGTCCAGCGACATGCCATTCCTATTTCGCTTGGTGGGCGGGATCTGATGGCGTGCGCTCAGACTGGGTCAGGAAAGACTGCTGCTTTTTGCTTTCCGATCATTAGTGGAATCATGCGGGACACGAATGTTCAGAGGCCTCGTGGATCACGGACTGTGTTTCCTCTTGCTCTTATTCTATCTCCTACTAGGGAGCTTTCTAGTCAGGTGGGATTATGATTTAGTGTTTTGAGTATTTGAATTGACAAATTTTCTTCTAATTTGAACATTTGAGTTGCTATTTCTTTTTTTGCATTTGAACTATAGATACATGATGAAGCTAGAAAGTTTTCGTATCAAACTGGTGTCAGAGTGGTTGTTGCTTATGGAGGTGCACCAATAAACCAACAGGTTTGTATTATTATTATTTTTTTTTGGGAACATTATATCTCTTTTTTATTTTTGTTGATTCAGAACATTAAGATTCAATATTACAACATTGAGTTTCCTTGTTGAAACCAATTCAAGCTCTGCAAGAATTCATTCTAAAACGACAGGATGATTTGTTTTCCATGTATTTTATTTGTGGAATATATGAGTTAAAATCAATTTTGAAATTATAAATTATTATTGTTATCATTCTGAAGCTGTATGTTTTCTAAGTTTTTAGTCTGATAAAATGTTTTATGGAGCACAATGCTTAGCTGATTCTTTTTATTGGTTTAGTTGCGAGAACTTGAGAGAGGAGTGGATATTCTAGTGGCAACGCCTGGAAGATTGGTTGATTTGCTTGAGAGAGCCAGGGTGTCATTGCAGATGATCAAATATTTGGCGCTTGACGAGGCAGATCGTATGCTGGACATGGGTTTTGAACCTCAGATTAGAAAGATAGTGGAGCAGATGGACATGCCTCCTGCTGGCATGCGGCAAACAATGTTGTTTAGCGCTACATTTCCTAAAGAGATACAGGTAGGCTTTACTGGTATTGGGGTTTTGGGGGGTTAGTACTTTTGTCTTTTGGATTTGGAAAAGTCTTGGTAGTATTGTGGATGTTCAATTTTTAGTTATGTATTATTGATGCATCATTATATCTTCTATTCTTTCCCCAGCAGATGCAAATTATCCTTTTTATGTTGTTCCTAGTTGGCTCTCTCAAATCTTTAACTCGGATTATTTTTGTGGTGTTTAAGTTATGATACTGGGTGCAGCTGTTTTATCGGCAAGGAATATACTTATACGTGGTTTAGATTTTTGCCTCCTTATGTGTACGTCTTGCTTATGCGTATTTCTTAGGCATGGGAAGGTGTTGGAAGATAATTATTTGCACGTGTTTAGAATTACAAATATGGATTATATTAGACCTAGTGACTGGTGGAATTCCAAGGTGCATTGATCTGACAATCTTTCAACATTGATCTTCTTGTTTTTTTTGGCAGAGAATGGCATCTGATTTTCTTTCAGATTATATATTTTTGGCTGTTGGAAGAGTTGGTTCAAGCACTGATCTTATTGTGCAAAGAGTGGAATTTGTTCATGAAGCTGATAAGAGAAGTCATCTGATGGACCTCCTTCATGCACAGAAGGACAATCCAAACCATGGAAAGGTAATTTCAGAATCAAGAGTTTATACATCTAGGCCTATAGAATGAATATATTTACTCTCAAGCAATCCAGCATTGTGTTGATAATTGTGTCTTGATTGAACAGCAAGCTTTGACGTTAGTCTTTGTGGAGACAAAGAAAGGAGCTGATGCATTGGAATACTGGTTAACCAGTTCTGGGTTTCCTGCTACTAGTATTCATGGTGATAGGTCACAACAGGTTAGTCAGAATCAAGGTTTTCGAAAAAGATGAAAATGAATTTTAATTGCTTATTGATGATGTGCTACTTCCTGTTTGTTGTATTTATTTATTTATTTTTTCTGTTTGGTTTGAGAATTATGTTTTAAATGGTTTTTGTAAGAAAATGTTATTTATCAGCATAGTCGTTAGAATCACTACATGTGGCAGCATATTAGAATTTTTCTATCACAGAGGGACACCAAATGTTATACCTTAAGAAATGTGACATATTATCTTTTGACACGTGTTGTGACGCGTTTCTAATGGTGATAAATAGAACTACTCTTTGCATCGACTAGAATTATTAGTGATACATGTGAAATTATAAATTAAAATTTAAATATTAGAATTATAAAGTTTAGAAGTTATATCGTTATGGTAATGATATTGGTGACTGATAGTGTTCAAGGATATTAACTTAAAAGTTCGCTTAACGGTTGGATAGAAGTGTGGGGATGTTGCTTGCATCAGATAAGATGGTTAGGGTGTTAGGAACATGTTTTATTTCAATGTTTACGTTTTTTCCAGAAGTAATAGGATTTTCTTAAGATTGATTGGTTGGAACTTGGTTTCATGAGATTAATACGAGTCAAAATGAGATTGTTAGGGTGCTGTTGGCAAATTGTTTTTGGTGTCAACACTGCTAGTAAAAGTTAAAAGAAAATAAAAACGTGGTGAGGCAGCTAGAATTTCTTAGTAGATGATGGCATCAAGTAGTTGTTAGGTGTTTCGTTATTTGGGGATGTTTTGTTTGTAACTCCTAGAAGCAAGATTATGAAAAGAATTTACAAGTAGAAATGGAATACTTTTGAAGTAATTGAGATTTTTTAAAATTGATTGGTTGGAACTTGGGGTCGTGAGTATTTAATACGGAATTATGGCAGATTTCTCGCAGGAAATAAAATGTTAGCGTTTTGGGTTGAGGACGATGAATAACTAAAACAATGGCGATAGTTTTGGTGGGCTTTAATGTGCTCATATGCGAGCTTGACCTCTTAACTCAAGCTTGCACATTCTAAAAGTAGCACACACACACACATGCACACATGAGAAGTACAGTTGTTGATCTAATTCATTAATTCTTGTGTTTTCTATCGGACCTTTCCATTGCAATCTCTATTCCGGCCAGCAGTTTGGATGTTACCCTTTAACTTTAACATGATATCTTTATGCAATATATGCAGGAAAGGGAATATGCACTGAGATCTTTCAAGAGCGGAAAGACGCCAATTTTAGTGGCAACTGATGTGGCAGCACGTGGTCTCGACATTCCCCACGTTGCTCATGTGATCAACTTCGATCTCCCCAATGACATCGACGACTACGTTCACAGGATAGGGCGTACTGGCCGAGCTGGGAAGACGGGACTGGCCACAGCTTTCTTTAACGAAGGCAATGTATCAATGGCGAGGCCTCTCTCCGATCTGATGCAAGAAGCAAACCAGGAGGTGCCTGCCTGGCTCACTCGCTATGCCTCTAGGTCCTCTTACGGCGGCGGTGGTAGGAACCGCCGATCCGGCGGCGGAGGTCGCTTTGGTGGTCGTGATTTCAGGAGGGATGGCTCTTACAATAGGGGTGGCGGTCAAGACTACTATGGTGGAGGAAATAGTAGCGGGTATGGGGTTCCCGGGGGTTACAGTGGCGGCAGCGGTGGGGGTTATGGTGCGGGAGTGACCAGTGCTTGGGATTGATCACTCCCTTGCAACTGGGTTTCTCGAATTTTGTCCCAGAGAATATATATTTCCTTTTCTTTTCTTTTTTTTTTTTTTTTTTTTTTTCGTTTCAGATACAATGAATTTTTCATTTTTCTCTTTTGACCTGTTTATTGTTTTGATGGTGATTCCAATGTGGGAAAAATGCTTATATTGAATTTGTGGGAAGGACTATATAGGTTTTGGCTGAAGCATGGTGTCTGTAACCAGAGGTGTCATAGTTGGTGGCCAGATTCGATGATGAAGAAAACTACTAACAGATTTTTGGTTATGGGCAGAAGTTTTTTTTGGAGTGTTTGTCCTAGTGAACACAAGTACATGTCTGGGAGACCCATTACATATATTATCATTTTATTATCATATATCTAACCCGGGCATTTTTATAGCAGAAAGCTCAGTTAGTTAGGTTACATGCTATTTTGTTATAGTCTGTAGATGAGGCTGACGGTTTTATAACTTCTATAGTTTTTTGCTATT
This sequence comes from Boehmeria nivea var. tenacissima, assembly GCA_018132145.1. NCBI lineage: Eukaryota > Viridiplantae > Streptophyta > Magnoliopsida > Rosales > Urticaceae > Boehmeria > Boehmeria nivea. The sequence goes on along the minus strand of CM030884.1, from coordinate 12,028,569 downwards.
CTTGCCAATTTGCCCGGAGGCATAAATGTATTCAGTCCTGGACAATGTACCTGAAGTTTAGTTATAAACATGCTTCTCTTACATTTTACTGACTTCTCTTTTCAGATTTTCATGCTTCTATTTGGTTGTTTGATGCTCTTTCTTAGGCTCAATATTATTCACTGGCATTTCAAACAATTAATGCATTTTCCAGCTAGGAAAAAAAAAGTCTAATGAGTTGTTTGGGGTAAATATTTCATCTATTTTATTGTAGAATGGTTTAATTTTATGAATTTCAATGTAGTATAAATAATTGAGATTTAAGGATATTGGATTGAGATTAAGAAAGTTGAAAAAATAGTTGAAAAAAATGGAATGGAATGGAGAAGATGGGTGTGGCAAACAAATGGTTAATAGTGCTCTTTTTGGGGCGGCAGTTTACAACTTTAGGGAAGGATTACACTCTTGCAGCGGAAGGAAGCGTGTTGAGGCACGAATCCCACACTGCTCGAGCCTGCAGGGGCCGAGTTCTGCTGCGAGGGACGTCCAACTGACCCTGAGTCCGTGGACGGCGCTCGTGCCATGCTTGGTGGAGACTCCGCCACTGTTGTGATGTGAGCTACGCAGTCGCGAAATCCAGTGTACAAACAATGGAAGCATCAATGAGATGGCTTGTTCGAACCAGAGGAATGTTTTGAAATTAAATGAAAAAAAAAAAATGCTATACACTCGTACACATGGGTACCACAATTTTACAAACTACAGATGATCTTACACTAGCTGTTATGTTTTTTCAACTCTACCATCTTAGGTTAAATAACAAAAGAGAATCAATATCATTATGTCAAATTTAGGTATCTAAAATCTAACTAAACAGGAAGCTCATCAGCTTTTGTACAATGAAATTGGCCATGTATTGCTCTACTTAAAACATCAACAAGTTTAATAAGTGCATCAAATGCCAATTCACAAACTCGATGTAGAAGACAGAGTGTCCACAAGGCCACAGCGACCCATCCAAGAGGCGGCACGACGATCTTCAGCAGCAAAACCGAGGCGAGAGCTCCCGACATCACGCAAATGTTGCTTGCTGCACTGCCGAAGCAAGGTTGGCCGCCGTGAGCGGTGGTAGATGTCTTGGCCCAAGCGGCCATGTAAGCGAAAAGCGCAATGAAGAAGCATAGCATGGTCCAATAGTGAGTGTCAAATGGTGACGAACTCTTTGATTGAAACTCTAGTTGCATGAAAGCACTCAAAGTGGGGATGGCATAGCCTACTATGGCGTGCAACGACATGGAAGTTGAGCTTTCCGAGATATATTTTCTTAGAACTTAGAAGGATGATAGAAATAAACAAAACAAAAATGTGTTCCTAAGGAAAAAGAATACCCGACTTCTGATATCAAAATGTGCCCTATAATTTGCTGAAGCTATATATATATATATATATATATATATATATATATATATTTGCGTGTGTATTAAGTGTACTTGTGATTGGGACGTTTTCATCTGGTAAAGAACTCGTGGAACTTTCGAAGAAGTCAATATCAATAAGGTAAGTTTTTTGAACCGCATGTTGTGTGGCACAAAAGGGAAAATAATGTCACCGATATTCTCCAACTTTTTTCCTGTCAATTCCAATAATACAATCCAAAAAGTCGGCTCTTTTGTTTTGTTTTGGTATTTTTTTTTTTTTTTAAGATAATGCTGATTCTTGTTAGAAGAAGGGGCAAAAAAGAATACACGTATTAACTTGTGAAGTGGAAAAGAAAGCAAATAAGAATCATTGACCATCACCATTGACTATCACATGAAAGAAACAAGTCAATATCTCGAATATCCCTCACCCAAGTTCAACCGTGTTTAAGAAAGGGGAAAAACAGAGAATACTAAAACTCCGCTAAGTTTTCGTTTTTCAGTTTCTACTTTGATTGAGAGCCAGTATGTAAATAAGTTGAGAATATATCTTTGAATATATATATTTTTTAATTAATCTAATAAATTGGGTGAAAGTTTTAAATCAAATCAACTTAACCCATTTATTTTCATTTTTTTTAATGATAGAGACAAATTTACTATTTTTCTTAACTTTGTTAAGATATATTCTTAAATTCAGTTGCCTCGGCTACAAAATATATATATAATTTATGTTTTAACACTTAATTAAATAAATAATTTTTAAAATAGAAATCAATATAGGAAATAGCACTTTCAGTGATGAAAAAAGTCGTCGCCAATAATCCGAAAGTCGTGGCAAAAGTTATCAGCAACGATAAATGATGACAACAAAGATCGTCACTAATACATATTAGTGACGATAATTTATTGTCGTCATTTGTTAGTTAATCGTCACTTTTGATGATAGACAGTTGTTGCTTTAATTATAAAAAAAAAACACTTTAGTTATTTATTTATTTCTTGATTTTTAATGATATTTTTATTTAATTCTACAACTGTGTTGTAATTTTAGTTATAAAAAATATTAATAATTATAATACAAAAATTAAAAATGCAATACATACAAATATTGAAATTCAAATATATATTAATAATGAACAATATTTAACCATTTAACTACATCTAAAACACAAACATTGTCTAAAATGAATAAAAATATAAATACAATATGTGAAAGTAGTTATCAGATAAGAAAGAGACTAATTAACTAAGATCATATATCAGCATAGCAACATCATTGTTGTCGTCGTCCTCGTTGAGCATGCTAAGAAGGTAGAGGTTGCTATGGCGGGGCTGGTGTGGGAGGAGCAACATTCGGCATCAGATAGATCACATGATCAACGTGCGCCAAAATGAAGCAAGAACCCGTTTGACGATGTCCTCATCAATAACGTTGATGTTCGTATCTTGTGTCCGTTGTAACCAAATGTTTTCGCTATCTCTTAAAGTCAAAGATAATTGGGAACTTTCCTCAAAGGAAATATAATAATAATAAGATTAATAACTTATTTGGTCCTAATTTTTACTCAGATGACAATTTTTGTCGTGGATCTTTTTTTATTAGCTTTAGTAGTCTCTGAACTCTTTATTCGTTGCTCTGCCTTTAAATTTCAAATATTTTGTCTAATTTTTAACTGAATTCACATGTGCATCTCACATTACAATATAATCGCTGATATTTTTTGCTTTTGGCTGGAGAATCCCCCATGCCTAATGGTCATTAATATCAAAGTGGTCGCTGATACTGTTTAATATGCGATAGTGGTTGCCAATAAACATTGTTGGTGACCACAAATATTTTGGTCGATGATACCACTTTCTTGTGGTGATAATTAGGATCTAGGATTTTATTTTATTTGTCACATGAAAAAATAATTAAGGATATATAAATATATATAAGAGCAAGTGTGATTTTTAAAATTTTTAAGGGTAACGTAATATATAATGGTGACATAGGGAACAATATAAGTATGATTCCTAAACTTTTGAGGTTAGAAATATATAATAATTAATATTAAACAGTGGGAGCACACACCACTGAAGTGTATTTTTAAACTTACATAGAAATTCAATAGAATTTTGATCTTGAGTGCATAAGTGAAAAATTTTAGGCTTTCAAGGTGTAAAATGTATTATGTTGCAGGAGATCTCAAGTTCTGTTTTTTGTCGTTTCTTCCCAACTTTGGTTCCATATTGTCGGTTGGTTCGAACACTTAAGTTGCTGTCGTTCTAACTTCTAAGTACTCATATGTCGTTTATGGGTTATTTGCTCTGAGTCTGTGACCTGTTGGAAGTTTTTTTTTTCCTCCCTTGACGGCTTAACCTTTAGAATTGTGACACTTTAAATTTTTTTTTTTCAAGTGGACGTATTTTTAGAATTTGTTTAAATTGGTCTAGGCAGATGAACGTTAAGGGGTCAAAGAATAAATTTTTAAAATTCTGGGGACCTTGGTCCTCCGTCTATGCTTGGAGTCCCAATTCCTCAAAAAATAAAACAAACTGTGAACTGTGAAGAAACACGCACAGAGAAAATTAAAGTAAGACACCATTATTATTTACATCAGAAATAAGCTTCCAATTTTATCCTAATATACCATTAAGGCAAACCCTTTTCTTTTAGACCCATTTTAGTAATCTAACCAACACATAACTTTTGCTTTAGAGAGGAAGAGACTAAGGACATGTTTTGTGCACCGTATAAACTCATTGTTTAAAGCATAATATTGGTATGTTTAAATTATTGTATCATATAATACGAAAAACATATTCTATATAATACAAATTGCGTTATTTAGTAAAAAAAAAAAATCCTTTATATTAGATTGTATTATCCGCCTAATATCTAAATCATTTTTATTATTTTATATAATATCTTAGACACTGCACAAATTATATAAGCATATACGCCCATGAGATAATACAATACAGTACACTACAATACAATACGATAAACTAAGCATGTCCCGAGCCTACTAACAACATCTCCAATGCAACGCCAAACAGATGTGCCAGCCAAAATTTGACATTTGAGTGAATAAATTATTCTCTAATGTAATCCTATACTCAATACCAAATTTGGCACCAAGTATAACATAATGTCAAATTTTGACATTTAAAAATGAGCATTGATTGACTACTATTTCATCATTTAAAGTGAAAGTAATTATGATTATAATTTTATATAATAAAAAAAATCTCTTATATTAAAAAATCATTATTACTATTTGTAGTGTTTCTTACTATTGACTAATATTTATTGTTTTTAATGAGTTATGCAACTAAATAATAAGAAAATAATAAAAATAGCATTTAAAATGATACTAGTATATTGAAATGTTTTATATTTATTTTTTTCTTATATAACATTAATAGTAGTATTTGCATTGGAGATGGTCTAAAAATATTTTGGTGTTTATAAAAAAAAAAATTATGTTTTTAAAGAAAGAAAAAAAATGAGGAAGAAGAAGATTAGAAAATAACTCAAATGCCCTTTAAAATGAGGCACGTGACACGCGAATGTCAAATTCGGTCCAAGTTTTTGACGGAAGTTATCAATTTGTAGTAATTTATTAAGATTTTCGAAATCAAAGTGCAAAATGCCAAAAATTAAAAGTTAGAGGTAAGTTACTAAACACGTAAAGTTCAGGAGGCACATGTGCAAAATACTCTTGTTTTTAAGCCTAAAGCCCAATACTTTGTTCCAATTTTTTTTAAAAATAAAATAAAATTCAACTTCCATTTATCGGTGAAAGAAAGTCAAACAGGAAGCCTATCTCCTTCCCTTTGATCAATATTACCATGAATTGCTCTAATAACTTATCAAGGACTTCAATGAATCCAGAACAGGAAATTAAGACTATAATCATTAGCAAAACAGAGGCCTGAGCTCCTAAGAAGTGGCTGATTTTGTCCATAATCATTTTATTGTCGTTTGGATCGTTTTGAGCTGGGACTTGGATGCTATTTGTTGTCGTTCCTCAAGTCAACGCATACGCAACCAAAACGACAAAAAAAGGTTGGAGCTTTTGTTCATAGCTTCCCACGAAACGCTGCTTGTAAAAATTTAGTGCATGTTTCTTGGAACTAAAGTGTTGCCATGAGGGCTTGGAGTCAGGGACTTGGCTTTGTTCAACCAAAGCTTTGCTCAAAAAGTTTGCTTGGGAGATTCTTACGAGTGACTCCTGGGCCATGCAATTCCTTAAAAACCGCTTATCAAGGTCTCGAATAATTTCAAAATTGGCCAAATTCAAAAGCAGTCTTTAGGAAACAAATAATCCACAAGACAGAGACTAAGCCAACCCAAAACAGGGAAGACTATAATCATTAGCAAAACAGAGGCCAGCCAGAGCTCCAAAGAAGAGGCTGATTTTGCTCATAATCACAAGTACTTCTTTGTTGTCGTTTGAATCCTTCAGAGCTGGGACTTGGACGGTGCTCGTTGTCGTCGTTGCCGTGGACAAAGCCTAGGCAAGAAAAACGACAAAGAATGTTGGAGTTATCCGACAGAGACAGTGTGTCTCAAACTGGGACAAACTTTTCGACTGAATCTCCATTTGGATAAATACAGACAACACTTTGATTGTGAATGACCTGATAATTACTAGAGATATGAATGACCTGCCATGTTATTATTTTCATTAGCGGGTTTGGGCGTTGTTTTGGAACTCTTGTTCGTTGGAATATGGTTTTGTTTGGCACTTGTTCGTTGGATAGTTTTTTGGAGGAGTTTTTAAAAGAGTATCAATTAGGAAATAAGCCTTTATAATTTTTGGCGTGTGTCAAGTTGTTGGAATGCGCTCCTAATTTAGTTTCTCTTCTTAAATAATAATAATAATAGTAATAATAACATTGAGATGGTCATTGATAATTGATAATTTACTTAAAAAATCGGTTCAGCTAATTATGCTATTGACTATGAAATTTAAAATTTACCAAATACGACATGTTTCTCAAATAACTATAATTCAAAAACTAACTCATATCAGTTACTTTCACTAGAACAACATACAACATCAAGGACGCTTGAACTTTTTGCCATGGAAGTCTTTCTATAGTTTTTCAAACCTAACGCCAATATTACTAAATAGGACTCTTTTTTTTTTTTTTTTTTTTTTTAATTTTTTCATTTTTAAACTTCCTTTTGTCACAAGGAATATCAAACTGGAAGCCTATCCACATGGCCATGAATTGCTCTTCTTAGTTTGTCAATCATTTGAAACAATGCAAAATTGACCAATTCAAAAGCATTCTTTAGGAAACAAACAGTCCACAGGACAAGACTAATCCAACCCAAAACAGGGAAAACGATCATCATCAGCAAAATAGAGGCCAGAGCTCCAAAGAAGAGGCTGATTTTGCTCATAATCAATTGCACTTCATTGTTGTCGTTTGGATCTTCTAGAGCCGGGACTTCTACGGTATTTGTTGTCATTAAGCACGATAAAGTATAGGCAAGCAAAACGCCGAAAAAGGTTAGAGTTATGCAAGCGTGTGTCTCAAATGGGGACTGACTTTTTGACTGAAACTCAACTTGGATAAATGCACATAACACTGTGATTATGAATACAATAATCGCATGCGACGACATTGCGGTTATTGTCGTTTTTCTTTCGTGGGCAGTTTGCTAAGAAATTTTCAGTGGTGTCACATGGACCATGTCCAAAAAGGGTAAAAAAACAAAAAAAAAAAAAACCCTAATTGTCTAACTGTTTACAATACTAACTGTTTCTCAAATAAGCTATAATATTAAAACCAACTCATATAAGCTACCTTCACAAGAACAACCTATGACATCAAGGAAGCTTGAACTTATTGCCATGGAAGTCTTTCTATAGTTCTTTTAATTCTAACCCCAATATTACTAATTAAATACCGATATTTCGGACTCCAACCTTTTTTCCCCCCTTTAATTTCCTTTTTCACCAAGAAAATCAAACCGGAAGCCTATCCACTTGGCCATGAATTGCTCTACTTTGTTTGTCAATCAATTGAAACAACGCAAAATTGACCAATTCAAAAGCATTCTTTAGGAAACAAACAATCCACAGGACAAGACTAATCCAACCCAAGACAGGGAAAACGATCATCATCAGCAAAATAGAGGCTAGAGCTCCAAAGAAGAGGCTGATTTTGCTCATAATCAATTGCACTTCATTGTTGTCGTTTGGATCGTCTAGAGCTGGGACTTCTAAGGTATTTGTTGTCGTTAACAGCGACAAAGCATAGGCAAGCAAAACGACGAAAAAGGTTAGAGTTATGCAAGAGTGTGTCTCAAATGGGGACTGACTTTTTGCCTGAAACTCAACTTGGATAAATGCACATAACACTGTGATTATGAATACAATAATCGCATGCGACGACATTGCGGCTATTTTCCTTAGGTGAGCGGTTTGAGACGATATTTTCAATGGTACCACTGACCATGCCCAAAAAGAAAAAAAAAAAAAAAAACCACCCTAATTGTCCTCTCACGCTCCCCTGCATAAATAAATATAAGAGAATTATGTTAGATCAGTTTAATAAGTAAAATAACATAAGTGAATATGAACATAAGAAATGTACAAAGAGAGTATTTTTTTTCTAAATTATTAGAAGTAAAACCAAGTAAATCGATTTCGTCAAACAGGCTCTCAATAGGATTAATTGATTGAGAGACAAAAAATAAAGCAAAATACAACTTAGACATTGAAAAAGAAAATTCATAATGATGTAGGGAGACATGTCTCACTATAGAATTCTTATAGAAAAAAAAAAAGAATAGAAATTCCCATAGAATTAAAAAGTAAAAAAAGACATGAAACGAGGAGAGTTAATAGAGATGTTTTTAGAGGAAGTAAGAGTGTAACTTACTTGCAGGCTAAGAGACACTTTGAGGGCTTCTTAAGTGGTTAAGACAGGTTCTATATTGTGTGTTTGTGTGTGTATTTATATATAGGGCTTGAATTGGACAACTTTTTTTGTCATGACGGTAAGTAAGTAGGTCATTGTTTTCCCAAACAGTGTCCAAAATTTATAATATTTTAGAAAAGAAAGAATAATACATTGATACCCAATAAAAGGGACTTTCCAAGCAACTCTTAAATGTTGCGCATATATTAATTCTGGATCTGTTGCTAACGCGGTAATATCATGACAGGAACAAAATTATTGATAAAGATAAATTTGACAATTCAGAATTTTATAGAGAATTATTTTTAAATTCATTGGAAAAGTTTGTCGAAACCTTCGAATCGTGTTTCAGTGCTATACAAGAATGTTAGGGTACTTTATTGAATTTCTTTATAATAAAAGTTGTTTGTAGACGCAGAAGGATATGCTGTAAATACCCGATTAAACTTTTCATAACATAAAAATATAAATGAACTTTGTTTGCATTACCCTAGTCATTATGCAACTTTTTCCCTTTGCTTTTTTGGGTGATATAATTTATTATATATCATATCTTTTGCTAGTTAATTAAAATTAATTAGCAAATTAATCAGATGCTCCTTATCCGCTAGCTAAAAAAAAATTAGCCCCCGGGAAAGATGAGCTAATCCTCTCATCAAAATAAAATAAAGTTGAGTGAACTTTGAGTGATGATGAGTTTAAAGTATATCATGTATTTCTATTTTATGTCAAAGTATTTACAGCAGCCTTCTCCCCGTACATACACAAATTTTTACTATTTGAGAAACAATATATAAATAGAATTTTTAGTCAGAAAATAGTGACCGAAACGACGTGATAATTGTGTATTGGATAACAAAAACATATATATTGATAATTATATTTTGTAACTAATGAGTTAGAAGCACATTATTCTGGTCACATATGCATGTTTGACCAAAAATTCCGATCAAGTAGCATTATTTTGCTCTTTTACTTTAATAAAGTAAATACTCTTTGTACAAAACCGAGTTATATTTGAAACCGAGTTATATTTGCTCATTAGTTTTTGCGATACAAGTCATTCAACTTTGTCTCCACTTGCATTGCTATCGTAGGACGGACGAGTTTGACAGCGTAATTTATTCATATATTTCTCTTTTCCAAATTCCAATCATATCCTTTAAGTTTGAGCGTTGTACTTGCAAAATTCTAAATCCGGTTGTTGTTGTAGAGGGGTATTTTCGTCCGCGAGCAATTTTATACATCATGTCGCAATCTAGTGCTTACCAAAGTAAGGAGGCATTTTTAACTGTGCGTGACCTAATTAGCATTATAATTAGTTAAAAACCCTTTGTTGTCAACCAAAAAAATAAAATAAAAAAACAAAAAAAAAAAGAGAAAAAAACCTTTGTTGTGAATCCACGACAGACAGGGAAAAAAAAGAAAGAAAAAGAACGAGCATCATCCTTTATATCTGACTCCCGCAAATTAACATGCATTTTGACAAAGCACTTTAAGAGCCTACGAGACTTGAGTTGTGAGTTGTGACAATATCCACATCAATTTTTTTTTTTTTTGTTGATAAATTTAAATCTTATCCCCATTCAAATTTCAGTCATGTCCTTATTCAATAGTTGTTTTATGTATAAAAAAAAAAAAAAAAGAATACTAGCTAGACACGTATGTGTGTCATTTCTCACCACTTTTTAATACCATGTTTTTTACAGTTAAATTTTAAGTACTTGATATCATGTGAATAAGTTAATTATTACAGAAAATATTATGTGCAAAGAAAAAAAAAACTATTATGGATCGTTAATCAAGGTGAGATTACTTAGGTATTATGTCAGTAGCATAAGGTTTAAGGATTGGATTATTGTTGTAGTGTTGATTAATGATTGAATTACGATAACTATAATTTTGTAGGAGTAATTAATTAATTTTGACCTTTTCTTATATTGCTTAAAATATGATATATCTATTATAGTTATAGTGTAAAACTTGGATTATTCTCCATATCCTTTCCCAAAGAAGCTATACTTCCAAAACCAACTCATATATATATATAAAATAATTGCACATGAACAAGAAAAACGTATACATCAAGGGGAAGCTTGAAGTTTTTGCATGAAAGTCCTAGCTTTTAAGCTTAACGCCCTGTATTAATTAAATCCTCATGTTTTTGCTCCAATTAATTATTATTACTTTCTTTAATTTCCTTTCTGACAAGAAAAGAAAATAACAGCTTCAAAGAACATATATTAATTTCTCAAAAAACTAAAAGCATGAGTCAAACTGGAAGCCTATCTTCTTCCCTCTGATCAACAAGACCATGAATTTCTCTAATTAATTGGTCAAGAACTTGAAAAAATACATAATTGACCAATTCAAAAGCAGTCTTGAGGACACAAATAGCCCATAGGACGAGACCAACCCAACCCAGAACTGGGAACACTATAATCATCAGCAAAATGGAGGCCAAAGCTCCAAAGAAGAGGCTGATTTTGCTCATTATCATTTTACTGTCGTTTGGGTCGTTTATGGCTTGGATTTCAGCGTTACTTGCTGTCGTTGCCCAGGACAAAGCGTAGGACAAGAAAAGTTGGAACTATCCAAGAGTGTGTGTCAAATGGGGACAAACTTTTTGACTGAAACTCTACTTTGATTAATGTGCATAGCAACGTGATTATGAATGCAACTTGATTACGAATGCAACTATCGCATTCGACGACATTGTGGCTGTTGTCGTTTGTCGTTACCTTCGTGGGAACTTGTGGTCGTTTCTCAATATAGCACTAGCTCTTAATAATATTACAGATTATGAACCATGCAATTTTGTCTCCCTGAATCCAAATTTTACAATAAATTATAGCCTGCGTAATGTGGAAAAAATATCGAACTGTTTCAATAATGCACATAAAAAAAGAGAGTTTATTTTACTAATTAAAAAGTGAAGATATCGAGCATTTTCCTTTAAATCAAATGGAAACAGATATAAAAAATAAATAAAAAAACACATGGAAACAAGGAGGAAAAATAGGGCTTGTAGAGTTTATTTTTGCACTTACAGATTTGATAGAAGGAGAGTAATGGTTTTGTTGAGCGGTTGAGACTTTGAGACATGTTATATCTTGTGTTTATGCACATATAGTTGAGATTTTTGGTAGCTAGGCAATTTCTTATTAGGTCGGATTAATTAAATCTTATTCAAATTTTCTATGTTGAATGTTGAATATTGGTGTCATATGTTCTTCACTGGGTGCATATATAGCAGCAAAGATAAATGACGACAACAAAGGTCGTCACTAATACGTATTGTTGACGACAATTTGTCGTCGCCATTTGTGAGTTAATCATCACTTTTGATGATAGACAATTATTGCTTGAATTTTTTTTTAAAAATACTTTAGTTATTTATTTGTTACTTGATTTTTAATGATATTTTTATTTAATTATATAACTATGTTGTAATTTTAATTATAAAAAATATTAATAATTATAATATAAAAATAAAAATGCAATAAATACAAAAATTGAAATTCAAATATATATCGATAATGAAAAATATTTAACCATTTAGCTACATACATCTAAAACACAAATATTGTCTAAAATAAATAAAAATATAAATACAATATTATCTAAAGTATTTATCAGATAAGAAACAGACAAATTAACTAAGATCCTATATCAGCGTAGCAACATCATTGTTGCGTCGTCCTCGTTAGCATGCTAAGAAGGTAGAGTTGCTATGTATGAGGAGCAGCGTTCGGCATCAGATAGATCACATGATCAACGTCCCTTGCGCAACACAACTTCTTTGGCAACTACAAAGTCCTATGCCTGTGGTGTGCTCGCGTCCAAATGAAGCAAGAACTCGTTTGACGACGTCCTCATCAATCAAGCTGATGTTCGTATCTTGCGTCCGTTGTGTCTAAGACTCGACCATCATCTTCTAAAAATGAGTAACAAAAATACCATTAGATTATTATATAATTATGATTGATATTATTAAAATAATTATGTAAATTATGACATCTCGCATAAATTTCGTGGTTCTCACACCAAGTCACCAACAATCTATACTCTATAGGGTTATGCAATTATATAATTTTATTGAATTTCATTTAGTATTTTATGTAATTAAATTAATTTACAAAATATTATGAAATTAGTTTTTAATTTTTTTACACTTTGTGCGTAACTATTGAAATTTCAAATAATTTAAGGAAAATTAATTATTTAATTATGATTTAAGCTCAATTTACATTTTGTGTCGTTTTTCTGTTTTTACTGTCGTTTTCCCTTTTTCTGTTGTTTTCCGTTTTGATGTCGTTTTAATCCTGTCTTTTTTTGGGTCTTCTGTCGTTTTATTGTTATGTCGTTTGATGAATTTCGCACTGTCGTTTTTAATTTGTGTCGTTTTCACACCATACTGTCGTTTTCTACATATTATGTCGTTTTTTAAGTTTCATGTCGTTTTTCTTTACTTAGCATAATCAACACTAACCAAAGACAATTTACAAACACAAAATACCAAACACTCATGCAAAAAACCAACATTCATACAAAATTAACCTAACAAATAACCACGCAGTCAAAATATACTCATACATAGTCCGTACATATTCAAAAATTTAACCCAATTTTATTATCACAACATATTCCAAAAAATTCCAATTCTAAAATAATTTCAACATATTTAAAAAATTAAACAAATATCAACATACTCAAATAACTTCAAAAAATTCAACATACTCTTATAATATCAACAAATATTCAGAAAATTCAACATATATACTCTTATAACATCAACGTATTCCAAAAAATTCCAATTCCACAATAAATTAATAAATAGATTCCAAATTTGTTCAACCTATTATAAGATAAATTCATAAAATATCAACATATTCCACTGCCAAAACATTATTCTACACAAGAGATAGATTGATATATTGGAAAGGCTGGGTGCACGACGGGCTGGATCGGTGGCGCGGGACCAAAGCAGGAGCGGGGGACAGAGGCACAGTGGCAGCGGAGCGGGGCTGAGGACAAGCTCAAGGAGAGAGAGAGAGAGAGAGAGAGAGAGAGAGAGAGAGAGAGAGAGAGAGAGAGAGAGAGAGAGAGAGAGAGAGAGAGAGAGAGAGAGAGAGAGAGAGAGAGAGAGAGAGAGAGAGAGAGAGAGAGAGAGAGAGAGAGAGAGATTTTTGCTAGGAATGAAGAAAAATGGCGATGTGTTGCCTTTTTGTAACCAAAACTATTACTTGGTCTAAATTCACTGCGTGACAAAAATTAGACAAAAAGAAAGAAAAAGCATTAATCAAAAGGAAGAAGAATTTCTGTTGGAATATATCAGAAGGACAGAAGAGAAGTGTGTTTTGTGATGATAGGGATTGCATGTGAAGATATATATATACACACACTCGCATCATCAAAACTTTTGGGATCTCTGCTACTTGGTATTCAGCAGATTTCTGTCACGCATTTAATAGTTATTGACTAAATGAACCATGATTTTGGTACTGCGCACAATTCTACTATGTTTTTATTGACAAAATGGCCATTTAGAGAAACAAGGTGAATGATAATTTGAATTGACTTATAAAGTACAACTTAATTTGGAGTGTGATCAATTTTCCTTTTGATAATAGTATTAAACCTTGCTTGAAATCCGTATAAGATTTGTGTTGTTCATAATTTTATATTAAGGTGATAATAATGATAAATACTTGATTATGTGTGTTGAAAGCTTGATAATAATGTTTTGGTCTAAGTTGACAAGACATTTCAATCCCAATATCAAATGACTATAAACAAATTTGTGCATAGAATAAGACAAAGAGCTAGCATTTAACATTTCCATTTCCATGAGAGAAGTTGAATCTGCCCAAGTTGTCTTACTTTGTACAATCAGAGATATCAGCTCAAGTTGAGTTTGTTTGTTTGTTTGTTTTTTTTTTCTTTGTTTTTTTTATGACACGTGCTTTTAATCGGTCTATGAGTTTTTGTCTTTCACTCTTGAATGTGTTTTCTAAATACCGATTGTGTTTTGGTCTATTTCTTGTTTTTTCCTATGAATTTCTGCTCACTGAAACTCACTCTGCTCGTTAATTCATAGCAGAGTTATATGCATTGGTGGTGATTTTTACAAAAAGCCATTAATAAGTTTCAACATGAAGTTTGGAGAGCCTTATTTTTGGAGATGCCTGAAAATAAAGTATCGGGTCTTAAATCTAAAATGAGATCTCTAGATTGGCTTCGATGAAGAAGAACTATCAAAGATATATTGGTCCATATATTGTTTTTGGAATTTATGCATTGACACATCATACAATTTACGGATTTACTGTGATGACTCATTTGCAGTATAAAGATAAAAACAAAAAAACAGAAAATGAAAATATCATCAAACACACTCATAATGTGTTAACTTTCAATTAGATATTTGTAAGAAGAGGCAGAGACAGTTCATGATTTGAGCACTTAATTGTGGTTTTGAAACTTCCAAGCAAACTCCTCCGCGGACTTTCTTAATGCCATTTTATTTCAATAGGTCAAAAGGTTGAGAAAGATATATAGTGAAAAACTGATAAAATCTTCACGTTAGACTTTTCTATTTTCAGGCTGTGGAGACGAAGTAGTTATTCTTTCCTTGTCACATGTTTCATAAAGGAAACCGAGCTTAATTTTTTTTCCCCTTATTAGATACAACTTGCTCGGTTTTAGATAGAATTTTGTTTTTTATGTGGCTTTTTATTTTCTTATTTTTCCGAATTTGAAATTGTATCAAATTCTTACTAAATTATGAACCCTTTTTTCTTATTTTTTTCCTTCTCTTTGTATTATCCTCTTTTCTTTCTTCTTTCACTCTTATATAGGATTTGATTCCTAAAAAGTTTCACTTTTTTATTTATTATATATTTTTAAAAAATAAAATAAACACATGTTTTAAAGGAAAAAATAACATATATGTACATTTGATTTAAATGGGCCGTAATAATAAATTTAAAATTTAAAAATCTTTAATCTTTAATCAAATGATTGATATATATATATATATATATATAATATAAATCGACTTGAACGAATGTTGTAAATTGGTACAATTTCAATTAATCAAGGGACAAAAATGTAGCGCATCAAAGAATGAGGTGCATTTACGAAAACTAGCATAAGAGTATTATGCAAAACAATAATTTTTCCTTTTAATAATTTTCACCTTCCATTTCGTTAAATTCTAAAATAATTTAAACGTTTGTTATTAATTTAGACTAATTTGTCAAAATGTTATAAATTTAAGGTGTAAACTGCAGGGAAAATAAAAAAAAGTTAAAAAGGGCCATTGGTCCGATTACTCTTTATACTAATGTCTCTCTAAACATTGGAGAGCTAACACTGTGCGTCCCGCCCTAATAAAAACATATCCAAAAAAGGCCTACCGATCGAGTTTTTTTTTTTTTTTTTTGCAAACATATCGAGCTAATTATTATATTTATATATACACTTTCAACGAGTGGTACCGAAAGGAAAAGTAAAAAAGAAAAGAACACGTACGTGGATTTAGAGGGAGGAAAGTAAGAGGAGAACAAGATTCGAGGAGCCACACAATATTAATCAACTCAACAACATCTCCATACACATATTATTAATCAATATAGATAAACATTTTATAAATATTATTATGAGATTATTAGATAAAGAACTCATTTGTTAAATACCCACTTGAAAGTCTATGTTTTAAATAAAATTTTAAAAAATAATTAAAATTTTAATTAATTAAAAATATAATTATTTTTTAAATTACATGATTCATTGATTTTACTTTTGTACTTACCCTCAATTTTGCATCTAGTTAATTTTTTTAATTTTTTAAAACTTTGGCCTTATATAGTTATATTATACACTTTGAAGGTCGTGAAAGTAATTCGAAGATGAGACATGCAAAACTTGTACGAAAAGCCTATAAAACGCTGCCACGTACTCTATACCGCATTTCACAACCGACTTGGTAGTTGTCCCCACCAAGACTGCATGTTGCAACATGGCGATTATGTGCCAGTTTGGCATTGTTGTGCTGATATAAAAAGTGCTTTAAAGTGTGCTGAAGAAAGAAACTACTAGAGTTATAAGCATACAGGGTGTTTGAAAATTTTATTTTTAGAATTGCTGTGGATATGTAAAATTACCAAAAAATAATTTTAGAAAATTAGTTAGTTGAATATGGATTAAAAAATTAAAGATATTTTAGTAATTTAAAATGGAGAAGCAGTTTCGGTTACAGAAAAGCAACATTTAACCTGCTTCTCAAATTACACTACGTAAAAGCAGAAACGGTTACATGCTTATTCCCATAAAAAAAAACCAAAAAAAAACAAAAAAACAAAACAAAACAAAATCTTATATTTTCTTATCAATAATCTTTCGCTAACCCTGGATAATTAGCCAGCGCTAACGGAGGGTAATCTTATCTTTCCAAATTCATAATATACTGCATTCAACCTATAATATTTAATTATAACTTGATCCCAAACTTTTCTTTCTTTCTTCCTTCTTTTCACATTCTTCCTTATTTTATTTTCTTTGTGTGAGGGCCAAAGGAGCAAACAAATACTTTTTTGACCAACTACAAATCATATAATTCAATTCCATACCCATAATATAACATAACATATCATATATATATATATAAAATATCATTGACATGCTTAACTTGCTTTTTTTTTCTTTTTCTTTTTTCACTCTTTTTTCTTTGTGCTAAACCTATAAATATGTTCATCATTCAAATGTTAACATCTCATTTGAATGGTTGACCACAATATTGAGGAAAATCATTCTTAACTCATTTTACAAATTATTTAACATTTTTTTTTCAAAATGGTTTGCATAATTTTCTAAACCATTTCCTTACCATTTGGATTTTGGATGATTTGAGAATGAACTATTTTTTACCATTTTCTAAAATGGAAATGACTCATTTGCATGAGCAAATCAAACAGGGGTTGCTTTCCAATTTAATTTTATCATATATTTTATTAGATTTATTTTATATAAGACAAATCGCCTTCAATAAAATGTTATCCGGTTGAATTTTGAGCTCAGTTAGATAAATAGTTGTAAAATTTAATTCAGCATTGATTTTTTACTCTTAATTTTGTTTTATATTAAAAAATGTTTATACTAAAATTTTCCTGTTGAATTTGAGCTCAGTTAGGTAAATAAGGGTACATAGCAATAGCAAGGTTACTATTTAATTAAGGTAAATAATTGTATAAATACCAAAAACCAAATATATATATATATATATATATATATATGGGTACCCTTTTTCTATACTAACTTATGAACTAATTATAATTTACTTTATAAAATAAAAAATAAAGATTTTTAAGGATTTAGCCAAATTGTAGACTACTTTTTTAAGGATTAGTCATAGTTTTAGAAATTTAAGAAATTAGCTATTTTTATTTTTTATTTTATCATAGTCAATGGAAATTTGGTAATGGTAGATTTGGTTTACTTTTTTAAGTTGAAGAAACTAAATTTTTGGAGATTTAATATTTGATTTAGGCGGGGTTTTTTTAAAGTAATTATCATGGATACTTATGTCCACTAAGATATTTAATTTTTATGTCCTTAATTTTGACATTCTAAGGTTAAATCTTTTAAACTTTACTTTTAAAATGGCTAATTTCTTAATTGGCCTAATGAAATATTAACCAAGTATCTGTAGAAATTATTAGAAATGTCATTTACATTATAATTTATCGGAATATATTTTTAGTTTGAAAAAACATTAATTAGTTTGAAAAAAATTTAAAAAAAAAAACATCGGAACATTTTTATCACTAACATAATTATACCTTGTTGATCTCAGAGCCTATTTCAGTTATTTCTATTGAAAGCTGAAAGTGGTTGATACAGGAGGCACAATCAAACCCTTCAAACACTACCAAACTCAGAAATTTTGTAGAGAAATTACAATAAAAAGGCGGTCATTAGCACGCTCTCTTTATGTTAACACACAAATGGATAGAAAATTCTACAAGAAGATACAAGTGCCTAAGCATGTATTTGTATATATACATATTTGTATGTAAGATTGGAACCAAATGCCTGAAGCCCTGAAGTCCAAAATTTGGCTTCAAAAAAAGAAGTCAAACAGAGCTCTGGCAAGAGAAGAGACTGCTGAGTAACAGAGCAGACTTGTTTTTCTAAAGCTGGATATTGGTTCTATTGATGTGTTTGTATTTGGGAATGGTATAATCTAGAGAAACTAGGTGAAATGTTTTGCAATCAATGATGTTTGGAAACATCATATAGGTCACAAATCTTGTGAGAAAACATCATATTGCTATTTTCGTGTTTGATACACTTTGAAACTTATGACTAATTTTTATTTGAGTTTGAATTATGATGTAAATTTTTTTTATATTTTATATTTTTGATATCATTTTATTGAGACTTGAATAAATTAAATTTAAGAGAAAGTTAAAACTAGGGGTGGCAATTCGTGTCACGTATCGTGTTCGTGTCGTGTCTTAATCGTGTCCAAGGAATTTTGACACACGACTCATTTATTAATCGTGTATGAGGGGAAGACCCAGACACAGTCCATTTAAATATCGTGTTAATCGTGTCACCCAATTATGACTCATTTATAAATCGTGTCTAATTGGGTCTAAATGGGTCGTGTCACTCTCGTGTCTATTGACAATCAGTTATATTTGAGTTTAAATCAACAAATTTTTAATTTTTTTTTTGTAAATCTAAAATAATTTTTATTGAATAAAGGCCTAATTTAGATAATATATTTAATTATGATAGCAATTCTTATGTCATGCGAGTAAAATTTATTAAATAATAAATATATAAATTTTAAATATATGTAAATGAGTATTAAAAAAAATATATTTATAATTAATTTAATAATCGTGTCTTATCGTATTATCGTGTTCGTGTCGTGTTTATCCATTATTTAATCGTCTTAATCGTGCCCGACCGTTAAGGCCCGGACCCATTAAAGGAGGATCCAAACCCGCTAACGTCGTGTCGTGTCTCGTGTCTGGACCCAAATTGCCGGCCCTAGTTAAAACCACCTAAAAATTAATATCAAACCAAAATTGGTTTGGTTTCAATTAATCAATTACTTTGGTTATTTTAGATAGAAATAAGCCGTTTGATTTGGTTGAACCCCTCGAATGTATAGTATATCTCAACCAAAGCATTTTTTTTTTCATGACACCAAAGCTTTTTTTATATTGATAAAAAAATAAAAATAAAAAACTTCCCTTTTATTCGGAGAATTCTTCGGTGGGTTTTTTTTGTGGTGGAAAACTTTTCTGGACCGTCAGATTTACCTTTTTAAGATGCAGGACCCACCAAAAAGGTAAATCTGACAGTCCAGAACTGTTTCCCACCGAAAAAAAAACCCACCGAAGAAGTTCCCCTTTTATTCATGTACTTTTTTTTGTCTATTCTTATATTTTTTTTGGGTCAGTTAAGGATTTAGCCATTTTACAAGCTATGTTTTAAAGATATAGCCTACGTTTTGAAATATTAGCAAAATAGCCATCAGGTCAACATCTAAAAATCTATGACTAAAGAAATAAAATTTGTGACTAAATAAATAAAACACACAGTCATGAAATTTGTTACTACAGTCACAAAATTTCAGAAATTTTGAAATAAATACAATAAAAAATTTAAACATGCATTAACAAAATAACCAACTCACAAATAAATGATTGTCTATACAATCAATTTCATAAAACTTATTACTAAATAAAAAATATCTTATAAATAGCAAAAAAATATACAGCCAAAGAAGTCACAAATTTCATGACTAGAGACATAAAATTTTAGACAATATTGTCTGCAACAAACAATAAAAACAGAATTCAAAAAATTAATGACTGCAGTCTCAAAATTCTAGACACTAATATATGGCTATTTTGCTAATAAAAGTAAACTTAGGTTAATTGTTAAAAACATGCATAAAAATATGGCTATTTATCTAAAAAACCGTATTTTTTTCTTATTGGTGGAGATTTGAGTACTCAAATTGGAGAATATAAATATTCATCATCTTGTAATATATCCAAGGAAAGAACCTTTTTTTTTTTTTTTTGCTTTCTCAGACAGAAGACGCATCATCTTGTCATAATTATAAAGTATATCTCAACCAAACTCCCTTTTTTTTTTTCCCTTTGACCTTTCCTCATCTAATTTATTTATTTATTTATATATTTATTGTATGGGGATACAGAGTACTACAACTTACGCTAAACGGGACACTGATCATCTTGTGATTCCTTCACACCATCACCATGAAATTGGCGGTGAATTGCTTGACTCAGTTTTGCAACAAGTTCGAAAATCACTTCTCTGAAAATGTCATAAAGAGTGACCTTGAGGAGACAGAGAGACCAGAGGGCGAGAGAGGCCTGCCCGAGGGCAGGGACGACGATGAGAAGCAGCAAAATGGCAGCCAGAGATCCGGAGAAGACGCTAGCTTTGATCATGGCCAGCACGTACGAAGATGTCGCTTGAGTTGTCCGGATATCAGCTGGAGGTGGGACGTCCGGGACTCCGATGATCACTGTCGTCGCCGCCAACGACAGAGCGTAGACGAGTAAAACCGCGAAAAAGGCGGTCGTTGTACGAGGATTGGTGTCGAATGGGGACGAATTGCTCTTTGCTTGGATGAAGTTCCCCAATATGGCGATGATGGAAACCATGATGCCATGCAGCGACATTACGTGCTCTAACTTCACTATATGTGATGATAATAATTGTAATTATGATAATTATAATGTTAAAAACACATATATTTATGAATAAATGGAAGGGGAAAAATAAATATGTATGATGCGAAGGAAATTATTAAACTGAATGACTTACTTGGATAAGAAGATACAGAAAACTGTGTTTTGAATTTTATTGGAGAAAGAGAGTGATATCTTGAGGGTTTGAGAGAATGAAGACTAGTAGTATCAATACATTATACAGACACACATATATATGTAACATTAGGTGTTACGTATTTCTGTGGTTGTGTTGCCGTGGCCGTGGAACGATTCCTCATGATATATTAATCTAGCTATACATAAATTATATTTTCCTAAGCAATATTCAAGTTATGACAAATAATCATACGTATGCGAAATCCATGCGGTACTAGTGACATAAACAAAATAGATATAAGATCACCGACGCGACTTAGATTATCAATACTCAACGCGCAACACACCCACGTGAAGCACCACGGCACCAACTAAAAGTTTTAATATTCTTTGTAATATAGTTTGTCCTCCAAATTTTTATAATGGAAGTTTCCACAAGTTTAACGTCCTCACTTATTTAAATGTTATTTAGCGATCCACTTGAATGCAGATGTTTAGATGTTTAGCTATGGGACCCACTTTAATGCAGATGACTAGATGTTTACGTGGCCTTTAACGTATAGGGACCAACTGGATTTCGTTGGGGCCCACTTTAAAGCTCGACGTACTGGGTACATTTGCCTCACCACAATTTGCAATTGCAACTCCAACGCTACCGAGTCATCAATTTAAACCTTTCGTTTCCAAATTAAAAAATATATATATATATATATTACTTTTCTTGAACAATATTTCAACTTTTTTAATTTGGCCTGGCCAGTATACATATGGAAACTGGAAAGAGTTAAGACGCTACAGTGCTAATTAGGATTTCGTATCTTTTTTTTTTTTCTTTTTCTTTTTCTCAGGTAAAATTTATAATAAGTCCTTGAGGTTACATAAGTGCCGCGATGATAGTTCTTGATATTGTAGAGTGTTTTAAATTAAGACACAATATTATGCTTCAGTACTTACAAATTCTATTGACATTTTATGCATTTCTTTTCAAAAATGACAGATGTAACTTTGTCCAAACAAATCTGTTGTAATTTTGTGTCCACATAATGAAAAGCTTAAAATATAAGAGTGATATTTTAAACTCTTAAAAAATGAGAAACTTTCGAAAGTCGGCCTACGACTTTATTGGATTACAAATATGTGGAGAAAGGAAAAAAGAAGAGTGAACGAAGTCAACATTCAACATATAATAAAATTAAGATATTATTAAGTAATTAAGAGATTGCCACTTCATTAACACAAACCCTTTTTTTTTTTCATTTACTTTAGACCCCTTTTAGCAATTTCACTAATCGAAGAAACTATTATTCCAAAACCAACTTCAGACAAACTAATTTTAAAGAACAATACATACAAAGTCAAAGGGTAGCTTCAACTTTTTTGCCATAGAAGCCCTCGTAGTCAGTTAAGGATTTAGCCATTTTCCAATCTATGTTTTAAAGATATAGCCCACGTTTTGAAATATTAGCAAATTAGCCATCAGATCAACATCTAAAAATCCATGACTAAAGAAATAAAATTTGTGACTAAATAAATAAAATACAAAGTCATAAAATTTGTGACTATAGTCACAAAATTTCAGAAAATATGAAATAAACACAATAAAAAATTTAAACATCCATTAATAAAATAACCAACTCACAAATAAATGATTGCCTATACAACTAATTTCATAAAACTTATTACTAAATAAAAAATATCTTATAAATAGCAAAAAAATATGCAACCAAAGAAGTCACAAATTTCATGACTAGAGACACAAAATTTTAGACAATATTGTCTTCAACAAACAACAAAAACATAATTCAAAAAATTCATGACTGTAGTATCAAAAATCTAGACACGAATGTATGGCTAGTTTGCTAATAAAAGCAAACATAGGCTAATTGTTAAAAACATATATAAAAAAATGGCTATTTAGCCCAAAGACCAACAATATATTAATTCCCTGTTCTGTGGTTTTGGCGCCTTTTTAGTCGTAAAAATAGACTAAAATTGAATTACTTTTTTAAAAAATAGCATAGATTTTAAATAATTTTTTATAAATGACATTTGTTAAGAATTTTATGAAAAAAAAAATCTTGACATATTTGTAAGAAATTAAACATTTCAATTTTTATTTTTAAAATTTGAAATGTTATAAATTTTCTTATAAATCTATAACGAATTTTTTGTAATAAAATTCCTGATAAATACTATTTTATTAATTTTTTGAGACATTTGTTATTTTTTAAATACTTAAAAATAATTATGCTATTTGTTGCGATTTTCTTTTTTTAATAAACAATTTCTAAAAATTGAAATGTTTAATTTCTTACCAATATGTCAATATTTTTTTAAATAAAATTCCTCACAAATACTATTTTATTAATTTTTTGAGACATTTGTTATTTCTTAAATACTTAAAAAAATTATGCTGTTTGCTGCAATTTTCCTTTTTTTAATAAACAATTTCCTTCTTTTCTTTTCCCCTTTTTTGTACAGATCCAATGAAATAAAAGAGAGGGAATGGAAGTCAAACATGAAGCCCATCCTCCTCTCTATGATCAACATGGCCATGAATTGCTCTAATAAATATGTCAAGGACATGAATGAATACATATTTGGCCAATTCAGAATCAGTCTTTACGAAATAAAGAATCCATAGGGCAAGAATAACCCAACCCAGAACAGGGAAGAGTGACCATAATCATCAGCAAAACAGAGGCCAGCCAGAGCTCCAAAGAAGAGGCTGATTTTGCTCATTATTAATTGCCTCTCATGGTTGTCGTTTGGATCGTTAAGAGCCTGGGCTTCAATGGTATTTGTTGTCGTTGCCCAGGACAAACCATATGCAAGCAAAACGACAAAAAAAAGTTTGTACTACCCAAGAGTGCGTCTCAAATGGGGACAAACTTTTTGTTTGAAACTTGGATAAATCAACAGAGTACAGTATTAATTATGAAGGCAATAATTGCATGCGACGACGTTACACTTCTCGTTTCTCGTAGGCTAGTTTGAAAAATACCTGTCGTTTCTCAAAAACAGGGAATAAGAAATTATGGATTGACCAATATTTTTTTTCTTCGTATTATCAGAAATGACAAACTTATTAATGAAGAGCAGTCGAATTCTGTAAGAGGCTTACTAACTACGAAATCACAAACTTATTAAAAGTTATAAAAAAAATAGTGAATATCAGTATCAAATTGGCAGCCGTCGCTCCACTGCAAGAAAAAAGACATAAAAGATGACTAAATTAGACATAAAAATATTTGAGAAGAGAACAAAACTTTTTTACTAGCATTTCAATCAAAAGCAGAATGGTAAAGGACATGAAAACTAATTAGTAGAGAAATTACCTCCTAATAGATGCTGGGATTGATTAAGGTTTTCTTGATATTAAGTAATTTCCACAAAAAAAATCTTGTGTCTACTGCTATATATATACAGTTGAGATTTTGGGTTTGGGCATTAAAAGTCGTCTGCAATGCGTTGTCATTTGCACCGATGACCGACCTAAATTTATTATTCATACGCTATATTTTTATTTTTTGTTTTTGTTTTTTTGTTTAGAGTGCACTTATGTTTTTTTTTTAATAAAGATAATCTAATAATCACATTTTCCTTATTTCATATACACATAGTTCGTACACTATCAGTAACGTACAATCTAAAGGTCTAATTAAAAGTTTTAGATTAGTTATCATAAGCCCTAGCTGAGAGAATCAAAACTAAAATACTAAAAATAGAAGTTGGACCCTTGCAAAAATAGATAAATTATAATTAGAATAACTAGAAAATTTTATTTATTTTTGCATTCACTTAAACTAGATCTGAACAATTGAGCTCTTCTTTTTCTCTCCCCCTCTCTCTCTCTCTCTCTATTCACTCGTTTCAAGAGAGCAGAGAGATTGAGATCAACAAAGATAGACATTGCTTGCTACTTACTAGTTATATATAGAATACAATTATCAATTTACGTATTTTTATTGCATTTAATATACATCATTTGGCCAAAAAATATAATCATTTATCATTTTAAGTGAAAAATTATTAGTGGGACCTAATGTTTGGTTGGAAGGAGGGATTGGTGGGTGGATGGAGATGTGGAGGGAGAAGTGGAATTCCATTGTTTGGTAAGAGGGAGAAGAGGAGGGAGGGAGAGGAATGGAGGGAGAAATATAATAGAATGAAATGGAATAGAATAAGTGGGATGAGTTGCCCAAACGGGAAAATTTTTAGTATTTCGCTATACTTAATGTCAAATTTGACATTGTGTATAGAATTTATCAAATTTAGCATAATATATGATATTAGATTAGAGAATATTTTTTTTATCTAATATACTAAAGGAAAGATTTGGTTTGTAGCCCTTTTCAGGCTCATGTTTAACAAATTTAACCATAGTTTCACGAAATTAAGGAATTAGTCATTTTCATCATGTCACAAATTTAATCACGTGTAACAAAATTTGATACACGTGTAACAATTTTTGATACTCTAGTAACAAATTTTGATACATGTGTAACAAATTTTGTTACTCGATGAAATTGACTAATTTATTAATTTCATGAAACTATGACTAATCCTTCAAAAAATAACAAAAAATTTGACTAAATCCTTAAAAATCTATATACTAAATTTTAATATTGGCACACAACTTTAATATTGCTTTGAAGATGCTCTTTTCTAGTAATTTAAGAGCCCCATTTTTAGTAATTAAAACAATAAAACAAGTTTATTCTAAAGCCATTAATACAAAACTACTTTCACAAGAACAAGATAAACAACATCAAAAGGAGCTTGAACTTTTTTCTATTTAACCCTAACTACCAATACTATGTTATATTCCACGTTTTTGGCTCCTTTTCTTTTTCTTTTCTTTTTTTAATTTTCTTTTTACAGAGTCGATCAAACAGAGTCAAACTGGAAGGCTATCTTCTTCTTCCATCTGATAAAGCTGGCCATGAATTGCTCTACTTAGTTTGTCAATCACTTCTAACAATGCAAAACTGACGAATTCAAGAGCATTTTTCAGGCAATAAAGAGCCCATAAAACAAAACTAACCCAACCCAGAACAGGGAAGACGATTATCATCAGCAAAACAGAGGCCAGAGCTCCTAAGAAGAGGCTGATTTTTCTCATAATCATTTTATTGTCGTTTTGGTCGTTTAGAACTTGGACTTCAATGGTATTTGTTGTCGTTCCCCACGTCAACGCGTAGGCAAGCAAAACGACAAAAAAGGTTGGAGTTATCCAAGAGTGTGTCTCTAATGGGGATAGACTTTTTGACTGAAAATCGACTTGTATAAACGTAGATAACACTGTGATTATAAACACAATAATCGCATGCGACGACATAGCGCTTGTTGTCGTTTTTTTGTTCAGCTTCACTCTGAGGTCGTTTCTCATAAAGTAAAATCCTTAACTGCCCTCTCGCTCTACTGCAAAAGGGGAAAAAAAGAAGTTATAAATCCGATAGATAAGTTGTATATTTTAGCCCAAAAACAATTAATTATAAGAAAATGAAAATCATGGGTAGAAAAAAGAGAGTTTGTTTTTTCCATAATCAATAAAAATGGAAAAGAAATGTTGTGCGAGGAAGTGTTGATTCTATGACTCACTTGCAGATATCCCCCAGAGATAAATTAAGGGCTTGTTGAGTTGTTATGACGTATATTTCTTGTGTGTTTGATTGAGTATGAGACCAAAAGGGTTTGGTACTACACTACATATATATAGTGGATTAACCTCAAAGAGTGAGAGTTATATATATATATATATATATATATATATATATAATATAGTGGGAGAATTATGTTATTAAAAAATACATTAGCTCTTTCACACTACGTTGATACGCTAGCAGCATGTTAATGGGGTCAAATATTTTATTAATGGGGTCATCAAAGGACTTGGTGACCAACGAAAATTGCTCTTATAATTTTCTTTCCATTCTTACCCTTTTAAATTTCATTATAATTATAAAATTTTAACTTCAGTTGTCGGTAGATTGAGGGGTATTTCTGTCTGCGAGCAATTTGTACACATCACTTTGGCGTCGTAACCAAATGCTTTCGCTATCTCTTAAACGTTAAAGACAATTGGGGACTTTCCTCAAAGAAAAAATAAAAATAAAAGGATTAATAATTCATTTGGTTCTTTGTCATTGATTAATAATTCATTTGGTTCTTAGTTTTTACTATGACAATTTTTGTCATTAATTTTTTTATTAGCTCTAGAATTTTTACTATGACAATTTTTGTCATTAATTTTTTTTATTAGCTCTAGTTACAACATCATTTAGTTAAGGAAATGACTATTTTCTTAATTAATAGAATCGTTGACTATTTTCTTAAAACATCATTAAAAAATGACTATTTGCTCAGTGATTTCTAAATAAAATTGGATCTATATATAGGTCAAAATCAAATTAAATCTTACAATTAAACGAAAATTTTCTAAATTTTTTAAAATGCATTCTTCAATTAATTAAGAATAACTATATAGTTTTGACTCATATTACTTATTTTCATATAAATAGAAACTAATGCAATTGATATATGCAAAATTTTGACAATCATTTAATTGAAATTGACGAGTAAGAATTAAAGTTGTCAAAACTTAAAATTTAAATACTATCTAACAAAAAAGTTCAGATATTATAATATATAAAGTCCAGAAAATACAACGACACAGATGCCAATTACCCCACATATAATGTTCTCAAAATAAAACCAATGTGCTACACAAAGGTTTTTTTTTTTTTTTTTTCATGCAAACATTCTTAAATCACGACAATTAAAAGGAGTGTTAAATTTATCGGAATGCATGTGTCACAAAGAAAACAAGAACCCAGGACTATATTGAGGTGCTTCACTTTCTATGAGAAAATACCATAAATATCTCTATCCTGAGTTTATTTAATTAAAATAAAATAAAATAAAATATATCTTCCGTTCATTGAAGAATCTAACACTATGTTGGATAAAAGTGGAAAAGAGAAAGTAAATAAGTCGGTGGAGATAAGAAATTTAGATAGAAATTAACTAAATACTAACGCACTTGTTCAAAAAAAAAAAAAAAAAAGAGAGAAAAAAAAATACATGTGAGCGGACTTATCATTTTTATCCTTCCAGCATTTGGTGGAAAAGTTTTATCAACCTAATACAGATTGGAAAATTACTTTTTAATCTTCCTTCCCAACATGTACACTACAAGAGAAAATCATTTTCTTTTCTCTCCCTTATATTTTCTATCACATCATGTATTCCTTTTCATCCTCTGTCTTTTTGGTAAATTGCACTGAAACACAAATTTGCTTATGATATTTTCTCGTCCGATGAATGGTCCTCTGCTTGAAAGACTAAAGTCAATTTGGTAGGAGGGAGAGGAGAAGAGAATAAGGAGTGGAGAGATTTTGGGGTAGACCATTCAGAGCTCATTTACAGATGATAAAACTCACTCGTAATCCCAACTCCTTAAATCTATACCCAAAAAGAAACACAACTCGCAAATTGGTTTAAATAAAAAAAAAAATCAAAACAAAATTCAACATGAAGACAACATTGTACAACATTAGAAGAAGCTTCAATTTTCGACACTGTTTAATTTAGACCCCTTTCAAATAATTTAACCAATAAAAAAAATAACTATGATCCCGGATCCAACTCATACAAAATTGCACAAGCACAATGCAAACAACATTGAAGGGAAGCTTTAATTTTTATTCCGACGGAGTGCTGCATAATGTGGTTACAGAGGACACATCATAGACAAGTAAAACAGCGAAAACAGCTAACATTGTTTGGGAGTGAAGTGTCAAATGGGATGAGACCTGTTAAATCACCGATTCATCCCAAAAACTTAAGTTTGTGAGAGATAAGTTAACAATAGTTTTGATGTCTCAACACTTCCCTTTACGTGTAAGTTGGATTAGGCCTTATACGTGAATAATTTTAGTGGGGTTAAAAAGTATGCATTTGAAGGGGTTTGAACTCAGGACCTCCTGCTCTAATACCATATTATGTTTAACAAATTGAATAATAATTTATTAATGAGAGAAGAGTAGTATATATACTACTAATACAAGGCTAATAAGTAATTCACTAATTAAATAAAATCGGAAACTACTAATAATAAATAATAGTCAAATAGTACTCTAATATCTTTGATTGGATTTCAATTCATGAAAGTACACAAAATATATAGTGACCAAGATGCCTCGCAACGACGCGATGAATTCACTGCAAATGAAAAAAGGGAAGAGAATGAAGAAGAAATTGATGTTAGTCGGCAAAATAGAAAACTCAAAACCATGAAATTTTAAAGAAAACAATGAACATTAAGAGTAGGGTGGTCTCTTACTTAGAGATGGAGAGAAAACAGAGGTTTGAAATCCAAACTAGAATGAGAAAACATAATTTAGCAAACTTTGATTGCTTGCAATGAAGAGAATTTCTTTATATAATTTTGTTTAACAATTTTTTATTTATACTTTCAAGAGTGAATAAAAATATTTCATTTAAAAAATGACATTATAAGCCACCCGCGAAGAAAGTATGTGAAAACAGAGAAGGGTGCCAAAACTCAATTTAGAAAAGGCCATTGCTGATCTTGCTTACATGGGTACATCGAACTTCAAATTGCAAGTACAACAATCAAAGAAAATCAGAAGAGAAAAACATTAAATAATGTTAGTCAAAGTATGGTAGAGGTGAGACGTTCACAAGCTGTGGCAGAACAAAATGCTCAACAAGATCATGAAACTGTTGATTAACCATCACCAAAAATCGCCACAGAGTCTTTCGTCTGGCTGTGGAACGGGAAATCGTATGAAAAAAAAAGAAACCCAACAACTTTGGAGAAACTGAATTTGAAAGTGCAGATGATGGTACCAATAGTAGCCAAAGTTTGCTTGTTAAAAAATGAGAAGATAACAAAATAGTGAGTTAGAGCAGAGGAAAGCAACTGTTGTAACAAAATAGTGATAAACTTCTCGTTCATGAACGACACAGCAATCTCGACGACGAACAATGATCGACAAACTCAGAACTGGAATTCTAAGATATCAATGAACACAAGAAACAGAGCACGAAGACACAACGATTTATACTTGGTTCGGATCGAAAGATCCTACGTCCGAGTCCGAGTTCTGATCCACTATCCGATTAACAATTACACACGATTACAAGCTTTGTTTTTCAGTTTCTTGGTTCTTTCTCAAGAAACAAACACAGAGAATGTTTTTGCTCAATCGCCAATTCTCTCACAAGTCCTCTCTTTGATTACGGGGAATAAACTCTCAGAATTACACACTTAATTCTCTAACAATCAGATACATATATATATACACGCCTACAAGAGCCAAAATAACCGAACAACGATAAAGCCAACCTAAACTGCTTGTAGACTTCGACTAGCGCATAAATGTGGAGACAAATCCTCACAGCAACAATATTCGGAATCCCAGAAAACAAAAACAAAATGAAACATCTAAAACTTATTTATTTATTTTTTTTATTTTTTTATGAGAATGTAACATCTAAAACTTGCATTAGCAATTTGTCCTCTGCTCGTAAAATTGGAAATTCAGACACAAGTTGATAGAGAACTCTACCTTGACATGGCATCTTCCTTTGAGATCTTCTCAGAGTCTCACCAAAATTCTAACCTACAAACAAGAAGAAAGAAAATACCATTACAGATTTGCTTTTCGTTTCGGACTTACTCCGATGGCAACAAATGAAGTGCAAAGGGGTTCAAAATCCACCTCGCATACACTACAAAAGTTTTGCAAAGTGACTAAGAAACCAATACTAACGAGTTGATTAGTGAAAATAGAATGATCGAATGACAAGAATCCAAGTTTTTCTTAACCAGGAAGCAAATGAAATGAAGGTAATGATCACAAAGCTGTTGAGCACCACTTGACTCTATATACCAAAATTACAACTCCAAATAGATAAATAATAGGAATTGAAATTTTCTATTCTATTAGATATTTAATACAAAGATCACACAAAAAGAAAAATTGCATAAAGCAAAACAAAACTTGCACTCACAAAAGAAAGACCAACACTTTTTTTCTCTCTGGCCTTATTCACGCAGCTTGTTTTTGTTTGTGCATAAACTCTTGACAAGAGCTGTTAGCTATAGGCAGAGAGAGCAAAAAATAAAAATAAATTTTTGCTGTACATAAGCATCTTGCAACTTGCAATATATTGCACCGCACTCTGAAGTCTACCTATAAGCTATACATTATATCTTATTGATATTCTAATGGGTCATTAACATGAACTGGCTGCGTTTACAATAATTATTACTAATTCTTTAATGGAGAATTCTTCGATTGGGAAAGCTAGTGATGAGGTACGACTCTGGACAACCAGATTTGCCTGATTAAAAAACAAATATGACGGTCCAATATCCGTTCCCTATGACGAACTTTCTCAACCAAAGAAATAGCGTCTATCATTTAGCCTTAACAAAGTAGCATGACACGGTTGGTAACATGAGACAAATTTCCCAGCTGGTCAAACTGGAGACTCAACTTGTTCATTGTGGCCGTGAATTGTTGCAACAAGTTTGCGGAAAAGTGTGCATAATCGGTCAATTAGCAGTTGATAAAGAGCGAGAATGAGGAGACAGAGAGCCCAGAGGGCGAGAGAGACCCACCCGAGAACAGGGACGATTATCAAAAGCAACAGAATAGCGGCGAGAGATCCACAGAAGAGGCTGAGCTTCATCATGGTCGCTCTCGCTCCAACACCGGTACTGTCGTTGTCGTTGTCGGTGTCGGTGTCGTTTGTGACTCCAATGAAAACCGTCGTTGCAACGAACACGCCGTAGGCAAGAAAAACGACAAAGAATGCGGAGAGTGTCCCAGGAAGGGTGTCGAATGGGGAGGTCTTTTGGGGGGATTGGAACTTCACTTGGATGAAACACCCCAATATGCCCATGATTGACACTATGATAGCGTGCAGAGACATCACGTGCTTTAACTTCATTGCGACCCAAAACACACCAAAGTACACGCCCAAAAAAAGAAGAATACGACCAACTAGGAGATAAGCAAACTCAAGACACAAATGTGCCTACTTGTACAGGAGAGGCTCGCGGACTTCGATTACACATATGTTAGTGCCTCACATTGTGCCTCTATTTATGTATTGTAAAATTTTGAAAAAATTCTAAAATAGTTCCCTTGTTTTACAAAAAATCTAATTTTATTCCTGTGTTTTGGATAATTTCACCTCTTTTACACTCACTTGCTCAGACGTTGCTTTTATGTTCAACACGTGGCAGTGCATGTTGGTAACTTTTTTATGTTGAAAAGTTTGTCCCATCTATTAGTTAAAATTATAATTGTACCATTGTGTTTTTTGTTTTTTTTTTTTAAACCATAAGCCCACAACCTCTTTTACGCCTTTTTTTTTCTTTTTTTTTTTTTTTTTTACGTTGAGTCTACAATGTAGACAGTGGATCTCTTTTTTTTTTTTTCCTCCACTTATTTATTAAGATAAATCAAATTATAGTAAGAGAAAATATTTAAATGATTTAAGATTATTTAAAATTATTTAAATAATAATTTTAGGTACTGATTGTAAATAATATTCTGATTTATCCAAATAATTTATATATATTGAACTTGTGAGTTGTGATATTTTTTTGATTTTTGACGTTTGAACAAAAACAACATTCTACAACTCATTTTATGATAATTTTTTTTATAAAAATTTTTGTCAGTTTTATCTTTGTTTGAGAATTTATTTATATAAACATCACTTTGTATCAACTTTAACTTCCTTCTTTAACCCTCATTTTTTTTCTTGTTAAATTATCCAAAAACAAACAACTTTTGTACATTGAAATACAAAAATATATGTAATATCTTAATAAATAATATTAATGTACCCAAAATAAATAAATTACCCATAAATCAATATTTCTTTAAACTTCCTTTCTATATGTAATCAATCATCATGCACAAAATAGGGCGCAGAGGGCTATCGCTGTTGAGGAGGGTCGTAGTTTCGGAGGGGCGTCGGAGGGTTGTCGCCATTGCGAAAGGTTGTCGTCAAAGGGTAATTTAGTCATTTTAGAGTATTAGTCAATGCAAAATGATATTTTTATACTGATTTGAAAAACAGAAGGACCGTTTTCGAATTATAAAAAAACACATGATTGAAATAGGATTTTTGATAAAATACGAGGACTATTTTAGAATTTTCTCTAAAATATCCGACACAAATTAGTGCTTGACTTTTTAATGCTTTCAAAAGTAATACTAAAATAAATAAGATGCTGGGATTGATTAAGGTTTTCTTGATATTGAGTAATTTCCACACAAAAAATCTTGTGTCTACGGCTATATATATATACAGTTGAGAGTTTGGGTACTGGGCATTAAAAGTCGTCTACAATATCAGGGGGGGTCAGGGTGTTGTCATTTGCACCGATGACCAACCTAAATTTATTATTACTACGCTATCCTGTTTGTTTTGTTGTGTTTTGTGTGCCTTTTTCAAATTTTATTTTATTTTATTTTTTATTTTTTGTAGAGGGCCCTTACTTATGTTTAGTGCTATCGAATTCGAAGCTGTTAGCGCACTTTCCTGTGTGACTGGGACTTCATGCTTTTTTTTTTTATAATAAAGATAATCTAATAATCACATTTTCCTTATTTCATAGACACATGGTTCGTACACTATCAGTCACGTACAATCTAAAGGGTCTAATTAAATCTTTATTATGGATCTTATGATAGAGAATAAAAGTTTTAGATTAGTTATCATATGCCCTAGCTGAGAGAATCAAAACTAAAATACTAAAAATAGAAGTTGGAGCCTTGCAAAAACAAATAAATTAAAATTAAAATAATTTGAATAATTTATTTATTTTTGCATTCACTTAAACAATATCTGAACCACTGAGCTCTTCTTTCTCTCTCTCTCTCTATTCATTCGTTTCAAGAGAGTAGAGAGATTGAGATCAACAAAGATAGACATTGCTTGCTATTTGCTAGTTATAGAATACAATTATCAATTTAGATATTTTTATTGCATTTAATTAACATCATTTGGCCAGAAAATCTAAGATCATCTATCAAAATTTTTTTTTTTGAAAATTGTTTAAAGTGAAAAATTACTGGTGGGACCAATGATTTATTGTAACAATCACCTATACAGTCAAGTTCATGGAATTTATGCTGTTTCATTACATCTAAACCATTAAATTATGTTATAAGAGTGCCACATTGGGCAGTTCTTCCTTTTAACATGGAAAACCATCCAAACTTTTGTTTGCCTCAACCGTTCGGATGAGCCATTTCAATTTTGCAAAATGTTAAAAAATGACTCATTTTGTTACCCATCTAAACGGTTTGAGCAATAAGCAAATCACTCTCATTACATTGAAATGATTTGTAGAACCATTTGCAAATGTTATTCAACCCATTCAACATATTTGTAGAACTTTTTAATGGATGTATTTTTTTAATTAATTAAAATAAATAATATATATATTTAATTAATTAAGTTATTTTTTTTTTGTCTTTTTTCGGTCAGAAATGATAATTTTTGGAGTTTGTAAATTGGGCCAAATGGTTTGGAATGAGCACGTGTGAAATGTTTTCTGTTTGTCTTGACAAACTACTTAAAGGGGACTTTCCAAATAACCGGCAAGTGCAGATCTTTTTCTTTCCTATAATTCCAGTTCATATCCTTAATAACTCTCTGTCTCTCCTCCCTCCCTTAAGTCGTGGTGGTTTGTTTGTTTTTTTTTTTTTTTTTTGCTTAATGTAATGTAAGCCGACATTCTGTATCCTTGTAGTAAAACATTTGAATATGATACTTGTGTTACAATTTTTTCCCTAATAAAAAGTTAAAAACTTTTTGAGCCAAAAAATTTAATTCAAAGAGCTGAAACCATGGTTAGAATAGAACATTTGAACAACCATGACCATTGACCCAACCATAATGGAAAATATGATGGTCCAATATCGTTCCCCATGACGAACTTTCTCAACCAAAGAAGTAGCGTTTATCATTTAGCCTGAGCAAAGTAGAATTAAACGGCAAATTGCCCAGCTAGTCAAACTGGAGATTCCGTGAATTGTTGCAACAACTTTGCGGAGAAGTTCGCATAACCAGTCATTTATCAGTTGATAAAGAGTGAGTATGAGGAGACAGAGAGCCCAGAGGGCGAGAGAGACCCACCCGAGAACAGGGACGATTATCAAAAGCAACAAAACAGTGGCGAGAGATCCACAGAAGAGGCTGAGCTTCATCATGGCCGCTCTCGCTCCAACACCGACGTCGGTGTCGTTGTCTTCTGGGACTCCGATGAAAACCGTGGCTGCGACGAACACGCCGTAGGCAATTAAAACGACAAAGAATGCGGAGAGTGTCCCAGGAAGGGTGTCGAATGGGGAGGCCTTTTGGGATTGGAACTTCACTGGGATGAAACAGACCAATATGCCCATGATTGACACTATGATAGCGTGCAAAGACATCACGTGCTTTAACTTCATTGCGACCCAAAACACACCAACGTAGACGAAAAAAAAAAAAAAAAGAAAAAAAAAAAACCGAACTCGTCACAATTTTTTTTACTTGTATGTCTAAGAGAGGAGAGGCTCGCGGACTTTGATCAAGCCATTACATATATATATATATATATATATATATAAAATTATCTAAATGGACTTGGAACCAACTTAACGCTAGATTTGCCCCCACATGGGTGTTCTCTCTCTCTATCTCTCTCTCTCTCTATATATATATATATATATATATATATATATATTAAAGGATTTGTCCTACATTTTTTCCACAGTGTGATGCAATATTTTTTGCGACATCAGTGTGTCCCAATCTGACGGTCATAGTAAGTTTGTTTTTTTGTAATGGACGGCGAGAGACTAAAGAGAAGTATGACACTGTTGCACCGAGGATTGTATAGCGCGCGGTGTTAATTATAACATTTAATGCAACCGTTTTATTTTTCGCTGAATGATGCGCTCAGTTTATTGGAAAAGAATATTCTATTGGCAAAATAACTTGAATTCCAGCTGATTAATGACGATTACTTTAGGGCCAATTGGTCTTTAATTGAGTAAGTGAACGACAGAGTATTAGATTTTAAAAGTTTGCATCAGTTTAATTAATCAATAATTAGTGGTTTATAGGCAGTATATAGGGCCAATTTTGGTTTTTGGTCTTTTCTAAACCCATGTTTCAGCAAAATTGTGATATTCTCGGATTAATTATATCAAATTATTATTAAATTTGGAATAAATATTAGATTATTATTTCAACATACAGATGATTATTATATCGAATGTGACATTTTCTTATATTCAAGAATTTGTATTGTGTAAATTTTATGAAAAATAAAGAAAAATATAATTTTAAAAAAAGTTTGGATAAAAAGCTCGAATCATCATTAATTGATATTAAGTACTAGGCCCAAATACTATTCTAGATTATATATTCAAATACTATTGTAAAAATTTGGATCAAAGTCGCATATGATCATATGAAGGTCGATTTTAATCTGGAGCAAGAATTTTCATTTAAATTAACAGGCTATTTGATTTGTTCATTTTGCCCCATAGGATATTGGGCACAATATTTATATTTTGGAAAAATTTTGAAAAATGTCATATGTGGACAACGTGTTTAAAAAGGAAAAATTTTAAAAATACCCCCTCTACCTAGAGTGTTGTGTCAGTATGAATCTTATACTTCAAAATGTCTCAACCAACACCTTAAATATTACAAAAGTTTCAGTTACCCCCCTATACTCCAAATATGCCTCATCTACTTAAGTTGTTGTATTAATATGCCATATATATTTCAAAAAGTCTCAATCGACACTCTAAAAAGATCATGTAACACTTAAGGTTTCATTATAATATATATATATATATATATATATATATATGTGTGTGTGTGTGTGTGTGTGTGTTGGTTTCGTGGATTTTTTTTTTGGGATGTAATGAAGGTGCAAACTTGTCTTGGTTACTCAGTGATGTCTTAAGTGTTACATGCTCTTTTTAAGGTGTCAATTGAGACATTTTTTAAATAAATGGGGCATATTGACACAACACCTTAAGTAGATAAGACATATTTAAAGTATATGAGAGTAACTGAAACTTTATGAATATTTAAGGTGTCAGTTGAGACGTTTTAAAGTATAGGAACACAATGACACAACGCCCTAAATAGAGGGGGGTGTTTTTAAAACTTTTCCTTTTAAAAAATATCATTTTAACAATCACCTACGGTCAAGTTCATGGAATTTAAGGTGTGGCATTACATTTAATCATTAAATTATGTTTTAAGAGTGTGACATTGGTCATTGCTGATAACGTACTATAAAAAAATGTAATAATAAATTACCACCACCCATGCCTTTAACATGGAAAAACAGCCAATTAAGGGAATTTCCAAGTAACCGGCAAGTACAGATCTTTTTCGTTCCTTTCCCAGTCGTATCCTCTTAAGTTTCTCTCTCTCTCTCTCTCTCTCTCTCTCTCTCTCTCTCTCTCTCTTTATTTATATATTTCTTTAGGGCACTACATGGTATCGTTGTCGCAGGATATTTTCGTCTGAGAAGTGATACAACACTATATTATGTCGTAATCAAAGGCCCATTATTACTAGTCATATCTTGAGAGTCGAGGGTTTTATTTGTAGCTTAATGTAATGTAAATCGACATTATGTATCCTCGTAGTAAAATATTTAACTATGACACTTGCTTTAAAAAATTTTCTCCAACAAAATGTTAAAAATTTTTTAGCCAAAATTTAATTAGTACGTACTAGTAAATTATCGACTCTGTAAAAGATTTAGAAAACCGATAAGCGTTGAGTAGTGAATTTTATACTCCAACGTTTAGATTACGTCGTAGTTGATGCTTCATTTATTTTCATGTTTAACATCTACCCAAATTTAGCACATATTTATTTTCATTAAATAATGTTAGTCAAAGTATGGTTGAGGTGAGTAGTTCACAAGCTGTGACAGAGAACAGAATGTTCAACAAGATCATTAATTAAAACTGTTGGTTAACCATCACCAAACTGTCAAATTTTGGTTGTTAAGAAATTAGAAAACTAAATAGTAGAGGAAAGCAACAATACTCGGAAAAAAAAAAAAAAAAGACAGTTTGGTTGTTAAAAAATGAGAAAACTAAATAGTAGAGGAAATCAACAATACCCGAAAAAAAAAAAAAATCTAAAACTTGCAATAGCAATTTGTCCACTGGTGGCCGTGCTCCTGCTCCTCGGGCGGGTAAGCGGCGACGCCGGGGATGGCGTGGAGGTCGTACTCAGAGGTGTCGTTGAAGGCGCACGTGTTGGCGGTCAGCAATGGAGTTGTAATTCCGTGTGGAAGTTGATATCATATCATCAAAGCAAATTTATCCACACAACAAATGTCTTTGTCATGTCATCACACGAATATGAGGCGGATTCCCCATTAATAAATTAAATAATTTGACTTTTCTTCATTGGAGATAATGGGTCATGCATGGATTTGTCTACACCATATATTATATATACTAGTCTCTTAGTTGGTGTAACTTTAAATAAATTATGAATAATTTAATTGTTTGTATATTGTGTATAAGTAATATTCTTATAAGTTAATTTATATATATATATATATATATGAAAAATAAAATATTTATTGCATTTGAATGACATGTTTAATTAATATATTGTGCAATGGTATGAAATAATGATATTTGTAGTTCAGAAAATTATATATTGATATAATATGCATTAACATGTTCTTTTAAAATAGAGAAATTATAGTAAATATTCAATTTTTGAAACTTAATGTAAGTTATTACCCAATCTTTTGAAAAATGTAATCAACTACCCAAATGATTCAATTACTTACACGGTGGTAAGTGGTGGTAATTCACTAGTTACAAAAAATATGTGCAAGTAATTCACAAATTAACTAGAAACTCAATTACTTCAAAAGTTTGGGTATTTATTTTTATTGTTATATAAATTCTGAGTATTTGCTTACTTCACCCTTTAAAATATGATATGACATAGAAAATAATTTTTTTTGAATTAATAAATGAATATTATTTCAAATATTGTGTTATATATTCTCACAATCATCAATGATTTAGATTGGTTAGCTACAAAGAAGAAATTATATTTTTAAGTAAAATAAAAAATACTATAACATTATAATTTATTATAATTTTAGAATACCAAATATAGTATTATTATATTAATATTTACTAACTCACTACGAGTTTTTTATATGATATTATTAATGTCCCTATCATATGCATATATCCATTTTGCATATGATGTGCATGAAGGTTGAAAAGAGAAAAATAAATAAATAAATAAAAATATTATTTTGTTTGTTTCTTTCACATTTGTGGATTGCACTTGCACAATCAACCTCAAACATTGGATGTAATGCCATTAGTAATGGTCAAGATAAGAGACCAATCTCACTCACTCTTCTTAGGTTTTAGATGATGTATATTAGTGTACATTATTTTTTGTATGAGTTTATTAAGTAAGACAACCATATATTTTTTAATGGTATTTTAATAAAATATTCAATATTTTGCTCACAATTTTTTGGCTCCACCAGTCCACGACTAGTTTTTTGCTCTGGAGAAAAAAAAAAATTAGCTACCTTAGAGATGTGTCTGGAGTCTGGACTGTGTGAGGAAATTATTGTTTGTACCCAGTACCTTGAGCTCTAAAGTGGGCCCCATCGGAATTCACTAGGGTTCCCATACATACATTAAGAAACCATCTCTAATGCTAATATCAATAGTAATATTAACTCAAAGGATAAAAATACTATATTTGATATTTGAAATTTTAATATATTAGTGTTATTTTAAATATTATTTTGTTATTTTAGTAAAATTGAATAAAAATAATTAATGTCAATCAATAGTAACAAAGACTACAAATGGTTATAATAACTTCTTTGCAAGAGGATACCTTTTTAACATAATAAATTTTTGATCAAATTTTCAAAATTTAACCAACTAATGTTTAACTTTAATTGTCAAATTTTTGACATTTTGCTATACTTGATGCCAATTTGGCACTATGTATAGAATTTGTCAAATTTGACATCAAATATGATATTGCAATACACAACGTTTTTTTTAATATATTAATATGCTAAATTTTGATATATTGGTACACAAATTAAATATTGCATTGGAGATGGTCTTAGGCCCTTTTTTAGTAATTAAAAGTAAAAAAAAAATTATTTTAAAACCATCTCATACAAAACTACTTTCATCATAAGAACAAAATAAACAACATCAAAAGGAGCTTGAACCTTTTGCCATTGAGGCCCTTGTAGCTTTTAAGCCTAATACCAATACTATGTTATATTCCATGTTTTATGCTCCTTTCTCTCTCTCTCTCTCTCTCACTCTCTCTCTCTCTCTCTCTATATATATATATATATATTTTTTTTTACAGAATCGATCAAACAGTCAAACTGGAAGACTATCTTCTTCTTCTGTCTGATAAAGCTGGCCATGAATTGCTCTACTTAGTTTGTCAATCACTTGTAACAATGCAAAATTGACCAATTCAAGAGCATTTTTCAGGCAATAAAGAGCCCATAAAACAAAACTAACCCAACCCAGAAGAGGGAAGACGATTATCATCAGCAAAACAGAGGCCAGAGCTCCTAAGAAGAGGCTGATTTTTCTCATAATCATTTTATTGTCGTTTGGGTCGTTTAGAACTTGGACTTCAATGGTATTTGTTGTCGTTCCCCACGTCAACGCGTAGGCAAGCAAAACGACAAAAAAGGTTGGAGTTATCCAAGAGTGTGTCTCTAATGGGGATAGACTTTTTGATTGAAAATCGACTTGTATAAACGTAGATAACACTGTGATTATAAACACAATAATCGCATGCGACGACATAGCGCTTGTTGTCGTTTTTTTTGTTCAGCTTCACTCTAAGGTCGTTACTCATAACGTAAAATCCCTAACTGCCCTCTCGCTCCACTGCAAAAAGAGGAAAAAAAAATTATAAATCCGATAGATAAGTTGTATATTTTAGCCCAAAAACAATTATAAGAAAATGAAAATCATGCGAAGAAAAAAGAGAGTTTGTTTTTTCATAACCGAAACTAAAAATAAAAATGGAAATCAAATGTTGTGCGAGGAAGTGTTGGTACTATGACTCACTTGCAGATATCCCCCAGAGATGAATTAAGAGCTTGTTGAGTATGAGACGAAAAGGGTTTGGGACTACACTACATATATATAGTATAGTGGGTTATCCTCAAAGAGTGAGAATTATATATAATAGTTGGGGAACTGTATTAGTCTGTATAGTGGGAGAATTATGTTAATAAAAAATAAATTAGAAATGCCACACTACGTTGGCGAGCGACCAGGATGTAGTGGGGTTTGTATAACTTTTGTCTTCACGAGTGTGACGCACAAATGTTGCCTTTATTCTTTTCTTTCCAATCTGACGACAACTGTAGTTAAAATTTTATGATTATAACGAAATTTAAAAAGGATATGAGCAGAAAGAAAATAACAAGAGCAATTTGTACATATCACTTTGGCGTCGGAACCAAATGCTTTTGCTATCTCTTATATTTAAAGACAATTAGTTTCCCAAGAAAATAAAAAATAAAAAGACTAATATCTCATTCGGTCCTCAATTTTAGAACAGATGACAATTTGGTCCTCGATCTTTTTTATTAGCTCTAATTGTCTCTGAACTCTTTATTCGTTGCTCTGCCGTTAAATTTCAAATATTTCATCCAATGTTAACTGAATTTACAAGTGCATCTCACGTGATACAAAGTGGTTGCCGATACTTTTGCTTTTGGTGGGAGAATTACCCCATACCTAGTAGTCGTCTATATCAAAGTGGTTGCTGATATTGTTTAATCAGCGATAGTCGTCGCTGATAAACACTATCGATGACGACAAATACGTACTTGGGTCGTTGATACTACTTTTTCTTGTGGGGATAATTAGGATCTAGAATTTTATTTTAATATAATTAAGGATAAAAATATATATGATCTGTAAGAGCACAAGTGTGATTTTTAAAACTTTTAATTGTGACATAGGGAGCATATAAGTATGAACCTTTTAGGTTAGAAAGATATAATAATTAATATTTAATAGTGGAAGCACATACTAAAGGAGGCCTATAACGACCAAAAAAAAAAAACTGATTCTTAAATTTTTTGGGTCAAAGCCCAAGTCTCAAGCCCAATTTAGCTTCCACGTATAACACCCACACATGGGTTTCTTTCTTTACATTTTTCTTTCTCAGACAATTGGCACCTCTCTTCCTCTTCCTTACGCAGCCTCTCTATCTGCCTCTTTAGCTTCAAAAGCCAAAAACACATTTTGTTCTTGCTTTTAAAACTGATGAAGCTATGCTCAAAGTGGCGAGTCTAAGCCATTTTCGTTCCTTAAGCAGCCTCAAAAGCCATTTCCCACGGTTGTAAATGCGCCAATTTGCCGATGCCTCTCGGTGTTGCTTTTCCTTCGTGTGGCACCCATCGCTCTCCCATTTTGTGTGGCCATTCCAACTCAGGTTTTCGTAACTCATTTTCATCAAATGTAAGTCCTAGAAAATGATTGATGCTCCTATTTGGTTGGATTTAGTTGCTACTGATGTTTGACTTAGAATTTGGGACTTTTTGAAAATGCGTTAATAGTAGTGTGTTTGAGGTGAAATATCCTCTTATTTTCACTATTGTATTTGGGGTTTTGATTTGATCAATGATATTTTCATGGGTTTTATTTGATTCACTGCCTTATCTGGGTTTCTAATTTATGAGTAAAAATTTGACTTATTTTATATGACTTTTGAATTTGTTAAACAATCTGTGTTTATGAGTTTTGAAATTTCTCATGGTTAATTTATCAATTTGTCACTAATTTCAACTTGTGTTGTTGAGGAATTTGGCTTAACTTTGGGTTTATTTTTATGTCAATTGGTGGTAAACTGTATTTGTGCGTTTGTTTCTTTAATTGGACCCTAGTCCATATTTGGTGAACTTCTGGATTTTAAATATAAACGGTCTCATTGTTATTCATTAGCTATATTTGAAAAATGATTAGTTCCAAATGTTTGACTATGAGAAAAGAATGTAATCTTTCAGCTACATATTTTTCAAAAAGTGCTTTGGTTGATTGTATGTACATCTTTCAAGTTCTATTTTGGATATTGGGTCAAATTTAAAGAATTTAGAATTTGACGCAGTTATTGGTGTTTGTTGACGTGTTCCACCGCGATATAAATTTAACGCTTTCATGATTTCATATGGACTCAACATGGTCATTGTTTTTGGGTTTTTGATACTGACGTCAATTAAAGTCCATAGTTATTGTCTTTAATACATGTTGTCGTTTTAAGAGCCTTTGCTATGATGTCAGAGTCATTTATTAATTTCTTTGTAAACGAACCGAACTAGCAGGGGTCTTACAGAGGACTGAGTACGGCAGGAACTTTGAGCTTGAAATTGGATTATTATTCAATTCGAGATAGGAAATCTATCACTTATCTTTTGTGAGGATTTTATCAAATAATTGATAAATGGAAAGAAAAATAAAAGGAAGTATATTTCCTATTTTGTAATGTATATATATCACCTATGAAAGAA
This sequence comes from Boehmeria nivea var. tenacissima, assembly GCA_018132145.1. Lineage (NCBI taxonomy): Eukaryota > Viridiplantae > Streptophyta > Magnoliopsida > Rosales > Urticaceae > Boehmeria > Boehmeria nivea. The sequence continues at coordinate 11,984,707 of CM030884.1, read as the reverse complement.
ATTAGAGGCGCGTCTCGGCGTGGCTTATGATTTTGGGAATGTTTGAGATGTTTGGAAAAATAAGATTTTCTGAAAGAAACATGATTTTATTAAGTATGCTCAAAATTATATATGTCATTCATATGCGGTTATTTTGGCACGGTCCGCTGCCTTTCTAGATCTGCGCAGACTAGGTTTCCATGGGATGTTCGATTCCCCGGGGTTTGCTATGTTTGATATGTTTTGAATGCTTATTTTTGTTTTCTATTATATATATAATGACTATGAAACTTGGTTTGTTAAAATGATGCATTTCTCATGGAGCATGCTTATTATTTCTCTTGTAAAATTTATTTTGGCTTGGTTTGTATGTTCTAACTATACAGGTGGTTATAAAATGGCTAATAAAAACCAAAAGGTGAGAAATGGATTTCATACGAGCATGTGAATGCTCACCCTCCTACTTTCCTCTCCCCTACAGGTATGATTCGGTTCGGTCGGGCCCGGTATCTTTTGATCAAAAAGCTGTTGAGTCGAGTCGACTTGAGTCAAACCGTCGTCGTCAATGCATTTGATGGCCGTTTTGGTGATTTGATGGTTTGTTTCGCTTTCTCTGAACTCTTAGCTAAGGAATTAAGTGCATAGATGTTACATATATTTTATGCTATCCCATTGGAGAGTATACCAACTGTGTTTTTGAGTAATTTTGTATTTGTATAAAGATATACTTGAACTCTGATTATTTATTTACAGTTGGTATTTTTCTTTTTGGTTCTCAAAAGCCTCCGGAGCAAAATTGTTAATTTAGTAAAAGTTTTTTCAAAGTTCAATGTTTATTATTGTTTTAAAATTTTATTTTTAACTAATTAATCCTTATTTCTCCTAACCCTTATTTAGGGGCGTTACAGGGCACTTAAGTGTATTTTTAAACTTTTAAAGAAGAAAATATAGATTCAATAGAATTTTGATCATTGAGGGCGTAAGTGAAAATTTTGACTTTTAAGATGTAAAATGTATTTTAAAAAAGAGAAATTATAGTGAATACTCAATTTTTAAAATTTAATGTAAGTTATTACCAAATTTTTTAAAAAATATAACCAACTACCCAAATGATTTAATTACTTACACAATGATAAGTAGTGGTAATTCACTTTGTTACCAAAAATATGTGCAAGTAATTCACAAATTGACTAGAAACTCAATTATTTTAAAAGTTTGGGTATTTATTTTTAGGGTGAAGTAGGCAAATACCCAGAATTTATATAACAATAAAAATAAATACCCAAACTTTTAAAGTAATTGAGTTTCTAGTCAATTTGTGAATTACTTGCACATGCTTTTGATAACAAAGTGAATTACCACCACTTATTACTGTGTAAGTAATTGCATCATTTGGGTAATTGGTTATATTTTTCAAAAGATTGGGTAATAACTTAGATTAAGTTTTAAAAATTGGGTATTCATTATAATTTCTCTTATTTTTATTGTTATATAAATTCTGGGTATTTGCCTACTTCATCCTTAAAAAAATGTATTATGTTGCAGGGAATCTCAAGTTCTGTTTTGTGTCGCTTCTTTCCATCTTTGGCTCCTTATTGTCGGTTTGGTTCGAACACATAAGTTTCTGTCGTTTTAAGCACTCATATGTCGTTATGGGTTATTTGCTGTATTGTGACCTTTTGGTCTTTGCTGAGAAGGTTTTTTTTGTTGATAAATTTTACTTTTGGCATTTGTATTTTGAATACTATTTCACTTTGGTCTTTATACTAAAAAAAAATCTTATTCGCAATCCCTAACCTATAAAAATGGTTCAAATTGGTGGGTTCATGTTCTGTGTATTTTTTAACGAAGTTGGGTGACGTGTTGCATTTTAAAATTATATAATATATTAAATTACATTATTATCCTTAGTAAAATAATTTTAAATTCACTATTTAATTCTTTAATTTTTACTTTAATATTAATAAAACTTTAAAAAAAAAACCCTAATCTTTCTATTCAGTCTCTCTCTGCTTGCTCTCTCATATCTTTCTCTAGTTTTCTCTCTCAGTGGCGGCGGCGGCTTTGGGTTGTGACGCACAAAGGCAGGTGCTTGGTTGCAGTTTGGGGTTCGCGGCTTAATTGGGCAGGGGGTCGGGGTTCAAGGCTGCGGCGTCGGGGTTGCAAGGCATGGTTCAAGGCGGGGGTCGGGCTTCGGGGTTGCGGGATCTGGGTTAAGCGGGCTGCGGGGTAAGCGATTTTGGCTCGGGTTTCCTGACGCAGCGGGGTTCGGCTCGGGGTTGGGTGGCAGATGGGGTTCGTCGATTTCAAGTTAGGGTTGTATGGGCTGTGGGATTAGGCGAATTTGATTTGGGATTGGGTGAGGCCTGAGGGGTTGGGCGGCGACGAGGTTCGGTGGGGATTTGGGCAGCTGTGTTTAGCTGGGAAGCTGTGAAGGCAGTAGGGATGGGATTAAGGTTTTGTTGAAATTGTTTTTTTTTTTTTTTTGTGTGTTTAATGAATTTTTTATATGACTTGGTTCCTAATTTTTTTATTGCCACACTATGACTTGGTTTGTACTAGAGCATTGTAAACTAATGAATTGCTATGTAATCTCACATCTTAGGGAATGCGAATAAGATGTTTTTTAGTATAGAAATTAAAATGAAACGACACACAAAATATTGGGGGCAAAAGTAAAATTTACCCTTTTTTTTCTTTAACCATTAGAATTGTGACGCTTTTTAAAGTTAATGGAAAGTTATTTTATAATTTGTTAAGGTATTTTAGAATTTGTTTAAATTGGTCTAGACACATGAACTTTCAGGGGTCAAAGCATAAATTTTTAAAATTCAGGGGACCTTGGTCCTCCGTATATGCTTGGAGTCCCGATTCCTTAAAAAATAAAACAAAACTGTGAAGAAACACACACACGAACAGAGAAAAATAAAGTGAGACAGCGTTATAATTCACATCAGAAATAAGCTTCCAATTTTATCCTTAGATACCATTAAGTCAAACCCTTCTCTTTCAGACCCATCTTAGTAATCTAACCAACAAATAACTTTTGCTTTGGAGAGGAAGTTAACGAGGACATGCTTTGTGCACCGGATAAACTCATCGTATTGTATTAAAAAATACAATACAGTATTTGTTATGTTTAAACTACTGTATTGTATAAGACGGAAAACACGCTTTATGTACAATAGTACAAAAGAAATATTTTGTTTTAGACTTTATTATCCGCTCTAATGTCTAAAATCATTTTTTTTATTGTTTTATATAATACTTTAGATAATACACAAATTATGTAAGCTTATACGAGCATGAAATAATACAATGCAATACAATATAGTATAATATAATACAATACGGTAAACTAAAAATATCATGAGCCTAATATGTAGTATTATATTTTTTTAGCATAAAACTCGTACAAACTATAACCTCACTAGAACGAGACAAACAACATCAAAAGGTCGCGAGGATTTTGGGAAATGTCTATTTTTTGAGACATTAATAATCTATGTCATTTTGTGTTATACTTTTAATTTATGTCCACACTCTATACTATATAAGTAAAATAGAAATTATGGAGCACGCGACTTAAGACATAGATTAATAAATAACACTTAAAATATTTTTTATTTATTATTATTATTTTTTTTTTGCAGTTCATCTTTAACTATATTTTGCCATTGAAACCCTCACTGTTTTTAAGCCTAAAGCTCAATACTATGTTCCCATTTTTTTTATATAAATAAAATACAACTTCCATTTAATAGAGTCGGTGAAAGAAGTCAAACAGGTAGGCTATCTTCTTCCCTTTGATCAACATGGCCATGAATTGCTCTTTGTCAAGGACTTGAATAAACACATAATGGGCCAGTTGTCAAAAGCATTCTTTAGATAACCATAAGGCGAGACTAACCCAACCCAGAACAGGATAGACTATAACCATTAGCAAAACAGAGGCAGAGCTCCAAAGAAGCTGATTTTTTTCAGAATCATTTTATTGTCGTTTAGATCGTTTAGAGCCGGGACTTCAGTGCTATCTGTTGTCGTTTCCCAAGTCATCGCGTACACAACCAAAACGACAAAAAAATATTGGATCTTTTGTTCATAATTTTGCAGCCTACAAATGGTAGGTATGCTCGAATTCCAGTCTCAATGGGTGGACTGCTAAGTCCGAGAGTGCCAATGGTACATTTTAGTAACTTAATTATTTGTTAATATATTAACCATAGATATACCCTCTTGTTTAGTTATCTTCTGTAGGTGTACGTGCATTTATTATTATTATTATTATTATTATTATTATTATTATTATTATTATTTTTTCACTTTTATTTGTATGTCTCTTGTACGAGCAAGAGCAACTTTATAGTTGGCTTTGAAATTACATATTAATATCGAGATCTCTCTCTTAATTTTTTCCTTTCATCGGAATGAAAATCTGATCGAAGTTTATGTGGATCTCGCCTCCACCAGCTCCTACGTCAGCTCAACAGTTTCCGGCAATGGATAACAAAGAAATAAAAAAAGATTAATGATGTATCTTTGGTTCAATTATATAATCTTGCCAATAAATATAACATTACAAAAGGAGCAAGAAGACAAACAACAAAGTCCTCTGCTTCTAAGATCGAAGCTACAAAGCCAAGACCTTCAATGTATGTGCATCAATATATGGTGTACTAATAATATATATGGTTTTGTTGGTGCAAATATTTTTCAATGACAACAATTAGGAACTAGTATGACATTCCACCAACAAGGACTCTAAATATTCGTATTACGTATCTTCGGAGAAAGACTGAAGTTTAGTTAGAGTGTGTTTGATAAGAGAGAACTGTAGAATGAAAAGGAGCAGTGTAAAGATTTTGAGATGGATTTTGATATAATAGAATGTTCGATAGTAGAGATTATTAGGCAAACCTAAATCTTTCATTGAGTTACAATCAGAGTATTCCAAGACCAACCAAAACTCAAATAGCTATCCTATTTCTAATGCCTGCCACGTGTTCAAAGAAATTTTCACTCGAAAACCTACTCATACAAACTATTTCACAAGAAAAAAACGAACAGCTTACAAAGATAGCTTGAACTATTTCCCATGTTTTTGGCCTTTTTTTTTTTTTGGTTTAATACAATTATCGCCATTTAACAGAGTCGGTCAAAGAAAGCCAAACCGAAAGGCTATCTTCTACTTCTTCCCCTCTGATCAACATGGCCATGGATTGCTATACTTAATTTGTTAATAGTTTATAATAATAATAATAATAATAATAGTAATAATAATAATAATAAAATAGGGCCTATAACAGTGAGATGATCAATATTCATCATTTACTTGAAAAATCGGTTAAGCTAATTATGCTATTGACTATGAAATTTACAATTTACCAACTACTAACTGTTTCTCAAATAAGCTATAATAACAAAACCAACTCATATAAGCTACCTTCACAAGAACAGCATATGACATCAAGGAAGCTTGAACTTTTTGCCATGGAAGTCTTTCTGTAGTTTTTTTAATTCTAACCCCAATATTACTAATTAAATACCGATATTTCGGACTCCAACCTTTTTTTTCCCCTTTAACTTCCTTTTTCACCAAGAAAATCAAACCGGAAGCCTATCCACTTGGCCATGAATTGCTCTACTTAGTTTGTCAATCACTTGAAACATAGCAAAATTGACCAATTCAAAAGCATTTTTTAGGAAACAAACAATCCACAGGACAAGACTAATCCAACCCAAGACAGGGAAAACGATCATCATCAGCAAAATAGAGGCCAGAGCTCCAAAGAAGAGGCTGATTTTGCTCATAAGCAATTGCACTTCATTGTTGTCGTTTGGATCGTCTAGAAGAGGGACTTCTAAGGTATTTGTTGTCGTTAACAGCGACAAAGCATAGGCAAGCAAAACGACGAAAAAGGTTAGAGTTATGCAAGAGTGTGTCTCAAATGGGGACTGACTTTTTGACTGAAACTCAACTTGGATGAATGCACATAACACTGTGATTATGAATACAATAATCGCATGCGACGACATTGCGGTTATTGTCGTTTTTCTTTGGTGGGCAGTTTGCTAAGAGATTTTCAATGGTGTCACTTGGACCATGCCCAAAAAGAAGAACCCCTAATTGTCCTCTCACTCCCCTGTAAAAATAATTATAAGAGAATTATGCTAGATCAGTTCAACAAGAAAAATAACATAAAAGATAATGAATATAAAAAATGTACAAAGAGAGTATTTTTTTCTAAATGAAAAGTAACACCAAGTAAACCGATATCGTTGCACAGGCTCTCAATATGTAGGATTGATTGGGAGACAAAAATTAAAGAAAAATACAACTTAGACATTGAAAAAGAAAATTCATAATGTTGTAGAGAGACATGTCTTCCTATAGAATTCTTATAGATAAAATAAAAAAAGAGAAATTCACATAAGATCTTAAAAAAGAAAAAAGAAAAAAGACATGAAACGAGGAGAGTTAGAAGAGATGTTGTGAGAGGAAGTAAGAGTGTAAATTACTTGCAGACTAAGAGATAACTTGAGGGCCTGTTAAGTGGTTAAGACATGTTCTATGTTGTGTGTTTGTGTGTGTATGTATATATGTAGGGCTTATGTATTAGACAACTTTTTTGGTCATGACGGCAAGTAAGTAGGTCATTGTTTGCCCAAACAGCGTCCAAAATTTATAATATTTTAAAAAAGAAAGAAAAATATATGTTTCCCAATAAAAGGGACTTTCCAAGCAACTCTCAAATGTTACGCTTATATTAACTTTGGATCTGTTGCAAAAGCGGCAATATCTTGAGAGGAACAAGATGATTGATAAAGATAAATTTGACAATTCTATTTTAATTTTTTTTATAGATAATTATTATAGATACATTGACAAAGTATTCGTGGAAACCTTTGAGTCGCGTTTCAAGTGCCCATACGATACAAGAATGTCACGGCATTTTATTGAATTTCTTTATAAATAAAAGTTGTTTGTTGACGCAAAAGGATATAGGCTGTAAATAGCCGATTAAAATTTTGACATAATATAAAAATATTAATGTACTTTGTTTGCACCACCCTCGTCATTACTCAATATGCAACTTTTTCCCTTTGCTTTTTTGGGTCATAATTATTTTTATATCACTTCTCTTTGCTGGTTAATTGAAATTAATTAACAAATTAATCAGATGTTTCTTATCCGCTAGCTTAAAAAAAATTAGCCCCGGGAAAGATGAGCTAATCCTCTCGTCAAAAGAAAATAAAGTTGAGTGAACTTTGGGTGATGATGAGTTTAAAGTGTATCATGTATTTATATTATATGTCAAAGTATTTATAGCAGCCTTCTCCACGTACACAACTTTTTACTAATCGATAAATCTAATAATAATGTAAATATAGTCTTGTATAAAATCGAGGTATATATAAGGCGATTTTGAAGAATGTTAATGATAATCTATAATTTATATCTATTATATTTTTAATTTATATTTTAAAATTTATAAACATAAAATAAAAATAAAATAAATATACTATTTATGACATAAATTATTAGAAGATATCAAAAATAATTTTATTTTAAAATTCTCTCATATATATTTGAAACGCGAAAAAGAATTGAAGCAGCAAATCTAGACCCGTCATAATATTTTGCGATACAAGTCATTCTACTTTTGTCTCGACATGCATTGCTATCGTAGGACGGACAAGTCTGAAAATACTTTAAATCATATATTTCTCGTTTCCAATCTTATATCCTTTAAGTTTGATCAGCTTTGTTACTTTCGAAATTCTAAATCCGGTTGTTGTTTTAAAGGGGTATTTTTGTCGGTGAGCATTTTTATACATCATGTCGCAAGCTTGTACTTACCAACCTTTGTTGTGTGAACACACGACAGATACAGAACCAAAAAATTGTTGTGATATGCGACCCACGACAAAAAAACAAAAACAAAAAAAAATCGTCAAACATGCATGTTGACAATGCAATTTAAGAGCCTATGAGACATTTGCGTGGCCAAAAAAAAAAAAAAAAGAAGGAAAAAAAAAAAGAAAAGAAAAAGAGGCATTAGTTGTGAGTTGTGACGATATCCACGCCACATTTTGGCACTTCAAGTCAAACCTTCTGAACATAAGAAAAATACTATATATTATTAGTGAACGGTTTTGGCGAGCCATATCGATGGAGAATAGAAATACGTGATTACATAATGCAACTCTATGAGAACGTAGGTACACATAATCATCATGTACTAATTGTTTCTTCACAACTTTGTCAAATTTGTTGCCTTTGCGCTCAAGGCCAACACGCTTATGGCGAGACTCCAGAACTTTCATGTCTTTGTGAAAATGAAGATGGAGAGGCTTGTACATGTGACGCAGCGAGGATGTGACTCAAAGGTCAAGTTAAATCTATGGCTAAGAAAAACAAAAATAGATATGGCTTCTGTTCTTATCATTCTCAAAATTTGATTACAAAAGCTATATATCATTCAATTACAAAAAAGTCCTTTATTGAGACCAAAATTACTAAGGAAAAAAGAGAAACGACAAGTAAAGAAATGGATTAAAATCAAACGACAACAAACTGATAAAAGTGACATCATATTTTCCTACGTTTAAACATATAAAAGTTGAGGGGGACGAGTGAGGGATACCGTCGCCCCTCAAATTTTGTAGTTCAAAATCAAATACACAATTTTATTTTTTTTGATAAATTTAAATCTTATCCCCATTGAAATTTCAGTCATGTCCTTATTCAATAGTTGTTTTATGTATAAAAAATAATACTAGCTAGACACATATGTGTGTCATTTCTCACCACTTTAATACCATGTTTTTTACAGTTAAATTTTAACTTAACATCATGTGAATAAGTTATTAGAGAAAAAACACAAATTTCTGTTATATATAAATATTTTATTTCTCTCGTAATTTTAAATTATGTCCAAGTATTTAATTTGTGTGCTTTTATTTATAAAGTATTTTTTATTCCGCCACTATACAAGGCTCATTATCTAGCAAATTGCCGCTAAATAACTATAATTTTGTAGAAGTAAATTAGTAATTCATTAATTTTGACCTTTTTTATATTGCTTTAGTATATGAGATATTTATTATAATTCGTGTGAAATTTTGATTTTTTTTCATTTCTCCCTTTCTCAAAGAAGCTATACTTCAAAAAACCAACTCATATATATAAAATAATTTCACACGAGCAAGAAAAACAACCTCAAGGGGAAGTTTGAGGTTTTTGCATGAAAGCCCTGTATTAATTAAATCCCCATGTTTTCGCTCCGATTATTATTACTTTCTTTAATTTCCTTTCTCACAAGGAAAAAAAAAAAAGAAAGAAAGAAAATAACAGCTACAAAGAACATATATTAACTTGTCAAAAAGCTAGAAGAGAGAGTCATAGAGTCAAACTGGAAGCCTATCTTCTTCCCTCTGATCAACAAGACCATGAATTGCTCTAATCAATTTGTCAAGAATGTGAAAAAATACATAATTGGCCAATTCAAAAGCAGTCTTTAGGACACAAATAGCCCATAGGACGAGACCAACCCAACCCAGAACTGGGAACACTATAATCATCAGCAAAATAGAGGCCAAAGCTCCAAAGAAGAGGCTGATTTTGCTCATTATCATTTTATTGTCGTTTGGGTCGTTTATGGCTTGGCCTTCAGTGTTACTTGCTGTCGTTGCCCAGGACAAAGCGTAGGCAACGAAAACGACAAGAAAAGTTGGAGCTATCCAAGAGTGTGTGTCAAATGGGGAACTTTTTGACTGAAAGTCTACTTGGATTAATGTGCATAGCACCGTGATTATGAATGCAATTATCGCATGCGACGACATGGTGGCTGTTGTCGTTTGTTGTCGTTGCCTTCGTGGGAACTTGTGGTCGTTTCTCAATATAGCACTAGCTCTTAATAATATTACGGATAATGAACCATGCAATTTTGTCTCCCTGAATCCAAATTTTACCATATATTATAGCCTGAGTAATGTGGAAAAAATATCGAACTGTTTCAATAATGCACATAAAAAAGAGAGTTTATTTTACTAATTAAAAAGTGAAGATGAGCATTTTCTTTTAAATAGAATGGAAACAGATAAAAAAAAATATGGAAACAAGGAGGAAAAATATGGTTTGTAGAGTTTATTTTTGCACTTACAGAGTTGATAGAATGAGAGTAATGATTTGTTGAGTGGTTGAGACTTTGAGACATGTTATATCTTGTGTTTATGCATATATAGTTGAGATTTTTGGTAGCTAGGCAATTTCTTATTGGGTCGGATTAATTAAATCTTATTCAGATTTTCTATGTTGAAAGTTGAATTTTTTTTCACTGGGTGCGGTGCATATATAGCAGCAACGATAAATGACGACAACAAAGGTCGTCACTAATACGTATTGTTGACGATAATTTGTCGTCACCATTTGTTAGTTAATCATCACTTTTGATGATAGACAATTATTGCTTGAATTTAAAAAAAAAATACTTTAGTTATTTATTTATTACTTGATTTTTAATGATATTTTTATTTAATTCTATAACTATGTTGTAATTTTAATTATAAAAAATATTAATAATTATAATATAAAAATTAAAAATGCAATAAATACAAAATTAAAATTCAAATATATATCGAAAATGAAAAATATTTAACCATTTAACCACATACATCTAAAACACAAATATTGTCTAAAATAAATAAAAATATATAAATACAATATCTGAAAGAAGTTATCAGATAAGAAAGACACAAATTAACTAAGATCCTATATCAGCATAGCAACATCATTGTTGTCACCGTCCGCGTTAGCATGCTAAGAAGGTAGAGAGATTGCTTTGGAGGAGCAGCATTCGGCATCAAATAGATCACATGATCGACGTGCCTTGCGCAACACACCTTCTTTGGCAACTACAAAGTCCTATGCCTATGGTGTGCCTGCGTCCAAATGAAGCAAGAACTCGTTTGACGATGTCCTCATCAATCAGGCTGATGTTCGGATCTTGCGTCCGTTGTGTCTAAGACTCGACCATCATCTTCTAAAAATAAATAACAAAAATACCGTTAAGATTATTATATAATTATGATTTATATTATTAAAATAATTATGTTATTTGTGACATCTCACATAAATTTCCTGGTTCTTACTAACAATCTATACTCTATAGGATGATGCAATTATATAATTTTATTGAATTTCGTTTAGCATTTTATGTAATTAAATTATTTTACAAAATATTATGAAATTAGGTTATTATTTTTTTGCACTTTGTGCGTAACTATTGAAATTTCAATTAATTTAATGAAGATTAATTATTAAATTATGATTTAAGCTCAATTTACATGTTGTGTGTCGTTTTTCTGTTTTTACTGTCGTTTTCCCTTTTTCTGTTGTTTTCCGTTTTGATGTCGTTTTAATCCTGCCTTTCTTTGGGTCTTCTGTCGTTTTATTGTTATGTCGTTTGATGAATTTCGTACTGTCGTTTTTAATTTGTGTTGTTTTCACACCATACTGTCGTTTTCTACATATTTTGTCGTTTATTCAGTTTCATGTCGTTTTTCTTAGCGTAATCAACACTAACCAAACACAATTTACAAACACAAAATACCAAACACTCATGCCAAAAACCAACATTCATACAAAATTAACCTAACAAATAACCACGCAGTCAAAATATACTCATACATACTCCGTACATATTAAAAAATTTAACCCAATTTTATTATCACAACATATTCCAAAAAATTCCAATTCTAAAATAATTTCAACATATTCAAAAAATTAAACAAATATCAACATACTCAAATAACTTCAAAAAATTCAACATACTCTTATAATATCAACAAATATTCAGAAAATTCAACATATATACTCTTATAACATCAACGTATTCCAAAAGATTCCAATTCCACAATAAATTCATTAATATATTCCAAATTTGTTCAACCTATTCTAAGATAAATTCATAAAATATCAACATATTCCACTGCCAAAACATTATTCTACACAAGAGATAGATTGATATATTGGAAAGGCTGGGTGCACGAAGGGGCTGGATCGGTGGCGCGGGACCAAAGCAGGAGCGGGGGACGGAGGCTCAGTGGCAGCGGAGCGGGGCTGAGGACAAGCTCAAGGAGAGAGAGAGAGAGAGATTTTTGCTAGGAATGAAGAAAAATGGGGGCGATGTGTTGCCTTTTTGTAACCAAAACTATTACTTGGTCTAAATTCACCGCGTGACAAAAATTAGACAAAAAGAAAGAAAAAGCATTAATCAAAAGGAAGAAGAATTTCTATTGGAATATATGAGAAGGACAGAAGAGAAGTGTGTTTTGTGATAATATAAATTGCATGAAGATATATATACACACACTTGCATCATCAAAACTTTTGGGATCTCTGCTACTTGTTACTCAGCGGAGTTCTGTCATACATTTAATAGATATTGACTAAATTAATGAACCATGATTTTAGTACTGCGAACAATTCTACTGTGTTTTTATTGACAAAATGGCCATTTAGAGAAACAAGGCGAATGATAATTTGAATTGACTTACAAATTACAACTTAATTTGGAGTGCGATCAATTTTCCTTTTGATAATAGTGTTAAAACTTGCTTGAAATCATTGTGAGATCTGTGTTGTTCATAATTTTAGATTAAGGTGATAATAGTGATAAAAATTTGATTATGTATGTTGAAAGTTTGATAATAATATTTTGATTGAAGTTGACAAGACATTTCAATCCCAATATCAAATGACTATAAACAAATTTGTGTTGCAGAGACTAAGACAAAGAGCTAGCATTTAACATTTCAATTTCCATGAGAGAAGTTGAACTTATATTCAATTTGCCCAAGTTGTCTACTTTGTACAATTAGAGATATCAGCCCAAGTTGAGTTTGTTTTTTTTTTCTTTGTTTTTTTAATGACACGTGCTTTTAATCTTGAATTTTAATCGGTCTATGAGTTTTTGTCTTTTACTCTTGAATGTGTTTTCTTTACCTCATGTTTGGGCAAACTATCCCACTCATTCCATTACATTCCATATTATTCCAAACCATTCAACTTTCTAATCCTACAAACTATTCCATTCCATTTCATTTTTTTTCAACCCTTTTTTTCAACTTTCCAAATCCCTATACAATATCTTTAAATCTCAACCATTTATACTACCTCGAAATTCGCAAAATCAAACCATTCAACATCATTTTTTTTTCAAACCAGTCCAAACTATTTTCAAACCATTTTTCCCATCCCAAGGAATGGATTGGGATGGGCAAAATGGTTTGCCCAAACACATGCTAAATACCGATTGTGTTTTGGTATATTTTTTGTTTTTACCCTATGAATTTCTACTCACTGAAACTCACTCTCGTTAATTCATGGCAGAGTTATATGTATTGGTGGTGATTCTTACACAAAAGCCATTCATAAGTTTCAACATGAAGTTTGGAGAGCCTTATTTTTGGAGATACATTGGTCCAAGTATTGGGTCTTAAATCTGAAATGAGACCTCTAGATTAGCTTAGGTGAAGAAGAACTATTATAGATACATTGGTCCATATATTGTTTTTGGGGTTTATGTATTGACACTTCGTACAATTTACGAATTTGTTGTGATGACTCCTTTGCAGTATAAAGATAAAAACAAAAAACAAAAAATGAAAATATTACTAAACACACCCATAATGTGTTACACTTTCAATTAGATATTTGTAAGAAGAGGCAGAGACAGTTCATGATTTGAGCACTTAATTGCGGTTTTGAAACTTCCAAGCAAACTCCTCCGTGGACTTCTTAATGCCATTTCATTTCAATAGGTCAAAAGGTTGAGTATTGTGCAAAACAGTTATTTTTCCTTTTAATAATTTTTACCTTCCATTTCGTCAAATTCTGCAATAATTTAAATGTTTGTTATTAATTTAGACTAATCTATCAATTTTTTATAAATTTAAGTTGTAAACTACAAAAAAAAAAAAAAAAGGTTAAAAAGGGCCGTTGGTCCGATTACTCTTTATACTAATGTCTCTCTAAACATTGGAGAGCTCGTACTGTCCCTCCCGCCCTAATAAAAACGTCTCCAAAAACGCCTACCTATCGAGCTAATTATTATATTTATATTTATTACACTTTCAACGAGTGGTACCCAAAGGAAAAGTAAAAAAAGAAAAGTAGTACACTTACGTGGATTTAGAGGGAGGAAAGGAAGAGGAGAAAAAGATTGGAGGAGCCACACAATATTAATCAACTCAACAACATCTCCATATACATATTATTAATCAATATAGATAAACATTTTATAAATATTATTATGAGATTATTAAGTAAATAATAATTTTTAAATAAAATTTTTAAAAAATAGTCAACGTTCTAATTAATTAAAAAATTATTATTATTTTTAATTACATGATTCATTGATTACGTACCCTCAATTTTGTATCTCGGTAATTTTTTAAAACTTTGGTCTTGAAGGTCATGAAAGTAATTCGAAGATGCGAGCATGCAAAACTTGTACAAAAGCCAATAAAACGCTGCCACGTACTCTCTATACCACATTTCACAACCGACTTGGTGGTTGTCCCCACCAAGACTGCATGTTGCAACTTGTCGATAACGACTCTTACGTTTGTGTTGGGGGGGTGGGGGGTTATTATCGAAGAGACCAAGACGGCAAGACCAACTCATATTTTCTATTCCCATTAAAAAGAAAACTCATATTTTCTTATAGATAATACGAGCTCAAAAAACCCGCGCCTTGCTGCGGGGTTGCTTTTTTAATGAAATAGTAAAAAAATTTACAAAATTATTAAATAAATAATTATTTTTAAATAATATTTTATGATTATAGTCAACGTTTTTATAAATTAGCAAAATAGTCATTTTTCTTAAGTACATGAACCTTTATAATCTTAGTTTATTAAAGGATTAATGGCTAGGTTTTTAATTTTTAAAAATATTAGGCCTTTCTTTATAATATATATATATATATATATATATCAAAATTGAATAAATACCAAATTGACAGTAATAAGTCTAATTAACATCGTTAAAAGTACTTTGTTAATTTATTCTATATTAAATATTTTATTAGATTATTATAGCAAAATTTAAACTACATCACAAAAAACATATAACTAAACAACAATAAAATCTATCATTTCATGCTTTCTATTTGTGTTTTTATACGTGGGTTGCTTTTATTCATGTTTGTGTTTCTATTATATAAATATTGAATAATAATAATAAAAAATGTCCGATTTAAAAAAGCAATGTGATCGATATATATTGAATTTCACTAACAATAGCAAAGCCTAGAGGCTTTTTTTTTTTTGGTTCATGCAAAAAAAAAAAAAAAAAAAAAAACCCCCTTCTGTGTAGAAAGTAGAAACGTGAAGCACTTTCTACATTTTAGTGGGACCCTAATAATACACAAACGTGTACAAACCCCAAAAAGACCCTCCCAAGTCCCACCAAATGCTTGAAATTGACTGCAAGGGATAATTTTGTAATTTTTTACTTACTGTAGTAACTACAGTAATAAGGGGGTTTGAATAATAATAATAAAAAATGTCGGATTTAAAAAAGCAATGTGATCAATATATAATGAATTTCACTAACAATTGCAAAGCCTAGAGGCTTTTTTTTTTTTTTGGTTCATGCAAAAAAAAAACGTGAAGCACTTTTCTACATTTTAGTGGAACCTTAATAATACACAAACGTGTACAAACCCCAAAAAGACCCTCCCACCAAATGCTTGAAATTGACTGTAAGGGATAATTTTGTAATTTTTTAGTTACTGTAGTAGCTACAGTAATAAAGGGGTTCAAATTAGTTTATTATGAAATTTCGCTAACCCTGGATATTTGGCCAGCGCTAACGGAGGGTAATCTTGTCTTTCCAAATTCATCATACTGCATTGTTGCACCTATAATATTTATTATAACCTGATCCCAAACTTTTCTTTCTTTCTTTCTTCCTTCCTTTGTCTTTCTTCCTTTTTTATTTTCTGTGTGGGAAAGGATGAAAGAAGCAAATATAAATACATGTTTGGCCAACTACAAATCATATAATACACCATTCCATAGCCATAATATAACATAACATATCACATATTATATATATGCTTAACCTGCTTTTTTTTTTTCCTTTTTCTTTTTTCACTCTTTTTTTTTTTTTTTTGTGCTAAACCTATAAATGAGTGATGTAATCCCTTGTTTGGGCTTCAAATGTTAACATCCTATTGACCACAATATTGGAGAAAATCATTCTTAACTCATTTTACAAATCATTTTAACATTTTTTTTTCAAAATGATTTGCATAATCCTATAAACCATTTCCAAACCATTTAGATTTTGAATGATTTAAGAATAAACCATTTTTGACCATTTTCTAAAATGGAAATGACTCATTTGAATGAGCAAACCAAACATGGGTTGCTTTCTAATTTTTTTTATCATATTAGATTTATTTTATATAAAAGAAATCGTCTTCAATAAAATGTTATCCGGTTGAATTTTGAGCTCAGTTAGATAAATAGTTGTAAAATTTAATTCACCATTGATTTTTTACTTTTAATTTTGTTTTATATTAAAAAATGTTTGTGCTAAATTTTCCTGTTGAATTTGAGCTCAATTAGGTAAATAAGGGTACGTAGCAATAGTAAGGTTACTATTTAATTAAGGTAAATAAGGGTATAAATACCAAAATCAAAATAAAATAAAATTATATGGGTGTCTTGTTTCTATACTAACTTATGAACTAATTATATTTTACTTTATAAAATAAAAAATAGAGATTTTTAAGGATTTAGCCAAATTTTAAACTCTTTTTTTTAGGGATTAGCCATAGTTTTAGAAATTTAAGAAATTAGTCATTATTATTTTTTATTTTATCATAGTTGATGAAAATTTTGATAATAGTAGGTTTAATTTGTTTTTTTAAGTTAAAAGAACCGAATTTTTGGAGATTTTTTATTTGATTTAGGCGGGGATTTTTAAGTAATTATCATGGATACTTATGCCCGCTAAGGTATTTAGTGTCTATTTCCTTCATTTTGACATTCTATGACTAAATTTTTTAAACTTTATTTTTAAAATGACTAATTTCTTATTTGGCCCAATGAAATATTAACCAAGTATCTGTATAAATTATTAGAAATATCATTTACATTATAATTTATAAGAATATATTTTTAGTTTGAAAAAACATTAAAATTTATACTAACAGCTCCATTAAAAAAAGAAAAAAAAAGAAAAAAAGATAATATACCAACAGAGACGCAGCTCATAAATTATGAATAAATAAATAAATAAATAAATGAAGGCCAAGGAAGACAACATTCAAAAAACAGTCCTTGTAGTTTTAAGTTTTAACAGATTGGATGAAACAAAATCAAACAGGAAGTCTATCTTCATTCCTCTGATCAACTTGGCCATAAATTGCTATACATAATTTGGCCAAGAATAATTTGACCAATTCAAATGCAGTCTTTAGGAAACAAATAGTCCATAAGGCGAGACAAACCCAACCCAGAACAGGGAAGACCACAATCATCAACAAAACAGAGGCCAGAGCTCCAAAGAAGGGGCTGATTTTGCTCATAACTACTAGCTCTTCATTGTTGTCGTTTGGAGCTGGGACTTCAAGGGTATTTGTTGTCGTTCCCCAAGTGAAGACATAGGCAAGCAAAACGACGAAAAAGGTTCGAGTTATCCAAAAGTGTGTCTCAAATGGGGACAAACTTTTAGCCTGAAACTCCATTTGGATAAATGTGCATAACACTGTGATTATGAACACAATAATCGCATGCGACGACATTGCGGTTGATGTCGTTTTTCGTAGCCTCTGTTGAGCTTCAGTGTGGGCGCTGGGCTCTTTTCTTCGCTACTGTGGTCACTTCTCGAAAAGTACTAGCTTTTAAGATATACAACAGATTTAAATGAGAATAAATTTACGTTGAGGTATTAATCAATGCGCAAAATAGAATTCTGTTAGATAAGTTAAATA
This sequence comes from Boehmeria nivea var. tenacissima, assembly GCA_018132145.1. Taxonomy (NCBI): domain Eukaryota; kingdom Viridiplantae; phylum Streptophyta; class Magnoliopsida; order Rosales; family Urticaceae; genus Boehmeria; species Boehmeria nivea. The sequence continues at coordinate 11,966,714 of CM030884.1, read as the reverse complement.
ACATCATGGATTTCCACCCCACCCCCGAAAAATAGTAACAAGAAAAAAAAAAAGGCATATATAGAAAAGAGTTTTTTTTTACTAAATAAAAGTGAGATTTTCTTGTGAGGAAGTATGAGTATGAGCTTACTATCTTTGGAGTTTGGAGAGTCAAGAGTGAGAATAAGAGCATGTTGAGGAATTGCTTATGACATGTTTTTTTCTGGTGTGTGATTACATTTATATATAGTTGTGATTTAATTGGGAGGAAAATAGTTACGTCGGCGTTGAAATAATTGGGACGAAATTGTCATTCTAAAGCAATAATTAGACTTTATTCTCTCTCTTTCCAATCACATCATTAAAGTTCATGTATGCTGCTGAAATTGCAATTTCATCAGTCATACTTTAAATAGGGGTATTTTTGTCCGAGTAGTTTTACAGTTTGCGTTTCTTGAATAAAAGAGACGATATTGACTTTACATTAAGTTTTGAATGCTATCCAAACAAGAGGTAAGTTTTGAAATGGGCTAAAAATATAAAACTTTACACATCATCTTAGAGAAGTTGGGGATATTGCATTTTTGTCTGTAAGCAATAGTAGTTCCCCTTATAAATTAAAAATTAAGAAGAACAATAAAAGTTTGGTGTCTGCTTTTGACTTTGTTAATTTAAATCAAAATAATCTAATTTTTTTAGTTTAAATCGCTTACCACAAGAACATTACATGTACAACACCAAAATCTAAATTAATGCAATGGTTCGTTTGTCGTTGCCTTTGTTCAGCTTCAGTGTGGGCGTTGGGCTCTTTGCTACTATTGTTGTTTCTTAAAAGTACTAGCTTTTAAGATATATAACAGATTTAAATGAAAAGAAATTTAGCTTGAGGTATAAAAGAATTGAAACAACTAATAATCTTGAAGCATATCATTTTATAACCCTCGCTGCATGAATGCGCAAAAGAGAATTCTGTTAGATAAGTTAAATAATATCATGGACTTTTCCCCCTGAAAAATAGTACAAATATTTAAAAACAATTAATACATAAAGAAAAGAGTTTTTTTTCTCTTTGTACACTAAATAAAAGTGAGATTTTCTTGTGAGGTTGTATGAGTATGAGCTCACTTTGTTTGCATAGTTAAGAGTAAGAAATTAAGAGTTGTTGAGATTTTTTTGTTTGCATACTAAGAGTTTGTTATGTAGTTTCTTGTGCATTTCTTTATGTATATATAGTTGAGATTATAGGGAGGAGAATGTTTTAGGTCGTAACGCGAAAAGCAACTTTATGCCAAAAAAAAATAATAATAAGTGGTGAAGAAGGAGAATTTGTCGGCTTAAGTATTATTTAAATTTTATTAATTAATCTAGCTTATAAATAATACCTAAGAACCTAACTCACAATATGATATGATATGATATGCTCTTATATATTATAATTTTTCCAGTCACATCCTATTAAAGTTTCAGTATGCTTGCTCGTGAAGTTGGAACTTCACTTGCCGTTTGATGGAGGGGGTGTTTTTGTCCGATCAGATTTACATATCACGTCGTAATCAATTTGGCTTTCTAAGAAACGCGTTGTGGATACGAGATATATACGTGTGATTTGTGTGGCAATAACCAATAATATTGAAATTCTCTGTATAAATAACTTGTGAGAACAATTTTATATTTAGTTTTGAAACGGACTATAAGTCTATAATATTGAAATTCTCTGTCTCTCTGTTTTAACTCAATTTATCTAACAATTGAATATTCCATCGAAGTTTATCCATATCCTTCATCACCTTCAGGCAACAAATTATAATATTAGTGGTGTATTTTTGGTTCAAACTTTTTTCCTGCCAAAGGAGTTACAATTTCAGCTTGATAGTCTAAATTACAAATTATATATTACGTACAAAAAGAAGTAGCGAAGATCGTCAGTCGTCAGCGGAGGCATAACATAGTTGATAATGAGAAATTATAGAGAATACCATAATTTATATAAATATCCGATCTCTTTTGAAAAATATAACAAAATATTTGGCACCATTATTCATTCTATTGCATTTCATTTTTTCATTTTTTTTTTCAACTTTCATAATCTTCCAAACCATTCCATTCCATTCTATTTTTTTTTTTCAACTATTTTTTTCAACTTTCCAAATCCCTATACAATATCTTTAAATCCCAACTATTCATACCACCTCGAAATTCGCAAAGTCAAACCATTCTTACATCATTTTTCTAAACTATTTTCCAACAATTCTAAACCATTTTTTCCATCTCAAAAAATAGGATGGAATGGGCAAAATTGTTGTCCCAAACAAGGAGTTAATAAGTTAAATTACTACCAAAGTTACACATATATAATTTGTATTAGGTTCTAATTGCTTAAAATAAAAGGGCTTACTTGGTAAATAAAGAAATGATTGTTTCTAAATATTAAGAAATTACTCATTCGCCTAAAGAATCAAGGGCATCAACGTAAAATTACGGCATCATGTAGTTAAAGAAATGATTATTTTCTTAATTAATGAAATTATTAATTATTTTCTTAAAACATCATTAAAAAATAACTATTTGCTCAATAATCTCTAATTAAAATTAGATCGATATGTAGGTCAAAATCAAATTAAATTTTCTAATTAAACAAAAAATTTCAAATTTTTTTAAAATCTATTCTTCAATTAATTAAGAATAACTATATAATTTTGACTCATATTACTTATTTTCATATCAATAGCAACTATTGGCAGATAAGGATCAAAACTTAAAATTTAAAGACCATAGATATCTAACAAAATACTTCAGGTATTATAATATATAAAGTCTAAAAAGACAACGACCATAGTTGCCAATTACCCCATATATATAATATTCTCAGAATAAAACCAATGTGCTATACAAATGGGGTTTTTTTTTTTTTAATGCAAACATTCTTAAATGCCAACAATGAAAAGGAGTATTAAATTCATCGGAATGCATGTGTCACAAAGAGAACAAGAAGCCAGGACTGTTGAGGTGCTATGCAAACATTCTTAAATGCCAACAATGAAAAGGAGTATTAAATTCATCGGAATGCATGTGTCAGTACAACACAAAGAGAACAAGAAGCCAGGACTATTGTGGTGCTTCAATTTCTATGAGAAAATACCATAAATATCTCTACCCTAAGTTTATTTAATTAAAATAAAATAAAATAAATATTCCATACAATTGAAGAATCTAACACTATGTTTGATAAAGTGAAAAAGAGAAAGCAAATAAGTTGGTGGATATGAGAAATTTAGATAGAAATTAAGTAAATACTAATGCACTTGTTGGGAGAAAGAAAAAGAAGAGAGGAAAGAGATGAGGGAAAAAAATACATATGAGCGGGCCTATCATTTTTATCCTTTTAGCATTTGGTAGAAAACTTTTGTCAACCTAACACAGATAAGAGAATTACTTTTTTAATCCGTATTTAGTATTTACAAATTAAAATAATTGAATCAAATAAGATAGTGATTTTCTGTTATAAACAAAAATTTCTTCCTTCCTGACATGTACATTACCAGAGAAAATTATTTTCTTTTCTCTCTGTTCTATTTTCTATCACCTTATATATTATTTGCCATTCTCTTTTTTTATTTTGGTAAATTGCACTGAAACACAAATTTGCTTATGATATTTTTTCTTTTCCGGTTAACGGTCCTCCGCTTAGAACTGTAGTCAACGTGGTCATCTATAAATTTGATTTCTGAAGACTGAATCTTTTTGTTGGGTCGTGTGTGCAAGATGTTGGTTATAACTCAGAAAAAATAAAAATAGGAAAGCAATTACATCAAAGAAATCTGAAAAAGAAGAAAAAAATTAAAATGACTTGTGCAAGGTGCAAAGTGTAGGTATAAAATCGTGGCGTGTGATTGTGCAAACTGCTAATTAGGTTTTGAGAGGAAGGCTGTGTGGATAATACGTGGGTCATATCTAAAAAAAAAAAAACACACACACACACACAAAACTTAATTACAAGGGTATCTTTGGAACAATAAAAAATAAATAGATAATTTAAATTTGATAAAAATATAATTATTATATAAGGGGTAGAGCAGGAGAGGTGCAAATACAAGCACCCTATATTAATTACATCATGAGTTTCCAATTTCTCTCTTCATGGTCTATCTTCCCCACACCATTTCTGTTTGTACTAAATTCACAAGAAGTCTATAATTACTACTAATTCTTTAATGGAGAATTCTTTGATAGGAAAAGCTAGTGATGAGGTACGATTCTGGACCACCAGATTTGCCTGTTAAAAAAGTGATTTAAAAAACAAATTATATGACGGTCCAGCATCGTTTCCTACGACGAACTTTCTCAACCTAAGAAATAGCGTATATCATTTAGCCTGAGCAAAGTAGCATGAAACGGTTGGTAACATGAGAAAATTTCCCAGCTGGTCAAACTGCAGACTCAACTTGCTCGTCCAGACCGTGAATTGTTGCAACAACTTTGCGGAGAAGTGCGCATAATTGGTTAATTAGCAGTTGATAAAGAGCGAGAATGAGGAGAGAGAGAAGCCAGAGGGCGAGAGAGACCCACCCGAGAACAGGGACGATTATCAAAAGCAACAGAATAGCGGCGAGAGATCCACAGAAGAGGCTGAGCTTCATCATGGTCGATCTCGCTCCAACACCGGTGTCGTCGTTGTCGTTGGTGTCGTTTGAGACTCCGATGAAAACCGTGGCTGCGACAAACACGGCGTAGGCAAGTAAAACGACAAAGAACGCGGAGAGTGTCCCAGGAAAGGTGTCGAATGGGGAGGCCTTTTGGGATTGGAACTTCACTGGGATAAAACACCCCAATGTGCCCATGATTGACACTATGATAGCGTGCAGAGACATCACGTGCTTTAACTTCATTGCGACCCAAAAACACACCAACGTAGACGCAAAAAAAAAAAAAAAAAATGTAGAAGAAGAGCAAAATAAAGACACAAAGACACAAATGTTGTACCTCTATTTATATACATTGTGTTTTAAGAAAGGAGCAAGTGAATGCTATGCGACGCTTAGTGGCTAGTTCCAAGTTGCACTACTTTTTTTTTTTTTTTTTTGCAAGACTCAAAGTTGCACTACTTAATAAATAAACATCCTGCTTTTAATAATATTGAGCAGGCTTTTATGATAAAGCATTGGATAAATTATTCAAAGGAATTGGGACCTATTATTATTTATACATATATAATAAAGATGAGTTGAGTTATTATTTATCTTTTCACAAATTTACTATTTATTTAGAAGTTAAGCTATTTTGTCTTTTTGTAGTTTTTTTTTTTTGCTCCATCGTACGTCCCCTAATATTACACAAAGGGATGCCACATGGACACCATGTGGCATTTTTTAATTTTTTTTAATTGCACTTAAGGGCCTATTATAAGGGAATTTGAGAAATTTTAAGGGGTTTTTTCACAATTTTAGGGGGATTTTTTTGCAAATTCGTCAATTTTGGAAGGTTTTTTTTATTTTTTTTTATAAATTCTCTTTCTCTTTTTTACTTTTTTTTAATCGCTTCAGCATCTATTTTTTTGCTGTAATGATCTCAAAAAAAAAAATTCTTACCACGGTTGGATTTAAAATATTTTTCTCAATCTTTTAACACCCATTGTCATATACTTTTTTCTAACGTAACTATTTTTTATTTGATTTATTTGTTCTAAGCTTTTATTTTTATTTTTTAATCTATACATCTATAACTATATAATAAAGATGAGTGGGCTTTACTATTCATCAAGAAACAATTTCACTCTTCATTTAGAGGTCAAGTTATTTTGTCTTTTTGCCTTTTTTTTCCCCACACCATACGCCTCTCGTTTCTCCCCCAAATCAAAAAAAGCCTCACAAAGGGACGACACGTGGCGTCCCTTATTTATTATTTATTTATTTCTATAACTATATAATAAAGATGGATGTGGTTTACTGTTCATCTAGAAATAATTTCACTATTTATTCAGAGGACAAGTTATTTTGTCTTTTTGCCTTATTTTTGTTCACACTTTACGCCTACCATTTCTCCCCCAAGTCAAAAAAAGCCTCACTAAGTGACGACTTGTGACGTCCCCTATTTATTTATTATTTACTTTTTATTTTTTTAAAAAAAATTGCATTTAAGGGCTAATTTTGGGGATTTTTGAAAAATTTTTGAGGATTTTTTCACAAATTCAAGGAGTTTTTTTTGCAAATTTATAAATTTTGGAGGACTTTTTTACAAATTCTCTTTTTTTTTTTAACTTTTTTGTTTCAATCGTTTCAACAGTTATTTTTTTACGTAATGATGTCAAAAAATAAAATTCTTGGCACGGTTGGATTCAGAATATTTTTCTCAATCTTTTGACACTCATTGTCCTATACTTTTTTTTACCGTGACTATTTTTTATTTATTTTATTTTTTCTAAGCTTTAATTTTTGTTTTTAAGTTTGAATTTTGTCTAAAAAAACCCTTGTATTCATATTAAATGATAAGTTTGACCTCTTAATTATTCAAAATAACAAAAATATTCAATTTTTTTAAAAATTTAACAAAAATATATTTTATTATTTTTTCATCGGTTTTATTATTTTACACGTGCTTTTCATGCGTGTATAAAAACTAGTATATACATATATAATAAAGATGAGTTGAGTTACTATTCATCATCTCACAAATTCACTATTCATTTATTATTTTGTCTTTTTGTGGGGTTTTTTTTTTTTGTCTATCCCCTAATATTACACAAAAAAGATACCACATGGCGTCCTCTGTGGACGACACGTGGCATTTCGTATTATTTTCTTCTTTTTTTTTCTTTCATAAAATTGTATTTGAAGGCCTATTTTAAGGGTTTTTAAGAAATTTTAAAGGGTTTTTTTGCAATTTTTGGGGACTTTTTTACAAATTCATAAATTTCGGAGTTTTTTTTTATAAATTCTCTTTCTTTTTTGTACTTTTTTTGTTTTAATCATTTCAACGACAATTTTTTTGCTGTAATAATCTCAAAAAAAAATTTCTTGCCACGATTGGATTCAAAATATTTTTCTCAATCTTTTGACACCCATTGTCATATACTTTTTTTAAACATAACTATTTTTTATTTGATTTATTTGTTCTAAGCTTTTATTTTTATTTTTTAAGTTTGAAAAATTTTAAAAAACTCTTGTATTTATATAAAATAATAAAATTAACTCTTTAATTATTCAAAATAATAAAAATATTAATTTTTTAAAAAATTAACAAAAATATACTTTATTATTTCTTTCGGGGTGACATATTTTTTATTAGTTATATTTTACGTCCGTGTGTAAAAACGAGTATATACTAAAATGAAGGTCCCAAGTACTGTAGCTTCTACAGTAAAAAGTGTAATTATCAAAATGTCCTCCATTACCTCTTCTAAGTTGATTAGAGTGTTTAATGGCCAGGGATGACATGACAGCCCATTATTATTACCTTAAAGCTATGACTTACATGTCAGCAAAGGTCTGTCAACTTTTCTCTAAAAGTTGATCTCATCCCTCTTCTCATTATTCAAGAGAAAATATATAAATAAATATTAAATTTAATTTTCTTTTCACGATTTTTTTTTTATTATTTCTGCTTCTCTTTCTTTCATTTTCTGATTTGTTATTAGGACAAATTTTACGTTTGCCCCCTGAATTTTTGGGTCAGTTTTACTATGCCCCCTAAACTTCAAAACGTTAGATCCGTTCCCCTTGATCTTTGAAATTTCGTAAAAATGCCCCCTCCGTTAAATATTTAACGAAAAATGCCTTAAATTCATGTTTTAAGGTGCTTTGAGGTTAAAAAAATATTATAATTAATGTTTAATCTTTAAATGATTGTGGGGTAGTTATATTTTAATAATTTTAATAATATTTATATACAAAATTTATAATTAAATTCATATTTATATGCAAAATATCATATCTTAATTTTTTTGAGAGAGAAAAAGTATGAATTTAATTATAAATTTTGCATATAAATATTATTAAAATTATTAAAATATAATTACCACACACTAATTTAAGGATAAAATAATAATTTTAGCCTTTTTACCAACTTTAAAACACCTTAAAATACAAATTTAAGGCATTTTCCGTTAAATATTTGACGGAAGGGGCAAGTTTATAAAATTTCAAAGATGGAGGGGAACGGATCTAACGTTTTGAAGTTTAGGGGGCATAGTGAAACTGACTCCAAAGTTCAGGGGGCAAACGTAAAATTAATCCTTGTTATTATTCTTATCACTGCCTTTTTAGAAAAAATAATTTATAATTCATTAAATTGTGCGTACGTGTAGGATTTACATTGTTTTATTACCAAAATAAATCAGTTGCAAAATTTTACAAGATTGTGGTTCGGATGTGCGAGATAATTTGAAAAAAGTGTTTTGGTGGTACTAATATGTTATGTAGTTGGTTATTTATCTATTGAAAAAAAAGAGGGAAGGAAGATGAAAATTCAAGAATCAATCTCACGAGTGACACATTAAAAAGCAAAAGATTTTTCCTAATAATGGCAAGAAATAAATAAATGAATAAACAGAACAAACAAAAAAAGTTAGAGCCATATTTTCATTTGTCGTATATCATAGTAATGCTATTTATGACTTGCTGTTCTCAAATCCCAATATAACATGAATATGTGATAAATTTATCACTACTAATAAATTTATTATATAATCCTAAAAAAGAATGAACTTTCACCGTAGGCTCCATAATGAACAAACGAATTGCTTTTTTTTTTTTTCTTATTTATTTGATTAGATTAATAACTTTTCAAAGATTTTTCGATCAATTTCGCATGATTATTGTGTTTTTATTTCTTTCCTCAGAAAAAGTGCCCTTAATTTGTTTGTATTTGCACTCTTGGAAGAGCCTGAGTTCCTTATAATAGGAATTGAAAAGATAATTTCTTTCTTTAGTTTTTCAGTCATTGTCTCTCTCCTTTAGTTCTCTTTTGAATTTTAATTCCCTTTTTCTTGCTGCCTGAATGTCGAAAAAAATTTCGTCACTATTATGTTATACTTTTTTTTGTTCATTTTTAAAAATTTGTGTTTTTAGCGAAAATTGATACAATAAAGAAGAACTAAAAAATAATTAATACAAATTATGATAACTATTTCAGCAAATTAAATTTTTAAATTTTTGTTTTTCACTTTAACATTGGAGCGAAGAAAAAAAAAAAAAGAAGTACAAAATTCCAAAAGCCACATATTATGCAAATATTAACTTGAAAAAAATACTGTCATAATTTATATTATCAACTTTTTGTTATATATTTAACATTCAATATTACAAAATAGGATGTAGTAAAAAAATACTCAAAATTTATACAATAATAAAAATAAGGGTGAAGTAGAAAAGTGTCAAAAATTTACACAATAAAAAAATACTCAAATTTTTGAAGTAATTGAATAACTAACTAATTCATTAATTAATTATAAATATTTTTAGTCACTAGCTAAGTCCATTATCACCAACTACTACTATGTAAGTGATTAAATCACTTGGGTATTTTGATATATTTTTTAAAAGATTAGATATATATGTATATTAGATGTTAAAAATTAGGTATTCACTATAATTTCTCTTAAAATAAATACTAAAGTTTTTAAAGTAATTGAGTAACTAACCAATTTATTAATTATTTGCACATGATTTCGACACCTCGCCCAATTATCACAAATTATTACTATGTATGTAAGTAACAGAATCACTTGGATACATTATTGAATTTTTCAAAAAAATTAGGTATTTTATTTAAATAAAGTGTTAGAAATTAGGTATTCATTATAATTTTTCTATAAAATATGTGTCTCCTATATTTGTGAATAAATTTTTTTATAGAGATTTTTAGCTAAATGACCTGTTTTTAGCCTTAGTTTTAAGAAATTGACCTGAATTTGTCATAATTAAGTTATTAGCCTTTTTTTTTTTTGCTATTTTTTTAGACATTATGCATTTATTGTTTTGTCATTTGTTATGGAAGGTAACAAATATTACAGACTAAAATAATTTTTATTACAATAGGTAATAACTTTTGATACAGACCATCACAAATAAAATTTGATAAACATATGTAAACAAATATCTAATTTTTATTACACATTTGTCTGTTACGATTTGTATCAATATTTGTTACATGTCGTAACAAATATTGTTACAATCCATAATAATATTTGTTACAATCTATAACAAAATTTGGACAAACATGAGTATTTTGGGTCTAAATATAACCAGGCTAATAACTTAATTTTCAAATAATTAGATCATTTTCTTAAAAAATATTATTTTAACAGGTCAATTTACAAATGAATCCTTTTTTTTTAACTACAATTATTTTGTCTTATATAAATTTTAATATTTTTTAAATATTATTAATTTTATTATTATATTAAAAAAACTCGCTGCAATCGTGTGGGTTTTTGAGCTCGTTTTACACTAGATTTGCCCCACATTTAAGTTGCCCCCCCATATATGTGGGACCCTTTTTTTTTTTTTTTTTTCCCTATAGAAAAATTCACTTTAATGTAAATGTATTAGCAAGGTAGCTGACGTAAGGGACGAACTTTCCAGGTTTTTTTATTTTTTTATTTAAGAAGACCCACTTTAAGTTTAAGTGCTTGTATATATAGTTCTTTAAAATTGGTTTGTCTGAAGTTGGTTTCGGGATATTGTTCTTTAAAATTGGGTTGTCTGAAGTTGGTTTTGGGATCCTAGTTTCTTCGATTGGTGAAATTACTAAAAGGGGTCCAATAAATGAAACAAAATTTTATCCTCCTTCCCTTACCATTTGTTTGGTTTACTCATTTTAACCATTTCATTCCATTTTATTTTTTCATTTTTTTCAACTTTTCTAATCCTCCAAACTATTCAATTCCATTCCATTCTATTTTTTTCAACCATTTTTTTCAACTTTTCAAATCCCTATATAATATCTTTAAATCTCAACCATTCATACCACTTCGAAATTAGCAAAGTCAAACAATTCTTACATTATTTTTCCAAACTATTTTTCATTATTCCAAACCATTTTCAAACTATTTTTTCCGTCCCAATAAATGAGATGAAATGGTTTAAATTGTTAAACCAAACAAAAGGTTATTATTTTCTTAGTCAATCCCTCAAAGTCAACAAGTAGCAATAAATAAATTCCCACATCACAAGTTCATTCACACACACCCCCACACCACCGCCTATAGGCACTGGCACATAACCAAAACCCAACCTTAAAAAAAAAAAAAATAGCTCCTCTCCTTTTCACTCTCTCCCCAATGTTGACTACTCGACTTCCTTCACGCTTCTTTTTCCTTTTTCCACATATTTGTAATCTAATCAAGTCGTAGGCCAACTTTCGAAAGTTTATAATTTTAAAAAATATCACTCTTATATTTTCAGCTTTTCATTATGTGGACACAAAATTACAACAGATTTGTTTGGACAAAGTTACATCTGTCATTTTTGAAAAGAAATGGAATAAAATGTCAATAGAATTTGTAAGTACTGAAGCATAATTATGTCTTAAAACTCTACAATATCAAAGAACTAATGGTATCATCGCAGCACTTATGTAAACTCAAGGTATTATAATAAATTTTTGAGTTTTTTCACCTATGGCCCCTCAACTTATTGAATTTCTACACTTTGGCACTCTTTTTTTTTTTGACATTAACCCCTGAATTTAAAAATCGTTGTATTTAACCTCAAATTGAAAACTTCCGTCCAAAATTGGACGGAATATGCCCCCAAATAAGCTATCACGTGTGAAGCACATGCCAAATTTCGTCAAAATTTAGACGGAAGTTTTCAATTTGGGGTCAATTGCAACAATTTTTAAATTCAAGGAGTTAATGCCAAAAAAAAAAAAGTGCCAAAGTGTATAAACCTAACTAGTTGAGGGGCCACAGGTGCAAAAAACCCTAAATTTTTTTACCTGAGAAAAAAAAAACGAATCCTTAGCACTTAACTCTTTCCATATATATACTGGCCTACTTAAAAAAGTTGAAATATTGTTCAAGAAGAGTATAAATTTTTCTTTAAAAAAATTTGGTAACGAAGGTTTAAATTGATGACTCGGTGAGGATTGGAGTTGCAACTGCAATTGTGTGGAGGCTGATATCATTATCAAAGCCTATTACATAAGGCAAACATATCCACACAACAAATGACTTCGTATCCACGTCACTACGGAGCATATATCCCCATTACTAAATTAAATAATTGACTTTTTTTTTATTGGAGATCCATGGGTCAGGCATATATTTGCCTACACCATATTATATTGTGTATTATTTTTGTACGCGTTTATTAAGCAGACATCCATATATATTTTCGCATTAAGAAAAAAAAAAAACTAAAATTATTAGATAGAGTGATGCACTGATGCAAAATAAGCGAAAAAATTGACCAAAAAATTAACAAAAATATATGATATTAATTCATTTGATTATATAACACACGCTATAATGTATTTTATCTAGTAATTAATTGATACATGATTTTGGCTAATTTTTTTAGATACTTTTGTAATAGGTTTTTTTATAGTAATAAATAATTTTAGACCGTTAAAATTATTTTTTTTTTAAATTTCGTATTTTAAAATTGTGAATCTAACAATTTAAAATTATTTTTCAAAAAAAAAAAAATCCACAGCAGAATATCTCATTTTTAAATGTACTCAGTACGTTGAGCTTTAAAGTGGGCCCCAATAGAGTCCACTTGGGTCCCTATACGTTAAACACCTAGCTAATACATCTAGTCATGTACATTAACCTAATACATAACCTTTTGTTTGGTTTGGCCATTTTAGCCATTCCATCCCATTTATGGGGATGAAAAAAATAGTTTGAAAATAGTTTGTAATAATTTGAAAATGATTTGTAAAAATGATGTAAGAATGGTTTGACTTTGCTAATTTCGATGTGATATGAATGGTTGAGATTTAAAGATATTGTATAGGGATTTGGAAAGTTGAAAAAAATGGAATGGAATGGAATAGTTTGGAAGAAATTGGAAAAGTTGAAAAAAAATGAAAAAATGGAATGGAATGAAATGATTGAAATGGGTAAGGCAAACAAAAGGCTAGTCATGTACATTAACCTCATGCTTTGCGGCCACCTTTTTTTTTTAATTTTTTAATCCTTCAAATTATATATTTTTTTTCAACTTTTCAAATTACTAAACGATATTTTTAAATCTCAACTGTTCAGATTACTTTAAAATTTGAAAAGTCAAATTATTCTTTCAAACCAGTTCAAATAATTTTCAAACGATTTTTTTCATCCCAATAAATGAGATAAAATGAGCAAAATAATTACTCTGAACAAGGGCTAAAACTTTAAAGTAGGTCTATCTAGCAAAAAAAAAAAACTTTAACTTTAAAGTGGGGGCCATGTTTGTAATGCTCCAGTTTCAATCTGGAGCATCAATGAGCCATATTCAATCCCAACCATTAGCATTGCATATGTGGCATAAAATATTGATTAAAATTCAAATGGTCGGATCAGATAGAATCTAGGTTATATAGGGGCATATACGGGTGTGCCAAAAAAAAAAAAAACCTTGGCAACCAGTTGAATTAGAGAAAATAGAAAAATATTATTCTTCTTACTAGAAAAAATAGAAAAATATTATTCTTGATTAGGAATTAGGACTACCTGAATTGGTTCAAAGAGGAAGCCGAACCAAATAACGACGCCAAAACCCAGGCCAACGCTCAGCTAATTTCTTACTAGCTTTGACGACAACGGCGAAGTATGGACTTCATGTTGAGGATTCTTACAAGTAATGGCGCCGATTATGCTCCGGTGATGGAGAATATCGGCATTGGTTTTTTCTTTTTTATTTTTATTTTTATTTTTGTCCTAAAAGTTTTCGATTTCAATTTTGATCCAGTTCAATTTGGTATGGGCTTGGGTTCTTGAATCAAGTTTGTGAGGAAGGTATTATTTTATTTTCATACGGATTGGAAAGGTTTTCGAATTGATGAATCATGATGATGGTTAAATTTATATGTTGAAATTTTGGACGGAGTTGACCATCTTTGCCGGAAGAAAATGTTGTTTGGACGGAGTTGACGGTCATTTCCGGAGGGAAATGTTGTTTGGACAGAGTTAACGGTCTTCGCCGAAGTGCTGTCTGACATACCCAGTAATGGCAGCTGTAGGTTTCAGTCTCAAGAAAACAAAGCAAACGAAAAGATTCCAAAAAGGATAAATCCGGCTTTAGAATTTGATTGCAATAAAAAAGAAAAGTAGTAATGGAGAACGAACATAAAGCCATCTTGTTCTTGTGAGAGTTTTGGAGAGAGAGAGTGTAAGGAGTTTGGAGAGTTTTGAGGTAAAAGTTCGTCGTTACTTTGACATATGCTATTGTTACTTTGAGGTCTAATCTCATTACACTGGCATTCATATAATAATATAAACAAACCATACTAAATTACTTAATTGCCCACCCCAGGTTAGAATCACTTATTATTTTCATATAAGATATATTTGTAAATTACCAACAACTCCCTTACGATTAACGAGGACTGCCTCGTAGTTGCTGCCTCTCTCTTCATTATTAGCTATAACCATACGTTTGTTTACACCATTCTACCCATTCTATTCCATTCCATTCTTTCGACATTGTGTTTGGGCAAACCATTTTGGTCATTCCATTCCATTTATTGGAATGGTCAAAATGGTTTGAAAATGGTTTGGAATGGTTTGAAAAAAAATGATGTTGAATGGTTTGACTTTGTGAATTTCGAGGTGGTATAAATGGTTGAGATTTAAAAATATTGTATAGGGATTTGGAAAGTTGAAAAAAAAGGTTGAAAAAAAATAGAATGGAATGGAATGGTTTGTATGATTAGAAAGTTGAATGGTTTGGAATAGTTTAGAATGGAATGGAATGGGTAGGATGATTTGCCCAAACCATTCTAATTCCATTTTTTTCAATCATTTTTTTCAACTTTCCAAATCCCTATACAATATCTTTAAATCTCAACCATTTATACCATCTCAAAATTTGTAAAGTCAAACCATTTTCTAAACCATTTTCCAAACCATTTTCAAACCATTTAAAATGATAAAAAATGACCAAAATAATTTCTCCAAACGGAGGGTAAATTAACCGGTTGCTATGGTATTAGTAACCGGACACGTGATGACAATACTTGGAAACATATTCTGTTTTAATTTTCTGTTAATTGGAAACCTATTTTAAAAAAATAGAAAAAACAAAAAATTTTTGTTTTCAAAATTTTTTTAAACAAAAAAACAAATTTTAAGAATTTTTGTATGTTTCCTCAATTATGCATTCTTATTATATATTATTTTTACGTTTTTTATCTTTTCACTTCCTCTTTATTAATTACAAACTATCATTTTGTGCTCTACATTTTTTAAAACAAATAACAAATAGTGATTGCCAAACTTTGTGTTTTTAAAAATTTTAAAAACAAAATAGCAAAATCACTTCCAAATTTTTTATTTTTAAAAACAAAAAATAAAAATATCATCAAACATAGCCTCAACATTTCAACTTTTACCTTTAAAATTTGAAATGTTATAAATTTTCTCATAAATATGTAAATAATTTTTTATTATAAGGTTCTTGACGAATGCTATTTTATTAATTTTTTGAAACATATGTTATTTTTTAAATACATTAAAAAATTATGCTATTTGATGCGATTTCCCTTTTTTTAATAAACAATTTCCTTCGTTTTTTTTTCCTTCCCTTTTTTGTACAGATCCAATGAAATAAAAGAGAGAGAATGGAAGTCAAACAGGAAGCCTATGTTCCTCTCTCTGATCAACATGGCCATGAATTGCTCTGATAAATATGTCACAAGGACATGAATGAATACATATTTGGCCAATTCAGAAGCAGTCTTTAGGAAATAAAGAATCCATAGGACGAGAATAACCCAACCCAGAACAGGGAAGACCATAATCATCAGCAAAACAGAGGCCAGAGCTCCAAAGAAGAGGCTGATTTTGCTCATTATTAATTGCCTCTCATGGTTGTCGTTTGGATCGTTTAGAGCCTGGGCTTCAATGGTGTTTGTTGTCGTTGCCCAGGACAAACCATAGGCAAGAAAAACGACAAAAAAAGTTTGTATTACCCAAGAGTGCGTCTCAAATGGGGACAAAGTTTTTGTTTGAAATGTCACTTTGATAAATGAACAGAGCACAGTAATTATGAAGGCCATAATTGCATGACGACATTACACTTATCGTTTCTCGTAGGCTAGTTTGAAAAATACCTGTCGTTTCTCAAAAACAGGGAAGGAATATTTTTCGTATTAACAGAAATGACAAACTTTTTTTTTTTAAATTTTTAATTAAATGAAGAGCAGTCGAATTCCTGAGCTTTAAAAGGCTTTACTAACTACGAGATCACAAACTTATTAAAAATTATAAAAATATGGTGAATATTAGTATTAAACTGGCAGCCCTCGCTCCACTGCAAGAAAAAAGACATAAAAGATGACTAAATTAGACATAAAAATATTTGAGAAGAGAACAAAGCTTTTTTACTAATTAGATATATATATATATATATATATATCTCCTTATAGACATAAAACTAATTAGTAGAGAAATTACCTCCTTATAGATGCTGGGATTGATTAAGGTTTTCTTGATATTGAGTAATTTCCACAAAAAAATCGTGTCTACTGCTATATATATATACAGTTGAGATTTTGGGTACTGGGCATTAAAAGTCGTCTACAATATCAGGGTGGGTCAGGCCGTTGTCATTTGCACCGATGACCGACGTAAACTTATTATTAATACGCTATATTTCTGTCTTTTTTTTTTCTTTTTATCTTTTTTCTGTAGAGGGCCCGTTACTTATGTGTGTGTGTGTTTTTTTTTAATTAATAAAGATAATCTATAATCACGTTTTCCTTATTTCATATACACATAGTTCGTACACTATCAGTAACGTACAATTAAAGGTCTAATTAATTCACTATTATGGATCTTATGATGGAGAATAAAAGTTATATATTAGCTATCATATGCCCTAGCTGAGAGAATCAAAACTAAAATACTAAAAATAGAAGTTGGACCCTTGCAAAAATAAATAAATTAAAATTAGAGTATTTAGAATAATTTATTTATTTTTGCATTCACTTAAACAAGATCTGAACAACTGAGCTCTTATTTTTCTCCCCCTTTCTCCCTCTCTCTCTATTCATTCGTTTCAAGAAAGTAGAGAGATTGAGATCAACAAAGATAGACATTGCTTGCTATTTGCTAGTTATAGAATATAATTATTAATTTAGATATTTTTATTGCATTTAATATACATCACTTGGCCAAAAAATCTAATCATTTATCATTTTAAGTGAAAAATTATTGGTGGGACCAATGATTTATTGTAACAATCACCTACAGTCAAGTTCATGGAATTTATGCTGTTTCATTACATCTGAACCATTAATTATGTTATAAGAGTGCCACATTGGGCAGTTCTTCCTTTTAACATGGAAAACCATCCAAACTTTTGTTTGCCTCAACCGTTCGGATAAGCCATTTCTATTTTGCAAAATGGTAAAAAATGACTCATTTTGTTACCCATCTAAATGGTTTGAGAAATAAGCAAATCATCCTCGTTACATTGAAATGATTTGTAGAACCATTTGCAAATGTTATTCAACCCATTCAACATATTTGTAAAACTTTTTAATGGATGTATTTTTTTAATTAATTACAATAGATAATATATATATATTTAATTAATTAAGTCATTTTTTTTTTCTATTTTGGTCAGGAATGATAATTTTTGGAGTTTGTAAATGAATGAGCACATGGGTGAAATGTTTGCTTTTGAGCGGTCTTTGACAAACTTAAAGAGAACTTTCCAAGTAACCGGCAAGTGCAGATCTTGACGCTCAAAGTGGTCTTTGACGCTCAAAGGGATCTTTGACGCTCAAAGGGGTCTTTGACAAACTTAAAGGGAACTTTCCAAGTAACCGGCAAGTGCAGATATTTTTCTTTCCTATAATTCCAGTTCATATCCTTTATAATTCTCTCTCTCTCTCTCCTACGTCGTGGTGGTTTGTTTGTTTTGTTATTGTTTTTGTCTTTTTGATAAGAATCGCGCATTGAATTTTATATTCCAACATTTAGTTTACGTCGTAGTTGATGCTTAATTTATTTTCATGTTTAATCTA
The DNA here is from genome assembly GCA_018132145.1 of Boehmeria nivea var. tenacissima. Taxonomy (NCBI): domain Eukaryota; kingdom Viridiplantae; phylum Streptophyta; class Magnoliopsida; order Rosales; family Urticaceae; genus Boehmeria; species Boehmeria nivea. The sequence goes on along the minus strand of CM030884.1, from coordinate 11,948,558 downwards.
CCCAAATTTAGCACATATCTAGAGCACTCTTTATAAAGCTCGAAAAAAAACCAAAAAAAAAAAAATGAAACTCTGTTAGGGGTTAGCAAATACGGTGTGATTACCATATGGTAATAACCCTATTTTATTAGTTATAAGGAAAATGCTAGACATACCAATTCTTTTACCAACTTTTTAATACCAACTTATGTGGCAATTGATGTGTAATGTTTTGATTGGCCAAATATCAAATCTTCTTACCAAGGTGATAAGCACTCACCAATAATCATATGACACAATAAAAGCTTCCACTTTTATTCTCACACGCCATTAAGGCAAACCCTTTTCTTTCATTTACATTATCCATCTCTAATGTTAAAGTTAGAGTCAATGCTAAATTTAGCAACAAAAGGTAAAAATATAATATTTTTCTTTTGATATTCCAATGCATTAGTATCATTTTAACTACTATTTTTAGTAATGAAACCAAATAAAAACAGTTAGCTCTAGTCAATAGTAAAAAAAATTACAAATAATCAAAATGGTTTCTTTGTAAAAAGTTACATTTTTAATGTAATATTAATTTTTAATTAAATATTCAAAATTTAACAATTCAATGTTCTTTAAATGCTAAATTTTTAGTATTTCGCTATACTTAATGTCAAATTTGACACTGTGTATAGAATTTATTAAATTTAGCATAATATATGATATTGTATTAGAGAATATTTTTTTTTATCTAATATACTAAAGGAAAGATTTGGTTTTTAGCCCTTTTTAGGCTCATGTTTTAAAAATTTAGCCATAGTTTCACGAAATTAAGGAACTAGTCATTGTCATCATGTAACAAAATTTGATCACGCGTAACAAAATTTGATACACGTGTAATAATTTTTGATATTCGAGTAACAAATTTTGAAACTTCTGTAATAAATTTTGTTACACGATGAAATTGACTAATTTCTTAATTTCGTGAAACTATGAGTAATCCTTCAAAAAATAACCAAAAATTTGGCTAAATCCTTAAAAATCTCTATACTAAATTTTAATATTGGCACACAACTTTAATATTGATTCGGAGATGCTCTTTTCTAGTAATTTGAGCCCCATTTTTAGTAATTAAAACAATAAAACAAGTTTATTCTAAAGCCATCAATACAAAACTACTTTCACAAGAACAAGATAAACAACATCAAAAGGAGCTTGAACTTTTTTCTATTTAACCCTAACTACCAATACTATGTTATATTCCACGTTTTTGGCTCCTTTTCTTTTTTGTTTTTTTTTCAAATTTTATTTTTACAGAGTCGATCAAACAGAGTCAAACTGGAAGGCTATCTTCTTCTTCCATCTGATAAAGCTGGCCATGAATTGCTCTACTTAGTTTGTCAATCACTTCTAACAATGCAAAATTGACGAATTCAAGAGCATTTTTTAGGCAATAAAGAGCCCATAAAACAAAACTAACCCAACCCAGAACAGGGAAGACAATTATCATCAGCAAAACAGAGGCCAGAGCTCCTAAGAAGAGGCTGATTTTTCTCATAATCATTTTATTGTCGTTTTGGTCGTTTAGAACTTGGACTTCAATGCTATTTGTTGTCGTTCCCCACGTCAAAGCGTAGGCAACCAAAACGACAAAAAAGGTTGGAGTTATCCAATAGTGTGTCTCTAATGGGGATATACTTTTTGACTGAAAATCGACTTGTATAAACGTAGATAACACTGTGATTGTAAACACAATAATCGCATGCGACGACATAGCGCTTGTTGTCGTTTTTTTGTTCAGCTTCACTCTGAGGTCGTTTCTCATAAAGCAAAATCCTTAACGGCCCTCTCGCTCTACTGCAAAAACGGGGGGGAAAAAAAAAAGAAATTATAAATCCGATAGATAAGTTGTATATTTTAGCCCAAAAACAATTGTAAGAAAATGAAAATCATGCGAAGAAAAAAGAGAGTTTGTTTTTTCATAACCGAAACTAAAAATAAAAATGGAAAAGAAATGTTGTGCGAGGAAGTGTTGGTACTATGACTCACTTGCAGATATCCCCCAGAGATAAATTAAGGGCTTGTTGAGTTGTTATGACATATATTTCTTGTGTGTTTGATAGAGTATGAGGCCAAAAGGGTTTGGGACTACATACATATATAGTGGGTTATCCTCAAAGAATGAGAATTATATATATATATATATATATAATAGTTGGAGAATTATGTTATTAAAAAATACATTAGCTCTTTCACACTACGGTGATGAGCATCATGAAAATGGGGTCATCAATGGACTTATTGACCCACGAAAATTGCCCTTATAATTTTCTTTCCACTCATATCGTTTTAAATTTCATTATAATTGTAAAATTTGAACTTCAGTGGTCGGTAGCTTGAGGGGTATTTTTGTCTGCGAGCAGTTGTACGCATCACTTTAGCGTCGTAACCAAATGCTTTCGCTATCTCTCGAAAGTTAAAGATAACTGGGGACTTTCCTCAAATGAAAATTAAGAATCAAAAGATTAACAACTCATTAAATTTATTAGCTATAGTAGTCTATAAACTCTGATTTGTTGCTCCGTCTTTAAATTTCAAATATTTTGTCTAATTTTTAGCTGAATTTAAACGTGCATCTCACGTGATCACAAAGTAATTGTCGATATTTTTGCTTTTTAAATTTTTTAGGGGTAAAGTAATATATAATGGTGACATTGGGAACTAATAAAATGATGAAAGCATTTAAAATGGTACTAGTGTATTCAAATATTTTAGATTTGATTTTTTTTTTGTACATAATTTAACATTAGCATTAATATTTATGTTGAAGATGGTCTAATTTGATATTTTTGAGCAAAAAAAGAAAAAAAAAATTCATACAAACTATAACCTCACAAGAACGAGACAAACAACATCAAAAGGACGCTTGAAATTTTGAAATATGTCACTTTTGAACCGCTTGTTTTGACTAGTGAATTTGACCGAATTACCTTTTTTTTTTTTACAAATCAGAAAGACAATAAAAAAAAATAGGAGCAATATAGTAATTTGATAGTAAAAAAAGCGATATAACATGCAATTGTGACACAAATTGCAAACGTGAATTTTAAATGTGGCATTTTTATCAAATTTTCTCAACTAATTATTTTGTCATTGAAGCCCGTATTGTTTTAAAGCCTAAAGCCTGATACGTTTTTCCTTTTAAAAAAAAAAAAATAAAATACAACTTCTATTTAACAGAGTCGGTGAAAGAAAGTCAAACAGGTAGCCTATCTTCTTCCTTTGATCAACATGGCCATGAATTGCTCTAATTAATTGTCAAGGACTTTAATAAATACATAATTGGCCGATTCAAAGGCAGTCTTTAGGAAACAAATAGTCCACAACCACAGACTAACCAACCAAGAACAGGAAAGACAATAATCATTAGCAAAACAGAGGCCAGAGCTCCTAAGATAAACAACATAAAAAAAATACCAATATACTATGTTATATTCCACGTTTTTGGCTCCTTTTCCTTCCTTTTTTTTTTTTTGTACAGAGTCGATCAAACAGAGTCAAACTGGAAGGGCATCTTCTTCTTCCATCTGATAAAGCTGGCCATGAATTGCTCTACTTAGTTTGTCAATCACTTCTAACAATGCAAAATTGACGAAATCAAGAGCATTTTTCAGGCAATAAAGAGCCCATAAAACAAAACTAACCCAACCCAGAACAGGGAAGACAATTATCATCAGCAAAACAGAGGCCAGAGCTCCTAAGAAGAGGCTGATTTTTCTCATAATCATTTTATTGTCGTTTTGGTCGTTTAGAACTTGGACTTCAATGGTATTTGTTGTCGTTCCCCACGTCAACGCGTAGGCAAGCAAAACGACAAAAAAGGTTGGAGTTATCCAAGAGTGTGTCTCTAATGGGGATAGACTTTTTGACTGAAAATCGACTTGTATAAACGTAGATAACACTGTGATTATAAACACAATAATCGCATGCGACGACATAGCGCTTGTTGTCGTTTTTTTTGTTCAGCTTCACTCTGAGGTCGTTTCTCGTAAAGTAAAATCCCTAACTGCCCTCTCGCTCCACTGCAAAAAGGGGAAAAAATTATAAATCCGATAGATAAGTTGTATATTGTAGCCCAAAAACAATTATAAGAAAATGAAAATCATGCGTAGAAAAAAAGAGAGTATGTTTTTTCCGTAATCGAAACTAAAAAATAAAAATGGAATATAAATGTTGTGTGAGGACGTGTTGGCACCATGACTCATTTGCAGATATCCCCCAGAGATAAATTAAGGGCTTGTTGAGTTGTTATGACTTTATGACATAAATTTCTTGTGTGTTTGATTGAGTATGAGACCAAAAGGGTTTGGGACTACACTACAAATATATAGTGGGTTATCCTCAAAGAGTGAGAATTATATATAATAGTTGGGGAACTTTATAGTGGGAGAATTATGTCAATGAAAAATACATTAGCTATTCCACACGAGACGAGCCACCGCCATGTTAATCCCGGCTAGAATATTATTATTATTATTATTATTATTATTATTATTATTAATTTATTTTATTTTATTTTTTTCAAACATCCCGGCTAGAATTTTATTAATGGGGTTTTTATGACTTGTCTTCACTGGTGTGACCCACAAAAATTGCTTTTATTCTTTTCTTTCCACTCATATCCAATAAAATTTCGTTATAATCATAAAATTTTAACTACGGTTCGTTAAATTTAGGGGCAATTTGTCTGCGAGCAGTTTGTACACATCACTGTGGTGTCTTGACCAAATGCTTTCGCTATCTCGTCGTCTCTTAAAGTCCAAAGATAATTGGGGACTTTCCCCAAAAGAAAAATAATAATAATAAAAAGGAATTAATGGCTCATTCGGTTTTTAACTTTTACTTAGATTTTTTTTTTATTACCTCTACTAGTTTTTGAACTCTTTATTGTTGTTCTGCTTTTTAATTTTAGATATTCCATCTAAATTTCAACTAAATTTACATGTGCATCTCACATAATACAGAGTGGTCGGCTGGTCGCCGATATTAAAGTCAAAATTTTATAATTATAATGAATTTTAAAAGGATATGATCAGCAATAAAATAACAAGAGCAATTTGTACACATCACTTTGGCGTCGTAACCAAATGCTTTTGCTATCTCTTAAAGTTAAAGATAATTGGGGACTTTCCCAAAGAAAAAAAAATAAAAGGACTAATAACTCATTTTAGTAATCTAACCCTTCTCTTTTAGGCCCATTTTAGTAATCTAAGTATCTAACCTTTTACTTTTCAATATTTTTAAATATAACCCTCTCTTTAAATTATTGTTTATATTTTAAACAATATTTATTGTCTAAATATTATTTTGAAATTACAAATATAATTAGAAAATAGTAAAATACTTGAATATGAAATATAACAATAACTTAAAAACTTTTAAATAAATACATACATTGAATAGAATTAATTTCAATATAAAAATACAATTAAAAACTAAAAATTACAAAGACCTAAAAAAAAGATAAAAATTTATTTACGTATTAATTTTTTTTTGCAATATTTTATGATAAATAAATCAACATATTTCATGCAATAGAGAAAATATGCATTTAGTTTGTCATACGTATGTTTTTTTAAATTTATATTATTGGATTAATAATATACTAATTAACTTTATTGTGGGCAATTGGAAAAATATTAAAATTATAAGGATTTAAAAATAAATTATTATAAAAAGTTAGTGTGAAAGAATATACTAAGAATATTCTTTTGGATATACAAACACATAACTTTTGCTTTGGAGAGGAAGTTAACGAGGGCATGCTTTGTGCCGTATAAATTCATCGCATTGTATTAGAGAATATAATACAATACTTATTATGTTTAAACTACCGTATTACACAATACGAAAAACACACTTTATATACAATAGTACAAAAGAAATATTTCGCTTTAGACTTTATTATCCGCCCTATTGTCTAATATCATTTTTTTTATTTTATATAATGCTTTAGACAATTCACAAATTATGTAAGTTCGTACGCATATGAGATAATACAATACAATACAATACAATACGGTTAACTAAAAGTGTCTTGAGGTATGTGTTGGTGTGGAATTTGAACTAACGGCGAGATCCGCACCTCTAGGATGTGATGCGGCAATGAAAATGAAAAGTTTAATAGAAAATTAAAAAGGCATGAGAGTTTTAAAGTGGTTCGGCCCTCCTACGGAGTAATAGCCTACGTCCACTGTTTATGAGATTTCATCTGAAATATTTTACAGAGCATTTTCCCCTGTTTTTCTCTCATTTCGTTCTGCCTATCTCATTTCAATCCGCTCCCCCTTCTCTTTATAGACGAAGAAGGAGGCTACAGTTCCGATGAGACAAAACGTTCTATCCCTCGAGTCACGGGTTTGGTTCACCTAATAAAGCTGCACATCTGCCAGGAGCAGTTACTCTGAACTTGGCAGGATGGAGCTGTTGCTACAGTGAAGTCCCTGCCCGGGGCAGAAAAGGCGGGAGAATAATTGAGCTGTGACCCCCGCGGACAAACGTTCTATGACCGAGAGTCGATGACTCCGAGGGCCGAGTCTATATCGAAGATCTCTCGTTCGTGGCAACTTCCTCGGGGATGGATCACATTCGGGGATCTTCAGTCCTTATATGTCGGCCCGTCGTCGAGGGGCTTCCCGGAAGCTCCTTCTTTTAGTGGCACTCTATCTCCGGGGATACAGGATCGGGGGTCATCTTCGATAATCCTTGTCCGTCCTTATCCTGATGGGAGTTCTCACGATGTGGTGACTTCGCTTGGTTCGGTGGAGTCGGGGGTTTGGGGCTTCCTCGATAGTCCCCCGGAGATCGCCCCTGGACTCACTGGCTGACGAAAAATCACTAACAACAGTATGTAGTATTATATTTTTTTAGCAAAAATTCATACAAGCTGTAACCTCACTAGAACGAGACAAACAACACCAAAGGGATGCGGGGATTTTAGGGTGTTAAATCACCGATTCATTCAAAAAGCTTAAGCTGATGAGAGAGAGCCAACAATAGTTTTTATATCTCAACGTGGGGAATGTCTATTTTTTGAGACATTAATAATCTATGTCATTTTGTGTTACACTTTTAATTTATGTCCACACTTTATACTATATATGTAAAGTAAAAATTATGGAGTACATCACTTAAGGCATGAATTATCAAGTGACATTTAAAATGATATATATATATATATATATATGCAATTCACCTTTAACTATATATTTTGCCATTGAAACCCTCACTGTTTTTAAGCCTAAAGCTCAATACTATGTTCCCTTTTTTTTTTCTTTTATAAATAAAATACAACTTCCATTTAATAGAGTCGGTGAAAGAAAGTCAAACAGGTAGCCTATCTTCTTCCCTTTGATCAACATGGCCATGAATTGCTCTAATTAATGGAAAAATTACAGATATAAGGTTATTTAGATAGAATATTATAAATTTAAGTTAAAGAATTGAGATTATTACGTATATAAGTTATGTGAGTTGAATGTACTAATATATCCATATATGTCCAAATAAATATATTCTGAAAATTGAAAGAAAAAAAAGATTTACCAAAATTATTCAGCCCGAATTTTTGGGTAACTAATATTCAAAAACCAAAAAAAGGGCAATTATCTCCCACGAATAAATCTCGACAAGCATTCAAACTTCAAAAAAAAAAAAAAGCGGGGTGGGGTGGGGGGGGGGGGGGGGGGGGGGGGGGGGTTGGAGGGGCGGGTGCAGTTCCTAAAATCTCACCCTCAATATTCCCCATTAGTGAAATTTCATCTCCACTGGTATCTCTACGGATTATCCACAGTTGGGTTTCTTTGTCGCCTTCAACAATCGTCTTAGATTTTGAGACATTACAGAGACGGGAACAAACATGTCATTGAGAAATAATCGGCACCGTGAAACGTTTTCCTCATCATTTTGTATTCTTGAATTTTTTTTTAAATTCTTCATAAATTCATGTCTTCAACATTCCTCATTCATGCTGATTCAATCACCAGAAAAGTCGATGCTTGGATTTTTTCGTCGTCTTCTACCAGTATATGTGATTTTTCTGTCATTGCAGAGCAAAACCCCCAATTGTGAAACAAAGACGTCACCGGAAAACCATCGGCAAAACAAATACCCGATTTTTTTTTAAATTCTCAATAAACAAAGCAAGAATTCATTGTGTACCTAAAATATCCAATAATCTGAACGTTTGAAGGTGTGATTTGCTTTTGTCTGCTTAACGTAGTTAATGATTTTTACGTTTTTTCTCCTTTGAATTTCTAGAATTTATTTTACATTCTGGAATATATTTCACATTCTCAATGATATATTTTACATTGTAGAATATATTTCATTTTCGCAATGATATTTACTTCGTTCAATTTTTTCTATCTTTTCAATTTCTGTAGTATATACTGAAATATAATTTATATTCTCAAGGATTCTTACTTTGTTTCTCTATTAGTATTTCTGTGGTATATATTGGAATATATTTTATATTCACAGTGATATTTATATTTTTTTTAGAAAATTAGAAGCCAAGAATAGAATTGCTTCACTAAATTAGGAACTAGTATGACATTCCACCAACAAAGACTCTAAATATTCGTACTTTGGAGAAAGGCTGAAGTTTAGTTAGAGTGTGTTTGATAATAGAGAACTGTAGAATGAAAAGGAGCAGTGTAAAGATTTTGAGATGGATTTTGATATAATAGAATGTTCGATAGTAGAGATTATTAGGCAAACCTAAATCTTTCATTGAGTTACAATCAGAGTATTCCAAGACCAACCAAAACTCAAATAGCTATCCTATTTCTAATGCCTGCCACGTGTTCAAAGCTGAATGCTGCTGACGTGTTCAAAGAAATTTTCACTCGAAAACCTACTCATACAAACTATTTCACAAGAAAAAAAAACAAACAGCTTACAAAGATAGCTTGAACTATTTCCCATGTTTTTGCCCTTTTTTTTTTGGTTTAATACAATTATTGCCATTTAACAGAGTCGGTCAAAGAAGCCAAACCGGAAGCCTATCTTCTACTTCTTCCCCTCTGATCAATATGGCCATGGATTGCTATACTTAATTTGTTAATAGTTTATAATAATAATAATAATAATAATAGTAATAATAATAATAATAAAATAGGGCCTACAACAGTGAGATGATCAATATTCATCATTTACTTGAAAAGTCGTTTAAGCTAATTATGCTATTGACTATGAAATTTACAATTTACCAACTACTAATTGTTTCTCAAATAAGCTATAATAACAAAACCAACTCATATAAGCTACCTTCACAAGAACAACATATGACATCAAGGAAGCTTGAACTTTTTGACATGGAAGTCTTTCTATAGTTTTTTTAATTCTAACCCCAATATTACTAATTAAATACCGATATTTCGGACTCCAACCTTTTTTTTCCCCTTTAATTTCCTTTTTCACCAAGAAAATCAAACCGGAAGCCTATCCACTTGGCCATGAATTGCTCTACTTAGTTTGTCAATCAATTGACACAATGCAAAATTGACCAATTCAAAAGCATTCTTTAGGAAACAAACAATCCACAGGACAAGACAAATCCAACCCAAGACAGGGAAAACGATCATCATCAGCAAAATAGAGGCCAGAGCTCCAAAGAAGAGGCTGATTTTGCTCATAATCAATTGCACTTCATTGTTGTCGTTTGGATCGTCTAGAGCCGGGACTTCTAGGGTATTTGCTGTCGTTAACAGCGACAAAGCATAGGCAAGCAAAACGACGAAAAAGGTTAGAGTTATGCAAGAGTGTGTCTCAAATGGGGACTGACTTTTTGACTGAAACTCAACTTGGATAAATGCACATAACACTGTGATTATGAATACAATAACCGCATGCGACGACATTGCGGTTATTGTCGTTTTTCTTTCGTGGGCAGTTTGCTAAGAGATTTTCTGTGGTGTCACTTGGACCATGTCCAAAAAGGGGAAAAAAAACAAAAAAAAACCCTAATTGTCCTCTCGCTCCCCTGCAAAAATATTTATAAGAGAATTATGGTAGAACAGTTCAATAAGAAAAATAACATAAAAGATAATGAAAATAAAAAGTGTACAAAGAGAGTGGTTTTTTTTTTTTTTTTTCTAAATTAAAAGTAAAACCAAGTAAATCGGTGTCGTCGCATAGGCTCTCAACGTAGGATTGATTGGGAAGCAAAAATTAAAGAAAAATACAACTTAGACATTGAAAAAGAAAATTCATAATGATGTAGAGAGACATGTCTTACTATAGAATTCTTATAGAAAAAAAAAAAGAATAGAAATTCCCATAGAATTAAAAAGTAAAAAAAAAAAAAAAAAAGACATGAAACGCGGAGAGTTACAAGAGATGTTGTGAAAGGAAGTAAGAGTGCAACTTACTTGCAGACTAAGAGATAGCTTGAGGGCTTGTTAAGTGGTTAAGACATGTTCTATGTTGTGTGTGTATCTATATATTAATATATATATATATATATAGGTCTTATATGTTGGACAACTTTTTTGGTCATGACGGCAAGTAAGTAGGTCATTGTTTGCCCAAACAGTGTCCAAAATTTATAATATTTTAAAAAAGAAAGAAAGATACATGATTCCCAATAAACGGGACTCTCCAAGCAACTCTCAAATGTGACGCTTATATTAACTTTGGCTCTGTTGCAAAAGCGGCAATATCATGAGAGGAACAAGATGATTGATAAAGATAAATTTGACAATTCTCTTTTATTTTTTTTATAGATAATTAATTTTGGATAGATTGAAAAAGTTCGTGGAAACCTTTGAATCGCGTTTCAAGTGCCCATAGAAGAATGTTACGGCATTTTATTGAATTTCTTTATAATAAAAGTTGTTTGTAGACGCAGAAGGATATATATATATGCTCTAAATACCCGATTAAAATTTTTACATAATATAAAAATATAAATGTACTTTGTTTGCACCACCCTCGTCATTACTCAATATGTAACTTTTTCCCTCTTCGCTTTTTTGAGTGATAATTATTTTTATATCACTTCTCTTTGCTAGTTAATTGAAATTAATAATTAACAAATTAATCAGATGCTTCTTATCCGCTAGCTAAAAAAAATTAGCCCCCCTGGAAAGCTGAGCTAGTCCTATCATCAAAAGAAAATAAAGTTGAGTGAACTTTGGGGGTGATGATGGGTTGTGTATCATGTATTTATATTATATGTCAAAGTATTTATAGCAGCCTTCTCCACATACACAACTTTTTACTAATCGAGAAATTTAATAATAATGTAAATATAGTCTTGTATAAAAACGAGTTATATATAGGGCGATTTTGAAGAATGTTTTATTTGTGACATAATGATAATCTATGGTTCATGTGTGTTGTATTTTTAATTTATACTTTAAAATTTACAAACATAGAATAAAAATAAAAAGAGCATACCACTTATGATATAAGTTATTAAAATGCATCAAAAATGATTTTATTTTAAAATTCTCCCTTATATATATTTGAAACGCGAAAAAGAATTGAAGCAGCAAATCTAGTCCTGTCATTATATATGTTGCGATACAAGTCATTCAAGTTTTGTCTCGATAAGCAGTTCTATCATAGGACGGATGAGTTTGACAAGATTTTACTTTTTGTTTGGGCAAAACATTTCGCTCACTTTTGACCATTTTGGATGGTTTGGAAAATGATTTGAAAAATGGTTCGAAAAATGACTAGAATGGTTTGACTTTGCGAATTTTGAGGTGGTATAAATGGCTGAGATTTAAAGACATTGTATATGGATTTAGAAAGTTGAAAAAAAAAACGGTTGAAAAAAAAAAGAATAAAATAGAATGATTTGCATGATTAGAAAAGTTGAAAAAAATAAAAAAAATATAATGGAATAGAATGGTTGAAATGGAGGGGCCAACCAGGAGGTTAATCATATATTTCTTGTTTTCAGTCTTATCCTTTAAGTTTGAGCTTCGTTACTTTCGAAATTCTAAATCCGGTTGTTGTTGTGGACGGGTATTTCTGTCCGCGAGCATCTTTATACATCATGTCGCAATCTTGTGCTTACCAAATTAAGTCAGAAGGCTTTTGTAACCGTTATGCGTGACCTAATTAGCATTATAACTAGTTAAAAACCCTTTATGGTGACCCAAAAAAAAAAAAAAACCCTTTGTTGTGAACCCACAACAGGACCAAAAAAAAACACAAAAAACACAAAAAAACTTTGTGGTCAACGAGCCAAAAAAAGAAAAAGGAATATCGTCATACTTCATATCTGACACCCGCAAACATGCATGTTGACAAAGCACTTTAAGAGCCTATGAGACATTTTTGCGTGGCAAAAAAAAATAAAAAATAAAAAAGAGACATTAGTTGTGAGTTGTGACGATATCCACATCAAATTTTGGCACTTCTTCACGTCAAACCTTCAAGTATAAGAAAAATACTAGATATTAGTGAACGGTTTTGGCGAGCATATCGCTGGAGAATAAATATAAGCGATTACATAAGATCTAAGGGCTCAAAATAATGAAACTCTATGAGAACAACATACATAATCAGATACCAATTGTTTCTTCATAACTTTGTCACACTTGTTGCCCTAGCTTGCGCTCAAGACCAACACGCTTATGGCGAGACTCCAGAATTTTCATGTCTTTGTGAAAATGAAGATGGAGAGGCTTGTATATGTGACGCAGCGAGGATGTGACTCAAAGGTCAAGTCCAATCTATGGCTAAGAAAAACAAAAATAGATATGGATTAAAAAAGTCCTTTACATTGAGACCAAATTTACTAAGGAAAAGAGAGAAACGACAAGTAAACAAATGGATTAAAATAAAACGACAACAAACTGATAAAAGCGACGTCATATTTTCCTACATTTAAACATATAAAAGCTGAGGGGGACGAGTGAGGGAAGCCGTCTCCCCTCAAATTTTGTAGTTCAAAATTAAATACACTATTATTTTTTTTTTTTGGATAAATTTGAATCTTATCCCCATTCAAATTTCAGTCATGTCCTTATTCAGTAGTTGTTTTATGTATAAAAAATAATACTAGCTACACACCTATGTGTGTCATTTCTCACCACTTTTTAATACCATGTTTTTAAGAGTCAAATTTTAACTTAACATCATGTGAATAAATTATTAGAGAAAAAAACACAAATTTCTGTTATATATAAATATTTTATTTCTCTAGTAATTTTAAATTATGTTCAAGTATTTAATTTGTGTGCTTTTACTTATAAAGTATTTTTTTTATCCCGCCACTACACAAGGCTCATTATCGAGCAAATTGCCGCTGGATAACTATAATTTTGTATAAGTAAATTAGTAATTCATTAATTATGACCTTTTTTATATTGCTTTAATATATGAGATATTTATTATAATTAGTGTGAAATTTTGATATTTTTTTCATTTCTCCCTTTCTCAAAGAAGCTATATAGTTCAAAAAACCAACTCAAATATATAAAATGATTTCACACGAACAAGAAAAACAACCTCAAGGGGAAGCTTGAGGTTTTTGCATGAAAGCCCTGTATTAATTAAATCCCCATGTTTTCGCTCCGATTATTATTACTTTCTTTAATTTCCTTCCTACCAAGAAAAAGAAAAAAAAAAAAAGGAAAGAAAATAACAGCTACAAAGAACACATATTAATTTGTCAAAAAACTAAAAGAGAGAGTCAGAGAGTCAAACTGGAAGCCTATCTTCTTCCCTCTGATCAACAAGACCATGAATTTCTCCAATTAATTTGTCAAGAACTTGAAAAAATACATAATTGACCAATTCAAAAGCAGTCTTTAGGACACAAATAGTCCATAGGACGAGACTAACCCAACCCAGAAGTGGGAACACCATTATCATCAGCAAAATAGAGGCCAAAGCTCCAAAGAAGAGGCTGATTTTGCTCATTATCATTTTATTGTCGTTTGGGTCGTTTATGGCTTGGACTTCATTGTTACTTGTTGTCGTTGCCCAGGACAAAGCGTAGGCTACGAAAACGACAAGAAAAGTTGGAGCTATCCAAGAGTGTGTGTCAAATGGTGACAAACTTTTTGACTGAAAGTCTACTTGGATTAATGTGCATAGCACCGTGATTATGAATGCAATTATCGCATGCGACGACATTGTGGCTGTTGTCGTTTGTCGTCGTTGCCTTCGTGGGAACTTGTGGTCGTTTCTCAATATAGCACTAGCTCTTAATAATATTACAGATTATGAACCATGCAATTTTGTCTCCCTGAAGCCAAATTTTACCATATATTATAGCCTGAGTAGTGTGGAAATAATATCGAAGTGTTTCAATAATGCATATAAAAAAAAAAGAGTTTATTTTACTATTTAAAAAGTGAAGATATTGAGCATTTTCTTTTAAATATAATGGAAACCAAAAAAAAAAAAACGTGGAAACAAGGAGGAAAAATATGTTGTGTAGAGTTTATTTTTGCACTTACAGATCAGTTGATAGAGTGAGAGTAATGGTTTGTTGAGCGGTTGAGACTTTGAGACATGTTATATCTTGTGTTTATGTATATATAGTTGAGATTTTTGGTAGTAGGCCGATTTCTTATTAGGTCGGATTAATTAAATCTTATTCAAAATTTCTACGTTGAATGTTGAATATTGGAGTCATATGTTCTTCACTGGGTGCATATATATATATATATATATATATATATATATACACATATATATTTATGTATATGATACACAACACTCGGTGTTTTTTTGTTGGTGTTTGTAGCGACAAAAGCCGAGTCTTATGTATCACATATATGTCCCATTCCACCCAAGAAGAAACATGGTACCAACAAAGGGATTTTCCAAGTAACCCTCAAGTGTGGCTCTATATTTTAATATTCCAGTCATATCCATAAAGTTTTAGTATACTTGTAACGCTTTACGGTCATTTTTGTTGATGGATTGAGGGGTATTTTTGTCTGTAAGCAGTTTTACACATCACGTCGTAATAAAAAAACTAAAAAGGGGACAATTAAAATTTTGACACGTTATTTTTCCATAATAAAGTATTAAACTTTTGACCGAGTTTAATTAGTTTAAGTCACATGTGACTTTATATTTGGCGTTAAATTCATTGGCATGACTAACATAAACCTATTTTTAGCACATAATTAGTATAGCACTCTACTCTACGGATGCCAATCAAAGTCCACCCATCTCTACTTCGTCTTCATTACATTGAGGATAGAACTAACTACAGAATTTCTGGAAGATTATTCAAAGAAAATACTATAAATCTCTCTTCTATTTCTCCACTTTCAAAATACAAAAGTGTCTATCATTTTTTCATACCTACTTAAAGTATATAACTTTTGTTGACCAAAAGATGTAAATTTTATTTTTATTCTCATAAAAATTGTCTCTGTGTAAATTTTTGACAATAAATATATTCTATATGACAATTAGGTCATTTATGAAAAATTACACCTTTTGGTCAACAGAAGGTATATTTTGGTATTGTCTTTTAATAAAAGGATATATTTTTTTTGTATTTTGAAAAATAAAGAAAAACATTCTGGTAGATAGTTTTTTTTTTTAATTTTTTTTCTATGTGAATAACACATATTTTAAAATATTAAAAATATAGCACGTGTAAGTAATTTTATGACAAAAAATCTTAACACATTTGTAAAAAATTGTTTAACATTTTAAATTTTGAGAGTAAATTTTGAAATGTAAAAAATTTATTACAAATGTTTTAAGATTTTTTTTTGTTATAAATTTCCTAACATATGCTTTCTTTTTTGAAAAAATATTTTGAAACATGTTCTAAAAACGTAAAAAAAAAAAAGCTATTTAATGCAATTTTCGTTATAATTATTATTATTATTATTATTATTATTATTATTATTATTATTATTATTATTTCACAATTTTATTTTAAATGTCACTATTTTAAATTTTTATTCACAAACGTATTTGAAATTTTCATTATCTTATATTTTATTTTCATTTTCGTAATTATGTTATATTTATCAAAGTGTGTTTGTTTAAATTACATGTGTATTTGGAAGAACTGTGTCGTTTGGGGCAAAAATCTGTCGTTTTCTTCCAAATTTGTGCCCTTTTTTCTATGTAAGCGTCATTCCCTGACACAGCAGTGTCGTTTTGATAAAAAATGTGTCGTTTGACCGAGACAGTGTCGTTCAAGCCAAAACAGTGTCGTCTGGACCAAAACAGTGTCGTTTTAACAAAATCAGTGTCGTTTTTCCGAAACAGTGTCGTTTTATCCCAATTGGTGTTGTTTTTCCCTAAATTGATGTGTGCACCTGAAAACTGTCGTTTTCCCCTAAATAGTGTCGTTTTCCTTTAAAAACTGTCGTTTTCCATAATAGTGTCGTTTGGGCCCAACAGATGTCGTTCCTATTAGTGTATTGTCGTTTTTAAGCCATAAGTGTCAATAACCCTTGTTCTCTGTCTTTTTTTTTTTTCAACAACTCTAAAAATCCAACTAAATTTAACAATACAAAAATCAATCACAAATTTTTATAAACTATAACAAAAAATTAACAAATGATCCATAACATATTCCAAAAAACTCAAAGAATGCCAAAACTTTCACAAACTCTCAACAAACATATAATAACATATCCAACCCAACCAAAATTAAAAAAATTCCAAAATAAGTTCAACAATAATCAACACATTAAAAATTAACCATAAAATGTGGCAACTTACTCAAAAATTCTAACCTTAAACAACATCAACTTAAATCCTAGTACCTAACCTAAAATCACAATCAACCAGTGGAGGCACAAAACCCTAATATAAATCACAAAATGCTAGAGTATTCAAATGAGATATAATATATATATTTTTGGCATTAGAGAGATGGTCCAAAATAAAATTCATCCTAAAATTTTCCACCAAAAAAATGAAAAGACTTTGGATCAAGGATAGTATAGTCTTTTCGTATCAGTTCTGACGCTTCACCGACCTCTAACGCCGTTCGGTTAATTTATTGACGGCGGAAACAGAATCACACTCACGCCGTTTCTTTTTTCAAGATATTTTCTCTCTCTCTCTCTCTCACTTTTTCGTTTTCGCTTCCTCTTGCAAAAAATTCCCCGTCGATACGTTTGGCACCCGAGAAAATAAAAAGGAAAAAGAAAAAGAAAAAGAAAAAGAAAATTATAAAGAGAAGAAACAAGTTTACCAAGTTGAAAAAAAAGCGTGAGAAAACCTCAAAAAGAAAAAAAAAAAATCACAGAGACAACCACAGAAATCTCGTTGACGAAGACGAAGAAGAAGCAAAAAGAGAGAGAGAGAGAGCGATATTTCAGGTTCGTGTCCGATCCAGCTTTCTTCGTCTGGCTGAAGCAAATATAGGGTTACTAAATTCTCGGTTTTCGATCCACTTTTCTCTCCTTTTTTTTTTTTTGCGTGATTTTTGTGTTCGCATTTGATCGTTAATGCATGTTTTTCCATTTGATCGCCTTGATTAATTTTTATTTTACTTTGATTTTCTTCGCTATTATAATTTTTTACTTTTTAGCTGATTACTTTCATTCTTTATTTTTTTAAAATTAATTTTCATGAATTTTGTGCGTGAACGAAACGGTATTGTTTAAAAGATTATTCTCTAATTTCTATTTGCTTGTAAATTTATCTGCTCGAGAATATAGCTTGTTCCATTTCATTTCGAAACGAATTTTTTTTTTTTTTTGGGTTCAATTGCATGATTAATTATGGCTTTTACTCTTTCTTAGCTCAAATACAGCCATGTAACTGTATTATAACTATCAGGGTTTTGATCTGCGAGTCCTGTAGAAAGATGGCAATGGCATGAGAGAAATTTTGATTTAGGATTCAAGTTTTTATTTTTTCTGATTTTTTTTTATTATTAGGAAATTGCTTTCGATCGAGAGTCACGTTTTCCAAGTTATGAGAACTTCATGGGCTGATTCTGTGGCCAATTCTCACTCTGAGAGTTACTCGGCCAATAGTTCATCTGATGCCAATGGCTTCTCCCGTGCCCAGCGCTCGACCTACGTGCCGCCGCATCTTCGAAACAAGGCTCCCTCGTCGGCGGATCCTCCTGCCCCGTCACACTCTGCGCCAACTGTGGACCGCACGGGGAGTAGTGGACCCCCGGCTGGGCCCCGCTGGGGTGGCGGTTCTAGGCCGGATTTCGCGCGCCCTGGATCTGGTGGCGGGGGTGGTAGGACCGGTGGGGGATGGCACAATAGGGGTGGAGGTTGGGACCGGAGGAGAGAGCGTGAGGTGAACCCGTTTGGTAATGACGACGCTGCCGAGCTTGCCTTCAATGAGCTAGAGAACACGGGGATTAACTTTGATGCTTATGAGGATATTCCGGTGGATACAAGTGGGAACAATGTGCCTCCGTCGGTGAATACTTTTGCTGAGATCGATTTGGGCAATGCTTTGAACCAAAATATTCGGAGGTGCAAGTATGTGAAGCCGACTCCTGTGCAGCGTCACGCAATACCGATTGTTCTTGCCGGGCGGGACTTGATGGCCTGTGCTCAGACTGGATCGGGGAAGACTGCTGCCTTCTGCTTTCCGATTATCAGTGGGATAATGCGGGAGCATAATGCTCAGAGACCGCGCGGGGGACGAACAGTGTACCCACTTGCTCTTATTCTTTCCCCAACAAGGGAGCTATCTTGCCAGGTGGGATTCTAATTTATTTATATACTTGTACTCGCGAAGGCGTCATTGTTTTCACTCGTAATCCAGTTTTGTTTCTGTTTGACCTGGCTGCAGATACACGAGGAAGCTAAAAAGTTTTCGTATCAGACTGGTGTCAGGGTAGTAGTTGCATATGGCGGAGCGCCGGTTAACCAACAGGTATTTTTTTATAACTTATTTCTCGACATCAATACGACTTGTTTCCTTGGCACTTTGTTCTTTATTGCTTAGCTTGAATTTGTATCTTGAAATTTTACGAACTCTTTCTCACTGTTTCTAATATTTTGACCTCTTATTTTGAGGTTCCTAAAGTTACGAGAGCTGGAGAGGGGAGTTGATATTCTGGTGGCAACTCCAGGAAGATTGGTGGATTTGCTGGAGAGAGCACGAGTGTCGCTGCAGATGATCAGATATTTGGCTCTTGACGAGGCAGATCGAATGCTAGACATGGGTTTTGAGCCTCAAATTAGAAAGATAGTGGAGCAGATGGATATGCCTCCGCGAGGTGTGCGACAGACAATGCTGTTCAGTGCTACATTTCCAAAGGAGATACAGGTTCGTGCAACACAAGTAGTTTTTCTCTTATATGTTCAGTAGGAGGACAAATTGAACTGTGCGCATAATAAAGAGGATTTGTATGCATTATGGTTAGAAAATGTTGCCGTATAGTTACTTTTTACCTCAATCAAGTATCCGTATTGCTATTGAGTTCTGGTTGACACATCCTTGTTTAATGGAATATGCTGTATGCTGTAAGTTAGGATTCTTGTTTACTTCTTCAATGTACTAAATCAGTAAATAGAGATACTGGAAGCTAGTTCTTTTCGTTACTGCATGGGATTTGTTTTGACAAATTTTGATAAAAGATCATTTAATCAGAATAGGATTTTGTTTTGCCAACATGCACTGTCTGATACTTTTTGCAAATTCTATGCAGAGAATGGCTTCTGATTTTCTTTCGAATTATATATTCTTGGCTGTTGGAAGGGTTGGCTCGAGTACTGATTTGATTGTTCAAAGAGTTGAGTTTGTGCAAGAGGGTGACAAGAGAAGTTATCTAATGGACCTTCTTCAAGCACAGAAGGAAAATGGAGTTTACGGGAAGGTAATTTAGAAGCCTAGTTTAGAAGATATTTTACATTTTAAACAATTTAATCTAGAGCATATATTAATCAGCTGTTTGTTTTGCAGCAATCTCTGACATTAGTTTTCGTGGAGACAAAGAAAGGAGCTGACGCATTGGAATATTGGTTAACTAGGAATGGATTCCCAGCTACTACTATCCATGGCGATAGATCACAACAGGTTAGCCATAATCAACCATTTCAAAAAAGATAAAATAAGACCACCATAAGTTGCTTTGATTGCCTATTCTAGATGTTGTTTGGTTGGTTATTTATTTGCTTAACCTGATGATTTAATAAGTGCTTATGTCTGAAGATACAGAAACGTAAAAGTAGTTGCGTTAAAGTTGCAAAAGTTTTGACCAATTACTTATGTGCTAGTAACTTTTACATTAGTGGTGCTAGTACAAAAATCATGTAACTTGTTTTGGTACCTTGTTATACAAATTATTTATGACTGAGAACTTTTGATATTTCATTTCTGTGCAGGAAAGAGAATATGCTTTGAGAGAGTTCAAGAGCGGAAACAAACCAATTTTAGTTGCAACGGACGTAGCAGCACGTGGTCTTGACATTCCCCACGTGGCCCACGTCATAAACTTTGACCTCCCCAACGACATTGACGATTACGTGCATCGGATAGGGCGTACAGGACGAGCTGGAAAAACTGGGCTGGCAACAGCTTTCTTCAACGAGAGCAATCTATCAATGGCGAGGCCTCTGTCTGATCTGATGCAAGAAGCAAACCAGGAAGTACCTGCTTGGCTCACACGCTATGCATCACGGGCCTCTCATGGTGGTGGTGGTGGTGGTAGGAATCGCCGTTCTGGGGGAGGTCGCTTTGGTGGGCGTGATTTTAGGAGGGACAGCTCGTATAACCGGGGTCAGGATTACTACGGCGGAGCCAATAGTAGTGGGTACGGGGTTCCTGGTGGTTATGGCGGGGGTTACGGTCAGGGAGTGACCAGCGCATGGGACTAGTCCTCATGCAATGTACTTGAAATACTCTGATTTTCACTCCTTAGTATATAATGGAATTTTTCGTGGCATTTTTCTTCAGGCTGTTTTTCCCCAATATTATATTCTTGTGTGTTCTTAAGAACTAGGGGTTTTGTTTGAAGAAATTACTAGTTTAGTAGAAGTGCAATAGTAACAGAAAGATAAGTCACTAACTTTGTAAAAAAAAAAAAAAAAGTCAACAACATTGGTCATTGACATAGCAGAAATGTTGCAGTTTTTGAAGTTATTAGGTTTCACATTTGTTTAGATTCAAAATTACGTTTATTTTTTTATTAGTCTTTTCTTTTAATTATGGTATATTGTCCTTGTTAATGAGCAAGATGAACAAAACCTAGAAGATGATACAATGATGTGTATTTCTTACTTAGTCTTTGCAGCTTCAGTGGAACCAAAAAACTAGAAAGCAAAAAGGGCGAAGGAAGAAATCATTGCACAATAATTATGGCGTTGAAAGTTGAAACCATACCTAAGTATTGATGAGCAGAATCTTATTATTATTATCATTATTATTATTATTATTCAGAGAAAAGATGGTGTGACAAGGAAATAACACCAAAATCAATCCATTCACAACCAACCCTTTTTGTCGAAATGGTAAAATTTGCAAGACTCGACAACAAAAGAACTGGTGGACCTACCAGCAGAAAATAGACTAGTAATTACTTGGCCAACCTTTAGAATTTAAAGTACATAACATTATTTTAGTGATACAGAATGAGCCTTAAACTAAATTACATTTAGCAGCAAAATCAACAAACAGCGACCGACCAGCAATGCTTGCAAAAAGCAAACCGTAAATCGATTTGTCAATCTATGGGAATTCTCCCACGAGCCGAAGAAGCAATGTCCCTCGATCATTATCAAAGTCGCTAGCTGTGGCTGTGATCTTTTTCCGTCCCGAGCCAGAGCCAAACGCTAGTCTTCTCATCCAATAAATAAATCAATTTAGAATCCATGGCTCTCAATTCATACTTGATCAAGTGAACAAACTCATATCACTTTTAAGTTTCTAAAAAGTATTCTTAGCTGGGAAGTTGGTACTTTCCGCTTTCAACTGTATAAAAAAATAAACTGTTCTTGGTATTCTGGTACAAATGCTAATCTTCTTCACCACACCCTTTCAACTCCAAAATTACCATCAAGTACTTGAATTTCTTCTATCGACCCTATAAACAAAAATGTTCTTGTTTTGCGGACACAAATTACACTAATCTTCATCAGAAGAGTCTTCTGAATCCGAAAAATCCTCCGAGCACTCGTCATCGATCTCAACCTCCTCCTCTTCCTCTTCCTCTTCCTCTTCCTCTTCCTCTTCATCCTCTCCTTCTTCGCCTTCACTCAACGCACCGCCAAGCATCTCCTCTTTCGGTATCAAGCCCTCGCCTTTACCTCGAAAAGCAAGCCCCGTCCTCATCACATAATAAAACTTATCCCGAACCTTCGTCAACGGATGCGGATCCACCAATTTCCCCCTATGGTACCCCTCCCTGAGGGCCACCGTCGTCGTCTTGCACTTCAGCGATAGGTAGAAAATCCCGGGGTACCTCGTGAACAGCCTCGTAAACTTATGAGGAAGGTTGAACTCCTCTCTCAACCCCCTAATGTAGTTCCTCTTGGTCTTCTTGTGGAGCGTCAAGCTCAACACCTCGTGCAAAACCCCGACCACCCGCTTCTCCATCAAATCGCTCTCGGGGGCAATGTGCCTCGAGTCCTCGTAAGGTGAGGTATAGGGGAGCTTGTGGAACTCCTCCATCCACGCCCTCACCTTCTTCTGCGCCCCGTAACCCCGCGGGAAGCTCATCGGGAACGCCAGCCCCCTCGCTCCCCGCTCGAAACTCCGATACTCTCCGCCGGCTCCGACGCTCTCCTCGTTGCTCCTCTGCAATGCCGAGGCCGCAAACTCCTCCCGCCACTGCACAAGCTTCAAGCAACTCACCCCATTCGCCGCCTTCACGAACCTAAACCAATCCGGGAACTTGGGAACGAGCACTCTCTCGAAATTATCAGGCAAACCCATATCCCATTTCAACGCAAACAAAGCCCTGTAAGATAAAGTCCTAGTCTTGGCCATCATAAGCAATCTACAGAGCCTCTCAACAGTGTCGCTCTCGTTCTCTTCGTGAACCCTCTGCTCTAAGGAGACCAGAGCCTGGGCGGTCTCGGTCAAGCCGAAGCAAGGCAAGCTCGCGTACCTGGAGTGAGGGAATTCGTGGAAGATGGTTGGGAATCGGCGCATGAATCGGAGCACGGGCACGGTGAGGCCGAGGGGCTTCTGCCAGTCGGCGACGGACCTCGCCGTGAGGAAGCCGGTGGGCGAGCGCTTGATGGCGTCCTTGAGGAGCGACGCGGCTTTGAGGTCGGTGTCGCGGTCGATGATGTGGTCGAGGCCTCGGTTCTTGACCCATTTCAGGCGGACCTTGGCGATGCCTCGCCATTGCCGGAGCTGGGCACGAAGGTCTGTGGG
The DNA here is from genome assembly GCA_018132145.1 of Boehmeria nivea var. tenacissima. Taxonomy (NCBI): domain Eukaryota; kingdom Viridiplantae; phylum Streptophyta; class Magnoliopsida; order Rosales; family Urticaceae; genus Boehmeria; species Boehmeria nivea. The sequence continues at coordinate 11,925,278 of CM030884.1, read as the reverse complement.
TATCGGGGTTTTGAGTGCGAATGGGTTTGCTCTCATTTTTTGAGGTCTATGGCTAAAACCCTAGGAGAAGAGAGGGTTTTGGTTTTTGGACGCCATTGTTATTTGTTAAAGCTCTCTGTTAGGGAATGGAATAAAGACGACGTGTCGTTTTTGTGGTCTCTGAATGTCACGTGGTGTTATTACTCTGGACGACGGCGACGTGTCGTTTTTGTGCTCTCTGTAGCGGCGTGTCGTTTATTGTACTTTTCGAGACCAGTGTGGAGTGTGGACGACGGGTTTGGGGAGATTGTAACGACTTGTCGTTTTTCTACTCTCTGAAGACTGGAAGCTGTAGCGACGAGTCGTTTCGCTCTCGGTGAACGACAGAGTCTTTTAAGAACCAACAAAGATATCGAGCTTAAAAAGATTGTACCGACGAGTCGTCTTCGCAGTCTCTGAACGACATTTTTATTTCAAAGCCAGTAGGGATGACGAGACTGGAAGCTGAAGCTACGTGTCGTTTTCGCACTCTCGACGAACAGAGTGTTTTCATAACCAAATACCAGTAAGGATAACGAATTCGGATGCTTATGGCGACGTGTCGTTTTTACACTCTTCTGAACGACAGAGTTTTTTTCATAACCACTAATCCAATATAGTTTGGATTTTGGAAGACCGTATGGGCGTGTCGTTTTTGTAAATTCTGAACGACAAATTTTTTTTGTTAGAACCACTAGGACGTTGCGAGCTTGAAAGGCTGTAGAGGCATGTCGTTTTGGTACTCTCCAGGGACATAAATTCATTAGAACAGACTTTGTCATTTAATATTGGATGATAAATTATATAAATGTGTTTCACGCTTGAACGATAGTTAGGAAAAGGCAATGAGGAAATTTTTAAACGACAACTGTGTTTTTCTTTCGTTTTACCAAATAAACGACATAAAAATCTGGATATATAAATTACACATCGTCTTGCTAACATGTGTACGTACATGCGTCATTATCTTTTTACTTTCTTAAGTAAATATCTATTTTGACAAGTTATTAACTTTCTACTTTATTTTTATAAATCACATGTCCAAAATTGTTGACAACTTAATAAATTTGTTATGGTATGATATTGATTCACCTTGATAAATAAATGTGAACTTTTGAAATAAATTTATGAATATCATCTCAAATAAGGTAAAAAGTTAAGGGTGAAATACGAAAATAATCAAAATTTACACAATAATAAGAATAAATACTTAAATTTTTGAAGTGATTGAGTAACTAGCCAATTCACTAATAACTTGTGCATATTTTTTGTCACTAAATCAATTAATACTAGCTATCACTATGTAAGTAATTAAATCATTTTGTATTTTATTATATTCTTTAAAAGATTGGCGATTTATTTAAACTAGGTGTTAGCAATTGGGTATTTACTATAATTTTCCTAAAGTTAATATCCCCTTAAAGACATAATTATATAAATAACCTTTTTTTGTAAGTTGTTATAAGAAAATAACAAATGTTTTTACTAATTAAGTTAATAGTCATTTTCTCAACTGCATAATGTCGTAATGCTACCTTTATAACCTCAATGACTAGTTTCTTAATATTTGAAATGTTGATAATTTTCTTAAAAGATAAAATAAAAAAATGGTCAAATACCTAACTTGTCGAGTTTTGACAAGCTACCTTTTAAGTTTTGTTTATTTTAATAATTTTCAAACACCATTATGTCCAATTCGTTAAAAATCTTTAAGTTTTGTTTATCATAGTAATTTGTATACTCCATTATGTCTAATTCTTAAAAAAATTGATCATTTGTTAACAAAGATTTTTTTTTTTTTCAAATTTGACCATTCTAACAACCCAATAAAGCAACCAAAAAGCTCAAACTAGAATTGGTAGGGTGCGCCAGGCCCATGCAAAAGTGCAACGCTAGGGCGACGCTCGAGAGCCCCAATAGCAAGCTATTGTGCGGGCACTCCCCTCAAAAAATTAATTTAATATCATGTGAGCCATTGGCCCACGTATCAGATATTAAACTGATAAGAACAGATACTACACTTGATCTTAGCCAAAAGGCCGAGAAAGGTATGATTTGTATAGACATCAAGCATGCTTTTTGTACCCACCTTTGCTTGGTTCACTCTTTCATATTTAGCCGATGTGGGACAGTTCGTTTCATTCTAATTTAATTTCTATGTACTAGAGCTTTCATGGTAATGCGAATAAACATCAAACTATAAAATATAGCACAAAGTTCAAACCAAGGATTAATTAACTCCTTAATTACTTTATGCGCCTCAAGCAAAGTAAAGCTAAATAATGTTTTAAAACAATAAAACGATCACAGTAGACAGTTGCTATATCTACCTACTGATCCACAAGGCTTCAACACTAGAAGTTTCCCTATCTGAATTCAGATGAGAGAAAATTTCCTAGCTTCACTTTTATCTGATTGCCATTGAGAAAAAAATGAGGGATGAAAAAATAATGAATAAGAAGGACCATATATAAAGGAAATGAAAGTTTATATATTACCTTATGAACTAACAAGGCACCATCCCTCGAGTTAAGCGGATCTTATAAAATTGTTTACTTTTCTTTGTACTTAACTTTCTTTTTTTCTTTTTCCTAATTTTATAACATTATCATGCATTGCTAAACACAATCCGACCCCGGCGCAAACATTCATTGGGCTGATTAGGCTAACCCGATTATGGGGTGGCTTGATTGGGGCAAAAGTTTGGGTTAGAGTGTCGGGTTGTTTGCGAGTGTCCTGTATGCTCATTCTTAAGAACCATTAGTGCCAGTATTACTCTAAATCAAAATCACCTATTATGACATAAACAAAAATTATTTTTCATATTTAGCCATAACAACACAACAAAAAGCTCAAACTAGAATTATTGGGGTGCACCAAGCCTGTGCAATAGTGCAACGCAAAGGCGACGCTCGAGAGCCCGAATAGCAAGCTATTAGGGTGGGCACTCCCCCTCAAAAAATTAATTTAATATCATGTGAGTCATTGACCCACGTATCAGATATTAAACTGATAAGAACAGATACTACACTTGATCTTAGCCAAAAGGCCGAGAAAGGTATGATAAGTATTGAGATCAAGCATGCTTTTTGTAGCCACCTTTGCTTGGTTCACTCTTTCATATTTGGCCGATGTGGGACAGTTCATTGCATTGTAGTACAAAGTTCAAAACCAAAGATTAATTAACTCCTTATTTAATTACTCTGTGCCTCAAGCAACGCAATTCTATATAATCTGAAAATTTAAACAAATAAAACAATCACAGTACACAGTCAACTAAACCCACTACTGATCCACAAAGCTTCAACACTGGAAATTTCCCATCTGAGTTCAATAGAGAGACTAAGTAGCTTCATTTTTGGACTTTGGCCGATATCCGATTGCCATTAAAAAAAAAAAAAGTGAGGGAGAAGAAATAATGAATAAGAAGGACCATATAGAAGAAAATAAAAATATTTATTACCTAATTATGAACTAACAAAATCCATCTTTCGAGATGAGTGGCTCTTATTATAAGAGTGAGAAAGAGAATACAATAATCTGCTAATGAATCTAGCATGCTTAATACTTATAAAATTGTTTATTCTTCTTTTTCCTTTTCCTTATATGTTTTGACAATTTCATGTACATAACTTTTTTTTCCTCCTAATTCTATAAAATTATCCCATATACATTGTTAAATATTACACATTACAAAACCTATTAACACAATTAAAAAAGGCATGAAAGTATTTTAAATTTTAAGATTACTAAACCTCCAAAACATGATGCATGCATACTGTAAAAAAAAAAAAAAAAAGGCATGAAAGTGTTTGAAATTTTAAGATTGTTTGAATATGTATATATATATATATATATATATATTACTCTACAACATCTTCGGGTTGCATTTGTCTTGAAAGATTTTGAGAATGTCTCTTTTTTTACACATTAATAATCTATATCCATTATATATTGTACTTTTTATTTATGCCCTAAATATTATACTACAAACAGATATTAGAAACAAAGAAGCACGGACACAAATTATTAAGTGATACTTGAAATGACCTTATTTTGCAATTCTCCCGTTTGTTGTTTTCTTGATATCAAGTTGAACTAACAATCCGACCTCGACCCGACCCGAAAATTCATTGGACTGATTAGGCTAACCCAATTATTGAGTGGGTTGATTGGGTTCAAGTTGTTGAGGCAAAATTTTGGGTTAGATCGCTCGGGTTGTTTGGCCATCGGGTCAGCCCCTCCGTGACCCGCCCCTCCGCCTCTTCGCGCGTTATCCCCTCTGCCCACCTCTGCCTCTCCGCCCGCCTCTGTCCTTCTGGCCTCAGCCCCTCCGCCTCCGCCTCCGCCCACCTCCATCTCGCCGTGCCTCTGCCCCTTCGGCCTCCGCCCGCCTCACCTCTCTGTTGTTTGTTGTTGGAATTTTGGTTGTTTTGTACATATGTTGATTTTGGTTTGTATTCTGTTATCATTGCTCTATATTTGTTTTTTTTTTTTTTTTGGTGTTGCGACATGGTGGGGCTTGCTCGTTCGGAGATGCTTGGCAACGCCAACGTGGATTTGGTCGGAGTATATGGCCGGCGTGGGTTTGGTTGGATATGCTCATTTGGAGATTCTTTTTTTTTTCCCTAATTATTTTTTTCTCTAATGGATTAATTTATATTTTTAATTGGTATATTTTTGTTTTTAGCAAAGGGTATTTTGACCATTTTAGAAAAAAAAATTGAAATTAGTCAACGCAAAAGTATAATTTTGTACACATTTGAACAATTGAAGGATTGTTTTAGAATTTACAAAAACATAAAGACAAAAGTAGAATTTCGACCAAACTCAGGGATTTTTTAGGAATTTTGTCTTTAAAAAAATAGAGTTTTAGTCACATGTAATTGCAAATTAAAATATTCCAACTAATGACACTTATAGTCACAACATATAATATATGTTATTATCTTTAGTTATAATAAATTTTTTAATCATGATTTTTTGTGACGGCAAAATTTTTATGATTTTAGCTATAAGTTTTTTTGTTTTATTTTTATTTATTTTACCCTTTGTTTGGTAGTGTGGAAAAGTGAGGGAGAGAAAGAGGGGAATAGAAAATATGAGAAAAATATGAAATTTGTTTGGTTGGTAAAAGTGAAAAATAGAGGGAAAGAAAACAATTAGGAGAGAAAATTTGATTGCGTGCCCTATGTAATTGTAATTTGGGTCAGTTAAGTAATTAGTCATTTTTAAGGTAAAGTTTGAAGGATTTAGCCATAATTTCACGAAATTAGGGATTTAGCCATAACGTGTAATATTTTTTGTAACATGTAACATAAAATGTTATACTTTTACACGTATATATGTTTTATGTAACAAAAAATATTACATTTTATAGCTAAATCCCTAATTTCATGAAACTATGACTAAATCCTAAAAAATTACCCAAAAGTTTGGTTAAATGCCTAAAAAACTCTTGTAATTTTTAAAGAGTATATATTTACGGGATAGATAAGTAATTTTAATGCACAATATTTTTATAATTCTAATTTTACTTTTCATACTAAACAAACAAAGAAAATAAATTTTTTCTCGTTTTTCAGTAGATTACCACTAAGCTAATCAAGAACATTCGTTGTAAAGAAATAGTATAGACAAAGATATTGGAAAAAGGAATAATTCCTTATATTATTCTTAACCGGGTAGACAAGATAAATATTAGATACCCTTCACATTACACAGATAATAGGTTTTATAATATAGTGATTGGTGAAACTTCACTTAGGTTATTAGAATCGCTTTAATTTCCCTTGTAAAGATGCCCATTCAACATTAATTAATATAGTTTATTAGGCAAATCTACCTAAGAGTCTAAGGCATATGATGCTGGTCTCTTCCCACACGCAAAATTAAAGATAGTGCAGCATTGGAAACAAATAAAATATCAACTAAAAGTTGAAAAGTGGCATAGAATTTTAATGTTGTGCAGTCCACCAGATTAGATTATCTCAGATAATTCAGATTATTTAATGTTTAGCTAGCATCTCCTTTTCTTTATTCAAATTAAAGACTGAAAAAGAAAAGTTGCGTCTTCCTTTTCCCTTTGTTGGGATACATAAGTATATTAAGAATTTGACTAAAGAGCAAGACATATACAAGAGAAAAGTGAAAATGAAAAAAAAAAAAAAAAAGATTGGATTTCCTAAATCATTGTATTCCATAATGGAAATCTCAACGGCCAAAATAAAGAAAGACCTATTTGATAACGCTAATGAGGGAAAATGGGAAAAGGTCGTAGAAATTTACGAGAAAGATCGCAGAGCTCACAAGGCCAAGATCACGAAATCGGGGTCGACAAATAGCTGGTATGCGTTCGCAATAAGGACGGCGAGACCCCGACCTCTTCTTTCGCTCATACTTTCTTTTTCTTATATTTTTCTCTCTTCTTTTACTCATACTTTCTTTCTCTTATATATATATATATATATATATATTTTCATCTATCTTTCTTTTCCTCGTACCAAATCAAAGTGTTATTCATAATTTTTGCTATGACTAAAAGTGAAGCTTTTCTTACTTTTTATTTTATTTTATTTTTATTTTTTTACAGAAGTGCTTCAGCCATTTCCTCTTCATGTTGATTGATCATGCTCAAATTGTGCAATAGTTAAGCGATCGTTGGTAGTACAACAGAAACAGAATTGTCTCCACGAGGAGGTGAAATTAAGACAATCAAAAGACTCAAAACAAACTTCAAGAGGTAAAACTAAAACTTAAAAATAAGAAGATTGAAAATTATGAGAATTAATTAATATAAAAGAAAATGAATAAAATTTAATAGACAATCAATGAGAAAAATTAACAAAGCTTCGGGAGTCACTCAATTGCCTCGCTTCACTGACACTAATTTCATTTCTAATTTATTACTCAATTACAAATTTCACATCCCAAACAAGCAATCGAAAAATATCTCATTAAGAACTAAAATTAAACACTTGTATTTTATAATGAAAAAGTTCTTTCAATTAAACTAAATCGACGATATATATCAAATTGATCATAACGCAGTAAAGGACTAATCAAATAAAATAAACATTCAATTACTTATTCTATAAGCATTTCTAAATCGACAATATATCAATTTGACAATGTTGCAGCAAAAGAACAACTCACAAAAATAAACAAATTAATGAAATTAATATTCTCTAAAATCACATAAATCAAGCATGACTAAATTTATATGAAAAATAAAAGAACATAATTTTTCACAAAATAAATATGAACCTAATTCGTAATAAAAATCTAACCTTTAAGCACATAGTTTAGAATTAAAATTGAGACGGTGAAGCTACACGATTGAGTTCATCCCTAGCCTTGTTAGGAACTTAGCTAAGCCTCCAATACATTCAAATTCTACGAGCAAAATATGAAAAATAAATTATCTATTATTTATAAAATCAAACACCTTTATTTATAGTGTTTAGGAGTGGCTGGTAAAAGGAAAACTAAGAGAAAAAAGAATACAAAAATAAGGTAATTAACTAATTAATTTTTGGAGATATTTTGGCAATTAAATGGGTAAATTCAGAGTTTGAGCTTGATTTCCACGCTGAGAAAATTTGACTCGAAATGGCCACGTGTCGAAATGCGATTCGCGGCTTTAAGGTTGACCAGACACGTGAAGCGCGGAGAGTGGCCGAGATTTTGCTGTAGGTGTCTGAAAAAAGGGGCAGCTGGGAGAACATCGGGGCCTACTAGCGCACTAATGCGTGCGTTGGATGAGCACCTCACGCGTGTGGAAAAGGGAAGGCAGAGCCTCTGCTCGTGTAGTGCACATTCGTGCGTGGTGATTGGGTCGCATGTTGGATGTGGCCCTCCTTGTCGGCTGAGTGGGCGTATGGCTGATTCTTTTGGCCTCTTTTTGTGTTCTTTTTGGTACTTTGGCCAAATTTATTATATTTTCAATCCTGAAAACAAAATTAAACCCAAATTAAACATGAATTAAATTATAATAAACTAAAATAAATATTTTTCAATAACAATTATATTCACTAAAAATCATGAAAATATTCATTTTTATTTAAAATAATTCTAATAAATATACACAATTAAGCACTTTGAAAGCACATTTTCGTGCACTTATCATTGACAATCGATGTCACTACCACTAGCTGAAAAACTAGAAAGCTGCGAATACACCTTCTTAACGTGGTAAATCAACACTTTGTAATTAGGATGAAAACCGTTATCTATAATATGAGCATTGACCATGCTCAACTTCTCCCACGAACGGTTCAAATATTTTTTACACAGATACCTTATTAACTCGTTTGAATTGAGGTGACGGCTTGTGAGGTTTATGACATCTTCAATGCCGTACTAATACTCATCAGACAAACGATTCTTCAACTTGGCATAACTTTTGTCAATCGACATTGAGCTTGAGAGTTAAGGAAAACACTTATATTTTAGATCACATTATTCTCATCCTTATAATAACATGGACATTTGATAATTAGTTCATGAAATTTGTTTTTTGTATATTCATTAAAATTTATATTTCAAATATTATTTATTATTACTTATAATTTTTAACAAAAATAAAATGTATAATCATTTTGCAATTCTTTTTTATTTTGTAATAAATATTGATTACCAATATTATAAAAAAAAAAAAACGGCTCATTTATGCCATTTTCGTTATTAATTTTCCTTTTCCTACTAAGTATGTCGTTTTACAGCATCTTTGCTGTCATTTTTTAAAAGTACTGTCGTTTTCTCAATTTAATACCATTTTTAGATTGTTGTCGTTTTTTCCAATTTACTATCGTTTTATGTTATTATTGTTGTTTTTCAGAAATATAGTCATTTCCTCGTTTTGTTGTCATTCCAGTTTTGTGCCCTTTTTCAGACAATTGTCATTTCCAGATTATTGTCGTTTTCATGCTTTGAACAAAAAAATAAACCGAACTTCTAACATTTTTCTTACAATACAAAATATCAACATTCAAGCACAATTAAACCAATAATATCAACAAACTAACAAATAACACCATAAACTTTACAATCTAACAATATCAATACATCTATAATAAATTAATAACTATTTTGCAATTAAAACATCTAATTTAACAAATTTATAACATAAATTTTCATAGCATATTCACTAAAATTAATAATAACATTTTCAACAACACTTTAACAATGCCTAAACTAAATTTTAACTAATAATACCAACACATACAAAATATAACAATATTAGTTTACAAATATCACAATATTAATACAAAATTTCACATATAGGAAGTAAAAAAAATTGAAAAAAAAAAAAACACAAACCTTTCAAATAGTTAAACGAGTAACAATATGGAGTAGGCGGTGGAATCCCGTGGATGGTGGTAGAAGGCTGCGGACGGCAGCCGGAGTACGCGACAACGGTGGCCGGAGTATAAATCTCTTGAAAAAAAAAACACGTCAAATGTAGTTAATGAAGTTAGAATCAATATATATATATATATATATATATATATATGGGATTTATAGCTAAATGGCCTAATTTTCGAACCTATTTAAAAAAATGTCCATAATTTTTTAAAATTAAGTGAATGACCCGTTCTTGGTAATGAGACAAAATACTATAATAGGCGGATGAAATACCAGCTATTTTTAGCTTGAATTTTGTCTATTTACCATAGTAATTTATCTTTTTACCCAAAGTTTTTGTGGGAGTATATCGATTATTCACCATAGTAAGTAGACAAAATTCAAGCTTAAAATTGATGATATTTCATCCGCTTACCTTAGTATTTTGTCTACTTACCAAGAACATGACATTCACTAATTTTAAAAAGTTGTGGACATTTTTTTTAAATATGATCTAAAAGATAGACTACCAACCAAAATTTTTCTATATTTATATATATAAGACAAATGAGAAAATTAAGATTTGGAAGAGAATGATGAGCAAATGAGGATTAGGGAACAAAAAAGGAAAAATAAAATAAAAAAGGAATGTCGACAGCGGTTTATCGGCTGAAGACAGCGAAGAATGGCATGACACTGACGGAGGACAGCGGCGGCGGAGTTGTGGTCAATTTTGGGCAGAGAGAAGAGATAAAATTGGAGGGAAAGAGGAAGAGAAATGAAGAAGAAGAAACTCGCATGGGTATTAAATAAAATAATCAGCTACCACAAGGTAATATCGGCGACCACATATTAAAGCAATCTGCACGAACAGTCGCATTTATTCGGCATTAATGCTATTTTAATATTAAAGTAGTCACTAAAAATTTTAAAAATCCCGCCATGAATATTGGCTCGATATGTTTTCCGGACAAAGCGAGAACGTTCCCGCATCTAATATCGGTGACCACTTTATGGTTTCTGACATGTTTTGCTAAGGAGGGAAAAATTTGTGCGTAGATTGTAGGCGTTAATTCTAATTAGCGATCATATTGTTGTCGCTATAATGTATTATCAGAGACCACTATAAGTTTCATTTTTAAAAAGGTTTGCAATCACCATTTATTATCAGCTAACTCTTTGCGGTCAGTGTGTCGGCAACCACATAATGTGGTCGCCGAAAGGCCTAATTCTTGTAGTGTTATAATTGGCCATCAAAATTCGTTTTGAAGAATTAGTGAAGGCAAGCATATTAGAAAAAGAAATTCCCTACAATATTCTTAATTGGGTAGACAATATGGATATTAGATACCCTACACTACACAGATAGTAGGTTTTATAATATAGTGAAAATGTTTGGCTAGCATCTCCTTTTCTTTATTCAAATTAAAGACTGAAAAAGAAAAGTTGCGTCTTCCTTTTCAATTGGTTCGGGAAATGATTAAAAAACACGACTTGTCCTATGTGTCTCAAGAATAAATTTTGTACAGATCTATGGATTCATATATAAGTATACCAAGAATTTAACTCATCAAGAGCAAGACATATACAAGAAAAAAAGTGAGAGCGAGAGAGAAAAAAAAAAAAAAAAGGATTGGATTTCTCAAATCATTGTATTGATCCATAATGGAAATCTCAATGGCCAATATAGAAAAAGACCTGTTTGACAACGCTAACAAGGGAAAATGGGAAAAGGTCATGGAAATTTACGAGAAAGATCGTAGAGCTCACAAGGCGAAGATCACGAAATCGGGGCGAACGGCACTCCACTTGGCGATTTGCATGGGCCCCAAAGAAGTCGTCAAGAGATTGGTCGAGTTGATCCTGAGTGCGGGCGGCGACGATGATGATCACGCCAAACAAGTGATGAGGATGAAAAGCGACAAGGGACACACGCCTCTCCACCTTGCGGCCGCGGCTGGCAGCGTCGAGCTGTGCGAATGCATCGTCGGGGTCGACAAATCGTTGGTGCGCGTTCGCAACAAGGACGGCGAGACCCCAATCTTCAGAGCGGTTCACTACGCTCGCAACAAGACTTTCTTCTTCTTGTATTCCGTCTTGCTTGACGATGCCCTAGATGTCCAAGAGCGTTATTCTTGTTGCAAAAGAGACGATGGTCGAACTATTTTGCACCATGCTATCATCGGCGAAAACTTCAGTGAGTTATAAAATAAAAAAAATAAAAAAATAGCGTTTACGTTACATTGTTTAGAACGGGAAAAAAAAAAGTACTTTGCAATATTCTTGGGGAAAATTATCAACTCAGAGCTTAGGAGGACAAAATTAACCCTTTGTTTCATTCAACCATTAAAATAGTTTTTAAGTTTCTCAGTCTCATAATATACTTATATCTTAATTCATTATCTTGATAAATTAAAAAATTCAACAACTATTTAAATAATCACATGTAAATGGTTGTTCCAAACAAAGAGTAAAGAAAAAAAAAAGGGAAAGAAAAGACCATTTTCTCACTTTAAGGTTCGTGGCGTATTAACAGGGTTTTAAATTTAGATTTCTCGTAAATGATTTGTCATTTGTTTTTTAATCTCTTTTATGCTTAATTGTCTTTTCATTTTTATTTATAGACTTGTTCTTAGAGTTGTTGTTGCTACTATTTCTGTTTCATTTTCATTTTATATCATTCAATAAAGTCGAGTTTGTATAGCCCTCAATGAGTAACCTAAGAAGTTATAATTTGTAGTTGCTGTTTATCAATATATATTAAATTGTGCAGATTTGGCGTTAATGATAATTCATTTGAACAAAGACTTTGTTAATGATGCTGATAATGAAGGAGAGTACCCTCTTCATGCTTTGGCAAGAAAGCCCGCTGCCTTTGAAAGTGGGATTTACCATCGAGGATTAGAGAAGATAATTTATAGAAGTAAGTACACATTATATATCTAAAATACCATGCAATTAGTTTGATTATATTAATTAATTTGTAGTTTCTGAAAAGCTCATAATCAATAATGAAACACCAAAATGGAATTTATTAATTTGTAATCAGATTTTTATGCTTGTTTGAGTAATAATATTATTGGGAAGAGCTTCATATAAGCATTAAATGTTTACAGCTGTATGTTTATGTTTGTTTGTTTTTTTCGATTTCTATAGGCATATGGAATAAAAAAGATAATTTAAACTGCTTGGACCTACCACATTTCAAAAGTTCTAAGTGACTATCGTACGGACGTGGTAGAGAGAAATATAGAGCATTGTTCGAAAAAATAAAACTAATAAAATATGTTAATTTCTTATTTATTTTTTTTTAAGGAATAGCTCGAAGCATGATCTAAGATTTAATGAAATTTTGTACTTCCATTTTTTTTAGCACAGCTTTGGATACAAAGATCTCTACATGGTTTTTTTAGTCACAAACATTTCAAATTTCTATAGACTAATTATTGAAAAGTGGATGACATATAAATAGTTTTTTTTTTTTTCGGCTCGAGACCAAAATCAATTTTTGTTTTCCCTCTTACATTATAGGAATCAAACTAAAAAACCTGTAGCTGTAAACATTGGCTACTTACGGTCTAAGCTACACCCGGCCCTAGAGCACATATAAATAGTTTAATTGTGTAAATTTTGTATTATAAAAATAATGTGGAATTTTCTTTCTTAAAAGGACTAATTTTATGATTGCTCCCTGAACTTTGGGGTCAGTTTCACTATACCCCAAAAAAATTAAGATATGATCTTTTGCATATAAAATATGAATTTAACTACAAATTTTGTATATAAATATTATCAAAATATAACTACCCCATAATAATTTAAAGATTATTAAACAATAATTTCAACATTTTTTTAACCTCAAAGCACCTTAAAACACGAATTTAAGGCATTTTCCGTTAAATATTTGACGGATGGAGCATTTTTATGAAATTTCAAAGATAAAAAGGAACGGATCTAACATTATAAAATTTAGGGGGCACATTAAAACTGACCCCAAAGTTCAAGGGGCAAACGTAAAATTAGTCTTTCTTAAAACGGCATAAATCAAATTTATCGATTGCGTTAATCATATTTTTCTACATACTAAAAAAATGTAAAATTATATTACATTTCAATATTATTAGTTATATATTATTTCCTTTTTTCATATGGTGCGTTATTTATGGTTTTCCCTCTAGGATTGATCTTTCTATTTGCAACCCCCAATATTATATGATTATATAGGTCGGACTATATATTTTATTTAACTTGACTTCCTAAATACATTGTTCCTTAATTATCTCTCTCTATAATATTATTTGGAAGGTATTAATGTAAAAGAGCTCAACAAAGAAGAATTGGAAAGACTGTATTTCATAAAACGACAGGAAAATAAAGAGAATCCCAATCCTCCAAAAGGCTGCTTAACTCTCCTAAGGGATGCCATTCGAGTTGGTAAATAACATTTATTTACTGGTTATGTTAATTTACAAACACACACACACATATATATATATATATATATATTTTTTTTTTTTTGAAGAACTTTATAATTTTAGTTATAGCTGGTGATTAGTAGAATTTTTTAATATATTTACTGTTTACTCTCCTTTTTATGTGAAAAATAGAGAATAAAATATAGAAGATATATATTCATAACTTTTAAGCACTCCCAAAATTTAAGGTAGTAGGTCTAAGGAGAACTCAAATCCTCTATCCGGCCTTTTTTTTTTTTAATTTCTTTATCACTTTATAAATTCGTCTAATAACAACTCATTATTTTATTCTTTAACTTTACATATCATTTAAAATAAATTAATGATGCTGATTAAAGGATGCTGATTAAGTTTCATATATTCTAAGATTTATTAACACTAACGCTCTTAAAAAAAAAAAAAAAAAGAAAGAAAAAACATCTAACACATAGCGTCTATGTGGTTTTCAAATTAACAAAGGTGAATTGTGTGACAAAATTAATCGGACGGTTAAACTTGAATATTATTTGAAATTCAAATTATGCTAAAAGTCCAACAATATTTAAGCGGGAGAGTAATATCTGATGAATCTGCTTGTCATATGTATTATATGTATTATATTAATTATGATGTAATATGATGTTTTTCATTTAATATATATATATATATATATATTGCTAGAGCCTAGAAGCTATATGTATTATATTAATTATGAAGAGTGATATTTATCGTGGTACCCATCTTCAGTGACTGGTAGAGAACACCAAAACAATGAATGCTTAAACGCTGCTGATATAGAGCGCCATGGAAAACATATATGTAAGTCATATATAAGTCAGTAATTTTTTGCCAGCTATATATCCTCATATAATACATGAGCTACTTATACTTTGATCTCTTCATATATAAGTCATATATATGAGTTAACAGATAACATCAAGGGGTTAATTACTAAAGTTATTAGTAATAACATATTTACAGTATCCTTAAGAGATAAAAAAAAAAAAAACAGAGATGAATACATAGTGTCTCCAATGTGTTTTAATTGAAAGTTCACATTTTTCACATTAATTTTTGGCAAGTTAGAAACTTTATCTTTACTTTTTTAAAATAAAAAATGTATTTCTTTTCAATTTTTTATTGATAAAAAATGTCAAATTAATACCTAAACATTTGATTGCACGAAATATCAAATTAATACCTAAACATTTGATTGCGCGGTATACTGTTTGAACGGAATGATAAAATGCAGTCACTTTATAAATTTTTGGGTGAAGTAGGCAAATACCAAGAATTTATATAACAATAAAAATAAATACCCAAACTTTTGAAGTAATTGAGTTTCTAGTCAATTTGTGAATTACTTGCACATGCTTTTGGTAACAAAGTGAATTACCACCACTTAACAATGTGTAAGTAATTCCATCTTTTGGGTAGTTGATTACATTTTTCAAAAAATTGGGTAATAACTTACATTAAGTTTTAAAAATTGGGTATTCACTATAATTTCTCTAAATTTTTTTTACGCGTTTCTAACCCAAGTGTAAAAAAAGAATACTTTTTTGTTAAAGTTAAAAAAAAAAACTCGAGGATAACATTTGTATTATAAAAAAATTATTGAAAAAAAATCTACAACTTTCGTTTCTTTAAGTGAATCACATATTTTTTGTATTTGGGTAAATTAAGTAGGGAAATACCCAAGTTGACACAATAATAAAAATAAATACTTAAATTTTTGAAATAATTGAGTCGTAATTAGTAATTTCGTTAATTACTTGGATATGGTTTTTGCAACTAAGCTAATTACGACCGGCTTCCACTATGCAAGTAATTAAATCACTTGGGTATTTTGTTATATTTTTTAAGAGATTGTGTATTAATTTAAATTAAGTGTTAAAAATTGAGTATTCACTATAATTTTTCTTTCAAAAAATATATTACAGTTCGTTAGTATACCAGCTAAGCTATTTTATTTTAGCTTTTATATTATTGACTTATTATGGTATATATGCTATATATCAACTTAACAGATCTTTCATTTAATTAGTAAAAAAAGTTTAGGACGTTTTTAATATAGTCTAAAAAATATGAGAATTAACATAACTTCTCTTCTTTTTTTTTTTTTTTTTTCCCTCGTTACTTGCTGAATCGCATCAAACCCTACGCTCTCTTCTACACCAAAAAGCTCCTCAAGCCCAAGAGAATCAAGTGTCATCTGATAATTATTCTACCTTGACCAGCTACTTTAAGTGCTTCATCAAGCCTGTAGACAATGCCATGCTGAAAGTTCTTGGATATGGTACGGATAAATATAGCTAAAAATCTATGAAATGTGTTTTTATAAGAATAATTTGATTTTATATTATCTATCTGATTTTTTATTTTATTTTCTTTTTCTCCTATATTTTGGTCTATTCTTTATATTTACTAATCTCCATTCTAAAAAAAAAAAGGTGAGTTAGATAAATAAGGTTATTTTTAAGTGAATTTTTAAATAAGAGATTATTAAACAAAATATTCATTTTTTGAATGATGTTTTGAAAAAAATATATAGCCAACTTTTCATTAATTAAAGAAATAGTCATATTCTAAACTATATAATATTTATGATTTTACTTTTATGCCCCTTTTATGAGCTCATGGTTAATTTCTTAGTTTTTAAAAACCTTGATCATTTTTTTAACATGTACCAAAAATGACCAAATACCGCTTTAAATAAGAGCTAAAGATTCAAGAATTTTAAAATATATATATATATATATATATATAGATAAGTAGTAAGTAATTTATTGCTATTAATTATATTAACTACCTACTAAATTATTGGTTTTTTTAAAGATTATTATAAATTATTTATGTTTAAAATGGAAAATTTTTAAATGACATATTTTAACCCACTATTATTTGTTGTGTTGCACTTTTGAAATTATACCTTATTTTATATTATAAATATGAGTAGAAATTAAAATAGACTTCATGTAGGATAAAAATTATGACCGGTACATCTATATATTAAGTCAATCTTCAAATTATCTCTTTTTAAAATCAAATTTTAAATAAAATGACTACTTATTGTAGTTTCAAGCTATTTGTTACATTTCATCACCATTGGCCAAAATATATTGGTCAAAATGATGTGTCAATTTTATTGAATATACAACAAAACAAATCCATTGATATTAAAGCATATTTTTTTATCCAATAAGTGATTATCACATCATTTGGCCAAATTTAGCATCACTCAAAAATTAATGAGTAAATTTCATATATATCTTTTGTGTTTGGACGAAATTCAAAAACTTTTTTCTAAGTTTGTCAAAATTATAGAACCTCCCTTTATTATTAAATTCGTATCATAATTATACTTTTTGTTGATCAATTGACTGAATTTTTTCTAAAACACCTATAACACCCTCATTGCCACGTGCACTATACTTGACATATAGACTATCCCAATTATAAAATTGTAAAATATAATACCCAAACATAATAAAGTTAATAAGATAAAAAAATAATATATATATATATATATATATATATATATATATAAAACAAAGTTAGAATTTTACTTTTATATGAAAAAATTACCTTTATGCAACAACGAACCAATAAAACAAAAACACAATTAAATCTAAACTAAACAAAAAAGACCAGTCCTTTTCTCTTTTCTCAGTCGCCGGCGTCAATACGGTGTCGTCGGCGAGGCAACAACGATGGGGTTTCTGAAAAGAATAGCATGGTTTCAAGGGTTTGTGAGGGACGACATCACGAGGTTAAGGATGACGACGACGACGACCATCGCCACCACGACGATCCCAATCGGGCCTGGGCCCACTTCAAGGAGGCCGGCCTGCCCCGGAAGGGCTTCAGCGTCCCGGTCCAGGTTGCCGTCGACCGTTCTCACCCAATCTGGTTCTCGCCCCGTTCGATTTCGGTTCTCGCCCCTTTCGGTACTTGATTGATCTTGGATTGAGATTTGATTAGTTCTGATTTCGATGATTATCGATTTTTTGAGGAATTGAATGGCTTTTAGTTCAAATGTATGATATTGAAGAATGTTTTTGCTTGAAGGATTTGTTGCTCTTCTTGAAGAGCAAAAGTAGGGATTTTGTCAGAATTTGATATTCTTGATTAGTTAATTTGGGTATTATCATTTTGGGTTACACCGGCGCTGAAGGAGAATGGGGCGAGCTACAGCGCGAGATCAATGGTTTTTGCTTAAGGTTTGTTGGTTTGGAGAGAGAAGACGTGGGTGTGAATGAAGCTGAGAAAAAAATGGGGTGCTTGATGGTGAAGACGAAGAAATGGAGTTTTTTTTTTTTTTTTCAAAATAGATTTTCAAAAAAAAAAATTGCTAATGAATTTTTCTGGTTATTTGTTTTTGGGTAGATAAGGAGGGTGTTTGGATATTCACATAAAGATAAAGATATATTCTTATTAAAATATTAATATTTTAATCGAGGCAGTTAAGATATTTTGCACATGTTGTTTGACCAATAATCAAGACATGGCATAATTTTGGTATGAGTTAAAAAACTAAGGAGAGGTTTTTGAATTTTGACAAACGCAGGAAAGAATTATGGAATTTTGGCTAAACACAGGAGATACATGCGGAATTTACTCAAAATTAATTGTGAATTGTAAGCACACGCACAGTATAGTTCCCTTATAATCTTCTTACTTTCGATGATCATATGCTTAATCTATTTTGAAAGGAAACGTGAAAATAATGAAGATGAGAATAGAGAAAGAGAAGCATGTACGGGCACTTCAGGTGTTGGACGAACTCCTAAATCATACAACTATGTATAGCAGTGCTGAAAGGCATCTTCTATCCAAAGGCACAAGTCAGACCGATGAGGACCAAAATGAGACAACGTCGGAGGCTCATCGCGATGAAATTTCGGGAGATAACCATGAAGATTTCGGCGAAGATTCGGGCGATGAAGAGTTTGGAGACGATAATCAATCTACAAGTAGCAAGACTGATCAGCATCCAATAAATTCAGGTACGTATATGTACAAACGATGTATTCATCTCTGTAAAAAGTTGCTTATGTATGATCTAATTTATGTGGGCATAAATTTTTTCTCAAATTTATGTGAGCGGATAGCTGATATTTGATAAGCGCGCAATTCAGATAAGAAAAACTCAATAATTTTTATATTTATAAATTTACGGTCTCTTTAGTGGATTTCTTGGAGGAGGACCAACGTTGTTGGGAAGCTTCCGAAAGATGAGACGTGTGTTAACCTTGTTAGGATGTGTTCTTAAAGAGCAGGTTCATTTAAAAAAAAATTTAGTATTTGAATTGGGATTGTAAGAGAAAATATTTGCATCCAGAATTGACCAAAAAAAAAAGCTTTTAACTATCGCAAGAGTATTAAAACATTGTAGAAGCAATGGTTTAGTCAAAATTTTGAATATTTTGTGAAAAAACTTTAGTTAATATATAAGAATAGTTGAATAAAAAATATATATATCGGAATTGCTTATAAGCGACCTCGTAGGGCTATATGTATTCAGCAAAATATTGGTGTAAATATTATATATGACCATTGTGGGCAGGGGAGGAGGAAAGTTCTAAGAATAAAAAGGAGGCGGCCATATTAATCGCCGCAAAATACGGCATTGTGGAAATAGTTGAGAGAATCCTGAAACATTTTCCGGTAGCCATATACGACACGAACACGGATAAGAAAAATGTGCTACTAGTGGCAGTTGAGAACAGGAATTTGGAAGTGTACAAGTTGGTGAAAAACATTATTCCTCAGAAGCATATGGTGGTTCGGAGAGTGGACAAGAACGGCAACACTGTGCTGCATTACGCCGCCATGTATAAAGACGACCAAACCAAGCCTTGGCCTGTCCCTGGCGCTGCCTTGCAAATGCAGTGGGAGATCAAATGGTTTGAGGTAATAAGAGTAATAATATCCAACCATTTTAAGTTTTTTTACTAACTGATCAATTGTGCAAGAGACATAGTGTATCCTTTGAGGTTTTTCCTACTTCATTTTTCAAATGCAGTTTGTAGAGAACAGCGTGCCAACAAGCCTCCTCTTGCGTATGAATGCCAGCAGCCAAACACCGAACGATCTCTTCTCTCATGACCACGCGAGCCTCGTCAAAGCTGGCGGCAGTTGGCTGATAAACACCGCTACATCTTGCTCCGTTGTGGCAACCCTAATTGCGACCGTTGCGTTTGCTACTTCCAACCCAGGAGGCATGGACACGGAGATGGGCGGCCTCCTCGGCTTTGAAGTCTTTGCCATCTCTTCGTTGATCGCTCTCTGCTCCTCCATCACCTCCCTCATCACCTTCCTCGCTATCCTCACCTCGCGCCACCAAGAGAAGGATTTCGGCAAGGACTTGCCGAGGAAAATCCTCCTCGGCTTGACCTCGCTCTTCATCTCCATCGCCTCCATCCTCGTCACGTTTTGCGTCGGTCACTTCCTCGTTTTCAAAAACAAGATCCATAAATACGCCTCGCTTCCTGTTTACGTTGTCACGTTTTTGCCATTGTGCCTCTTCGCCATTGCCCAATTTTCTCTCTACTTTGACATTTTCCGAGCTACATTCAAAAGTCCATTTTGATGTGTAATAATTCTTGTTTGAGAGGCCAAAAACTGAGGGGATGTTTTACTTGATTAAGTTTATATGTACCGTTGAGATTTGGAATCCGTGTATGTGACTTGGGTGTTAAATAATATAATAATATACATGTATCTTGATCGAATATGAGTAAATTGATTTCTTGTATTTCTTTTCTTCTATTCCTAATATATAAATTTGGGCTGAGTTAGAAGAAGAATTATGGAAAGATCAACGTATCAACTAATAATTCCTCATACGCGTACCAACCTTGCGGATCATTTATACACATTTCATATTTGTAAAAGAAATATTGTATATCCCTTCTTTTATCGTTAAGAAGAACACAAAACATCAAAATATTGCACACGAGTGCATTCCCCCGATGGTAACTCAGAATCTCAGATCGTCTAATTAAAAAAAATAAAAAAAAATTACTCACTCTAAATTTCGTGACAAAATAAAAATTTAACAAAATTGTTGTAAAGGGTACTTTTGACCTTAAACTATGTTCATCAAAGCCGGATCAATGACCATATAGCCAAGCCAAACCTGGCAACGGCATTGATGAATGTCGCGTGGCATGATGCAACTGGATACTAGCATGGCCCACTGTCCACGTGACTCGCGTGCCCTCACTATATATAAGCACTTTTGTGACGAGACTTTGCTTTGGTGTGTGTACGGATGTTCTTAGGCAAAGTCACAAGTATAATATTATTATATACGGATTTAAAAACTCATAATAGTATAATATTATTATATACATTAATCCACCACATTGTAGAAAAATTAGCAAGAGAGAGAGAGAGAGTCAGCTACGAATCTCAAAAAAGTTGGTAATCAGTCAATTAAAGAGGGAAAAAAATCCCAGAAACAAAGATTATTTGTGTGATTATTAGGGACTATAAGGTCACATGCTCACCACGTGATTGTTAAGCTGTGTTGTAACTTGTAATGGTGTGATTAGGTGGTTAAGTTGTTTGAAGTTGTTATTAATATAAGCTCAGTTAGTTACAGTTTAGTAACTAATAGAACTGACATGTACACTGATATAAAAACTCTATAATCACGTGTTATCTGAGGTAATAGAAATCATTCTTTGAGATTCATTTTCTCTGTAATTCTTATTCTCTCTTCAAACTCTTATAGTGATGTGCATAAAAATTACCAGATCATTGCTTTGACCAATTACATCAAATGTAGGGTACAATTTGCATGGAATCTAAAAAAAAACTCACAGGCATATATATAGAAAAACATTATAATGTAGCGTAATGACATTAAATTACCTTTTTTACCCTACATTTGTGCTACATTTATCGAACGCACTCAATTTTTAAGTTTCGACGTGTTTGCACCCTAAACTATTTAGTGTAGACAATTTTTCACCCTCCGTCCACTTCTATTTAGATTTCCGTCAGATTGAGTGGCAATTGAGTAATTTTGGAGAAATTAAAAGGGTAAAATGGTGAAAATAGTTGGCGAAAGTGAGAGAAAGTCGTGGTCCATTATTTTGTCTCCCCCAATTCGTGAAATTAGGTCACTCAAAATTCCCTAAACACTAAATCAAGTCCAAATCTCCTTCTCTCCCCAAATTCGCGAACAAGAAGAATCCGAATTGCTTATGACGAAGAAGAATACGATTTACCATATTATGGTATGTAATTTATGCTTCATTTTCACTTCGATTTTGTGTTTTTTTTTCTCTATCAAAGGGCATAACCGAGCTATGGTGTATGGGTATATTCTGTTAGGTTAGAGTTTTGAAGTCAATGGGTGTGGTCTATACCAATATGCCGAGTAGACAAATCTTTTGGTGTCTTGTGCATGCGTTTTTCATGTATAATTTTTGATGTTATTGTCGTCTTGTAGAAAGAATCAACTATTGATAATATTATTTTATTAATCAAGAACAAGTGGTAGGACAGAACGCATATTTTAAAACATTTTCTGTTTAGAAATTTGTAAACACTAATGAATCTTTGTTTGGCTAGAATTTGTACACAGTAATTAAGAAAATGGGGTTTTTTTTAAAAAACAACAATTAACTTAGATTGTGTTTTTATTTGGCGTTGATTGGTTAGAATCAACTTTTTTTTTTTTTTTTTAGCGTTGATTGTGTTTGTATTTGATTTTTCAGATCTAAATTCACTTAGTTTTACTCTACAAATTCATCATGGTGGGAAAATTATGAATGTTGGGAGCCGAAATACATATTGGGGAGGAGATCACTGCTTTGTTGATAATTGTGACTGGGGCAATGTATCAATTATCGAGCTGGATGTACTTATTAAGGAAAACTTTTGTTACTCTGCTGCCCCGATTTATTATTTGAAAGTATGGAATGAAGAAGACCTAGTCTATGTTGAGAAAGACTCTGATTTGTTGAAATATCTACTTATATGCATTAAGAAGTCTAGATTGGTTGAGTTGTATTGTGATCATCCTCTTGGAGAAAAGCTACTAGAGAGTCAAGTTTCTGGTTGTACTCAAGAAGCTTCTGGTCAAGGTTTTTCTATTGAGCAAGTTGATTTAGATGGAGGGGAGGAAGAGATTATGGATAGTGAGTCTAAACAAGATGACAATGATGTGGAGTTTGCAGAACTGCTGCTTTGCTCAAAATTTCCACCCTTGTACGAGCTTGACATTGCAACCAGTAAAAATCAGTGGGAAAAATAGCGTATAATCTTAATAAATAGAAGCTTGGTAGAGAAATGGAGGGAAAAGAGAACAGCATGGCGCCAAAATATGTTTACAACCTAAAGGGCATTCAATGTAATTGAAAAAGTCTGAAAAAGTATGCCACATCAGCATTTCAGACGGAAATCCAAACAGAAGTGGATGGAGGGTGCAGAATTGTCAACGCTAAATAGTTCAAGGTGCAAACATGTCGAAATTAAATAATAGGATGTGTTCGGTAAATGTAGCACAAATATGGAGTGCAAAAAAGTTTTTTTTTTCCTTATAAGTATATATAGATTTAAAAACTCGTAATAGTATAATATTATTATATACATTAATCCACTAAATTGTAGAAAAATTAGCAAGAGAGAGAGAGAGTTAGCTACGATCAATTATTTTGGGAAAAAAGAATCTCAAAAAAGTTGGTGATCAATCAATTAAAGAGGGAAAAAAAATCCCAGAAACAAAGATTATTTGTGTGATGTGCATAAAAAATAACCAGATCATTGCTTTGACCAATTACATCAAATGTAGGGTACAATTTGCTTGGAATCCAACTCACCAAGGGCATATAGGAAAACATTAATATTATTGGGACTATAATGATCAATAGTTCAAATTCCTCCAACACAAGATAATGGTCCAACCCCACACATTTGAATGAAAAGCAAATTAATTAAAGGCCACAAGATCATAAGAATCTGATTAAAGTTGCTTTGTCGTGCTAAATATACATATGAGACACGCTCTTCCATTTTTTTTTATCCTAAAAAATGAAGCGAATAAGAGAAGAATACTATGAAGCACATATTAAATGTAGCTTTTTGGAACCCTTTTGAAAATAGTACATAAAGGTGTGTTCACACCTAGTTGGAAGAATATGGTGATTAGCTAAAGTGATGGAAAATTGGAAATTTAGTTAGAGTGAGAAAAAAATAATATAGATAATGGACGTTAGAAGAAGCTACCAAATGTTATGAAAATTATTAACTTTATCGTTAGGAGTAGCATCATAGACAGAAATAACTAATTGTACTTTTTTCCAAGACTCCCAAATGTTGAGAACTGTGTGTTCATACTATTCATGATTAGCCTTTTTATGGTGTGTATATATGCTCGTAAAACTTTATCTATGATTGTAGCGTGTGCGGTCGTAGCTTCTAAATTTTTAATTATCGTAGAAACAGCATAAATAATAAATATTTATCACTAGAGTAGCCAATCTATATTGACCCTCTTTTGAAGAAAGAAAAAAAAAACATATACTACATATTTAACTAGTCCTTTTACGCTATTATCATGTGATAAATTATATTAATTAAATAACTAACTTTTGACCCTTAATATAACATGAGCAAAAAAATTAAATAAATATCCGACACTTAAAATTTTTTAACAAAATTTATAAGTACCTTAACTACTTATTTATAATTGATTGAATATTTCATCATCAAAATATATCAATTGAAATAATTAATGACTTGGCCCTATTGCATAAATTAAGTACGTTGCAACATTAAAGGTTTTTTTTTTTTTTTATTTTATTTCGACCTATATTAAATTCTCAAGCATCTGATACACTTATAGATTATCACGTACCAAGTACCAAATCCCCTGTCTAGTAGTAAACTAAACCTAAAAAGTAGAAATTATTGCAACATAAAATAACCAACCACAAAAAAATTAAAACTAGGCAATATGTCTTTATTTGAAACCACTAATCCACATAAAGTGATCTTCCAGTAAGGTTAACCCATCAAAAGTTGAGTTGTACAAGACTATCACCGAAATTGAAGAAGAAGAAGGTAAAAAACAATCAACAAGATTAAGGAAGAAACGCCGAAAAATCTCCTAACTAACCCACTATGACCTCCGCCAACCACCCAAAAAGAACCGTTCAACTAGCCAAATAAAAAAACCCTCGACGAGAAAACTTGCGTCAAAAAAAAAAAAGGACGGTATTTTTTATTCTAAAGTAATGTTCTTTTGATGTGGCAAAAGTAATTAATCACTAATACGCTGATAAACATCTATGTGATCAACGTGCTATATTTATTAATTAAAAAAAAAGAATATTAATTAATTACAATTTGGTACTGTCCAATATATGCGTCTCCATATAACCAAAGCAACAAAATGAAGTGATAAGTAGCGTCTGTCATTCTACTACTCTTGTCAGCAAAAACAAAGGTAACCAAAAAAAGAAAAAAGAAATGGCTTCAAATATTATCCCCTCCAAGAAGACCATGAAGAGAACTAGCACTACTGTGATCACTGAAGACATGAAGATCGAGCAAGAGCTATTCAACTACATCTCCAGTCAAAAGGAGGAAGATTGGGAGAGCGTTGTGAGGGTGCACGAGACCTACGGTCGCCGGGCTTTCGAGACGAAGATCATCGGAACGGGCGGCGACACCGCCCTCAACCTCGCCATCTCCGACGAGCGGCTAGAAAAAGTGGTGGAGAGGCTGGTAGTGTTGTTTTACCAATTCTCTTAAAAACTAATACTTTTTCGATAACAAGTGAGCGGGCCAACAATAATTTTTATATTTTTATCAGATAGGGCTTCTCAGGAAAAACTACGACCATAGAGAAGCCCTAGAGATTCTGAAGCTCAAGAACGACAAGAAGCGGACCCCGCTCCATGCGGCCGCGGCCACGGGGAAGAAGGAGATTTGCAGGCTCATCGCGGGCTTCGACAAGTCGCTGGTGCTCGATCGCGACTACACAGGGGAGACGCCGCTCTTTAGGGCGGTCCGGTATGGCCGGATCGAGGCTTTCCTTTACTTTCACTCGCTAGTGTTCGATGAGGAGAAACCTCCAGAGGAGAGGGATTATTGCTGGGACGACAAAGATCAGACCATCTTGCATATGGCCATCGCCAGAGAAAACTTTGGTATGCAATAATTTTCCTTGCCACATCAGAAAAAAGAGATCAACCAATTAGAAAATTCTCAATTAGTGTAAGCGCTATAATAATATAACTATATTATAATGTACAATTCTGAATCGTTAAATTTAAATATTTTAAATTTAAAAAAAAAACAGAATTGTTCATTATCAATAGGGCACGTGCGTATGCAACGTTCCATAATTTTCTTTTATTTTAAATTAATAGTAAAAAAAAATTTGTTGGATCCGAAAATTGGAGTTGCTTTGCTTTTTAAAATTTGAAAAACATTAATTATTGTATAATTAAAATCAGCTCTGAACTGTACTTCTATCTTATTATATACTAAACTAATTGTACTATTGTTCGCTAAATATGTCGAGAAAATTATAAACCAAGATGTCACCCAAAACTTTCATGCGGCCGGGGCATCATTTAATTTGTTAAATAACTGCCTATCAATATATGTTTACTTAAACTAATTAAAAAGAAAAAAAGTTTAAAAAGCAAGATATATATGATGAGTTGTTTCACTGATATAATTTGGGGTATGACAGATTTGGCATATCAAATAATAAAATTGTACCCAGAGCTTGTTGATCTTGTTGACAAGGACGGAGACACTCCTCTCCATTCTTTGGCCAGAAAGCCTGCTGCTTTTAAAAGTGGTAGCACCTTTCGTGGACGAAGCTATATCATCTATAAATGTAAGTAAATTTATCTTTATCGGAGTTTCTTTAGTGGGAGTTTTTTTTAGTGAGAAACAATTATAAATTGTCAGATTTATATTTTTAAGATGTAGGACTCACTGAAAAAGTAAATCTAACGATCCAGAATTATTCATCACCACACAACAAAAAAAAAAAACCCACCTGAGAATTTCCGATCTTTATATATCTTTCTTTCTTTTTTTTTTTTTTTCATAAACCTCTTTGAAGGAATGAGGTTTTAAAGAACCCAAATTCTCTCCATCTTTTTTTTTTTTTATCTCTCTCTCTATCTCTAATTATTTCATGACAACTTGATCAGTTTACTTTTAACTCTACGTGTATATATTTAACACTTTAATAGTTTCTTAAAAAATAAATTGATAAATTACCAACATATCATTAAAGACATAGAATGTGATAAAAATAAAAAAAATAAATAAATAAAGTGTTAAAAGGATCTGCGTTCTCTTTTAAGTATCTTGAATTGAACTAGACTCATTCGGCTCAATATTTTTAGGGCACCATTTGTAGTTCTTCTAGTTTTTTTATTTATGTTCTTAAACTAAAGGATAGTGAGAAATATTGAAAAGATCATGGACATAAAATTATGATGAATGAAACCGTAATTTTAAATATATATATATATAGTAATTTTTTTTAAATAATTTAATATATATGATGGAAGGAAATAATTATTGTTGTATAATTTTGCAAATATTTATGTTAGTTCTTAAACATTCACTTAAATATATAGAAAGAGTGGTGAGACTCAAATGACAGATAATATATTTCTCTATATTTGATTGATTCATGCTTAAATTGAATCCCATATAATATTTTCTTTTTCTCTTTTACGGAGACATATAAATATATATGATTTTACTAGAGGATGTCACTAGAGCCACATGTAAAAAGGAACACAATAATTTGGAAATCATGCTCATCTGTTTCTGCCCCAATTGATTTGAAAGTGATTATATATATTGTCTTTATATTTGAGGGGTGGGTCCACACATATATATTGGGCATCCCTAAAAGCTTCCCCTCCTTTTGAGTTGTTCCGATCCAAACTACAAATTATAACCCATTTACCAATAACAACATTTGTCTAATGTTATTCCTTACTCAATAAAATTAGAAGCAAGGTAGAAAAATTAATTAGAAAACCAACATGATTATGCGCATGATATTATATGTTTAACTCTATCCACGTGCTCTCCTAAAAAATATATGTTAACTTGTATAGCGAACTCATATTATATGTTTTTTTTTTTCCATCTCTTGCTTTGTATTCAATTCATATTTTGACATATAAGTAAAAACACTTAAAAAATTTATTTTATTATGTTTTACAATAATTATTTTTTATTATATGTCAAAATATGATTGAGCAAAGGAAAAGAGAAAAAGAAAAAAGGACAAATGATCTCCATTCCTATATAAATCTCTATCATGTGTGGTATATTTATCACTGTAATTATCATTATTGAATGTCATTCTGATTGTAACATTTATGATCTGTTTGGTATATATTAGTGACATAACATGGTTGATGGATTCTATATGTTGTTTGGTAATTGTTAGGTGTATCTGTAAAGCCACTCGAGATCAGAGAAGTTGAAAATTCGAATCCCATCAAAGATGAGACCAATCCCAAAAATTCTTTAAGGAATAACAAGAGAAGTAGTGATCTCCTTAGCTTCATCAATGGGTTGTTATTTTCCAGGAACTCCAATATTCATGGTATATATTCCCTTTCTGATAACAAAGTATTAAATAATACTATTGGATTAGTTTTTTTTTTTTTTTGAAAAATTAGTCAGAGTTTATGTGGCAAACTATTGAGTGGTTAGGCTAAATTAAAGTAAAATATGATTTGATGATTATTTTACTTTGTGATTAATCAAAAATTGTCACGTATAGTTAGTTTTTATTGCTAATTTTTCTGGTCATATACCATTGCTCGTAAGTATTATATATGAATTAATTAACTTTGTGTAATGCATTTTGCTTAATTTCAAAAATTGTTTATATATATATATATATATATATATATGCCTAGATCATTATCCTTTCAGTTTGAGATCCATCACATGCTATCTCCTTTTTTTCCCTCTTCAACTATTGCTTTCATATTAAGACCTTATTAAGCCAATCATATACAATATTTATATTTAATTTCTTTAATTTCAACATACAATTATCATATTATTCTAATTAGCTATATTTAATGACAAAAAATTTTGATCGAGTATCATTTCTCAATAATTAATAGCGAGTTTCATGATGAAACCATATAGGACAAGCAAAAAAAGAGCATACGGATCTTGATTTGGAGTGTGGCCAAGATCAACATTTTGATAAGAAAGGTAATCATTTACTTTTGGATCTTTATTCAATACAACTAGTGTACTAGTTCGTCATAAAGCAAAAGTAATAAAACTAAAAGTAATTACATTAACTACATATATTTTTGTTATTTTGTCATTTCAATTTATTACGTTGACTTATACATAAATACAACTTTGTTGGGATACGTTTCTATTGATGTTAGACTATTTAGTTAAAAAAAAAATACATAAATACAACTGATATACTAAGCAAAAAGCCTTATTCTTGTGTATTTTCTTCTCCGTGCTTTTCTTCCGTATTTATAACTCGTTGGTTGAAATATTTAGGCTCAAACAATGCTGCTGATCAAGAGTCGACGACGACCGCAAATTACAAACACGACAACATTATTTATAACTATGCCAAACTTGTTTTCGGGGCAGTTGTACCATACATGCTTGGATATGGTACAGTTATATTTTCCTATATTTTATTGTCGATATATAGATAGATAGTATGGATGTTATTTGTCTAATTAGTTTTCCGCTAATTAATTATTTATGATTAATGTTGCACGTGAAGGATACATGAGTGTGAGGAAGATACGAGAACAGAAACAGAAACATGTTTGGTCAGAGCAGGTCTTGGATGCTCTCTTATTACCAAATGCTGCTCTTAATTGTCAAGTCAAAAAGGCTCTCCTTAGAGCAAGTGATCTACAGAAGACTAAAGCTAAAACTATTCAGGGAAATGTTTCTGATCAAAATGCCAACAATGAAGATGATGAAAAGTTACTTGGTGATCATCAAAATATATCCGAAAGAAGCATCAACATCTCTAAAAGCGCTGATGCTCCAGGTACGTATAGATACAATATGATCTCTCTGCTTATGATTAGACAGACATATTTATATATATATATATATATATATCTGTGTGTGTGTGGTCATATAGCTTCATTGAGTTTACAAAGATTTGAGCTTCCAAAAAGTGAGGGAAAATTAAAAAAAAACCACTTCTAGAAAAAGGCAAGTGATCACTGGGAAAATCTTCATACTCAATCATATATTGCAATTTGCAATTAAACAAGTGGTATTATTTACTTATTTAATTGTATTAATATATAAACTAGGTGTTTATATATATACCACACTTTTATAGGTATGAATAAGACTATGACAAGTCACTTTTCACGAGTTTTCATTAAATAATTGTTGAAAAGCATTATATTAAAAAAAAAAAAACATTAGGTTCAAAACCTAAGTTAGGAAAACAATTCTTGACACAAGCCAAGCACTAATGGCATATCATATGCTTTCTCTTTCCACTTTTCTCTCCTTTTACGAAGTCCAAATATTGTAAATGTTTTACCTAATATGTAGGAATTTTTTTTTTTTTTTTTCATGTAGAAACCTCAAAGAATAAGGAAGCTAAAATGGAATACACGACCGAATCAGCTATCCAACTCGCAGCTAGTGGTATCGTCGAAATAGTGGAGAAAATCATCGCCAGATTTCCTACGGCGATCTATGACAAAGGCAAGTGATCACTGGGAAAATCTTCACACTCAATCATATATTGCAATTTGCAATTAAACAAGTGGTATTATTAACTTATTTAATTGTATTAATATATAAACTAAGTGTTTATATATATATATATATATATATATATATACACACCACACTTTTATAGATACGAGGAAAAATACCATAAATGATCTTTGGGTTTCTGTGTAATACCACAACCGCTCTCTCAATTTATCATAATTCCAAAATCACCCTTCGATTTTATAATTCAGTCTATTTTAAACCCTTACATTGACTGAGTTTTGAAAAATCGTGCGAAATATCAATAATACCCACGTACAAAACTATGTTGTTTTAACCTCATCGTCAAAAAATCCATTAAGATTCCTTTTTATTCTTGCATCCAAACACAAATAAAATACAATGCACAACAGAAAAAAAAAAAAAAAAAAAAAAAAAAAAAAAAAAAGACCCCAAGCCCCCGAACCCCGCCCTCAATCTCCGCCTCCGCCCTGAATCTCCGCCTCCGACCACCCGATCTCTGCCTCCGCCTCTGACCCATGATCTCCGCCTCCACCCACGATCTCCATCTCCGACTTCCGATCTCTACCTCGGCCCCCCATCCACGGCCTCGATCTCTGTCTCCGCCCCCGACCCCTGCCCCCAATCTCCGCCTCCAACCCCGTCCTCGATCTCCGCCTCCCCCCAACCGAGACCAAAGTCTGCCGCCCCTACACACCGAATGAGGGGTCGGGCTATTACCCAAAAACCTAAGGGTCATTTATGGTATTTTTCCTAGATATGAATAAGAATATGACAAGTCACTTCTCACGTGAGTTTTCATTAAATAATTGTTGAAAAGCTTGGTATGTGAAGCATTATATTTATAAAAAAAAAAATGACATTAGGTTGTAAAGTGCAAAACCTAAGTTAAGAAAACAATTCTTGACACAAGCCAATTGCAGTAGTAATGGCATATCATATGCTTTCCCTTTCCACTTTTCTCTCCTATTACGAAGTCCAAATATTGTAAATGTTTTACCTAATATGTAGGAATTTTTTATTTTTTATTTTTCATGTAGAAACCTCAAAGAATAAGGAAACTAAAAAGGAATACAAAACCGAATCAGCTATCCTACTCGCAGCAAGTTATGGTGTCGTCGAAATAGTAGAGAAAATCATCGCCAAATTTCCTACGGCGATCTATGACAAAGGCGAAGAGAGCAAGAATGTGGTGCTTGTGGCATTGAAAAACAGGCACTTAGAAATGTACAAACTCCTTTTAAGAAGGTATAAGCGAGACCACATTGTGTTCCAGAAAGTGGACGACAATGGAAACACTGCACTACATTATGCTGCGATGTATGATCCCAAAACTGCCAGGCCATGGGCTGTCCCTGGCGCCGCGCTGCAAATGCAATGGGAGATCAAATGGCTTGAGGTAAGAATCTAATTAATTACCCTCTATTAGTATATTCTAAACAACATTAATTATTCCGCATATCATTAATTAATTATATTCTTTTAAAAAAAAATTAATTTAGTTATTAGTCAATTCATTAACGGTTTTTTAAATAAATAGCCATATTTTTATATATGTTTTTAACAATTAGCCTATGTTTGCTTTTATTAGCAAAGTAGCCATACTTTCGCGTCTAGATTTTTGAGACTGCAGTCACTAATTTTTTGAATTCTGTTTTTGTTTTTTGTTACAGACAATATTGTCTAAAATTTTGTGTCTCTAGTCATGAAATTTGTGACTTCTTTGGTTGCATATTTTTTTGCTATTTATAAGATATTTTTTATTTAGTAATAAAATTTATGAAATTGGTTGTATAGGCAATCATTTATTTGTGAGTTAGTTATTTTGTTAATGGGTGTTTAAATTTTTTATTGTGTTTATTTCAAATTTTCTGAAATTTTGTGACTATAGTCACAAATTTTATGACAGTGTATTTTATTTATTTAGTCACAAATTTTATTTCTTTAGTCATAAATTTTTAGATGTTGACCTGATGGCTATTTTGCTAATTTTTCAAAACGTGGGCTATATCTTTAAAACATAGACTGTAAAATGGCTAAATCCTTAACTGATCCATTCATTAATTACTTGCACATGTTTTTAGTAACTAAGTTAATTACGTAATTGAATTACTTGTATATTTTGTTATAATTTTCAAAAAATTGAGTATTAATTTAAATTAGGTGTTAAAAATTAGATATTTATTTATAAAAAAATGAAACAATTTGGTCAAATTCCCTGTTAAAAATTAACATGAACTGCAACCCTCACCTCTCTTTAAAGTGAGAAATTTTAAAATATGTCATCCAAAACTAATATTTTTCAAAATTTCATCGTATTACAATCACAAATATGTCATAATCGGAAAAAATGAACTTTGCAAAGTATAGTCTAGAATTGATAAAATTATTTAGCAGATTAGCCGTTGTTATGTATATAACAAGCAACACGTGAGTCATAGAGTTCAGTTTCACATGTGAATTTGTAATGATCATATAAGATTTTGCTATGTGTACATAATTTGTAATTTCTGTGTAAATGTAATTGACGCCAATATTTATATAGTATGTGGAGAACACAATGCCAGCAAGCATTTTCTCAAGGACCAACAAGAACGGCGAGACACCAAAGGAACTCTTCTCCGACAACCACAAGTGCCTCGTGAAGGAGGGCGGCGACTGGCTGATGAGCACCGCGACGTCGTGCTCCGTCGTGGCAACCCTAATCGCCACCGTCGCCTTCGCCAGCTCCACCACCGCCCCCGGGGGAACCGACAAGGAGAGCGGCCGCCCCAACCTCGAGCGGAACCCTACTTTCGAGCTCTTCGCGATCCTCTCCCTCGTCGCGCTCTGCTTCTCCGTCACGTCGCTCCTCATGTTCCTCGCCATCCTCACGTCCCGCCACCAGGAGAAGGACTTCGGCAAGGCGTTGCCGAGGAAGATCCTCTTCGGCCTCACCTCGCTCTTCGTCGCCATCGCCTCCATGCTCGTCACCTTCTGCGCCGGCCACTTCCTCGTCTTCGAGGACAAGATCAAGTACGCGGTGCTCCCCGTCTACGCCGTCACGCTGCTGCCCTTGTGCTTCTTCGCCGCCGCGCAATTCCCGCTCTATTTTGATCTTCTCTTGGCTACATTTGGGACTCCGTTTTGAGCAATATTTATTTGCTACTCTCTAATGTTAGGCTAGCTAGTAGCTAGGTTTGGTGTGACACATATTGAATTGAATTGCATTGTGTTGAGTTGAATTGTGTTTAATTTGCGTCTTGTTAAAGATACGAGTAAGCTAGGTCGAATCAAAAAGCGTGCAGCTGTAAGCTTGTAATGGACTTGTATTGAATAAAAAAAAAATAACAATCTTAGAAACTAAAACATGTTGTGAATCATGTTTAATGATTGCTTTCTTTAATCATTGTTTTAATAATCTAATCGATTTCTTGATCTTTTAACTCTTTTAAGGTGTGGAGGCCGGTGGGATCGATCATAATAAAACGACGACCAACATGATCATCGTATATGATTTAGTATTGTGTATATGTTAGAAATATATAAAGTCGGAATTTGCTCGTAGATACGAAGAGGATACTTTTGTAGCAAGAGTTTGATAACGAATAGTGTACGCCATATCTTCATTTGCCTAGGAGTTTTAACAAAATTTTTAGAAAAATATCGCTATTTTGTGTAATAATTGTGGTATAAAAATTTCAATAGGACCTGATTTTACGGTAATGACCCGAAGTAGCCTTTGTCGTTTACTCTTTTTTTTTTTTCCCCCCTTTCACCTAATTATTGTAATAATTGATAATTAAAAAAAATTATTTGTTTTACGATCTTCTTTATACTTTATCGATTTTGCATCTGCATCAACTATCAACAGTTTGTTTGACATAGAAAAATGGTCATTACTTGTCATTCACATACATTATAGTGCTATCACTATTGTACTTTTTACTTTATAATTTGATGCTTAATGTCTTGCTTTTTAAAAAAAGTAGATATGTATACATATTCGTGACAAAGACTTCCATACTAAAGGGAAAGAGATTTCCAGAAAAGAAATATTTATCATCAAACAAATTAGTCTTTTTTTTTTTTTCTTAACAAAAACAATTACTTTTTCTTTTCTTTTATCGTCTGCCTGTGAATGCAAACAATTGAAGTTTGGATATGTGACATATATACATTTGTTTACATTTTTCCTAAACTTCAATCACATCAATTATTCATGGTCTATTTTGTATGGAATAATTGTAAAAAAAAAAACTAACATTTTAAGTGCCATTTTATAATTTATATCACAAATAATATGCTTTATTATTTCTATTTTATTTTTATAGTGCAAAAGTATAGATAAAAATAATAAGTGCAATACAAAAATGGACATAAATCAATTGTGTGTTAAATGGGCATAAATTAATAGCGTGTTAATAAACAGGACATTTGTGAAAATATCTCGTTTTGTTATGAATAGGGTTTTGGAATGCAACTATTAAAATATCAAGGGAATAAATAAGGGTGAGTTGCAAAAATAGGTCAAAATTAAATGTTTGTTTTAAATGATAGTCTATGTTTCAAAAAATTAAAAAAATAGTCATGTTACGAATTGTATAACAGAAAAATGTCGCAAAAAATATAACAGATCTATAAGTATTTGTAAGATATTATTTAACACTTCAAAAAATAATGAGTAAAACTTGAAGTGTTACAAAATATCTTACAAATATTTACAAATGTGTTATATTTTGTGTGACATTTTTCTGTTATATAGTTCGTAACATGGCTATTTTTTTAATTTTTTGAAACATAGGCTGGACTTTAAAAACAAAATTTTTTTTTAGCTATTTTCTACGATTTCCCAATAAATAATGGATGCCAATCAATTTAGTTGGTCTAATATATCTTCGGAAAAAAAAAAACTATTAAAAAACTAAAAAACCATTTGTTAGAATAGATTGTAATTTGGTTTATAAGTTGACTGGCACATGAAGTGATACGTCGTTCGTTGAAACTTGGATTAACACGACATGTCGTTTCTAGAGTAATATCACACAAAAACGACATGCCACCTCCACCTGTTTTCCCGCCAGAACGTGTCGTTTTTTTCTTGCCGCAATAGCAATACGACACAAAACAAACACCGGCTTTGAACAAAAACGACGCACAAATTGACAAAAACACCAAACAACCAATCTCTCTCCACACTCTGAACTCTGTCATCTCTGAAAAACTCGGAGAGAAATGGAAAGAGAAGAAGAAGAAACAGAGGAAGTGACTTGGAACAGAGAAACGGTCCCAAAGGTTCTGAG
Source organism: Boehmeria nivea var. tenacissima (assembly GCA_018132145.1). Lineage (NCBI taxonomy): Eukaryota > Viridiplantae > Streptophyta > Magnoliopsida > Rosales > Urticaceae > Boehmeria > Boehmeria nivea. The sequence continues at coordinate 11,889,400 of CM030884.1, read as the reverse complement.
AATCGTGAGCTCGAGATTGCCTCAAAACGACCTCGTTTCGCTCTTGCTGGTCAGCCCATGGATTCACCGGACTCTGGTCTCATGCCCTTCTCTCTGGCTGGTGCAGTTTCTTCGTCTTCTCAGGCTAAAAGCTTTGTCTTTTTTTCATTTTCATACTATTAATATAAGCTCTATTTACTTTTTATTGGGTTTTTTTTTTTTCAGGGTCTTGATTTTCGTGAAATGAATAATGCTGGGAATAGGCTTATACATGCTCTTTCGCTGGTATGTTATGGTAATTATATATTTTTTTTTCAAAAATTTTAACTTTGCTTGAATAATTAGTCTTTGAAGGTCAAACAAGTACTAAGTTAAAATTTATGGCTTTTTTTTTATTTTTTGGTGAAGTCTGTCTTTGGTGTGAAATTGGTCCAATGTTGAAGCAATAAAATGTGCACATTGGTGAAATAGAGGTTACTTTGTTTTTCAAATGGATGAAACAAGATATGGGTGTGTTGTAAGTAGAGAGATTAGTGTATGAGCTTTTTGTTTATGTGCTATTCTGAATAATTTTTTATTTTTATTTTTTGGAATTGATGATTGTCTGCACAATGGTCTATTGATGAGGATGTTTTCATGGTGGTGTGTTTGTAGCCGAGATATCAGAATGTAAAGCAGATAAACCTTGAATTTGCGCAAGATATCGAAGACAAACATCTTAAGCTTATTAAAACCAAGGTAATTCTTGTATCCATAATATGCATTGTGCAATACCAAAATTTAGGAAGTTTAAAGGTGTTGAGACTATTACAGGGAATAATACAGCATAGACAATTTTGTTCACTGTAGAAGGAAGTTGTAACTTTTGGTTTATCAATTTCCGGCCGAATTAATAATCTTATTTAGCTTTACGCGCATTCAAGTTTCACCTTTAGCTTAGGGCTTTGCCTAGGCACCAAAACCTGTTTTGAGTTTATTTCTAAAAGGAGCTAAGTATCACAGACGGCGTTTCACGTACAGAATTATCTTATTCTAGAAATTGTGATTTTTTCTCTATGATAACTTGTAATGTTTTGTTGTTTCACTGCTAACTGTAACTTCTTGAGTTTTGTGTGAGTTAAGCCTAAGCATTTTGCAGGGTCTAAATTCTCCCCAAAACCTAGAATCTTTGAATCTTAACGGATGCCAGAAGATTTCTGATGATGGCATCGAAGCTATAACCAAAGCATGTCCTAATTTAAAGGTCTTCTCTATCTATTGGAATGTCAGGTGCGGTACTTCAGGCTTCACTGTACTTTGATTTTTTTTGTAGAGTATAAAGCATACAAAAATATTAATCAATATGTCTTGCCGATCGAATTTCAGGGTAACAGATACTGGCATAAAACACTTGGTGAAAAACTGCAAGCATGTTATTGATCTAAACTTAAGTGGCTGTAAGGTATGCGAATGCGATTGATCGCCTCCATCATTCTTCTTAATGTAATGCACGGTCACCACCGATCCATATTTCATAGCTTTAGGATCCATTCCATGTTGGTTTCATATATTCTTTGCTTTCCTTTGGAAAATATATTCTTGATTTGTATAATTAAGCTTTAATACGATTCTCAATAGTTTGGGGCAATTTGATGCTACAATTGCAGAATATATCAGACAAAAGTTTGCAATTAGTTGCAGAACATTATCCAGAGCTGGAATTTCTGAATCTGACAAGGTATTTTCAAACATTTTATTATGTGATTTTTTCTTGCAAAGAAGAAGAAAATAAAAGGGTTACAATAATGCTAGGGACGCATATATTATTCCTTTATTGTCGCGTATAAGTACCCTTTTAGACTCTTGATTTTTCTTCTTTTTTTGTTTTTTCACGCACAAAACTTTTTTGTTCCAAACAAGCACATAGCGGATAAAATTGGGTGGAAAGTTAGCTCTTTTCGTACAAACTGTCTTTCCCGACTACGCTGACATTGTCGGACTCGGTGGCTCTAGGTGTGTAAAATTGACGGACAATGGCTTGCAGCAAATATTACTGAATTGCTCGTCTCTCCGGAGTTTGAATCTTTATGCCCTCTCAAGGTATGTAATGGTCTCTGTATACTCATTTAAGTGATTTTCTTTCTCTTTTTTTGCTTAATACGACGTACTTCAAATTGTTCAGCCTCTCAGATGATACTTACAACAGCATATCACTTCTATCCCATCTTAAATTTTTGGATATCTGTGGGGCACAGGTAATTTAAAAATAAAAAATAATTATTATTATAAAATCTCAAGCTCACTACAATTTTAATTGCGGTTCCCGAATTGAAAGCAATTTCTCTCTTTTTATTAATAAATAAAAAAAAATCAGAACCTTTCAGATGAAGGACTCGCCTCTATAGCTAAGTGTAATGGCCTAGTCTCTCTCAATTTGACATGGTAATTGACACTTCCAACCTTCTAATTGTACTTTCGAGGCTGCGAATTGCAATAGTTTTTCTATATTTGAATTATATTTTCTGATAGGTGTATAGGTGTCACTGACGCGGGGGTCATAGCCATTGCAGAGAGTTGCAAGGATCTTGAACTTCTTAGGTAAATTTTACTACAAGATTTTAAAAGAACTTATATGTTCAATGCTGGACGGTCTACTTTTTTCTCAAGACAGTTTCACATTTCTCGTCATTCTCTTGCCCGAGAATATACAATATGCTAAGCTTAATGATCATAAATAGTGCTTGTTATCGGTTTACCAGTAACAAGATATGAAATTTGATGAAACTTGAACTGTTGCTTTAAAATTGGAATTATTGTTTTCCCAAAGATAATAATCTGAGATATCATACGAATTTTTGAGGCATAGCCTGTAACTTTTCCTGTGAAAAAAATTTCTGTTACCAAGTATCGACGATGTCGAAAATGCAGTTTATTTGGGATAGTCGGAGTGACAGACAAATGCTTGGAGGCCCTTTCGAGGTCTTGCTCGCATAAACTCACGACTCTCGATGTGAATGGATGTATTGGGATTAAGGTAATGACTCCACTCAACTCTAGTCCCTGTTATACATGAACAAATTATATTTGCTAAAACTAGTACTAACGTTCCTAACATGTCGATTATTCTAAATCTAGAAACGGAGCCGCGATGATTTGCTTCAATTGTTCCCGCATCTAAAGTGCTTCAAAGTTCACAGCTAAAGACAGTCTAAAGCTTCATGGTTTTTTAAGTTTGCTCGGTGATTTATTATACTAGATATTTCTAATTCTTTTAGCAACGCAAATGAAAAGATTTTGTTATATTGTTATGAAATCACCTTTCTGTTTTTTTTTTTTTTTTTTGGGTACTTTATAGAAGCAATACTAATAGTTGAAAATAAATTGACAAAGAATATTAAATTCTCAGTTGAACCCATGTTTTATTATAGTACTTGGTACTTTTCAGTAGAAATGTATTCGATACCGTAAAAATCTTCGTTGAAACTGTTCACTGTGTTTTTTTTTTTTAATTTTAAATTCTGTCGTTTTTGAGATTTATTTTCTATTTTAGAGCCTTCCTCAGGAGTCAACTTCATATAAACTAGTCGTTTTTATATTTTTGCAGTCATTCTCAAGTTACTGTGTTTCTCTTCATATTATGGTTTTTTTTTTTTTGTTCATAACCACCTTAATCAGGATAATGTTTTCGTTACAATTGTCGTTAATAAATATTTAAATAATTTTGTTTTGAGGGCATCAACTCTTTTGGAGTAGTCTATGCCCTTTGACAATATTGTCGTTTTCAAACATGATGCTGTGTTCTCAAGCTCAATGATTTTTCAAACGTCGTTTTCCTTCGATATTTTAGGGTGAGAAATGATGTCGTTTAAGGGCCTTAGGTCGTCAAAAAACTAATATATGCCGTTCATCAATATATTAACTTAAATAAATGTTTTTCAAGATTGCCATTCAAATTGTCGTTTATGCGCAATGATGTCGTTTTCTCCAGATTGTTGCTTTTCAAATGTCCATTAGACATTGCCATTTGAAAAATGATATCATTTAAAGACCTTAAGTGTCTTTAAAATATATGCCGTTTCTAATATATCAACTTTTTTTTTTTTTTTGAAAAATTGTCGTTATTGAAGATTGACAGACAGACTTGTCGTTTGCACAAAATGAAGTCGCTTTCTCAATTGTTGCTATATCTAATGTCCTTTAGATAATACCAGCTCAAAAATGATGTCGTTTAAAGACCTTATGGCGTCTTAAAACTAATATATGCCGTTTTTTAATATACCAACATTGTTTCAAATATTGTCGTTTTTCAAGTTTGCCAGTCAAAATTGTCGTTTTTTCCAGATTGTTGCCATTCCGAATGTCTTTTAATTACCGTCACCTGAAAAGTGATGTCATTTAGGACTTTATGTGGTCTTAAACAAATTTAGGCCCGTTTATCTGTCATTACATCAACTCTTGTTCAAACGTTAACGTTTTTCAAGACTTCCATTCAAACTTGTCGTTTACGACAATGCTGTCGTTTTCCTTATAACGCTGCTTTTTCAAATCTTTCTTAAACAAATCTAGAATATATTGTCGTTTAAGACCTTGTATCGCTGGTTGTCAATATATTAACCTTTTTCATTAATTGTCACTTTTTAAGATTGCCATACTCACTTGTCGTTTGCGCACAATGATGTCGTTTTTCTCAGATAGCTTGATTTTCAAATGCCCTTTAAAGTAAACTGTAAATTGGTGCCGTATTAAGTTTTAAACTTGCAACATATCACATTTTCTTTCTTTTTTTTCCCTCAAAATTTTCGTCTCCCAATATTGCCATTCAAACTTGTCGCTTACGTACAATATTATCCAGTATTGCCGTTTTTAATTGGAAAATTTTGAGAAATACCTCATTCTTGACACTAATAATCCATGCCCCACGTGTGTTGCACTTTTAATTAATGACCCAAAATTTACACTATAAATATGGAGTAAAAACAAAAAGAACACACTACTTGAATATAGATTATTAAATAGCATCAAGAATGACTTTATTTTAAAATTCTTCCTTTCTTCTTTCTTAATTCAAGGCCATTTCTTTTATGTAATTCAAAGACATACTTGCACAGGACTTGAAAAGTTTATCGAATCCGGTAAACACAAGGACATTTTGAAACCAAATTATTTGTCGTTTGAGTGAAAAAAATATTCTCTAATCCAATGCAATGTTAAATTTGACAAAAGCTTCAAGATCATGGATTATTAATGGGACAATTATTTAAGGCAAATGCTTATTTTTTTTTATTTGAAATCTGATTCTCTAATCCCTTCTATTTTTAGCATTCATTTACTGTTTTAGCGTACGTATCCTCAGCAAGATTTTGATCAAGACCAAAACGTTACAATTACTACATATTTCATTAACCTTGTCAATAAAAATGAAGATTTTAACCAAGGTCAGACAGTATCAATAAATACCGTTGATAAATACATAATACATGTTGACTAAAGCATATTTATGTGTGTACGGTGCTTATACATACACAATTGTACGATGAAACCATGAGTGAGGATGACAAGGATGGGGTTGAATTAGACTAGCACTCTATTAACAAGTCTAATCCAAATGGCACAATTTGATAATCTTTTCTTGTATAATAAGCAATAAGAAAGAGTGATGAAGCAAGTAGAGTAATCTACTAATCTTGGCTCATATATTTGCGATTTAACCGCTCATCACAAATTCCCTCCTCGAACGATATAATTCATTCTCTACCAGGACATACTTTTCATGGGGCTAAACAATATTTTGATTTCAATGCATTTAAGAGGGGTGAAAAAAACAAATAATAAAGGGGTAAAAAAAAGAGAGTATAAACCTTTAGCCCTCCATTTCTATCATTACATTTCTGCCCAAGTACCAAGTCGCTTTTGTAAACAAAATGAGCAAAAAATAGGAAGGAAAAAAGAAAAGAAAAATTCAAAAATTAAAATGAAAATATATTATTCCCTCTATCTCCTGTTTCCTCAACTGGAAAAAACAAAATCGAAAAAGGCACCGGTACCAAATCCTAGGAAACACGGAGAACCCGATGTAAAAAGAACGTACAGTTGCAGGCCTCTAACCACTTGACCTCGCAAAGATATAAAGAGTACAAGAAGACGACGACGACGACTACGGTTATATTGAATGGCTTGGCATCTCTAAGAAAATTTCTATTGACCGGAAAAAGATAAGCAATTGAACAAAGGTAGGCATAATCATAACTTTTCTATGAAACAAAGGTGGCATAATACAAAGCTGATTATAGCAAGGATCCCACAAGGAGATACCTGGAAAAGAACATGAGGGAATGATCTACCATTCTTACAATAACTTATCTTTATCCAATGGCTTCACTAAGCCTTTTTTTTTTCTTGACGTCTCCGGACCTGTGCCTACATGCATTAAGATTGGCATATTAAAAAAAAAAACTAGTGTTCTTACATGCACATACACACACATCTCAAAATAATTCAAAATCCTTGTATCAATTTGATCAGAGGACAATAGCACTACCAATGAAACTTCGAGGATACGATTTCATGCAGAAGGGGGTAAAAACAAACGAATAAGCAAATGGAATCAGAAAAGGGGAAACATTAAATACCAATCTGAATGTGTCAACGTCTAGGTCTAGACTTGCAGCGAAATTCAGCTAGGAGTGCTATATGATCCGAGGACCACTCAGGAGAAGGAAGTGCTGTGTCTTTCCTCAAGCTTTCCTCATCCAAGAGCTCCAATAAGGACTCAACTGTTAACGAGTCCGCTGAAACCACAACAGACAACCATGCTCAATCAAGCCATCAACGAGGCAAGATTCAGGACGAAAGAGGTTTGTCCAACAAAAACTCACCTGTGTAAAATATGTAATCTAGGGTGCCAATAAAATCTCTAGTGCAATTTGTAAATAACGGTTCATTTGTCGATGGGTCCAGTCTCCTCCTTTGCTGGTCCAAGCCAAGACCAACACCTGGTCTTGCAAACGATGAATAAGCACTAACCTGTGGTGGCATGCAAGTTAGACTACAACTAAAACCATATAATCAGGAAAAATAAGGCAATACATGAATTTAAATAAGCTCTGAAAATTGATTTTTACCAGTGGCAGCTGATGTATCAGTTTGCTGTGAGGGCGCAATATATTCAGAGGATCTATTGCTAACTCTGGATGCAATGGCTCTACCTTTCCCATAGCGAGGAGTGCATGTGGAGCGCTGTTAAAAAAATCCATTAATACTTCAAACAGGCAACAGACTAAATTAATTCTAGATAAACCAGCAAAATCATTACACACCTTCCAGGAACAGAATTAAAGTCTCCACAAACCAACATTGGAATATCTGCACTGGCGGCTATTTTTTCCAATCCTTTTAAAAGAGTATGAACCTAATATGAATAGCAAGAAACAATAAAAATGATCTTAGACCCAAAATAAAAAAGGAAAATATTACAACAATCAGAAGGCACAGAAAAATCAACTACCTGCCAGAGCTTGACATCTTTTAGCTCATGGTGGATGTTTACATGTGTATTCGCCTGTAATCAAACCATGACCATAAATGTTCTTAGAAGATGCTTCAATTCAAGGATAACCTTATTCAACTCTCATTATCAAGCACCAATCCTTGCACATTTCTTACTTGCTCCTTAGTAAAATTACTTTTGTGCTTTGTTGTAATCTGAAGATAAATTTGTGGGGATTCAAGATAACAAAGGAAAGAAATAGCCTTTTATGAAGAGAAACCCTCAAAAGAAAAACTTTCTTAATTAATATGTTAAAGCCAGCATAGCCACCATGATATTCCACCTGACCTTAAACAAGTGTCACCCATATTCACCACTATTACCACCTACTCGTCAAAAATCACAAGGCATATAAGATTTTAGAGGCAAATTAACAAATATCAAACTTGAAAAAGTTTCCAGGAAAAAATTAACGGACACAGTTATCCAAATCACCTAATTAAGAAGTAAATTAAAATATATATATTGCAATTAGTCATTAGTTCATTACCACACAAAGAAGTTGTCGTTTCCCTGGATTATCAGCTCCTTGATTATTAAATTTTGCTTCAAGAACCACAATGAGAGCAACATTATCCTGTTCAATAAATCAATATAAGAAAATTTTCACCAACCTATACTATATAAAACAAAAGTTGTGGGTTCAAAATCTACAAATTAAAGCTGAGTCAAACTACCTTCACCAATCGACTTAAAGCCGTTTTCTTCTGAGTACTTGGAATCATAGCATCAGTCAGAGACTGGGCAGCCTTATTAAATTCAACCTGAATAAAAGCACATCTTCTTTTAAAACCAATATAACACTATAAAGTTCAACCATGCAAATAAAGAACTTGTTTTCCCCCAAAACCTCATATTTTTTGACATGCGAAAATCTGTCTCGGCGGAAAAATGTTGCACAACCATCAATAGTTTGTGGATTTCCATTGTAGACCTGAAATATACAACAGATAAGTAACAAGAAGAGGTGACAGAATAAAGAAGCCATTCATAACAAAAGAAGTTCATAGCAACCTCATTTGTTTTCCTCTTATATAATGCTTGATAGCCATGTTTGTCCAACTCAGGAGCGAAAAATTCCTCAAAATGATCACTTTGAACCTGAATTACGGCAAGCAATATTATTTTAGAATCACCGAAAGGCTTAAACCAACAATGACTTCAAAAATTGTAAACCAGAAAAATTTATAATCCCCTCAAAAGGTCTAAAAATGCACATACGCACCTTTTATGCACCTTTTTATGCTACTTTTTATGCACCTTCAGTTTCCTAATCTTTCATTTATCTATAAGTCATTCTCTATTGTGTTGAATCCCTAAATATTAGACACAAAATAGTCCTACCTGTATCGGTCCACGTTGAATTAATATTCAAAGCAACAAATAAACAGAAGCAAAATAATCAGCACACAGGATAAGCTACTCCATAAAAGTGCCCCATAAACCAAAAGTCATCTCAGTTGTAGTATAATGTAAAATTATGTTTTAACTCTCAACAAGTTCACCATCAACACGCCAACAAAAAAAAAAAAAGGGTGCGTCTCCGACGTGGCTATCATAAGCTGTATCTAATCACGTACTTAGACTACCAACCTTCAAGAACCTAACCATCATTTTCCTCTCTGGATGGAATTGAAGTTGAACAACAACATAAGCAACCAAATTATTCTTTCTTCTCAAACTACAGAGTAAAGTTAGCTTCTTTTTTTTCCTTTTCTTTTTTATTGTGGTTTTGTATTTTTTTAGTGTACTTTTCTTCTTGCAACAATCCCATAATTCTCAGTGATTCGTTAATGAAGCAAGCAAAATTTAGTGTTCTCAAAAGTAGACCTACCTTAGAACCTTACTAATTAAGCTAATTTAAATGACAGTCTCTTCTAGAGAAAGAACAGTTTTCAACTGAACAAAACAAGCAAAAGAAAGATCCAATCATCAATAATCAAATTAACTACATCTACAGCATACCTCCTGAAGACAAACAATATCTGCACGGTAGCCAACTATTTCCCTTAGCAGATTCTGTCTGCGGTATGGCCAAGAAAGTGCCCATGAAGGGCAGTAGCTGTATAATTCACTCGTGGCATATACATCAGACAAGATGTTGTAAGAGAGCACAGTAAAAGTTCCTGAAGATGAAATACGGCCATCTATCTCTGCATGCCCCATCACATCAGCTCCATTTACAGGGACCAAGCGACGCGGACTAGGAGAAGGTGCTGGAATGACACGGGATGTTAATATAGTATTGACATGTCCAACAGGTAATTTTGTTTCTGCATCCACTACAACACACTCAAACTTCAGAACATGCCCAATATCATCAGCTGTTGGTGTGTATGTTTTCGAGCGGCCAACTTCAAACCAGGTTTCACCACCATTCCTCTGTGTAACAGCTGCAGGGTAGAGCGGTGCTGAACCATTTGTCAAGCTCGTGCTTGATGCGGAACTTGGTAAGTTAGCATTGAGACTTCCAGATGATGCACTGTTGTAGCGCCCAAACAACTCTTCCTCTTCATTTCCATTCTCATTCACAGCACTTGCAGCACGGTCATGAAGAACACGATGATGCTGCCATGCATCTGAAAAACACTTGGGAGTACAATGGTAACTTTTTGCAACAGGTATTTTTGCTTTCACACAACCAAGGCACTGTAAAGTTGCTTGTTCAGACGGATGAATACTACAAAGGGCAACTTTTTTGTCACTTTGGATACGGTACCTACAAGTAAATAGAAAAGAGAAATTTTTATCAAATACAAAATTAGGAACAATAACTAAAGTTGGGAATACACAACCTCTCTTTTCAAAAGAAAAAAAAAAGTTTAAAATTAGCTGCATCAATAATACTTTTTCATGTTTCTCTGTAATTAAAAAATTGGTATTGTAGTGGATATGATCTTCAAGCCCATATAAGTTTAATATTAACCCTAGTAGTTGCTTCACCATAATTCCACCAGTATCATTCCAAGGTCCCAATACATAAAGGCCTAACTCATTAATCATTGATTATCAACTATTCACATGTAGCATGCAATGTCTCATGAGACACACCGTCAGTTATAACTGAAACTATATACTATTATGGAGAACACAAGGCAATGACCAAACTGATACTATTAACTAAATTACCTAAACAAACTACTAAAAAACGCAAATCATATTCCGCAGGGAAATAAGAAAAATGAGAACCTCTAAAACAGAGCTCTTGGATCCTAAACTTGCTTAAAGCACGATTTTAAAGCTTCCCACTATGAAAGTTCACGTATTTCCTACATAACAACTACAAATTAATTCCAAACTCACAAACATTTCTCAAAGCTCAAATTGCCGAGAGGTTTTTCATCAAACAAACGAAACACCAGACACTCAAGAAAGAGGAACCAAGAACATCATATAGGCAAACTGACCACTTGTATCTCAAGAAATGGCCGTCGAGCGGAGCGGACTCAGGGACATCATCGGTGGAGACGGCCTTGTCGGGGCGCCGGAGGAGGACGTAAGGCGTGAGCTCGCAGCCGACAATGGGGATATCAGAGGGGAGGTGCACACGCAGCACGCTCAGCATGCTTTTTCCTCTTTTTCACTCTCGAGAGCTATCGTCTTCTTCTTCGCAGTGATAACGCAACCCTAAACCTAAAGCTAACCCTATCGAACCCAATCGGACTCTCGCCGAAGCTTCTTCGCTAAAACAAACACCACAACGGAGGCGGAGACCTGGCGGATCCGCCATTTACATCACCCGAATACCCGCCAGCCTTGACGGAGCGCAAGATTCCCCCCAAGAAAATCAAAGAAAAAGATCAATTTTTTCCCTCGCCGCAAAAACCCTAAAAACGAAAAATCCCCTTCCCAAGCAAAACGAAACCCTCCGAAGATCGAGGGATTTAGGTCAGACGCGAAAGATTCCAAGATTCTGCGAGGCAACGAAGAAGAAACATCCAAAAACATAATCGAGTCAGAGATAGAGAGAGAGAGAGAGAGAGGAAAAAAATCGCAGAGAAAGGAACAAAGAGAGGCGTTTCTGTGCTTACGCTTGTCGCTCGCTCGTTCGCTGGGACTAGATTGAAGCCCGATGGATCTATTGGGAGCGAAGAGGGATCGAAAATCCTAGAGAGAGAAAGGGAAAAAAAACCAGAGGAGAGAGAAAGGATCGATAATTAGGGTTTTACAGAGAGAAGAGAGAGAGAGAGAGAGAAGTTAAAGAAATGAAATGAAGTTATTTTTTAGTCGACGACTCTGCTCCGTTCCAATAGTACCGCTATACAAGGGAAGGCAAATTTTTTTTTTTTTTTAGAGAGAGGAAAAAAATCAAAAAATAAAATGAAAAGATGAGAGAGAAAATAGGATATTGCTTTATACGATTATTATTATTATTATTATTATTATTATTATTATTATTATTATTATTATTATACTTTATACGACTTTTTTGTTTAGTGGTACGTACGTATGTATTTTCTTTTTCTAAAAATCTTTTCATCTCTTTTATTACGCTTTTGTTCTTTTTTGTTTCTGGTTTGCTCTTCTTGGGCTATGTTCTCTTATTTTTTCTTTTTGTTATGTAGTCATTCAAATTTTTTTTTAATATTAAAAAAAAAAGAGAGAGAAAAAATGATATTGATTCATGGTCGTACGAGTTTTTTTTTTCTTTTTTTTTTGAAGCAATTCATACGAGTTTTGTATTCGTTCCTGGTTTGCCCATTTTGGGTAATTTTTTTTTATTATGTGATTATTCATTTTTGTCAAAATTTTTTAAATTTTGGATAAGTAAAATATCATCCTTTCAAATTATTGGGTGTTGAAAAGTTGAAATAACCGAAACCAAAAAAAAAAAAAAAAGGTTGAAATAACCAATGACAACAAAATACGTAAAGAAAACGAACCGTCTAGCCGGTTATTTTTCATTTTCATTTGAGAATTTTAAGAAAATAATTATTGTTTACAATATAATTTTATAAAATAGTCATATTTTCAAAAAAATATAAAAACTAGACATGTCGAAAATTTTTGACAAAATTTTTGCCTAGTGTCAGAAATTTTTGACAATATTTTTATGTGTATTTTTATTATTGTCAGAAATTTCTTACAGTTTTATGCTTAGTTTTTACATTTTTTGAAACTGTGACTATTTTTTAAAAACACACAATCCAAAATAGTTAGTTATCTAACTGACCCTTTTCATTTTTGTTTGGGTTTTATTTTTTAATTAATTAATTATGTCTTGAATGTTTTAGGTGTTTAATGTTTATACAGATTGTGTTTGTAGATTGGTAGAGAGAAGTGTATGTGGAGGAGTATGATTAGTTTTTTTTTTTTTTTTGCTTAAAATTATTATATGTTTTTTAAAAGAGATAAGTATGATAATTGTTTGGTTTGTTAGAGAGGATGAGAGAGTGTAGATATGCTTATATTTTCAAATTTTATTTTTTGTATTAAATGTTTTAATTATGGATTTTTTATCAAAATTATTAAAAAAAACTAATTTTCAATATAATTTAAATTAATATTAATACTTTAAAAATTATATAAAAGGAAGAGGCTAGAATAGTGTACGATTTTCTGCACTATCCATAGTGTACGGCTCATAATAGCTTAAAATATATAAAACTAAAATTTTTTTTTTACACATAAGTACATTACAACGTCTATTTTCAAGTTATCAATTCATTTCTCAAATTTGAAACTAAAATTATGTCAATCGGAGATGAAATGAAGAAATAACAAATAAAAAATTAAAAAGACAAACTTCTTTTTTCATCTCCGATTAAACATAATTCTTTGGTTAAATTTGATAAATGAATGGATAACATGTTAGTAGACGTTGTAATCTACTTATGTGTAAAAAAAAATTATGTATTTTTTAAGCTATTATAAGCCGTACACTATTGATAGTGTAAAAAAATCATGCACTATTCTATGCAAAAAATTATGACACATAGATTATTCTTGTAAAAATTTCCACTTGGACAATAATTAATTAAACAGGAATAAAGATATAAAAAAAATTAAACCCTTTAATCAACAAAAAGTATATTTTTGGTAGATTTTAGAACATTATGAGTCCTTTTTGTGTTATGAAAAACTAAAGGAGTTTCATGATACTTCAAACAAATAAAGAAAAGGAATATGGTATTTTCTCTAATGGCAATTGTCATTGGTCAATAGCATATTTTTAAAGCGCAAACGACTAGGCTGTACAAGAGCGGCATCAATAAAACATGTCGTTTCTTTACATAAAAAAAATAGATTGTTAATTTAAAGAAATTTAAAAAAAATAAAAATCACTGACGTGTATATATAATAGTTATAAGGAAGCATGTCATTCTCCTTAAAGACAGCCCATAAGAAACCGAACGACATGTTATTTATTGTCATACCAATTGCTTTACCAAAGACACAAGCTAAATGTCGTTTGCCATCTCAACGACAACAAGCTCAAGCTCTGAACTTGCAGTCCACTTCTTCAAAGACGACAAACAAAAGATGACAATGATAAAAACGACATGGATCCAAATTATATAGTCTCTAACATGTTGCCTTCGAAGCCGTCTTTTAAGAACAATATATGGCCTTTTGATTTCCAAATCAACAACTCTTAAACTACACACATGTCATCATTCAAAGAAATCACAACAATTTTTGAAGAAAAATTCTAGTTGTTTATTCTTTAAGAATAAAAAATAAAAGGAAAAAGAAAAAAAAAACAAGGTTTATGGGTAAATAGCATAACTTTAGAACTTGTTTAAGAAAATATTCACAACTTTTTTTTAAGTGAATAGTCTTTTTTTATTAATAAACTACATACCATGATTTTTAGACCTTTTTTTTTTTTTAATTTAAATATGGCCTAAAAAATAGAATTTTTTCTGAAAACAAAAACCATTTAAGAAATAGGATTTTAATGTTCAACATGCTTACTAAATAGCTAAAAATATAGTCTACCTTAAGGAGTAACAAAATTGACGAAGGTATTTTCCTATATTTAGTTACCAACTTATATATAGAGCTACTTCGGAGGAAAAACAAAATGGTAAAACTGATCCAACGAACAATTTCATATCCACATCTTGAACTTACCTTTGAAAAACCATGTTTCGATTTTGGAATTTTCTTATCGTATTTGTTATGTATGACCTTTACCTCGAGCCATTTTGAAACTTCAAACTCAGTAGCTTTAAGTTTTGATTGAACAAGATTTTTCAATTATTGATATAGGATAGGACAAATAGACTAGGGACTTGGACTTTTTAGGTTTAATTTCCTTGCAAATTGCAATTTCGTACCATTTCAAATACATAAAGTCTCAAATCCAACTTGATCTCATATTTATCGTTGATTTGAAAAAAAAAAAAAAAATTTCAAACCCTGCTGGTCCCTAGGCCCGAAAAAAAAAAAAGGATTGGGATATGCTCGCCTAAAATTTCGACGGAGTACATTTGGTCGGGTGATATCCCATACCCAACCTTCTTCTATATTGCGGTCGGGTTCGAATATAGGTTTCGCTTGGTTCGACCAAACTTGTCCGAAGCCTTTAAAAAAAAAAAAAAAATCAAATGTTATCACTTAAGGAATTTATCCCGTAATTTAGCTAAATAGACCATTGTCTAAAAAGCTTTATAAATTTTAGCTCATATTTTAAAAAATTATATTTTTCTTTATTTTTTGAAAACATTAGTTACATTTTTAAATCAACTAAATGAAATTGTCATGTCTTAAAAGTTCCTTTCTTTTTTTTTTTTCTTTCCTTTGTTAGTTTTTTAAGGTTTAACTCACTTCTCTTGAGCTACCTTTGTCATAGTCACCTGATCACCACAAGCCCGATCTTTCTTTTGTCAAATTCTTACCCACTGGCTCGGATTTTCCGCCACTTAGCCGGGCTCGGGACCCACCCGCTTGACCGATGTGCAGCCCTTACTAGTCCCCATTATACATTTCCTATATTGACCCCTCTCCAAATTTCAGGTTCTCTAGCCAAAATTTTTATCAATTTGAGCTTTTGGTTGTATCGTTTTTTGAACTTGAATTGTGAATTTGCGAGGTTGTATCCTGATAATCTAATGATTATTATTGTTAACAATCAATATTGTTATCTAAAATTCGTGGTTATTCAATTATTTAAGATTATCGCGTTCAAACGCTACGGATTAAAGAAAAGTGGGATAATGATGTATTGGGCAACGAATTTGAGGGGAAAAAAGAAAAAAAAATATTTTTTGGCAAAGCACCAAATAAAAAAATTCCCACGAGCCTATCAAAACAAAATCTGACTCAATTTCCTTAAAACAATGTGGATCTCTACAAATCCAGATTATGATTTAGAGAGATCTCAATTTTGGATTTTTCATTTGTCGTATATATAAATAAATACTAACACGCATAATCTAGAATTAGAAAAAAAAAAAAAAAAACCATTGTATCAATATTCACTATGGCACGTCTCAAACTCGTAGCCATGCCTTATAGATGTTTAGTGAAAAGACCTGACCCAGATTAGCATCTTTATCTTTATAGATTTCATAGCAAAAGTGGGATTTTTGTGGTTCAAACACAACGTGATATTTATAATAAACAATTATAAGCACATTGAATATACAATTTTTTATTTTATAAAGACACCCAATAGTACTAATCTTGAGGTTTGCTATAAATCTCCTTGCTTGCAAATACATAAGTGCTAGTGAAGCTTCTCAGCAAGAAGCTTATATTAGTGTCTTCAATGTGAGAAGGTCCTACAAGAGATATAATTATTAGTAAATTAACACATCTTCTTCCAAACACATTTCCATTGCTTGTGAAGCAGTTTTTGCCACACTTTGAAAAGCACTCTCTCTCACCTTCTTTTGGTAAAGCAGCCAAGGCAATACCCTCATAATCATTGAGTTTGGAACCAATTGCAAAAGGGAAATTAAAAAAAAAAAAAAGCAAAAAAACAAAGAGAAAAGTTTTCACAAAACAACCATAAGAGAAAAAAAAAAAAAAACTCTATAGTTAAGTTATCATATATCTACCATGCTAGAGATATAATAATGGCTTATAATAAACCAATCTCTTTCATTTTATTCATCACCATTTTGCTTGTTCTCTCACCAGATAACCACTTTTCCTTATATTTTCTTTTAGCTATGTTTTTTCTTGATTCCTCTGCTTCATTATGCATGCAAAATTACCGATTTGTGTTTTTTTTTTTTGTGTGTATTTTTTTTGGCAGTTACATGGTAACATATGGAATATTTGGGTCTCAATTAGCATATCAAGTAGAACAGAAAAGATGCAAAGAAATGATATATACAAGTGGGTGTGATCGTCTTGATTGTGGACACAAGTGTTGGCTTAAACACCATGATTTATATGAATGTGTTCGCACAAAAAATGACTATGCTTGCTTTTGCTATTTCAACTGCACCTAATTAAATATCTTTCCTTTTTATTCGTAATTTATTCTCTAATTTTAGTGTTTGATAATTACCAAGAAATGACTCTTCCTACTGAGTTTTTTTTTAAAAAAAAAATTTCTTCTTCATTTTTTTTTGGTTGGGCAAAGAGAGTACTCTTCTTAATGAGTCAAAAACTCAAAATGGTTGTTGTCTGAAACTCTCACCATTAAAGTTTGTAGTGAAATATAAACTTAATATGTGAGTTTAAAAAATAAGCACTTCAATTAGGTGCAGAGCATTGTGTGAGACATATCACATGAAGTAACGGTACGAAGCCCCGGCAACCCCACCTCTAATTGGGTCGAGGAGAGACTAAAAATGCCATCTTCGAATTGAAGATGGTATGATTATCACAATTATATGTGATTTAAGTACGAATTTTGTTTTTATAATAACATGGATTTTTCCTTCATCTTTTCTTTCTGCTTGTTCCTATTTTTTTTTTTTCTCTTTCTTCACAATATTCAGCCAATTTCGTTACTTTTAGGCAATATTGATGTAATATTATTGATGATTGACAATGCGAGAGTGTTTTCTTGTAATATAAGTAACTACACGATCAAATGAAGTGTAGATGATACAGTGGATGATTCATATATTGTAAACTCCTAAAAAATTTAGAAGAATGCTACTTTTAAGAGGCATGTTTAGATTTATGTCATTTTAAAATCATCTTCCGCCATTTTTTAAATAAGAAAAAAGTGACATCAAATGCAAAAATAAGTTCAAAATGGCATTATATGCAATCAAAATTCAAAAAGTGACCTTCCATCAAATTTTTTCAAACTCTCAAAGAATTGGTATTAGATTTCTTTTCTAAAAGCAAATTACAACAAACAAAACCCCCTCAAACTCCAATGAAATGTAGAAAGAACCAATAGCTTATTAAATCTTGCATGTGTGTGTATATATATATATATATATATATGTATAAAATATATATATTTTTTACATTTTACAATTCATATTTTGTACATGGCTGGCTCCAAATTTTCACACAGGAGGGTTCTTACAGTAATAAGTGCAAACACAGACGTTTTCTTTGCAGACTCCGAATCCATAAGGCTCTTTTGAGCATTCTTGACCACAATTTTGTAGGTCACACTTTGTCAAATTCACCATCTTGTGACACGTGTGCTCGGGTAACATCACCGCCCGAGAGCCGCCAAATATTGCCGAGGTTGATGTAAATCCAACTATATAATGCATAAAATATATAATTAAAAAAAATTCACATTTATCATAACACCTATTAAGTCTAACATGTTTTGTGACATAAGCATTGAACAATATTAGACCCAACCGCTCCAAAAAAAAAAAAAAAAAACTTGCAAAATAATGGTGCTTATACGAAAGCTAGTGAAATCATAAATGACTAAATATAGTGGTCTCAATATGATCAGATCGTAAAAGCATTGTTGTTGACAGAGAATAATCAAGCAGAGAAAGTATGAACAACAACATGTATTAATTCTATAGCTCATCGATCATTACAAAACTTCTTATATGATCATAATTAATATGAAAGAAGTTGATAAGAAAAATAATATTAAAAAAAAACTTAAAATAAAGAGGAAAGTACAAAACTTGTTATATAATTGATGAGATGAGATGAGAAGCGAGAAACCTGAGAAAAGAAGCAAGAGCAAGAGAGACGAGACAGTACTGAAAGAAATCTTCATCTCTTTTCCGTACAACTTTGGTTTGAGGTCTTGAGACCAAAAAACAAACAAAGCTAATTATGGGCTCTCAAACACACACCGGTCACATAACTATAATGGTTTTAATGTATTATTATTATCTCAAGCCTTGATGCCTTGTTAAATAAGAAGCCAAAGATTCCTAAGGTTAAAAAAATTTCATTTGTTAACTCACCTGTCCACCTTTAGAGAATGAAATAAAGCATATATGTATAAGATATAGTATGAGAGATAAACGAATATTTTTTTCCCTTTGGAAAAGGTTTAACCTCAAATAAGGAAAAACAATCTGCTGCTAAAATGGTAATTTTTTTTTTTCGTCTTAGTTATGTACTAATTAGATTTGATAAAAAGTTCCTCGTATATATTGAAATAGCTATTTCTATCTAGTGTAGTTGAGAGGGAAAGAGGAGCAATTTTATTGGTTGGAATAGCAGAAATTTGTGAGTATCTCAGAAACCCAACTTCTCACTCATGAATCAAGCTTGTTCACTTGGCACAAATTCCTTTCTTTGTGCTTACTTTTGAGAAGCGTAATTCAAGATATAGCCATAATTTAATAGAGCGACTCTTTAATATATTGGATAAAATCATAAAATCATCAATCTTTTAGGAGAAGAAATATAGTTGATCAAGCACATATAACATATATACATCATAGCCCTTTTGTAGATAACAATTCAAGTGCAAAAATCTGAACCATAGGTGTATTTCCAAATTTACAATATATCATTAAATTGACCCCCAACTGACAATTGTATGGTCAGTCCATGGTTTGAAGTTTCAAAGGTTCTGTTCCACCGGAATCGAACCAAAGCTTGATCTTAACATAATTTTAAAAAAAAAAATCGAATATTTCTTTTCAATGCAATTGACAGCCGCAATCTACAGCTAGTATAAGTATGTGAGTTCTTGTATTTCTTTCTCTAATAATATTTATTGAGAATAGCTGTTGAAGTGCGACAAAACAATTTATATGAAATTTGCCACATGGGAAGTTTTTTGTTTTTTTTTACAAAACAATCCATTAAATCCCACCTGCGAAGTTTTAGATTTTTTTTGTTCACTCAGTTGTTATATAAGAGATATTTGTGCTCTATTATTATTTGGCTCTGTTTTATACTTTTACTCAAATATTATGGACAAGTTAGAGATAAAAGTTATATATAAGTTCAAAGGTGTCATAGATAAAATATTATAGTTATATTGATAACGGAGTTTAGTTTAGGAAGATGTTAATAAAGGTGAGTTTTTGTTTTTGTTTTTGTTTGTTTTTGTTTTTTTTTGTTTTTTTTGCAAATTAATAAAGGTGAGTTTGACAAGTTGTCTAGGAACATCCCCAACTCTTAATTATAATAGTGCAAAACCTGCTCTAGCTAAACTATAATAGTTCAAAATGATACGTGTCCACGCCTGCCCTATATCACTGCACTCAACGTCGTAAAAAATAGTGCAATTCTCCTAACTATTTTATGTTTTATTATTAATTTCTTTTTTTACTTTTTAAATATATTTATAATCAATAATTTTGTAATAAAATATTTGACATAAAAGAAAAACAATGAAAGATAAAAAAGATATTCTTGATAAAGTAGAAATCAGTGTGATGGATTGGAGATGATATTGTAGATTGGTGCAAAAATTGTATCAATTTAGTGCAAAATTTGCTCATGACTCATATCAAGTGTAAATTATTCTAGATCCAAAATATGAATCATTTTAGTGCCGAACACATCATACCGTAATTAAACTATAAAAATATAATTAACAAATATAAAAATGATATAATCATGCAAATACAATACTTGAATTCATAAATCCAAAAATGAATTTAGAAAAAAAGAAATCCAATGAAGAGTAACACTAAAAAAAATACCCTCGATTGATGCACTTTATAATTTAAGTTTTAAATAGTGTGCTTTTTTAATCTATAGTGAAATAGTAGAGTTGGAAACTAAAGGTGCAACACAAAATGGTAAAAATTAAAAGTGTGTAAAAAAAAAGTATTTTTCAAGGAAAAATTAGAATAATGTCACTTTTGGGCAATGTGTATTTAAAATTGCCACCTTAAGAAAGACATTACAGTCTATATTACTTTTTAACATCGAATTTGATCAAATTACCTTTTTTTTCTACAACAAGAAAAAAGTTGAGATAATAATTTACAAATAAAAAAAGTGGCATAGGTTGCTTTTTTAGTGACATGGATTGAAAACTTATACTTAAAAAGGCCACACTGAAAATTTTTATCCATTGTCACTTTTAAAATCAAGGTTTACAATTCATGTCACTATTTTTAAACATGAAACGTTTTATAAATAAGTTACTATTTTGCCTTTATTTCATCTTTCTCGTTTGTAAAAATAAAAAAGGGCAGTTCGGTCAAATAGTGTTTTAATTTTTTTTTTCGTAATTTTCTCATTTTTCAAAAGCGATATATTGAGAAATGTTATTTTTATGACACATTAATAATATATGCCTTTTTGTGTTTCAAATTTATACTCTTACTTTTATACTATAAACAGAATAGAAATAGATGAATCACACTACTTGAATAGAGATATTAAGCGACACTTGTCTTATTTTGCAATTCCCCCTTTTCACTTTCAAAATCTCCCGACACTAAAGGCCTGGACTGTGCTAATGGGCTTCCCTAACTTAGGTTGGAACTAGTGGGCCTTTCTTTTGTTTTGGCCCATTTCAAATTTTGTTATGATAAATATGAGAAATTTTAAGAGAAATGCTTTTTTTTTTTGGGAAAAAAAATATGTTTGAAATTATGCCATTTTAAAACTTATTTTGCATCTTGTTCTAAATTTTAAAGAAGAAAAATGACATTAAATTCAAACACAATTTTAATGTGACATTAAATGTAAATAACAATTTAAAAGGTGGTATTTCATCAAATTTTCTAGATAATATCTATCTTTTTTTTTTTTTGGACAAGAGGAGATAATATCTATTTGAATCACGTATTGGGAATAAAATTGACCATTCCAAATTGCCATTCTCAAAATTAGTCGTTTGGGCATGCTAAATATTATCTTAATTTAATATATGATTTACAACTACTAACTCTTTCACTATAGGTTTTTTCCTTTTAGCTTAACAAAAAAAAAAAAAAAACTTTTTAAAAAATTAATAGCATTTAATAAAATATACCAAAGTGATATGCTCCTTTAATGTTTATAGTAAACATAGTGTAAAGGTAAGAACATAATTTATAAGTGTAATACAAAATAGATTAGATTAATTGTGTATAAAAAAAAAAGGCATCCATCAAAATCGCCCCAATTTATTAATACTGTGAGAAGTGTCTTTGTACAATTTTTTTTTGGCAACGTCTTTATACAAATTTTATGACGTTGGGTGCTACGTGAAATGTTATTAAAAATAGAGATTTTTAGGCATTTAATAAAAAATTTGGGTAATTTTTTAGGATTTAGCCTAAAATGTCAAAATTAAGGATTTAGCCATGTCGTGTAACATTTTATGTTACATGTAACATATATCCGTGTAAAAGTATAACATTACATATAATATTATGTAACATAAAAGATGTTATGACTAAATCTTTAATTTTGTGAAACTATAGCTAAATTCTTCAAATTTTTACCTTTAAAATAGTTAATTGCTTAACTAGCCCTTAAAAATATTAGTTTTTAAAATTAATTAGTTGGTTGCATAATAAATTAGGCTAATACGTTTTCTCTACCAAACGGAATGGGAAGGATGTGACAAAGTCACCGTTAAAGAAAAATCGCAACTTTACTTTCAATTATTTATTGACTTTCTTATGCCGTGGCCCTATGAAACTAAAGTATGTGTTCAGCCATGTTATTCAAATGTTGAATAATTCTATAGTACTATTGCCGTTGACCAAAACGAAATTATGTCTTTTTCAAGGAATAAGTCTTGAAAGCTATGATCTCTAGATCTAGATCAATTATCAACAATAATAACGCGATATTCATTATTATAAAGTCCCCAAATAAATCTTACAATAATATATATTGCACATAGTTCCTTCTTCTCAACCATCTCATGTTTCCACATATATATATATTAACATCTAAATTAAACTCGTCGACATAACGTCATAACCACAAAGATAACATTAATTATGTAATAATAAACTTAATCATAAATATATGACCCACACATATATTTACCAACGTCATACACACTTACAATATTTTGGATATATCGTGTTCAATAATGAAGCACATAGACATTGTACTCAACAATCGCATCAAGAGAAGTGGTGTTGAACGTGTAGGTCTTTGCTTTAGCAAACCCTCTTGCAAACCTAAAAACCCCACTTCCTCCAACGATAGGCATTTCTCTCACCTCCGAGAGAATGGCATTTCGTCCCAAAATGCTAAGAGAGCTTCCATTGAACTTCCCTTCAGTGAACACATAGTTGAGGACCATCAAAAACCCTACCTCGGTCTGCGAGGCCGAGGCGTAGATCCCCTGCGCGCTCCCGATCCGCTTCGACGTCGGCTCGGGCCCCACGGTGAGCGGGTCGTCCATCATCGCCGTGAAGCCGAAGCTCGCGGGTGAGTCCCCGAGCGTCAGCGGCGGCCCGGCGATCCTGACAACCGTCCGGTTCGGGCCGCTGACGACGTCGTGGAAAAAGAAGTGGATGTGGGTGAGCTTCTCCTCCTCGAGCCCTAGGGTTTTGGGATTTAGGGCTTCGTAGTATTGGTCATCCCAAGTAGAACTACTGGCTAGGGATGTGAAGGGTAGAATGGTAATTAACGTGATAAGGAAGGCAATTAGGGTTTTTGGTCTTGACATGGTTGAAACGTGCAATGCTAATATTGAGCTCCAAAAAGAGAGAAATTTTGATGCTTATGAATTGAAATGGTGTTGCAATCTTTAAATTGTGATTTGTCTTAATATATAGTTCTAGGAATAGCGAAATTAAAATGTCAACTTTGCTGATATTGACGAGTTGTCATATAAAATATTGACCATATGTTTCTCACGCCATACGTGAAGGGTGTTTGGTTATAGATTCAACAATTTTATTAGTTGAGTTCTGGAATATTACAACTCATATTGAAATTAAGCTAGTAAATTGAGATACGCAACGAATATTATAAAGAACATATTATACATAGTAAAATACTCAACCTAACCATCGTATTAAAATTTGATGGTTTTTATTTGTGTATGTGTCTATGGGAAATAAATATTTCCATGTGTAATTTGGAAGATGTGATGATTTAATGCTTCACTACTTAATTATAAGGCCAATTAAGAAATTAGTCATTTTAAAGGTAAATTTTGAAGAATTTAGCTCTAAAATGTCAAAATTAAAAAAAATAGCCATTAAATACTTTAATGGACATAAGTATTCATGCTAATTACTTAAAAAATGGCCCAAATAAAATAAAAAATATCTGAAAATTCGGCTCATTCCACTTAAAAAAATAAACTAAACTTACTATTATCAAAATTTTCATCGACTGTGATAAAATAAAAAATAAAAAGCTAATTTTTAAATTTTTAAAACTATGGCTAATTCCTAAAAAATTAGTTTAAAATTTGGTTAAATTCTTAAAAATCTCCTTAATTATGTGTTTATTTGTTCACATAACATTAATTATGTGTCAATATTGTAGTAGCCGTGACTTAAAAGTATGGTCAACATATTTAATTATATTAAGAAAATAGAACCAAGTGTCGTTATAAAGATGAATTTCGCGCATATTGTAATAAAAACATGATTAATTTTTTACATTTCCAAACACTGACTGAATTTCAAAAAGCTTTTTTACAAAATGGCTTATATTTTAGCCGATTCACTCTATAATTAAGAAAATATCACACAATGAGAATAATCATAGTTATGTTTTGCTATTTCACACGTATAGATTGAAATATTACTTTCGATTACTATTATAGTTTCACAGTACTTTCCCTTGGCAAATTATGGAGATTAGCTCGAACACTTGCTCAAAAAAAAAAAAAAAACCTTTAAATTAATATATATAGAAGTCGTCAGAAAGTGATGGCTGTGAAAGTTCTTTTCTTCTTTCGTTTTGAGCGTTGTTTTCAAATCTTCTGCGAGATCACACAGAACACGTATATGCCATATTTGTCTTCATTATTTGGTTGTTTTAGACTTTTCGCCTATTATTTGATGATGCTGTATTATATTTTATATTTAATTTCAAACATGACACGTACGCTACCTACCAATATTAATAAATATATGCTACATTTTTCTGTCGGAAAGACCATTGACCTATTAAATAAATTAAGTCAACTAATCTTTTTCCAATATAAAAAAGTCCATATAAATCTTCTACATCATGAACATATATCTACGTCATATGTTAATATTTGTAATTATGTTTCTAATAAACCTTGATTCTAAAAGTTGATAAACGTAATGAAGCAACTTATCCAAAATAAACATAACTACCACTGCAACAAAAAACAGTATCAGCGATGATAATAAGTTATCATACTTATTGCCGACTATAAGTTATTTTTTGATCAAATTAAGTATCAGTGACCACTAATGGTTGCTAATAATCTATCATCGATGACCAATCGATAACCACTTGTCATGGCAGGGTATTTTTCTGCCAAAACAATTTGTTGACGACCACATGTGTGGCCGCGAATAACCACTTTTAATGGCGTATAACTTCTCGCCAAAAGCAAAAGTACTAGAGCTTGATTTTCAATTTCTTTTTACCAAGATCAATCACTTGTCACTATTTCACCTTTTTAGTCACAAGAATCTTTTTTCCGGGGTACAATTTTTTTATTAAAATTTATTGTGGCCCACAAAAAACTGAATTATTCGTGCTAAAATATTCAACCGTAAACTTTTTAGTAAAAAAAAGTTCTAAAATTTAACTTATTTTAGTCACAAATTTTACAATTTTAGTAAAATTAGGAATCAAGTCTTTTTTTTTTTTTGGCGTCTAAATATAAATCCTCTCAAGTTATATAATCCCAAAAAAAAATCTCACAAATAAAGCACAATACATTTTATTATTACTAATTATGTAAAGATCATCATGATCACCACGATCGAACTATCAATAATGGAGGACATAAACATTGTATTCAACAATAGCATCAAGAGAAGTGGCGTTGAACTTGTAAGTCTTTGCTAGAGCAAACCCTCTCGCAAACCTAAAAACCCCACTTCCTCCAACGATAGGCATTTCTCTCACCTCCGACAAAATGGCATTTCGTCCCAAAATGCTTAGAGTGCTTCCATTGAACTTCCCTTCCGTGAACACATAGTTGAGGACCATCAGAAGCCCTACCTCGGTCTGCGAGGCCGAGCCGTAGAGCCCCTGAGCGCTCCCGATCCGCTTCGACGCGGGCTCGGGACCCGCCGTCAGCGGGTCGTCGATCATCGCCACGAACCCGAAGTTCGTCGAGTTGTTCATCAGCTGCGGGCCGGCCACCCTGACGGCCGTCGGGTTCGGGCCGTTGATGACGTCGTGGAAGTAGAAGTGGAGGTGGGTCAGCTTCTCTCTCCTCTTTAGCCCTAGCTCTTTGGGATCTAGGGTTTTGGTGTATTGGTCATCTGAAGCACTAATTGCTAGGGTTAAGGAAGAAAGGGTAATGATGGTGATCATTAACAAGGTTTGGAGATTTTTAGTAGTCGCCATATTGGTATGGGAAAAATAAGCTATAGGGAAGAAGAAGAAGAGTAATTTATCAATTGGCAATTTTAGCTCATGTTGATTTGTGATTCATCTTGTAAATATTTATAATATATAGGAAAAGTTTAATTTATTATTTTGACAATTTTTTTTTTTAGATTATGAGGCGGTTGATAAGATGTGGCAACTGATGAATGTATAAAGGAGACAAAAATATGACATATACATGTGTTGATCAAGGAATTTTAATAATATTATGGACTTTAAAAATAGCGCATCAATGTACTAATTGCAAATGTAACGAATTAATAAAGAAAGAGTAGTGAAAAAGATAGGTTTATGTCGTAATGAATTTAATAAAGTAATGATTATTTTATGTATTTACGAATTATCTCTCAGTCTCAACACTTTTAACATCATTACACTAACACATTAATATTCCAAAAATAAGATAGCGCATTATACATAATTGTGCTACATATATATATAATTAGTTATAATAATGATCAATTATTGGACTCTAACTAATGCCATCTTATTAAATATAATATATATTTATTAAAAATAGTCGTCGTGCATGCCGAGAAGCCAAATGCTTTAAGGAAGTTGAGGGTGTATATTTTCAAATTCGGATCTCAAAACCAGACATATACATAATCCTCCAATAATTATGCTGCTTGTCGTTGACTAATTATAAGGTTAATACACGACAAACTGTACAATATTGATATCAATTATATCATTTTTTGGAGCATCTCTGTTTCCAATTTTGTTTTAAGAATATATATATATATATATATATATATTGTGTGTGTACCTATTGTAAGGACAATATTATCACAGAATATTTTTCTTATATTTATGTTTTAGTTTTTATTTTGAAAGATTTGAGTATTGTGAATATGTTATATATATCATATTTAATATATAGTATTTTTAATATTAAAATATTAATTATTAATATTTTTATAATGATTAATTAAATTTTACATGTCATTTAATAAGATGTATGATAATTTTTTAATATAATTAATAAAATACAATGTTATATGTATAAATAATTTTACTAGAATATCTAAAATAATTAATGATAAATTTTTACCAACTACAAGATATGTGCCTAAGGCACATACATAAAACTAGTGTAAGTATAAATCTTAAGAGTAGTAAAGTACAGTAAGTACATAAGAAAACAAACTAGTCTCAAAAATGAAAATTGAAAAGGAAATATAATTAGTTTACTGTAGATAACAATAATTATTGGAACAATTTTTCAAACATATATAATCATTTGTTGGTCATTGTGTCGTTCTTTCTTATTCCTGTCGTTTTTTATTTTGTTGCCACTTGTCACATCCTGTTGCTTTCTATTTACCTGTCGTTTTCTTTATTGCGCTGTCGTTTTTACTAATCTGCCATATTACACTTCCTGTCGTTTTCTGTTTTTATGTAGTATTTCTAAGTCACTGTCGTTTTCAATTTATCTGTCGTCTTCTATCATTCATTGTCGTTTTAAGTCTACTCTGTCGTTTTTAATTTTTATGTCGTTTGTTACCATTCTTGTCATTTTACAATTTCTCAGCCCTTTTATTATTTATGTCATTTCTTACCTCTATAAGTTTGATGCCGTTTTCCTCTTACAATGTCGTTTTTTTTATCTAACGTCTTGTCTCACATAGATTGTCGTTTCTTCAATAGGAGTGTCATTTTTGCAAAGAAGATTTATTCATTCCACTACATCTATTACAAATACATATTTTTATAAACAAAAAAAAAAAAGCACAAATCTCGTTCCAATTAAATAAACTCTAATATATATAAACAAATTACCAAAAAATAAACGAGGAATCCTCCCCAGTAGTTGAAAAAAGGGGCAGATGGGAACGATTTTCAAACTTATAATTCATTGGATACTAATAAAGTTATATTATAATTCATAAGAAATTGGGTATCATTATTATGATATAATAATGAGATCAATAATGGAGGGCATAGACATCATACTCGACAACAGCTTTAAGAGAAGTGGTGTTAAGTGAGTAAATCCTTCCCTCCAAACGACAGGAATTTCTCTCTCACCTTAGTGAAAATGGCATTATTTCGTCCCAAAACGCTTAGAGTGCTTCCATTGAACCTCCTTATTCCGTGAAGACAAAGTTGACCACCATCGGAATCCCATCTCGGACTGCGACGCCGAGGCATAGATCCCCTGCGCGCCGGCCCGATCCGCTTGGACGTGGGCTCGGGCCCTGCGGCGAGGTAGTCGTCCATCATCCCCGTGAACCCGAGGCTCGCGCTCGGGTCCCCGAGTTTAATTAATTAGCTGCCGCTTTTGCCGCGGATAAGGTGTTGGAAGTAGAAGTGGAGGTGGATCAACTTCTTAGTCTTATTGAGCCCTAGGGTTTTGAGGTTGATCACTAAAAGAAGTGGTAGTAGTACTACATGCTAGGGTTAAGAAGGAGACTAGGAGAGAACGGTAATTAATCAATGGGATGAGAAAGGTAATTTTGGTGATCATGTCTAATTTGGTGAGTTCTTGATCTTGCTAGTACTATATGCTCGGAAAAACAAAGAAATAAATGTTGTTATGAATGGTATTATGTGTAACTTAGTTTAAGCTCAAATTCCAACTTATGAAGCTTAATTATTATCATAAATATCTCTACTTGTCTGATTTCGGAGATAACTTTGTGATAAAAATATTGACCTTTCTCATTAACTAAGACTGATTGTACTATTTGACTGTGTACTGTGTACGTATGTGCCCTCAAACGAAAAGATGATAACTCATTCATTAGTTTTTAATATTTTTCTGTAACCGGTATGTGCAAAGTTAAATAATCAAAGACAAATGAATGTGTCGTCACTCATTCATTTGAGGATAATTATAAGCATAGCTAAATAGGACATTGCAATCTTCATTCGTTTGTCATACCATTTATGAAAGTTTGATTATAAATTTATAAAAGGTCCAATAATTGCACTTCATTGGCAGAATCAAGATATATTTATTGAAAATTATAAGAAATTACCATTTTGGTTAGGTAATGTAAAAATATGACCAATATTTTTAGTTATTAAAAAATTATTAATAAATAATTATAAGAGGTGAAATTCATTCATACATCTTGTATTTGGACTATATCTATTACTTAAATTTTTTTTAAACATATTTTCAAAATAGTTTATTTAACTATTTCACCCTATTTTATTTCACGTACGTGATTGCCTAGTTGATTGAGATATGTGACAAAATCTTTTGTTGTGTCCTTTACATTCCTTTTTAGTCAGATATAAATTATATAGTGCGCGAATAGTAATGATTAACGTATAAATCAATAAAATAAAAGTGAAGATGATATACTATATTCAAGGAAATTTATGGTACGGCCCACATGTTTCTTTCTTTTACACTACTTTAAAAAGAAAATGGAGTGCATGGACAATTTTTTTTTGAATCATCAAATTTATTTAAATTTAACATAATACTGGGGTATGGCAAGTTGTAGACTGAAATTATTTTTTAGTATTTTGCACCTTCTGATTGATTTTTTTTAGAACATGTATTGAGAGTATTTGTCGTTATTATAATTATTAAATATTCTCTCTCTATCTCCTTTCTTCTTGATCTTCTCAGCCAATCAAAGCCCAAATACCTAAATCAAAATAACTCAAATTTACTATTATAGCCTCACGCCTAAATCATTAAAATTTACTATTAATTAAGATAAAAAAAATCAATCTTCTTCTCTAATCTCTTAAGATGTTCGTTGGCCATTATTGTGCGCTTTAAAAAGAGAGAGATGTGCATGAATTTTTTTTATATTCAATTTACTTTTTTTTGGCTTTTAAGTTGTTTTTTTTTTTTTTTTTTTTTTAAAATTTTCGAATGACAAATCTACCTCAGTAGAGGACTCACTACAAGGCACGACCGCGATTCGATGAAACTTTGCAACTTATCATTTCAAATTTTTTCAAATTCAAAGTGCAAATAGCCAAAAAAAAAAAAAAATTCAGGGGCTAATGGTAGAAAATACTGATCATTTATAACACCGAGCTGCGAATCACACAAATTATGAGCACGTACATTTTTATTTTTGAAAAAAAGTAACTTGTTATGTTAAGAATGCATCTAAATAATATTGAATATACACGTGAATTATTAACGACTCACTAAGAGTTGTTTATAGTAAGGAAATCCCAATATTATTAAATAGAAAAAGAAAAATCAAAAGAGTACTCCGACATCACAACCCTCAAAAAGAGGGCAAAACATACAGAAAAAAAAAAAAGACTAAGATAGAATCTTACGGACTCTACCCTCCAAACAGATGGTGCCAATAAGGACACATACATCTTATTAATTACTGATTAATTACGCTGATCGACCATTGTGAGCGTGCATGATCAATAATGGAAGACATAAACATCGAACTCAGAAATAGAATTAAGAGAAGTGGTGTTGTACATATAAGTCTTTTCTAGAGCAAACCCTCTCGCAAACCTAAAAGCCCTACTTCCTCCAATAATAGGCATTTCTCTGACCGCCTCCGAGAAATAGGGGTCTCTTCCGAGGAGGCTCAGAGTGCTTCCCTTGAACTTCCCTTCCGTGAACACAAAGTTGAGGATCGTCAAAAAAGCAACCTCGGTCTGCGAAGCCGAGCCGTAGAGCCCCTGAGCGCTTCCGATCTTCTTGGAGCTCGGATCTGGCCCCACCGTCATGGGGTCGTCGAACATCGCCACAAACCCGAAACTTGACGTCGAGTTGCTCGTCAGCTGCGGGCCGGCCACCCTGACGTCCGTCGGGTTAGGGCCGCTTAAGGCGTCGGGCAAGTAGAAGTGGATGTGGGTCAGCTTCTCTCGCTTCTTTAGCCCTAGCTCTTTGGGAGTTAGGGTTTTGTAGTATTGATCATCTGAATCACTAACTGCTAGGTTAAAGAGAGAGAGGATATTGATGGTAATGAATGTGATCATGAACAAGGTTTGGAGATTTTTTATAATTGCCATTTTGGTATGGAAGAAGAAGAGGTTATCAACTGACAATTTTAGCTCACGTTAATTGTGACTCATCTTATATATATTTACATATGGGAAGATGTTAGTTTATTATTTTGACAATTTTTTTTTTTTGGATAGTTAAAGCGGCTGCTGATTAGATGTGGAGAAAAAAGACATACACGTACTAATCAAGGGATTTTAATAATATATATATATATATATATATGTATATACATTGTTCATGATCAATTATTGGAGTCTAATACTATCCTATAAAATATAATATATATTAAAGTTATCATGCACATGAGATTCTAAAAGCTTTCCAAGTTCCAACTATGAGTCTCCATTAGAAACCTTCAAATTATCGTAGCTCGATTTTTTCAAATAAAATTAATAGAACAAAGATATGCATAAAAGAGTTATCCAACGAAAAAGTAAGAAACAAAATACAATCGACAATCATGAAGAAAAAAAACTTTATAAAGTGTCTTTCACATAATAGAGTCAAAACACATATCCGCATCAGGTTTTCATTAATTAAAACCTCAGAGGAAAAACTTATACTACACAAAAAGAGTGCACAGGTCTTAAAACCACATCTATCAGTGAGGAGAAGCTAAATGCTTTATAAAAGTTGCGAATATATATTCAAATTCGGACCTCAAAACCACACACATTTTCCACTAATAATAAGGATTCTTGTCGGCGACTAACACTAAAAAAAAATAATAATAAATATCAGCGATCAGTAGTTGATAATCTAATATCAGCTATCATTGATAGTCGCTAAAATCAAAAGCCGACCAAATTAGTTTTTTTTTTTTTCATCGCAAACATATTAGCGACTAGAATGGTCGCTATTATATTTTAATACGCGACCATTAATGGTCGCACATTGGCTTTCGCGACCATGAATTTGGCGCATAAATATGCCGCCGAAATAAAAGGTTTAATGGTCGCTAATAATAGAAGTGCGAAAAGAATTTGTGACCAAATTTTCATTCCCGCGGTCAGTTGTTCCACAAATGGTCGCTAAAAAATTTGGTTTTATTAGTTTTTTGTGGAAACAAAAAATTAAATAAGCGATTTTTAGTAAAAGTTTCAGCGATCATAAAAGTTGGCGAATTGTGAAAAAATGGTCGCCGATTTTTTATTCTAATATATCCGATATCTCTGATTTATCTCCCCTTCCTTCACACTTAATAATTGAAACCCCTTGACCCCTGCCACCCCCGAGCCTCCACCGACCCCTTCCATTTTTCGAACCCCTAACACCCTCTGAGCCTCTAACCCCTGGCCCAAATCCCGAGCACCCTGAGCATGTCCCCAACCTCCCGGCCCCCTTCGCCCAGATCCTGAGCACCATGACCACCTCCTGGCCATTTCCATCCTTACCTTTTATAAACAATCTTCATTTGTTTCTCATGCCATTCAAGAA
Source organism: Boehmeria nivea var. tenacissima (assembly GCA_018132145.1). NCBI lineage: Eukaryota > Viridiplantae > Streptophyta > Magnoliopsida > Rosales > Urticaceae > Boehmeria > Boehmeria nivea. The sequence continues at coordinate 11,856,677 of CM030884.1, read as the reverse complement.
AGTTTGATTATAAATTTATAAAAGGTCCGATAATTATACTTGATCACGACTAACATATTTATTAAGAAATTATAAGAAATGATCATTTCGGTAAGGTAATTTAAAAATGTGATAAATATTTTCAATTATTAAAAAAATAGTCATCAAATAATTATAAGAGATAAAATACATTCATACATCTTGTATTTGTATTTGGACCATGTCTATTTTCTTACATTTTTAAACATTATTCCAAAATAGTTTATCTATTTCACCCTATTTTATTTCAAGTGATATTGCCTAGTTGATTGAGATATGTGACCAACCTAATCTTTTGTCGTGTCCTTTACATTCTTTTTAGTAGATACAAATTATATAGTGCGCGAATAGTAATGATTAACGTATAAATTAATAAAATAAAGTGAAGATAATATATTATATTCAAGGAAATTTATGGCACAGGCCACATGTTTCTTTTTTTTACACTATTTTTAAAATAATATCGAGTGCATGGACATTTTTTTTAATCATAAAATTTATTTAAATTTAACTTTTTCAATGATTTAACTTTTTTAACTTAATACTGGGGTATGGCAAGTTGTAGACTGAAATTATTTTTTAGTATTTTGCATCCTCATTTCAATTTTTTAGAACATGTATTGAGGGTATTCGTCCATTCTTCATGATCTTCTTCTCCAATCAAGGCCCAAATACCTAGCTAAACCAAACTAACTAAAATTTACCATTACAGCCTCACCGATAAGTCGTAACCCAGAAGATTAAAAAAAAAATCAATCTTCTTCTCTAATCTCTTAACAATGCATGAAAAACCAATACTTCAAAAGAAAATCATATTGGAAAAAGATTAGCCACTAAAATGGTAAAAAAGGCATATTAGAAATCATGAGTATTTAGGAAGATATGTGGTGTTGGGAATTAACCATTTGTTTGGATCACTCATTTCACCCATTTCATTTTTTTTTTATTTTTTTCAACTTTCCTAATCCTCCAAACCATTCAATTCCATTCTATTTTTTTTCAACCATTTTTTTTCAACTTTTTAAATCCCTATACAATATCTTTAAATCTCAACAATTCATATCACATCGAAATTAGTAAAGTCAAACCATTCTTATATCATTTTTATAAATAATTTTAAAACCATTCTAAACCATTTTCAAACAATTTTTTCATCCCAAAAAATGGGATGGAATGACCAAAATGGCCACCCTAAACAAGGGGTAAAAGAGGATAAATAAAAGACACTTTCTTGCCGTGTTGGCCTATCTACAAGAGAGAGATGTGCATGACTTTTTTTTTCTATTTACTTTTCTTTTGGGTTCAAAGTTTTTTTTTTGAATGACAAAACTATCCTCAGTAGAGAACTCACATACAAGGCCCGACCGTCGTTCGACGAAAATTTGCAACTTGCAGTCATTTCTAATTTTTTTTTTGAATTTATCAAAGCGCAAATAGCCAAAGAAAAAAAAAACAACGTGCAACTTATTAGACTATGGATAACTTCAGGGGCTAATGGTGCAAGATATTGATTTTTTTTAATAAACTTTACGGACCACAGAATAGGAACGCATCTCAACAAAATTGACACACGCCTGACCTTTAGTAGCTTATCAACTAGGTTGATCCTCTGCTAAAGAATCCTCTAAACTGTGGCCGAATATATAAATGAAAAAGAAAGAAAGTTACAATAAGTTCCAACCCAGAATAGGGCAAAAGAATAAACATAAAATAGAAAAAGACCTAACAAAAGAAAAGAAAAGAAATGGTCATATAGGATCTACCAAAGCATAATGGGGCCTCATTAAAACCTTTAGAAGACAAAACCCAGTAGGAAAGACTTCTAGAGGAAAAAGAGTGCATGATCCAGGACTTAAAACTGAAGATTCCTAAACCTATAAAAAGGAAAAGGAACCATGTCTCTATAAATCAAGCGTTAGATTATTTCTGGAGCATGGAACCACCAAGTATTCAGATCTTCATCAATCGACATAGAGGCTAGTTTATCTACAACACAATTCCCTTCGCAAAAAATATGGGAGATACGAACGTTAAGATTCTTAGCGTATTGTAGAGCTCTGATCCTTCTGTTTCTGAACTTCCAGGGGACTCTACGTGAATTATTTTTGACAAATAGAACCACATAAGCGGAATCAATCTCTAACCATAGATAGTTCCAACCAAACTTGTTCGCAATTTTCATGGCAATCATAAATCCAAAAAGCTCAGCCTCAAAAGCATATCTGATTCCAAGACAGACAGAGAAACATCCTTTCACAAAATCCCTACAAGTACGAAAAATTCCACCACATCCTGAGCGTCTAGGAGCCCCTCTGACCGAACCATCAATAATCACTTTAATCCATCCCGGGGGAGGCAAGTTCCATGTGACATGAATGATTGAAGGGCCTTAAGACGGGTCATCTTTAATTTCCAAATTATAAAGAATAATAAGGTCTTTCTGGCAATTGTACATACAACCTGTGACCACCTTGTTACTTTCCCTCATAGACGCCAATTGCTCATACAACCTGTGACTACGTTGTTACTGATCTTATTATAACACCAATTGCTGCAAATAACACAAATTATAAGTGCGTGCATTTTTTTTTTTTTTAAAAAGGGTAACTTGTTATGTTAAGAGCGCACCGAGTCACCAATTATATTGTTCCTCCGCTAAGAGTAGTTATAGCAAAGAAATCCCAATATTATTAAATAAATAAAAAAATTACAAAAGAGTACTCATACAACCCTCAAAAAGAGGGCAAAACATCCAGACAAAAACATAACAAAACAAGCGTAGAATAGAAATCCTACGGACTCTACCCTCCAGACAGATCATGGTGCCAATTATAATCACAAGTACACAATTTATTAGTGATTAATTGATTACGTATGGGATTAATCATTGTGAGCGAGCGTGATCAATAATGGAGGACATAAATATCGTACTCAACAATAGAATCAAAAGAAGTGGTGTTGTACATGTAAGTCTTTTCTAGAGCAAACCCTCTTGCAAACCTAAAAGCCCCACTTCCTCCAACAATAGGCATTTCTCTCACCTAAAAAAAAAAGGCGTCTCTTCCCAATATGCTCAGAGTGCTTCCCTTGAACTTCCCTTCCGTGAACACAAAGTTGAGGGCCGTCACAAACGCTGCCTCGGTCTGCGAGGCCCAGCCATAGAGCCCCTGAGCGCTTCCGATTTTCTTGGAGCTTGGCTCGGGCCCCACCGTCATAGGGTCGTCGAACATCGCCGTGTACCCGAAGTTTGACGAGTTCTTCATCAGCTGAGGGCCGGCCACACCCTGACCTCCGTCGCGTTCGGGCCGTTGGAGAGGGCGAGCAAGTAGAAGTGGAGGTGGGTCAGCTTCTCTCGCTTCTTTAGCCCTAGCTCTTTGGGAGTTGATGTTTTGTAGTATTGATCATCTGAAGCACTAATTGCTAGGCTTAAGAAAGAGAGGATATTGATGGTAATTAATATGATCATTAACAAGGTTTGGAGATTTTTTATGATTGCCATATTGGTATGGAAAAATTAAGCTGTATGGAAGAAGAAGAGGAGGTTATCAACTGGCAATTTTAGGTCATGTTAATTGTGACTCATCTGATATATATTTACATATGGGAAAATGTTAGTTAATTATTTTGACAATTTTTTTTTTTGGATTATTGGGGCGGGTGCTGAATAGATGAGGAGAAAAAAAAAACATATGTACTAATCAAGGGATTTTGATAATATATGTGAATATGTTTATTGTTAATGATCAATTATTGGGGTCAATGCTATCCTATAAAATGTAATATATATAAAATATAAAAATAACTGGACGTAAGGAGAGGCCATTTTTTTAAAATGAAGCTAGATAGACTTAGAAATGCAAACCAAGTTAGAATGCGTGAGATTCTAAAAGCTTACTAACTACATTTATCCCTTTTTAGAAACTCTTTTTAATATGAGAGAGATGACCAAATTAATTGGGAATTTTTTCTATGATTCAGGCGTATGTCAACTTTTTTACCATGCGTTCCTATCTTTCTCACTCTTTATTTTTTTAAAAGAACCTTAATTGTATTAGTTTCTCTAACAAAATAAAACTTCTTTCAAATATTTTGCTAAGAATAATTTTAGAGCTTTCAATATTATTCAAAATATGATTTGTACATCAACATATGTAGCATATGATTTGTATTAGTTACAGTCTACTTGTTATAAATTAACACAAAATTAACAACTCGTGTACCACATGTAATTTTAACATATAAATTTTGGGATGTGAATTAAGATCCCTATGTATTATCAAAAAGATTACGCCAGATATTATAAAAAATTTACGTGTGTGTATTACACACATGTAGACAAGCTAGCTACTGATCAATCTTTCCAAGCAAAATATATTTCTAAAAAAAGTCATTACTTGTCCATGTCCATGAAAAAAAAAAAAAATTTCCTTCAAACAATAATTTACACTTGAAACTTCCCCTCCAACGCTGTTTCTATTATATGTTGAATTTTTGCCCGTCAAGAAAAACTATACGTTTTTTTTTTTAATTTCCAGAATGCCATTAACTTCAGAATTTAACCTTGGCGGGCAGGATAAGATTTTATCTCTTAAAATTTAATGCCATTTTCCATGGAAAGTTTATCAATATTGTACTTTTCCTTACTTCTTGAATTTCTCTGAAAATGTTTCACCCGCTGACCCAGGTACGGATCCAAAATTCTAATCCAATGGGAGCACAGCAGATATATAAAATTATAGATAAGCAGAAAAAAAATATACCATATTTATAAATTATATTGGGTGAAATTGAAATTTTTTACAAAAAATTATAGACAAAATTATAAATATAAAAAATTAAATGGGGGCACAAGAAGGATTTATCTGAATTTTTTTTAATTATAGAGATAACATGTAAATTTTAAAAAGTTCAGGGGGGCTTATAAAGAATTAATTTGATTTTTTGTTAATTTTAGGGCTGAAGTATAATTTTTAAAGAGTGCAGGGGGGCCTGTGCCCCCACAGGCTCCCATGTATATCCGGCCTTGCCCACAGCCCATGGGACCCCGGACTCCCCATGAGATTGATGATTGAGAGAGAGAGGAGAGACTTGTTAGGCATTTGTTTTTTGTTTTTTGTTTTCCTTTTTACAATAATTAATTATTATTTGGTTGAAAATAAATGAATTTAAAGTACTGTTAAGTGAACTTTTGTGAAAATATTAGGGGATTAATTTAATTTTATTGGTTTACATATCAACTTTTGCGATGGCCATATTTAAATAAAGTCAAAGGAAATTTGAAGTGAAGGATACTTCAGAATCGATTTTGAAAATATAAGGATATTTTAGAATTTTAATAAGAGCTATAAAAAATTCCTATGACAAGAAATTTTTATTGTCTGCTAAACCCTAAAGATTAATCCTCCGCTAACAATTCCTTTAAATAAAAGAAACGTCAATATTATTAAATAGAAAAGAAAAATTACAAAAGAGTTTGAGAATACAACCCTCAAAGAAGGGCAAAACTCAAAACATCCAAACAGAAACAAAACAAGAATAGAATCCAACAGGGTCTACGTACGGCCTGCTACTAAGCACACGTACTTTTTTTAATTACTTATTAATTACGTACTGATCATTTTGAGCGTGATCAATAATGGAGGACATAAACATTGTACTCCATAATAGAATCAAAAGAAGTGGTGTTGAACATATAAGACTTTTCTAGAGCATATCCTCTCGCAAACCTAAAAGCCCCACTTCCTCCAACAATAGGCATTTCTCTCACCTCCGAAAAAAAGGCGTCTCTTCCGAGGAGGCTCAGAGTGCTTCCCTTGAACTTCCCTTCCGTGAACACAAAGTTGACGACCATCAAAAACGCATCCTCGGTCTGCGAAGACGAGCCATAGAGCCCTTGAGCACTTCCGATTTTCTTGGAGCTCGAATCTGGCCCCACTCTCATAGGGTCATCGAACATTGCCACAAACCCGAAATTTTCCTTCGGGTTGTTCGTCAGCTTCGGGCCGGCCACCCTGACATCCGTCGCGTTCGGGCCGCTAAAGACGTCTGGCATGTAGAAGTGGAAGTGTGTCAGCTTCTCTCGCTTCTTTAGCCCTAGCTTTTTGGGATTTAGGGTTTTATAGTACTGATCATGGGAATGACTAATTGCTAGGCTTAAGAAAGAGAGGATATTGATGGTAATGAATATGATCATGAACAAGGTTTGGAGATTTTTTAGGAATGCCATATTGGTATGGGAAAGTTAAGCTGCATGGAAGAAGAAGAAGAGGTTTTCAATTGGCAATTTTAGGCAATGTTAATTTGTGACGCATCTTGTGCATATATATAGCACATAGGAAAATGTTAGTTTATTATGTATTTTAACCAAAATAGTTTAGATTTATGAGCTGGCTGATTGGATGTGGCCGTAACTGATGAATGCATAAAGGAGTAAAATAAAAGGCGTACCAATCAAGGGATATTAATAATGAATAATACTAGACATAATAACTTTTTTATTAATATTATAATAGTAACTGATGTGGCAATTGAAAGTGTCATGTTTTGATTAATTTGTTGAATATTACATTTTTCTAATAAAGTGATAAACACTTACTAATAATAACATGACACATAGGTTAGTATTAAAAACTTTGATAAAAAATTGGTATATATGTGAAGCACTGCTCTTTTTGAAATGCGTCCAGATTTTTCGTCACATGTTCATTTAATAAGTAAATTGATGTAATATATATGGTAGTTTATTGATTATCCAAACAGTATTTTGGTATTTTCAAATTTGACATAGCATGCAACGTGGTAACTTATAGAAGAATTAACTTAAAGAAGAATTTATTTAAAAAAAGCACTAGTGTACTCAAAGCACATCGTTAGTATGAAGGAACGTTAATATTATAGTTAGAAAGCAAATTGTGTCAACGTGCCATACTCCACCTCTTTCTAATTCACAAAAATGTCCACTTTTAACGCCGGCCTTTGCTTGGAATATTAATTATCGCCTTCAAATCTTATTAAAATTTGAAAATAATTAAAATTTTCGCCTTTTAATCTCTGAAAAAGCTCTAATGTCTGACTTAAACATATATATTTTTTTAAATGCAGGCACTTAAAGTTAGGAACATTGACTTAAACTAAGTTGACATACCATATCAATATTCTGCATTACGCCTTGCAAATTGTCCACCAACACCTACGACGATGAGGACTCTAACAATGCCCGCTCGAGGTCGGCATGGAGGCTGGAGAAGGAGAGCGTCCAGCGGAGTGCGAGAGGGACCGACTTGACTGTCAAGGGACCACGCCACAGAAGGAAGTGACGAAGTCTGTTGTCTCAAATGTGTCTTCGTCAGTGGAGTGTATGAGTGTCTTGGGCGTGTGGCGCTCCTTGTCGACGCGCCCGAATGATGTGCTTCGGTGACCGAGCGATCGCCGGCCGTGAGTGGCGGTCCAGCGGCCTTGCCCCGCTGCGCAATACGGACACATCATCTCTCCCTTTCTCTGCTTTGGCGTAAGGATTCATTGGGTTGGGCACTGGAGGAACTAAACTGTGTTCTAATTGAGTTTGGTACAAATAAGCCATTTGTTGTCGTTTAGCTGTATAAACGACATGGATTTTATCATTTTATGTTGTCAAAATTTTTAGTAGTTTTAAATGCAAAAGCGACATGTACATGACTTGTCGAGTAAATGGACTTTGGACTATGGATTGGACATTGGAGGGACTGAACTATATTTTCTATTCGAGTTCAATACGGTATGCAATTTTTGTTTGTCGTTTAACTCTATGAGCAACATTATTTTTGCTTGCGTACTTTTTTGTCGTTTGGATGCTGAAACGACACGTAAATTGTCGAATAATGAGGCGACGGTTGTTTTTAAGTTCCTATATCTATGTATGTTCTTTGTGTAATTAGTGGCACTTTAGTTTGGAGGGAGAAACTAGAAAACGACATTGGTTTTATGTTGAATTTTTTTCATGTCGTTTTTTGAAAAAACGACTTGTGGCCTGTTGCCTGATGATATATTGTCGTTTTTAAATTCCTCTCTGTATTTATTTTATTACTTTTTGAATTGGTGGGAGGGATACTCTCTTGAAATTCTAATTTACTCAAGTAGATGGCTTTTAGCCTTCTTTAGTTTAGTATGGATTTTGTTGTCGTTTAACTACAAAAACGACATGTATATTTTGATGCAAGGTTTTTGTGTTGTTTGGATGCTAAAACGATTTGGATTGTTTGTTGGATAATGTAACGTTGTTTTTAAGTTAATCTCACTCTGTTGTTTGTTTCAAACTTCAGTTTGAAGGAAGAAAGTAAAAAAACGACGTTGATTTTGGTTGTTACGTTTTCTTGTCGTTTTGTTGAGAAAACAACGTGTAGCATGTTGCTTAGTGGTACGTTGTCGTTTTCCAGTTTCTCTCTCTCTCTCTCACACATTTAAAGCACTTTTGGACTTGGAAGCAGGGACTGTATGGGACTATGCCCTTTAATTCTAATTGGGTCAATAAGATTACTTGTACTTGTAGTCTTTTTAATCACTGTATGCAATTTGTTGCTGTTCACTTCAGAAAACGACATGAATCTTTAGTTTTGAAGTTTTCTGTCATTTGGGTTAAAAACGACACCTGATTTATCACTTAATAGATAATGATTATAAATTCTAATCGGTCAAATAGATGATTTCACGGCAACTACGGACCCCCGGACTCCATGAGATGGATGGTTGAGAGAGAGAGAGAGAGGAGAGGAGAGGAGAGAGAATCTGTTAGACATTTGATTTTTTTTTTCTTTTTACAATAATTATTTCTTATTATTTGGTTGAAAATAAATGAATTTAAAGTGTTAAGTGAACTTTTGTGAAATATAAGGGGATTAATTTAATTATTTTGGTTTACATGTCAACTTTGGTGTGAAGAGCCATTTTTAATATAAAGTCAAAGGAAATTTGAAGTGAATGACACTTTAGAATCGATTTTAAAAATTTAAGATATTTCATAATTTTAATAAGAGCTATAAAAACTTCCTCGGACAAGAGATTAACGTTCATTGTCTCCTAAACCCTGAAGATTAATCCTCCGCTAACAATTCCTCTAAATAAAAAAGAAACGTCAACATTATTAAATAGAAAAGAAAAGTTACAAAAGAGTTTGAGAATACAACCATCAGGCTCAAAGAAGGGCAAAACTCAAAACATCCAAACATTAACAAAACAAGAATAGAATCCTGCAGGGTCTACGTACGGCCTGCCAATAATAAGCAAGTACGTACGTTTTTATTACTTATTTAATTATTTATTACGAACAGATCATTTTGAGCGTGATGAATAATGGAGGACATAAACATTGTACTCCATAATAGAATCAAGAGTAGTGGTGTTGAACATATAAGTCTTTTCTAGAGCATACCCTCTTGCAAACCTAAAAGCCCCACTTCCTCCAACAATAGGCATTTCTCTGATCTCCTCCGAGAAAAAGGCGTCTCTTCCGAGGAGGCTCAGAGTGCTTCCCTTGAACTTCCCTTCCGTGAACACAAAGGTGAGGACAGTCAGAACCGCTGGCTCGGTCTGCGAAGCCGAGGCATAGAGCCCCTGAGCGCTTCCGATCTTCTTGGAGCTCGGATCAGGCCCCACCGTCATGGGGTCGTCGAACATCGCCACAAACCCGAAACTTGACGTCGAGTTGCTCGTCAGCTGCGGGCCGGCCACCCTGACCTCCGTCGCGTTCGGGCCGCTAAAGACGTCGGGCAAGTAGAAGTGGAAGTGGGTCAGCTTCTCTGTCCCTAGCTTTTTGGGAGTTGAGGTTTCGTAGTACTGATCATGGGAATGACTAATTGCTAGGTTTAACAAAGAGAGGGTATTGATGGCAATGATTAACAAGGTTTGGAGATTTTTGATAATTGCCATATTGTTATGGGAAAATTAAAAAGAAGAAGAAGAAGAGGTTATCAACTGGCAATTTTAGGTCATGTTAATTTGTGAACCATGTTGTACATATATATATAACACAAAGGAAAAGTTTAGTTTATTATGTATTTTGACCAAAATGTTATTGGATGTGGCCGCAACTGATGAATGTATAAAGGAATAATAATAATAATAAAAAAAGATGCGCATCAATCAAGAATATATTGTTAATGATCAATTCTTTGGAGCCTAACTAATGCCATCCTATTAAGTAAAGTATATATACAATCAAAATAGCCAGTTGTGCACTGAACCCTAATGCTTTAATTAGGAAGTTGATATATATTAGTTGAATTAGCGATTGTGAAGCACGGTTTAATTTTATTCGATAAATTCGTCAAATTAATTTAAAATCTTAAAAAATTATTTTTTAACTAAAAAAAGTAAGTAATTTTTTTATTTTCACTATTAAAATAGTTAAATAAATTTAAAAAAAATTAAAAATTTAAAACAAAAAAATAAAAAAAAATGAAGTAATCTTTTTTAGTAAAAATACAAATGAAATTAATAACAACACACAAAAGAAAATAACAAGAAATTAAGATAAATCAATAAAATAATTTTTTTTGGATTAAAATAAACGCAACACAAAGGGCGCAAAAGGAATAAAAAAAATAAAACTGAATAAAATTATATTTAAAAAAATTTAAAAGAGGAGAAAGGCAAAAAAAAAAATATATATATAAATAAATAAAAAGAAAAGAAAACCAAATATTACAAATAAAAAACAAAGTGGACTATACAGGTGCGTGCTGTGGAGAGTGAAAAAGGGTCTGGCGCGCGTCAGGCCTTTTTCTTTAATTTCTCCATTAATTTATTTTTTAGCCCCTAAGGTTTTATTATTCATATTTGGACCTAATATTTAAAAAAAATTCATTTTTATCCCCTAAAAATGCAAAAAAAAAAAAAAAAAAAAAAAAAAAACCGCGAAACGGCTTTGAAAAAAGTGACGAAATGCCTAATAAAACTTCGTTAAGGCACTTCTAATTTTATATATATATATATATATATATATATATATATATATATTCAAATTCGGATCTCAAAACCTGGCACATTTTCCGATCTAATAATTGGCCTGCTCATTGTTGAGTAATTATAAGGTTAATACACGGCAAACTGTACAAATATGTGAGTATCAATTATTATATCATTTTTTGTTCAAAATTATATATTAAGATAGATTATTTTTTTTAGGTATTAAGACGGGTTTAAGTCAGTTTTTATATGTATGTACGTATGTGTTATGTAGTGTTAATTATGAAGGAGCGCATACTAAATAATGGGATGAGAAAGATTATTTTCGTGGTCATGTTTTGAATTTGGTGTGTTACATATATATATATATATATTTATTTATATATATATATTTTAAAAAGAGTGTTACATATTGATATGGGCAATAACTAATTTTGCTCCGAAAAACAAAGAAATTGATGAGATTAATTATTGATGGTATTATGTAGCAAAGTTTAAGTTCGAATCCTCGTTATGAGACTTATTACTTATTAGCAATATGTCAACTTGTATGATTTAAAAGATGATCAATATTTCGTTATAAAATAATGACCATGTTTCCCATGCCATTTTGGAAGGTTTTATTATAATAGGTCCAATAGTTGTATTAAATTGGTGAATCAGGATAGTAATATATTTTAGTATTATATTGGTGGATCAGGAGAGTAATATATTTTAAGGCCAATTATAAATATAAGAAAAATTCAGAATGAGCCTTTTAAATTATTACTCGAGTTCGCAAAATTAAAAAATAGTCCTTCCGCAAATATTTATCTAACAAAAAAAAAAAAAAAGAAGAAAAGGCTCTCATTATTTATTGGGTGAAGTAGGCAAATACCCAGAATTTATATAACAATAAAAATAAATACCCAAACTTTTGAAGTAATTGAGTTTCTAGTCAATTTGTGAATTACTTGCACATGCTTTTGGTAACAAAGTGAATTACCACCACTTACTACTGTGCAAGTAATTGCATTTTTGGGTAGTTGGTTACATTTTTTAAAAGATTGGGTAATAACTTACATTAAGTTTTAAAAATTGGGTATTCACTATAATTTCTCTTATTTATTGTACCAAAACCTAAGCAAGGACTACCTTCTAAATATTGAAAAACACATTATTTTTTAATAACACATATAATTTTGTGCTATTTCTGCAATTTTTTGTATTTTTTAATTTTGAGAATATTAAATAAATAATCATTTTTAAAAGATATTTTAAAAAATAGACAACATTAATATTAATTAAAAATATAGTCATTTTTTTAGGTACATGATGATGCAATTTTATTTTTTTTAACAGGATTTTTTTATTTATTTGAAGCTTGAATTTGAGATATACAAACCTTATCTTTTGTGATCTTTTGCAAATCTTTTGAGTAAGATATAAGTTAGTGCGCGATAATGAGTAACGTATAAAGTGGACTATTCAAGGAAATTTATGGCACATGCATCCACATGTTTTTTTTTAACACTCTTATTACCATTTTTTAAATACGTCCATATTTTTTTTTGGTCAAACTTTCATTTAACAAGTAAATCGATGTAATATATATGTTAATTTGATTTTCCAAACAGTATTTTGGTATTTTCAAATTCGACATAGCATGGTTACTTGTACAATAATTTACTTTAAAAAAGTTGTCAATTAAGGTCTAAGTTTTCTCATTTGATCGCATATCTATTATTAACGTGAGCAAAAAAATCACTAGTGCATTCAAAGCACATCGTTAGAAAGAAGGAACGCTATTCTCTAAATTATAGTTAGAAAGCAAATTGAGTTTAGACTAGCAGTGTCAACGTGCAATACTCCACCTCTTTCTAATTCACAAAAATGTCCACTTTAATGCAGGCCTTTGCTTGCAATATTCAAATCTTATTCAAATTTGAAAATAATTAAAATTTTTGCCTATTAATCTCCGAGCTAGCTCTAATGTCTGACTCAAACATAAGATCAAATTAGAATGTGCAATTAAGCCTCCATAAATGCAATGAATATTTCTCGCAATTTTAGTGTCTAAACAAACACATAATCAGGGTGGGATGAACAAGGGCGAGTGGGTCACTTAATTTTTCTTTCGGAAACTTCCGTATTTGTCCTATATAGTGAGATATTTTCATATTATTTTACACGTATCTCGAACTCTTACTACTCTTCGTTTTAATGTAGTAATTTTCTTGACCAATGAGATCCTACTTTGGATCTCTTAGAGGAGGATTAACATATGTTGTGCGCTGCTAAGATTTCAAGCGTGTGTCCACGTTATTGAGATATGTTACTAAATTATTACCTTTTTTTTCATTAAAAAAAAGAATGTTCTTATCTTTTTTAACCCTAGAAATTTAATACTTTTCTATTTAACAAATATTTTGCTAAAGATTACGCCCCAGAGGCGTATTTCCATACCTTAAAAAAAAAAAACTGCTAATGATTACACCATGATATTATCAAAATGTTAGATCCAGGGTTTCCAAATGAGATCAAAATGCAATTTTAAAATAATTGGTAAAAATTTATTATTGAACAAGGGTAATTATAAACTTTTTAGATAAGTTTAGAGGTCAAATTATAATTTTTGTAATGACACGTCATAGTTTAACTGGTGGATTTGGACGAAAGGGGCTATTTGGAAACTTTTCAATATACCAAGAGACAAAAATGTAGCATTTAAAAAATAAGATGTATTTTAAAACAGTAGATAAGAATGAGGACAGAAGAGTATTTTTTTCCCCTTAAATACAAACTTTACCACATATAATAACAACAAAGTCATGCCCAATTAATTGTAAACCCAACATAAACTTAATGAAAATAAACCAAATATTCATCAAAGGTACCTCTTAATAAACAAATATTCACGAAAATTATTAACAAATATGCATATAAAAATATGGAGAAAAAAATACAGATGAATTAGCTAAATGTGCCATTTTAGAAAATATATTCTAAATTTTCATCAATTTGTTCTTGTTTCTGATACTGAAGAGTTTTTTTTTTCCCTCTAATATGTTATCGAATTTCATGAATTTGTGCTTGTTTTTGTTTTTTTTGTTTTTTGTTTTTAACACAATTTGTGCTTGTTATGTTTATGAAATATTTGAACTTTCTCAATTTTCTTGGTTTTAGATTTACCTATAACAAAGAGTTTTTTTCTTTTTTTTCTAACGTATAACACAAATTTTATGAATTTTCATTTGTTCTGTTTCTTAATGATTTGGACTTTCTCAATTGTTCTTCATGAATTAAGGAAAAATTTTGATCCAAAGAGTTTCAAGGCCATTTAAAAATTTGAGGGCATTTTAGGTATATTAATTTAAATGCAAACCATGTGCAAATCACGTGAAGAATTTAACGGATTTTTTGAAATTTAACGACACAATAACAAATAAAAAGTTCAGGTACTACTATTGCTAATAAAAAAAATGAGATTAAACTATCACCCGAGTAAAAGTTCAGAGACCAAATGAGCTATTAACCCTAATATATATATATATATATATATATATATATATATATATATATATATACTCAAATTTGGACCTCAAAACCACACAATTTTCCACTAATAATAAGGCTATATTGTAATTGATAGGATGAGAAAGGTAACTTTGGTGGTCATGTTTTGGAGTGTTATTGATCTTGGCAATTACTAATTATTTTGCTCCGAAAAACAAAGAAATTGATGTGGTCATGAATAGTATCATATAGCAAATAAGTTTAAGTTTAAATCCAAGTTATGAGGCTCATTAGCAGTATGTTAACTAGTCTAATTTGGAAGTTTGATTTGTCATAAAATATTGACCACGTTTGTCATGCCATTCTCGAAGGTTTGATTATAGTAGGCCCAATAATTTGTACTTGATCGGTGGATCACAAGTAATATATTTTATTTTAAATTAGTTGGTTGAGATATCATACAAAGCTAATCTTTTGAAGGGTGTTTTAGATTTTTTAGTCAGATTAAATTAGTTCGCCAATAGTGAGTATTACGTATAAATCAATTAATAAATAAAGTGGATGTAATATACTGATGAAAAGAAATTAATGGCACAGCCCACATGTTTCTTTTTTTACACTATTTTTAAAATGTATCCGCAATTTTTTTAGTTAAATGTTAACAAGGGAAGATCAATGGTGCGTGCATCAACATGGCGCATGACCAAATAGTTAAATTTATCTTCTCAATAATGTAAATTCAAAAAATAAATCTGACGATGTGGATGTTATTATAGTGCATCTTACTGAGTTTTATTTATATTAGTTTCTCTAATAAAAGAAAAATGAGGTATTTAAAAAATGGTGGGTCTCCTAAAAAGTTTTGACCTAGCTAGTCCATATGGCTTGGCCTGAGATCTCTGTACCATGAAATTGATGATCGAGAAACAGATGAGATGAGAGGAGAGAGATTTGTTTAACATTTTTTTTCTTTTTACAATAATTAATTCTTATTTGGTTGAAAATAAATGAATTTGAAATGTTAAGTGTACTTTTCTGAAATATTAGGGGATTAATTTCATTATGTTGGTTTACATATCAACACTTGTGCGAAGGATTTTGAAAATATAAGGATATTTTTAAAAATTAGGTGAGCTGCAAAAATATGTTAAAATTGAATTGATTTTTTAAAAATTATCACATGTTTCAAAATATTAAAAGAATGGTCACGTCAAGAATTTTATGATAAAAAATAACAAAAAAATATTTACACTTTTGTAAGAAATTTTTTAACACTTTAAATTTTAACAAGTAAAAGTTAAAATGTTAAAAACTTTCTTATACAATGTGTGAATTTTTTTTTTGCTGCTTTTTGTTATAAAATTCTTGACATGACTATTCTTTTAATATTTTGAAATATATGCTATTTTTTAAAAAACATAAAAAAGATTGCTATTTACTGTTTTAAATTTTAATAAGATCGATAAAAAAAATTTCTCTAACAAGAAACGCTTATTGTCCCCTAAACCCTGAAGATTAACCCTCAGCTAACAATTCCTCCAATAAGAAGCGTCAATATTATTAGACATAAAAGAAAAAATTACAAAAGAGTTTGAGAACACAAGTACACAACCCTCAAAGAAGGCAAAACATCCAACCAACCAAAAAAAAAAAAAAAAAGACAAAACAAGAATAGAATCTAATAATAAGCACGTACATTTTTATTACTTATGAATCACGTAGAGTTCATTTTGAGCGTGATCAATAATGGAGGACATAAACATTGTACTCCATAATAGAATCAAGAGTAGTGGTGTTGTACATATAAGTCTTTTCTAGAGCATATCCTCTTGCAAACCTAAAAGCCCCACTTCCTCCAACAATAGGCATTTCTCTGATCTTCTCCGAGAAAAAAGCGTCTCTTCCAAGGAGGCTCAGAGTGCTTCCCTTGAACTCCCCTTCCTTTAACACAAAAGTGAGGATATTCAAAAGCGCCACCTCGGTCTGCGAAGCCGAGCCAGAGAGGCCCTGAGCGCTTCCGATTTGCTTGGAGCTCGGATCGGGCCCCACCGTCAGGGGGTCGTCGAACATCGATAAAAACCCGAAGTTTGTCGTCGAGTTGCTCAAAATCTGCGGGCCGGCCACCGTGACTTCCGTCGCGTTTGGGCCGCTGAAGACGTCGATCAAGTAGAAGTGGAGGTGGGTCAGCTTCTCTTGCTTCTCTTTGGGATTTGTGGTTTGGTAGTACTTATCATGGGAAGCACTAATTGCTAGGGTTAAGAAAGAGAGGATATTGATGGTGATGAATATGATCATGAACAAGGTTTGGAGGTTTTTGGTAATTGCCATTTTGGTATGGAAAAATTAATGAATATTGATGGTGAGAAGAGATTATCAATTGGAAATTTTAGGTCATGTATTAATTTGTGACGCATCTTGTATACACACACCCATATATATATATATATATATATATATATATATATATATATATATAAAAGACATAAGAAAAGGTTAGAATAATGAGGTGGCTGAATGGATGTGGCCGCAACTGATAAATATATAAAGGAGAAAAAAAATATACGTATCAATCAAGGGATTTTAATAATATATGTACATATATATTGTTCATGATCAATTATTGGAGGTAACTTTTTTTTTTAAAAATGAAACGGCCCTTTAGGAACGCATCCTAACAAAGTTAGCACACGCCTGGCTTTTCGAAAGCTTCCCAACAACGTTGGTCCTCCTTCGAGAAATCCACTAAAGAGACCGTAAATCTATAAATATAAAAATAAAAAGATACAATTGTTTAAATAACCAACCTCAAAAGAGGAAGGAAGATCCAAAAAAGTAAATTAACAAACTAGACAGTTCTATAGGGCCTACCCAAGAGTATGGGGCCTCGTTAAAACCATTTTCCAGAAAAACCCAAGAAAGGAAAAATCTGAAAAAAAAAAAGAGTGCATGACCCAGGACTAAAAAAAACAAAAATAAAGAAGATCAATATATCTTCAATTAAAATAGCCGGCCATGCACACAGAAGCCTAATCTTAAAAGGAAGATGAGAATATAAATATATATACATATATAATTGATAAGATGCTAAGATATCAAGCGTGTGTCAACCTTGTTGAGATGCATTTTTAATTCTTTGTCTTTTTATTATAATTCAAATCTCAAAACCAGACACATTTTCCTCTTATAATTGGGCTGCTCGGTATTGACTAATTATAACGTTAATACACGACAAACTGTACAATTATTTGAGTATCATTTATATCATTTTCTTTTTCAAAATTATGTATTAATATAATATATATATATAGAGGTTTTAAGACGGTTTAAGTCAGTTTTTATATCTATGTATGTACAAGAATCAGTAGTTTTGATGACCACTTTTTGTGTTCGCCAAAATTCATGGTCGCCGAAATTCATATAGTGGTCGTCGATTAAATCGGCGACCACAAAGTGATCGTCGATAATTCATTGCGCAGATATTAGCGAAAGCCAATTATAAATAATTAAATATAAGGCCAGTCAGATATGAAAAACAAATAAATTGATGTGGTAAATTATTAATGGTAGGTATTATGTAGCAAAGTTCAAGTTCGAATCCACGTTATGAGGTTTATTAGCAATATGTCAACTTGTCTAATTTAGAAGATTAAAATTTTCTTATAAAATATTGACCATGTTTCACATGCCATTCTGGAAGGTTTTATTATAATAGGTTCAATATATAGTTGTATTTTATTGGTGGATCAGGAGTAATATATTTTAAGGCCATTCAAATTGATCAACCTTTTAAATTATAACTCGAGTTTGCAAAATTAAAAAAATAGTCCTTTTACAAATATTTATCTAACCGAAAGAATGATGTGGCTATTTTTAAAGGGGGATTTTGAGGAATACCCCATTCTTGACACAATGATAATCTATACCCCATATGTATTGCACTTTTAATTTATACCCCAAAATTTACACTACAAACATAAAGTAGAAATGAAGGGAGCACACCACATGGGGTATAGATTATTAAGTGGCATCAAGAATGGCTTTATTTTGAAATTCTCCCATTTTTAAATCTTTCGGAAATTTTCGTATTTGGCCTACATAGTAAACCTGACAATATCGCCCCCGTTTCCCTAAATGAAGGGCCCGTATCCAAACGGAAGCCAGTCGGTCCATACCCATTTTTTTAATGGGATATGGGTCCCAAATACCCGTTTTCTATTTTTTAAATTCCGAACCGTTGGATCAATACCAATGGCCGAAAATATTTTTGAAAAAGAAAATTTTTTGGCCTATTGCCTAACGGTTGGCAAAAGAAATTTTTTTTTGAGCCGTTATTCAACAGCTCCCTCTGTTGAATCCAAATTCTGAATTATTAGGTCCCGTGGTGGCCAATATAGAAGAGAAATTTAAGAAATATTGGAAAAATATATCGTTCTTGTACTCTTTCGCTTTCATATTGGATGATCCACGGATGAAACTAGAAAATTTTTACAGTATACTTAATTTTATAGGACAAAACATGTATATGAACTACATTGAGATAACTTACCATAAAAGAAGGTAGATTTCATGTTGTTTACAGGTTGTATGAGGAGGAAATCTAGGTGGAGGAGACACAGCTCGTGGAGGTTTGCACCAGTAGTTACGAGTCACCGTGAAGAGGTTATACCCCCTTCTTGCTAGAGATGATACGAGTTGGTCGTCACATCATCCCACAACTCGTCAAGTCTAATCTCCTAACATTCAGAACTGCGAAAATATATAAACTTCCATTGGGTTGAGCTTTTAGTAATGAATCTTGATGTGCTAAGGTGGTGGAAATGCACCAAAATTCGTTCTCGATTTTATCACATTTCGCTCAAGACGTTCTCAGTGAGCCCGTTTCCACATTGTTTTTGGAATTAGCATTCAGTTCGGCCGATCTCATTCTAGACAAGAGCCGCCTATTGCTTAAATATGATATGACTGAGATAATGACATTGGTCAAAGATTTGAAATTAGCAGATCAATGAGCTCAAGAAACCGCAAGGAATTCAGAAGCACTTATTGATTTTCGAAAACTTATACATGGACAATGAATCACAATCTAGTTGTTATTGAAACTTGTATTGTATTTTTGTATTCAATAACTACATTTTTATTTCAATAATGTGCGGTATTTTTCTATTTTAAAACATCTTTTAATTTATATTAAAATTATGTTTACTTTACTTTATTAAATTTTCATTTTTTAGTTAATATCAAGTTAGAAAAAATTAAATATGAATAACATAATTAGAATCTTTAATTCCATAAATTAATGGAAATTCTCTTAGTGATTTTTTTTTTCTTCGTGTGAAACGATTCTGGATCATCAAATTTAATTTTCAATGAGTATTATATTTTAGATCCAAAATTATTTGCTAAAAAAAAAAACCACCAGTGAATCCCCCAAATAAATTTATGATATTACTTTCATTAGCTAACTTTTCATATTACTTCACTAATATTCAAAATAATTAACATATTAAGCATGTTGCTTATATTAAGCAAGTCGCTGAGCAACAATCTAAGCCCAGAGTCCACGCCATATATCAATAGTCTGCATATACGCCTTGCAAATTGTCCACCAACTCCTACGACGCGCATGGTGGCCGGAGAAGGAGAGAGTCGATCGAGCGGAGTGCGAGAGGGACGGGCTCGAGGGACCACGCCGAAGAAGGAAGTGACGAAGTCTGTTGGCTCAAATGTGTCTTCGTCAGTGGAGATGGTGGTATGGATTCATTGGGTTGGGCAGTACTGGAGAAACTAAACTGTGTTCTAATTGAGTTTATTACTATAAGCCATTTGTTGTCGTTTAACTGCGTAAACGATATGATTTTATGTTGTCAAATTTTTAAGAAGTCTAAACGCAAAAACGACATGTACTTGACTTGTCGTGTAAATAGACTTTGGACTATGGATTGGACATTGGAGGGAATGAACTATATTTCTATTGAAGTTCAAACGGTAAGCAAATTTTCTTGTCATTTAACGCTATAAGCAACATGGTTTTGCTTGCGTGCTCTTTTGTCGTTTGGATGGAGAAACGACACGTAAATTGTCGCGTTATGGGGCGACGGTTGTTTTTAAGTTTCTGTCTCTCTCTATGCTCTTTGTTTAATTAGTAGCACTTCAGTTTGGAGGGAGAAACTAGAATACGACATTGATTTTTTTGTTAAAATGATTTCGTGTCGCTTTTTCTCAAAAAACGACTCATGGCCTGTTGCCTAATGATATATTGTCGTTTTTAAGTTCCTCTCTGTATCTATTTTATTACTTTTTGGGTTGGTGGGAGGGATACGTTTTTAAAATTCTAATTCAGTCAAGTAGATGGCTTTTAGTCCTTTTTAGTGTAGTATGGATTTTGTTGTCGTCTGACCGTGAAAACGACATGTATTTTTTGATGCAAGGTTTTTGTGTCGTTTGGATGTAAAACGATTTGTGGGTTGTTCCCTAAGGCTGATAATGT
Source organism: Boehmeria nivea var. tenacissima (assembly GCA_018132145.1). Taxonomy (NCBI): domain Eukaryota; kingdom Viridiplantae; phylum Streptophyta; class Magnoliopsida; order Rosales; family Urticaceae; genus Boehmeria; species Boehmeria nivea. The sequence goes on along the minus strand of CM030884.1, from coordinate 11,835,739 downwards.
AAGTTTTTAAGTTTCTCTCTCTCCGCTCTTTGTTTCAAACTGGCAGAAAGTAAAACAACGTTGATTTTGGCTGTTACGTTTTCTTGTCGTTTAATTGAGAAAACAATGTGTGGCATGTTGCCTAGCTGTACTTTGTCGTTTTTGAGTTCCTCTCTCGTAGACATTTAAAGCACTTTTGGACTTTGAGGCAGGGACTATATGGGACTATGCCCTTTAATTCTAATTGGGTCAATAAGATGACTTGTAGTCTTTTTAGTCACTGTATGGATTTTGTTGCTGTTTACTTCAGAAAACGACATGAATTTTTAATTATAAGTTTTTCTGTCATTTGGGTTAAAAACGACAACGGGTTTATCACAAAATAGATAATGATTCTAAATTCTAATCGGTTAAATAGATGATTTCAAGTCTTTTTTTTCGCTGAATTTGTAGTCCATAGTTCCACAAATCGACATGGATTTTTCGTTGCAAGGGTTTTCTGTCGTTTGGGTAAAATAAAAACCAACAAACATATACTAAATAGTAAATATGGGTTTTCCGATTAATAACTCCAATGATAAAGATGATGTTTTCATTAATCAAGTTTCATATTAATTATCTACAAAGAACGAGGATCATATAGTTTGTCAATAGAAAATCCTATGTCACCGTGAGATTAAGAAAGTCAAGTTTTATCATTTTGCTCGCCAAAACTTGATAATAGATCAGCACTGGCAAAGTTTGAGCTAACTAAACATTCTACAACACGTAATACGACACCGGATATTGTCGGTAGCTAGCTTTTTCTATGCTAGCATATCATTATTATTATTTTTTGGGGAATTGCAAATAAGGTTGTAAAAGCAACTAATCTGTTAGGTACACATGGTAGGTGATCTAATAGAGTGAATCACGTCAGGTGAGTGCACCCGTACGAATAATTAACGAGACAGATAATAAACAGTGCGAATCAAAAGTAAAGTGCATAAAATAAACGACACCAGAATTGGTAATGCGGTTCGGCAATTTGCCTACGTCCGTGGGGCCTCACCTAGTTAAGTGGAAAACCGTTCACTATAAAACGTGTACACCCGGTCTTAGACTAGTCAGACTCCCTCCTATAGTCCTACTACGTCGTCGCTTTCCTACGTCTGCTACGTGAACCCGACACAAGCTTTACTTGTGCCCAAGATCCCCTCGTTTCCACAAAAACCTCTCCCGAGACTCTTATACACTCAATTCTCTAAAGCACTCACAAGTGATCTCCCTCAATAACAATGGAGACCTAAAAGCTCTCTCTGCAATGCTAAATCTCAACACTCAGTTTGAGAAAACCCACAATTACAAAGTAAACCCTAACAGAGAGAGATATCACACACCCAAAAAATAATAAAGAAGATTTGGATTTGATTTTTGAGCAGGACACAGGAGTAAAACAAAACTGATTTTGGCCTTGGCCATCCTCATGATAAAAAAATTTCTAACGATTATACCGTGATATCAATTACCAAAATGTTAGATCTAGGATATTTCAAATGAGATCAAAATGCAAAAAAAATATTATTGAACTAGGGTATTATAAAATTTATAGATAAATTAAGAGGTCAAATCATTTTTTTTATGACACGTCATAGTTTAACTGACAGATTTAGACGAAAAGGGCAATTTAGACACTTTTTAATATATCAAGAGACAAAAATGTAGTGGTTCAATGAATACGATGCATTTTAAAAAAGAACATAAGAATGATGATAAAAGAGTAATTTTTTAAAAAATTACAACAAACTTCACCACATATAAATATAATAACAACAAAGTCATGCCCAATTAATTATAAACCCGACATAAACTTAATGAAAATAAACCAAATATTATCAAAGTTACCGCTTAAAAAATAAATATTCACGAAAATTATTAACCAATATACATATACAAATATGGACAAAAAAATAAGAATGAACTAGCTAATTGAACCATTTTAGAAAACACTTTAAAAATTAAGAAAATAGTCATATTCAAATACAAGATTTATGAATGAACTTTATTATCTATAACTACTTGGTATTTATTTTCCTAAAATTAAAATATTGACCATATTTTTAAATGTTGTGAAATTAATGGTTGTATGCATCGGCAAGGAGATGTAAACAAGCCAAGTCCCTGTGAGCTCAAACTTCGCTTGTTTATCAAATGAGTACTAAAATGAAGTTCAAATATGGCTTGTCTATATGATGAGTCAAACACAAATAAGCTTTTATCGAGCCAAATCCCAAATAGTTCGTAAGCGGCTTAGTTCGTATATACCCCTATGTGAAAGGTCATTTTAATATAAAGTTCAAGGAAAAAAAAATAGTCAATGATATTTTAAATCGATTTTGAAAAATATAAGGATATTTTGAAAATTTAATAAGATCGATAAAAGAAAATTTCCCTGACAAGAAACGCTTATTGTCTCCAAAACCTTGAAGATTAATCCTCAGCTAACAATTCCTCTCACAACTAACGTCAATATTATTAAACAGAAAAGAAAAACTTACAAAAGAGTTTGAGAACCCAACCTAAAAGAAGGGCAAATTAACACCCAAAAAAAAAAAACAAAAACAAAACAAAACAAGAATAGAATCCAATAATAAGCACGCACAATTTTATTACTTATTAATCACGTAGAGATCATTTTGAGCGTGATCAATAATGGAGGACATAAACATTGTACTCCATGATAGAATCAAAAGTAGTGGTGTTGTACATATAAGTCTTTTCTAGAGCATATCCTCTTGCAAACCTAAAAGCTCCACTTCCTCCAACAATAGGCATTTCTCTGATCTCCTCCGAGAAAAAAGCGTCTCTTCCCAAGAGGCTCAAAGTGCTTCCCTTGAACTTCCCTTCCTTTAACACAAAGGTGAGGACAGTCAAAAGCGCCACCTCGGTCTGCGAAGCCGAGCCATAGAGCCCCTGAGCGCTTCCGATTTGCTTGGAGCTCGGATCGGGCCCCACCGTCATGGGGTCGTCGAACATAGCCAAAAACCCGAAGTTTGTCGAGTTGCTCGTAATCTGCGGGCCGGCCACCCTGACATCCGTCGCGTTCGGGCCGCTGAATACATCGATCAAGTAGAAGTGGAGGTGGGTCAGCTTCTCTGGCTTCTTTAGCCCTAGCTCTTTGGGATCTAGGGTTTTGTAGTACTTATCATGGGAATAACTGATTGCTAGGCTTAAGAAAGAGAGGATATTGATGGAAATGAATATGATCATGAACAAGGTTTGGAGATTTTTTATAATTGCCATATTTGGTATGGGAAAATTATGTTCTAATGGATGAAGAAGATCAGGTAATCAGTTGGCAATTTTAGGTCATGTTAATTTGTAACGCATATTGTACATATATATATATATATATATATATATATATATATATATATATAAGACACAGGGAAAGGTTAGAATTATGAGGTGGCTGAAATGGATGTGGATGAAACTGATAAATGTATAAAGGGGAAAAAAAAGATACGTACCAATCAAGGGATTTTAATAATTATATGTATGTGTATATATATTGTTAATGATCAATTATTGGAGCCTAATTAATGTCATCCTACATATATAGTATAATATAATATATCTTCAATTAAAATAGCCGGTTATGCATAGAAGCCAAATGCTTTAAGGAAGATTAAAATTTTATTATAAAATATTGAACATGTTTAACATGCCATTCGGGAAGGGTTTATTATAATAGGTTCAATAGTTGAATTTAATTGGTGGATTAGGCGAGTAATATATTTGACGAATTATAAATATAAGGCAATTCAAATTAAGCCTTTTAAATTAGGGGTGAAGTAGGCAAATACCCAGAATTTATATAACAATAAAAATAAATACCCAAATTTTTGAAGTAATTGAGTTTCTAGTCAATTTGTGAATTACTTGCACATGCTTTTGGTAACAAAGTGAATTACCACCACTTACCATTGTGTAAGTAATTGCATGTTTTGGGTAATTGGTTATATTTTTCAAAAGATTGGGTAATAACTTACATTAAGTTTTGAAAATTGGGTATTCACTATAATTTCTCTTTAAATTATAACTCGAGTTTGCAAAATTAAAAAATAGTCCTTCCCCAAATATTTATCTAATTACAAAAACAATGAAAAGACTCTCATTATTTATTGTACGTTCCCACTTTCTACATAGGGTGAGTTGCAAAAATAAGCCAAAATTAAATTTTATTTTAAATGATAGCCTGTGTTTTAAAAAATTAAAAAAATAGCCATGTTACGAATTGTATAACAGAAAAGTGTCACACAAAATATAACAGATCTATAAATATTTATAAGATATTATTTAACACTTCAAAAAATAATGAGTAAAACTTGAAGTGTTACAAAATATCTTACAAATATTTATAGTTGTGTTATATTTTGTGTGACACTTTTCTGTAATACAATTCGTAACATGGCTATTTTTTTAATTTTTTAAAACATGAGCTGAATTTTAAAATCGAATTTTTTTTTGGCTATTTCCTATGATTTCCCTTCTACATATTGAAAAACACATATTATTTTTAGAAAACACATCATATTTTGTGCTATTTGCTGTAATATTTTTGTATTAATTAATTAAGATTATAAACCAAATAGTTATTTTTAAATGATATTTTAAGAAAATAGCCAATATTTTTATTAATTAAGAAAATAATATTTTTTTAACTACATATTGCTATGATTTTAATTTTATAATATTCTTAATTTTTAATGAGTTAATCGTTGAGTTTCTCAATTGATTGAGAAGTAAACAGAAAAATAGTCAAATATCATACCTCATCTTTTAATTTGTTTGAAGTTTTTATTTTATTTTATTTTATTTTTAGGAGAGTGGGTCAAGGCCTAAATTTAAAAAATTTTTTCCTCATAACTCCCTAAGATTTGAACCCAGAAATATATAACTATAAACATTAGCTACTTACCGTCTCAACTACCACTATTTGTTTGAAGCTAGTTGATTGAGATAACGGACAAACCTAATCTTTTGTGATCTATTTTGCAAATCTTTTGAATAAGATGTAAGTTAGAGCGTGAAAAATGAGTAACGTGTAAATAATAAATTAAAGTAGATTATTCAAGGAAATTTATGGTGCATGCCACATGTTTATTTGTTTACATTACCATTTTTGAAATGCGTCCAGATTTTTTTTAGTCAAATGTTCATTTAACAAGTAAATCGATGAAATCTATACTGTAATTTATTTATTTCCAAACAGTATTTTAGTATTTTCAAATTCAACATAGCAAATTGGTAACCTATAGAAGATTTTACTTTAAAAAAGTTGTCAATAGTCTTTTGAATAAGGTCTAAGTTTTCTCCTTTTATCAAAATATATCTATTATTAACGTGAGCAAAAATAAATCACTAGTGTACTCAAAGCACATCGTTAGTAAGAAAGAAAGTTATTGTCTCTAAATTATAGATATAGAAAGCAAATTGAATTTAGACTAGTAGTGTCAGCGTGCAATACTCCACCTAAACATACACATAATCAGGGTGGGATGAACACAAGGGCGAGTGGGTCACTTAAATCTTTCATAAATTTTCATATCCCATATTAAAAACGGAAACAGGGCAGCCGTACTTATTTTTCATGGATACAGATTCCAGATACGTGTCAGTCGTTACAATCGTCCCATAGCTCATCAAGTCCAACCTCCCAACATTCAGAACTGTAGAAATATCTAAACTCCCATTGAGTCGAGATTACGGTAACGAATCGTGACGTGCTAAGGTGGTGAAAGGAGCACCAAAATTCGTTCCCGATCATATCATGTTTCGCTCAAGACGTTCTTAGTGAGCTCATTTCCACAGTGTTTTAGGAATCAGCATTTAGTTCATCCGGTCTTATTCTAGACGAGCGCCACCTGCTCTGCTTAAATCCGATGCAGTTAAGATACTAATGTTGGTAAAAGATTTGAAATTAGTAAATCAATGAGCTGGAAACCACAAAGAATTCTAAAAAACTTATTGATTTTCGAAAACGCATACATGGACGATGAATCACATTCTAGCCATGATTGAAACTCGTATTGTATTTTTGTATTTAATAACTACATTTTAATTTCGTAGCAAAAAACTACATTTTAATTTCAATAATATGAGTCATTTTTCCATTGTAAACCTTATTTTTTGTTCATTAATATCAAGTAGTTATAAGATTATGTTTACTTTACTTTATCAGATTTTCCTCTTTTTAGTTAATATCAAGCTAAAAAAAAGTAATATCAAGTTAGAAAAAAATTAAATATTAAAAACATAATTAGAATCTCCAATTCCATAAATAAACACGAAATTCTCTGGTAGGTCTTTTTTGGTGGAAAATAATTCTTGATCTGTCATATTTACCTTTCAGTGAGTCCTATATTTTAGATTCAAAATTATTTACCAAAAAAACCTACAAGAGAATCCCCTAAATAAACTTATGATATTACTTTCACTAACCAATTTTTCATATTACTACACTAGTATTCAAAATAATTAACTTATTAAGCATGTGCTCATTGAGCCTCCTTGGTGCTGTTACGGTGGCAAGTTGCCGAGCAACAATCTAAGCCCAGAATCCACGCCATATAAATAGTCTGCATTTACTCCTTGCAAATTGTCCACCAACACCTACGACGCGCATGGTGGCCAAAGAAGGAGAGCGTCGATCGAGCGGAGTGCGAGAGGGACGGGCTCGAGGGACCACACCGAAGAAGGAAGTGATGAAGTCTGTTGAGATGGTGGTATGGATTGATTGGGCTGGGCACTGGAGGAGCTAAACTGTGTTCTAATTGAGTTTGGTACTATAGGCCATTTGATGTCGTTTAGCTCTGTAAACAACATGGATTTTATGTTGTCAAATTTTTAAGTAGTTTTAATTAAACGCAAAACCGACATGTACATGACTTGTCGTGTAAATGGACTTTGGACCATGGATTGGACATTGGAGGGTCTGACCTATGTTTTCTATTCGAGTTCAATGCGGTATGCAATTTTTGTTTGTCGTTTAACTTTATGAGCAACATGATTTTTGCTTGCGTGCTTTTTTGTAGTTTGGATGTAGAAACGACATGTGACTTGTCGCATAATGGGGCGACAGTTGTTTTTAAGTTTCTATCTCTCTGTATGTTTTTTGTTTAATTAGAAGAAGTTCAGTTTGGAGGGAGAAACTAGAAAACGACATTGATTTTTTTGGAAATGTTTTCCTGTCGTTTTTTAAAAACGGTTCGTGGCCTGTTGCCTAATGATATATTGGCGTTTTTAATTTCCTATCTCGCTCTATGTTCTTTGTTTAATTACACTTCAGTTTGGAGGGATAAACTAGAAAACGACATTGATTTTTTTTTGAAATGTTTTCCTGTCGTTTTTCAAAAAACGACTCGTGGCCTGTTGCCTATGTTATATTGTCGTTTTTAAGTTCTTCTCTATATGTATTTTATTACTTTTTGGATTTGTGGGAGGGATAAGTTTTTTAAATTCTAATTCAGTCAAGTAGATGGCTTTTAGTCTTTTTTTTTAGTATAGTATGGATTTTGTTGTCGTTTAACCGTGAAAACGACATGTATTTTTTGATGCAAGGTCTTTGTGTCGTTTGGATGTAAAAACGATTTGTTGGCATCCCTATGTGAAAGGCCATTTTTAATATAAAATCCAAAGAAAAAAGAATAGTCAATGATATTTTAAATCGATTTTGAAAATACAAGGATATTTTAAAATTTTAATAAGATCAATAATAAAATGAATACTCAATTTTTAACACTTAATTTAAATTATTACACAATCTTTTGAAAAATATAACCAACTACAAGTGATTCAATTACTTACACAGTAATAAGTGGTGGTAATTAACTTAGTGGCCAAAAGCACATGCAAGTAATTAGCGAAATGACGAGAAACTCAATTACTTTAAAAGTATTTATTTTTATTGTTATATAAATTCTGAGTATTTCCGTACTTCAAAAAAAAAAAATTTCCTCTAACCAAAACGCTTATTGTCTCCTAAACCCTGAAGATCATTAATCCTCCGCTAACAATATCTGACAAGAAACGTCAATATACTATTAAACAGAATAAAAGAAAATTACAAAAGAGATTGAGAATAAAACCCTCAAAGAAGGGCAAAACATCCAAACAAAAAAACAAAACAAGAATAGAATCCACATTTTTATTACTTATATATTAATCAGGTAGAGATCATTGTTTAGCGTGATCAATAATGGAGGACATAAACATTGTACTCCATAATAGAATCAATAGTAGTGGTGTTGTACATATAAGTCTTTTCTAGAGCATACCCTCTTGCAAACCTAAAAGCCCCACTTCCTCCAACAATAGGCATTTCTCTAATCTTCTCCGAGAAAAAGGCGTCTCTTCCAAGGAGGCTCAGAGTGCTTCCCTTGAACTTCCCTTCCGTGAACACAAAGTTGAGGACCATCAAAACAGCTAACTCGGTCTGCGAAGCCGAGGCATAGAGCCCCTGAGCGCTTCCGATTTTCTTGGAGCTCGGATCTGGCCCCACCGTCATAGGGTCGTCGAACATCGCTACGTACCCGAAAGTTGTTGTCGAGTTGCTCGTCAGCTGCGGGCCGGCCACCCTGACCTCTGTCGCGTTCGGGCCGCTAAAGACGTCGGAAAAATAGAAGTGGATGTGGGTCAGCTTCTCTCGTTTCTTTAGCCCTAGCTTTTTGGGATTTAGGGTTTTGTAGTACTGATAATGGGAATGACTAATTGCTAGGCTAAAGAAAGAGAGGATATTGATGGTAATGAATATGATGATGTACAAGGTTCGGGAAGTTTTGATAATTGCCATTTTGCTATGGAAAAATTAAGCTACGTGGAAGAAGAGGTTATCACTTAATTGGCAATTTTAGGTCTGTTAAATTGTGACTCATCTTGCACATATCTATAGCACATAGGAAGAGGTTAGTTTATTATGTATTTTGACCAAAATATTTTAGAATATTTATGAGGTGGCTGATTAGATGTGGCCGCAACTGATGAATGTATAAAGGAGAAAAAAAAAAAAAAAAGACGCTTATCAATCGAAGGATTTTAATAATTATATATATGTATATGTATTGTTAATGATCAATTATTGGAGCTAAATAATGCCATCCTAGCTATTAAGTATAGTATATATTCAATTAAAACAGCCGGTTGTGCACAGAAGCCTAATGCTTTAATCAGGAAGTTGAGAAGATATATATATATTCAAATTCGGATCTCAAAACCATGCACATTTTCCGATCTAATAATTGGATTGTTCATTGTTGTTGAGTAATTAGGGAGAATACAATGTCATTTTTATTGTCACTTAATAATCTATATTTCAAGTAGTGTATTTTATTTTTTTTGTTTCAACTTTATATTTGTAGTGTAAAATTTGAGGCATATTCTAAAAGTGCAATACACATGTGAGATAAATTATTATTAATGTACTAAAAAAGGGAGCATTCCTGATCAAAATCTCCCTAGTGATTATAAGTTTAATACACGACAAGCTGTACAAATATGTGAGTATCAATTGAATCATTTTTTTTTCAAGATTACGTATTAAGATATATATATATATATATATATATATATAGGTTTTAAGGCGGGTTTATGTCAATTTTTATATGTATATATGCATGTATGTATGTAATTTGTTTACATATAGATCATGTGTAAGTCAATTGTTAATGTATATGTTATGTAGTGTTTACATATAGCTTTGCACAATATTGTTGTTAATGGTATTGTCTCTATAAGCCTTTTAATTATTCGACTATGATGGAATCTGCCTCCTAAAAGATGGATAAAGGTCAATCTCGATGGCACAGCTAAAGGAGCAATTAGGCTTGCAGGTTGCAACAGAATTTTTTGGAATTTTCGCGGTTTTTCCAAAGGTTGTTTCTCAATGTTACTTGGCAACAGTTTTTCTTTTGAGGCAGAACTATATGGGTTCATGATTGCAGTAGAACTCGAATATAAATTTAGGTAGTACCTACTTTGGATTGAGACTGATTCTATTTACGTGGCTCTGTTATTCAGAAACGATTCAGATAAAGTTCTATGGAGATTTAGAAACAGATGGGCTAGAGCTCTCTAATTTTTCGGAACTGTCGCGATTTTTCCAAAGCTTGTTTCTCAATGTTCCTTGGCAATAGTTTTTCTTTTGAAGCAGAACTATATGGGTTCACGATTGCAGTAGAATTAGAATATAAATTTAGGTGGTGCCCTCTTTGGATTGAGACTGATTCTATTTACGTGGTTCTGTTATTCAGAAACGATTCAGATAAAGATCTATGGAGATTTATAAGCAAATGGGCTAGAGCTCTCCAACTTGCCAAAGAACTTAACGCTAAGGTCTCACATATATTTAGGGAAGAAAATTGTGTAGCGGACAAGCTTGCCTCTATATCAACTTCATCGGAGGAAACGAAGGTGGTTCCAAGCTCCAGATGAAATTCATAAACTTATCTATAGAGACATTAATTACTCCTTTATCTTTTTATAGATTTAGAATTCTTAGTTTATGTCATGGATCATAAACTTTTGCTTAGAAAGTTTTCCCTTTGGGTTTTCCTTTCTAAGGGTTCTAATAAGACACCATCTATGATAGGTAGATCAAATAGGACTAGTGAGTGTCTTGTCATGCTTAGCTGAGTTTTCTTTATTTTTCGTCCTTTTTGGGTTGTATTTGACAAAAAAAGTGTTTTTTTTTCTTTTTATATTAATAAAATTTTGGACTTAGAGCTAGAGGGAAAGTAGGTTGAGGATCAACGTTGTTAGTAAATTATTTTCTTTCTAGGCGTGTATAAACTTTATTGAGATACGTTCTTAATACTATGTTCACTTTTAGCTAATATATATATATATATATATATATATATATATGTGAAGGAGCGCGTACTAATTAATGGGATGGGAAAGGTTATTTTCGTGGTCATGTTTTGTAGTGTTATTGATGTTGGCAATAACTAATTTTGCTCCGAAAAACAAAGAAATTGATGTGATTAATTATTGATGACCTTATGTAGCAAAGTTTAGGTTCAAATTCACGTTATGAGACTCATAAGCAATTTGTCAACTTGTCTGATATATAAGATTAATATTTTGTCATAAAATAATGACCATGTTTCACATGCTATTCTGGAAGGTTGTATTATAATAAGTCCAATAGTTGTATTAAATTGGTGGATCAGGAGTAATGTATTTTAAGGCCAATTATCAATATATAAGGCAAATTCAGAATGAGCCTTTTAAATTATAACTCGAGTTCACAAAATTTAAAAATAGCCGTTTCCCAAATATTTATCTAATTACAAAAAGAATGAAAAGGCTCTCATTATTTATTGTAGCAAAACATAAGCAAGGGGTGCCCTCTAAATATTGAAAAACACCTATTATTTTTTTAAGAACACATAAACATTTGAGCTATTGCTGCAATTTTTTATATTATTTAATTTTGAGATTATTAAGTAAATAGTTACTTTTAAAAGATGTTTGAAGAAAATAGAACATTTGATAGTCATTTTTAAGTATATGATGATGTGCAAGAGTTTTTTTCTTATATTTTTTATTTATTTATTTGAAGCTTGAATTTGAGATATCGGACAAACTAATCTTTTGTGATCTTTGGCAAATCTTTTGAGTAAGATATAAGTTAGTGAGCGAGCAATGAATAACTTAAAAATATAAAAAGTGGACTCTTCAAGGAAATTTATGGCACATGTCACATGTTTATATTTTTACTCTTACCATTTTTTAAATGCGTCCAGATTTTTTTAGTCAAACGTTCATTTAACAAGTAGATCGATGTAATATATATGGTAATTTATTGATTTTCCAAACAGTATTTTTTTATTTTCAAATTTGACATAGCAACATGTGGTAACTTATAGAAGAATTTACTTTAAAAAAAAAGTTGTCAATAGTCTTTAATTGAATAAGGTCTAAGTTTTCTCCTTTGATCACATATCTATTATTAACGTGAGCAAAAAAAAAAATAATAATAAAAAAAATCACTAGTGTATTCAAAGCACACCATTAACAACAAAGTACGCTATTGTCTCTAAATTATAGATAGAATGCAAATTGAATTTAGACTAGCAGTGTCCACGTGCAATACTCCACCTCTTTGTAATTCACAAAAATGTTCTCTTTTAATGCAGGCCTTTGCTTGCAATATTCACGCCTTTAAATCTTATTAAAATTCGAAATAATTAAAATTTTCGCCTTTTAATCTCCGAAGTAACTCTAATATCTGACTCAAACATAAGACCAAATTACGAGGCCTAAATCAAAAATATCTCTTAAACTTGGTAGTGATACTAGATGGGACTCTCACTATGGTACTTTACTTAACATGATTAACATGTTCTCATTTGTAGTTGGTGTCCTTGATGTTATTGTAGATGATGGAACAAACTCTGAACAAAGATCTGAAGCAAATAATTTGATAGAATCGATGCTATCGTTTGATTTTGTATTCAGTTTGCATTTGATGAAAACTTTAATGAGAGTTACAAATCAATTATCAAAAGCATTTTAGAGGAAAGATCAAGACATTATACATGCAATGAACTTGGTGAAAGTATGCAAGCAACAACTACAGATGATGAGAGATAATGGATGAGACTCTTTTTTTAATCAAGTCTCTACATTTTGTGAAAGACATGATATATAAGTTACAAATATGGAAGAAGTCTTTGTAAAGAGGCCGATCACGCCGTAAAGCTCAAGACATTACAAATTTGCATCACTTTCGAGTGGAGTTATTTTATTTCATCATTGATATGCAGCTTCAAGAGTTGAATGATTGATTTGATAAGGTAAACATTGACTTGCTTCTTTGTATAGCATGCTAAAATCCAAATAATTCTTTTTTGGCTTTTGACAAGAACAAGTTTAACCAATTTGCAAAGTATTACCCAGAAGATTTTTCTGACATATAGAGCTCATGGTACTTGATGATCAACTTCAAACATACATAATAGATATACGGGTTAGCAAGCAGCTTTTGGGATTGAAAAATATTGGGGATCTTGCACAAAAGATGGTAGAGACAAAAAAGAATGCGTGTATCCGTTAGTTTATCGACTTGTTACTTTAGCACTAATTTTACCAGTTGTTACGGCTACAGTGGAGATGGTATTTTCTGCTATGAATGTTATAAAAAAATCGATTGCACAATCGAATTGGAGATCAATGGATGAATGACAATTTACTTGTGTCCATTGAGAAATATATCTTCAATAGTTTGGATAATGAAGTTATTATGCAATGTTTTCAAGGCATGAAAACTCATCGGAGACAATTGTAATGGCAGCTCTTTTCTTATTTGACTCTTTTTTTTTTTTTGGGACACTCACATATATATATATATATATAATATTTTATATGAATTTATCATTGTTAGTTTTTTCTAGCCCCCTAAAGAAATTTCTGGTTTCGTCACTATATATATATATATATATATATATATATATATATAAAGACATAGAAAGAGGTTAGATTTATGAAGGTGGCTGAATGGATGTGGCCGCAACTGAATACATAAAGGAGAAAAAAAGATACCTATCAATCAAGGGATTTTAATAAATATTGTATGTATATATATTGTTAATGATCAATTATTGGAGCTAACTAATGTCATCCTACCTATATAGTATAATATATTTTCAATTAAAATAGCCGGTTATGCACAGAAGCCTAATGCGCTTTAAGGAAGATTAAAATTTTGTTATAAAATATTGACCATGTTTCACATGCCATTCTGGAATGATTTATTATATTAGGTTCAAATAGTTGAATTTGATTGGAGGATTATGGGTAATATATTTGGCCAATTATAAACATAAGGCAATTCAAATTGAGTCTAGCCTAATGCTTTAAGGAAGATTAAAATTTTGTTATAAAATATTGACCATGTTTCACATGCCATTCTGGAAGGGTTTATTATATTAGGTTCAATAGTTGAATTTAATTGGTGGATTAAAAGTAAATATTTAGTCAATTATAAATGTAAGGCAATTCAAATTGAGCCTTTTAAATTATAACTCGAGTTTGCCAAATTAAAAAATAGTCCTTCCCCCAAATATTGTACTTTCCCACTTTCTAAATATTGAAAAACACATATTATTTTTAGAAAACACATAATATTTTGTGCTATTTGCTGTAATGTTTTTGTATTATTTAATTAAGATTATTCAACAAATAGTTATTTTTAAACAATATTTTAATAAAATAATCAATGTGTTTATTAATTAAGAAAATATTTTTTTTAACTACACAATACTATGGTTTTAATTTTTATGAGTTAATCGTTAATGACGAGTTTCTTAATTTATTGAGAAGTAAATATAAAAATGGCCAAATATCATACAATCTCTTTTAATTATTTTTTTAAAGGTTGGAGGGTGGGCCAAGACCTTAATTAACTTTTGTTTTTCTTCTTATCTCTCTAGGATTTGAACCAAAAAATATATAACTATAAACATTAGTTACTTACCCCTCACTACGCCCGTTTGTTTGAAGCTAGTTGATTGAGGTAACGGACAAACCTAATCTTTTGTGATCTATTTTGAAAATCTTCTGAGTAAGATATAAGTTAGTGAGTGAAAAATGAGTAACTTGTCAATAATAAAATAAAGTGGATTATTCAAGGAAATTTATGGCGCATGCCACATGTTTATTTGTTACCATTTTTGAAATGCGTCCAGATCATTTTTTTTAAGTCAATGTTCATTTAACAAGTAAATTGACGTAATCTATATGGTAATTTATTGATTTCGAAACAGTATTTTAGTATTTTCGAATTCAACATAGCAACATGGTAACTTATAGAAGTTTTTACTTAAAAAAAATTTGTCAATAGTCTTTTGCATAAGGTCTAAGTTTTCTCCTTATATCAAATATATCTATTATTAACGTGAGCAAAAATAAATCACTAGTGTAATCAAAGCATATCGTTAGTAAGAAAGAAAGTTATTGTCTCTAAATTATAGATAAAAAGCAAATTGAATTTAGACTAGTAGTGTCAACGTGCAATACTCCACCTAAACATACACATAATCAGGGTGGGATGAACACAAGGGCGAGTGGATCACTTAAATCTTTCGGAAATTTTCATATCCCGTATGCAAAACAAAAACGGGGCAGCCGTACCTGTTTTTCATGGATACGGATCCCGGATACCCGTCAATCATTACAATCGTCCCACAGCTCGTCAAGTCCAACCTCCCAACATTCAAAACTGCAGAAATATCTAAACTCCCATTGAGTCAAGATTACGGTAACGTAACTTGACGTGCTAAGGTGGTGAAAAGAGCACCAAAATTCGTTCCCGATTTTAGCACGTTTCGCTCAAGACGTTCTCAGTGAGCTCGTTTCCATAGTATCTTCGGAATCAGCATTCATTTCATCCGGTCTCATTCTAGACGAGCGCCACCTACCGCTTAAATACGATGCGGTTGAGATACTAACGTTGGTCAAAGATTTGAAATTAGCGAATCGATGAGCTCAGGAAACCACAAAGAATTCTGAAAAACTTATTGATTTTCAAAAAACGTATACACAGACGATGAATCACAATTTAACCGCGATTGAAACTTGTATTGTATTTTTGTATTTAATAACTACATTTTAATTTCAATAATATGAGGTATTTTTCCATTTTAAATCTTCTTTTTTTTGTTTGTTAATATCAAGTAGTTACAAGATTATGTTTACTTTACTTTATCAAAATTTCCTCTTTTTAGTTAATATCAACCTAAAAAAAAGTAATATCAAGTTAGAAAAAAATTAAATATTAAAAACATAATTAGAATCTCTAATTCCATAAATAAACACGAAATTCTCTGGTGCATGGGTTTTTTCTTTTTTCTTTTTAGAATAATTTTGGATGTGTCTGATTTACCTTTCAGCGAGTCCTACATTTTAGATCCAAAATTATTTACCCTAAAAATAAAAAAATAAAAACTACAAGAGAATCCACTTCTCTGGTGGCCAAAGAAGGAGAGCGTCGATCGAGCAGAGTGCGAGAGGTACGGGCTCCAGGGACCACGCCGAAGAAGAAAGTGACGAAGTCTGTTGGCTCAAATGTGTCAGTTGAGATGGTGGTATGGATTCATTGGGTTGGGCACTGGAGGAACTAAACTTCGTTCTAATTGAGTTTGGTACAATAAGCCATTTGTTGTCGTTTAGCTGCGTAAGCGACATGGATTTTATGTTGTCAAATTTTTTACTAGTTTTAATAGCAAAAAACATGTACATGACTTGTCGTGTAAATGGACTTTGGACTATGGATTGGACATTGGAGGGACCGAATTATATTTTCTATTCGAGTTCAATACGGTATGCAATTTTTGTTTGTCGTCTAACTCCATGAGCAACATGATTTTTGCTTGCGTGCTTTTTTGTCGTTTGGATTCAGAAACGACACGTGAATTGTCGCATAATGGGGCGACGGTTGTTTTTATGTTCCTATCTCTCTCTATGTTTATTGTTTAATTAGTAGCACTACAGTTTGGAGGGAGAAACTAGAAAACGACATTGATTTTTTTTTTGAAATGTTTTCGTGTCGTTTCTCAAAAACGACTCGTGGCATGTTGCCTAATGATATATTGTCGTTTTTAAGTTCCTATCTCGCTCTATGCTCTTTGTTTAATTAGTAGCACTTCAGTTTAGAGGGAGAAACTAGAAAGCGACATTGATATTTTTTTTTGAAATGTTTCCCGTCGTTTTCGAAAAACGACTCGTGGCCGGTTGCCTAATGATATATTGTCGTTTTTAAGTTCCTCTCTGTATCTATTTTATTACTTTTTGGATTTGTGGGAAGGATAAGTTCTTTAAATTCTAATTCAGTCAAGTAGATGGCTTTTAGTCTTTTTTAGTGTAGTATGGATTTTTTTGTCGTTTTACCGTGCAAAACGACATGTATTTTTTGATGCAAGGTTTTTGTGTCGTTTGGGTGTAAAAACGATTTGTGGGTTGTTCCCTGATTTGTGGGTACCCCTATGTGAAAAGCCATTTTTAATATAAAGTCCAAGGAAAAAGGAATAGTCAATGATATTTTAAATCGATTTTGAAACTATAAGGATATTTTAAAATTTTAATAAGATCAATACAAAAAAATTCCTCGAACAAGAAACGCTTATTGTCTCCTAAACCCTGAAGATCATTAATCCTCCCGCTAACAATATCTGACAAGAAACGTCAATATACTTTTAAACAGAATAAAAGAAAAATTACAAAAGAGTTTGAGATTACAACCCTCAAAGAAGGGCAAAACACCCAAACAAAAAAAAAAAACAAAAACAAAACGAAACTAGAATAGAATCCAATAATGAGCACGTACATTTTTATTACTTATTAATCACGTAGAGATAATTTTGAGAATTGATCAATAGTGGACGACATAAACATTGTACTCCATAATAGAATCAAAGGTAGTGGCGTTGTACATATAAGTCTTTTCTAGAGCATACCCTCTTCCAAACCTAAAAGCTCCAGTTCCTCCAACAATAGGCATTTCTCTGATCTCCTCCGAGAAAAAGGCGTCTCTTCCCAAGAGGCTCAGAGTGCTTCCCTTGAACTTCCCTTCCGTTAACACAAAGGTGAGGACCGTCAAAAGCGCCACCTCGGTCTGCGAAGCCGAGGCATAGAGACCCTGAGCGCTTCCGATTTTCTTGGAGCTCGGATCGGGCCCCACCGTCATGGGGTCGTCGAACATCGCCACATACCCAAAGTTTGTCGTCGAGTTGCTCGTAATCTGCGGGCCGGCCACCCTGACCTCCGTCGCGTTCGGGCCGCTGAAGACGTCGGGCAAGTAGAAGTGGAGGTGGGTCAGCTTCTCTCTGTTCTTATTTAGCCCTAGCCTTTTGGGATTTAGGGTTTTGTAGTACTTATCATGGGAATAACTAATTGCTAGGCTTAAGAAAGAGAGGATATTGATGGTAATGAATATGATCATGAACAAGGTTTGGAGATTTTTTATAATTGCCATATTTGGTATGGATAAAAGTAAGCTCTAATGGAAAAAGAAGAAGAGGTTATCAGTCGGTAATTTTAGGCCATGTTAATTTGTGACGCATCTCGTACGTATATATAAGACATAGGAAAATGTTAGATTTATGTGGTGGCTGAATGGATCAACTGATAAATGTATAAAGTAGAAAAGAAAAAAAAAAAGACGCGTAACAATCAAGGAATTCTAATAAATATATATATATCTATATTGTTAATGATCAATTATTGGAGCTAACTAATGCCATCCTATAAGTATAATATATCTTCAATTAAAATAGCCAGTTGTGCACAGAAGCCTAGCTAATGCTTTAAGGGATGGGAACTGGGTATCGGATCTCAAAACAAGGCATATTTTCCTCGAATATATAATTGGGTTTTTATTTTTTATTTTTATTTTTTAAAGGTTTTAAGATGGGTTTAAGTCAGTTTTATATCTATATTTGTACAAGAACTTGCACTTTCGACGACCATTTTTGTGTCGTTGAAATTCATATAGCGGTCGCCGTTTATCGGCGATCACAAAAGTAATTGTATTGTGGTCGCGGATATAAGGGAAGGCCAGTCATAAATATAAGGCAATTCAGATCCGATAAACAAAGAAATTGATGTGGTTAATTTTTAATGGTATTATGTAGCGAAGTTTAAGTTCGAATCCACGTACGTTATGAGACTTATTGACAATATATATGTCATCTTGTCTGATCTAGAAGATTAATATTTTGTTATAAAATATTGACCATGCTTCACATGCCGTTCTGGAAGGTTTTATTATTATAGGTTCAATAGTTGTATTTAACTGGTCGATCAGGAGTAATATATTTTAATAAGGCCAATTATAAATATAAGGCAACTCAAATTGAGCCTTTTAAATTATAACTCGAGTCTGCAAAATTAAAAAATAGTCCTTCCCCAAATATTTATCTAGCAAAAAGAATGAAAAGGCTCTCATTATTTACTGTAGCAAAACGAAAGCAACGGCTACTTTCTAAATATTGAAAAACACATATATTTTTTAAAAAACACATAATATTCCGTGCTATTTGCTATAAATTTTTTTTAGGATCAATAGCACATTTGGTCCCTGAACTTTTACTCGGATAACAGTTTGATCCCCATTCTTTTTTTATTAGCAATAGTAGTACCTGAACTTTATATTTGTTGCTCCGCTGTTAAAATTCAAAAATCTCATTTGAATTCTAACGAGTTTAGCACGTGACTTGCACATAGTGCAAGTCTTAAACTAGAATACCCAAAATACCCTTGTAAATTTAGGCTTTAGGTTTATTTTGGTAAAAAAAAAAAAAAAAAGCTACAGCCATCGCCCGACGAGCTCGCAAGCCATACCCGCCATGGAATTAAGTTTTGGAGATTTGGGGGATTTTTCAGGCGGATTTCAGGGGGTAGGGATTTTGGGTAGGATGTTTGGGTTTTGCTTTGTCATGAATTGGCTAGTCTCGGGGGTTGGAGGTCATGGAGGTTAGGCATGGAGGCGGAGGCCGAGGTTGGGGGTCGAGGGTTGGAGGTTGCAGAGGTCGAGGTTGAGGGTCGGGGATTGGAGGTCGGGCATAGAGGCAGAGGCCGAGGTTGGGGGCCGGGGGTTAGAGGTCGCGGAGGTCGGAGGTCAAGGGTTGGGGGTCGCAGAGGTCGAGGGTCGGGGGTTGGAGGTCGGGCATGTAGGCAGAGGCAGAGGCGAAGGTTGGGAGAAGAATTTATTAAACAAAAAATTCAATAGTCTTTTGAATAAGGTTTAAGTTTGCTCACTACTTGATCACATATATCTATTATAAACGTGAGAAAAAAAAATTCACTAGTGTACTCAAAGCAAATCGTTAGTAAGATAGAGCGTTATTGTTTCTAAATTATATAGTTAGAAAGCAAATTGAATTTAGACTAGCAGTGTCAACGCGCAATACTCCACTAGTCCACTTCTTTCAAATGCACAAAAATGTCCACTTTTAATGCAGGCCTTTGCTTGCAATAATCTCGCCTTCAAATCTGATTAAAATTTTCGCCTTTTAATCTCCCAACAAGCTCTAATGTCTGACTCAAACATATAAGATCAAAATTGTTAGAATATGCAATTAAGCCTCCATAGATGCTATAATTATGTGTCTAAATTAACATACACATACTCAGGGTTGGATGAACCAAGGGCGAGTGGGTCACTTAAAATTTCGGAAATTTCCGTATTTGTCCTATATAGTGAGATATTTTAAAATTAGCAATGGGTTAATTATATTCTATACCTGTCTCGAACACTTACTATTCTTCCTTATTCTTCCTTTTATTGTAGCATTCATCGGAAAGAGATTGCTTGACCGATAAGAAAATTGAATTTTTTTTTCTTTTTTTGCCCTTGAAATTTCATAGTTTCCTTTTTCACAAATTTTGCTAAAGATTACGCCCCAGGGCGTATTTCAAGCCGTAAATAGCTAATGTTAACAACTGTACGAGTTCAATTCGTAGGAAGATATATTAGAGAAAAAAACAAATAGAGAATTACAAAAAAAGGCTATTCTAAGTGCCGCGTAATAATTTATATCACATGAAGTGTGCTCTTTTGATAGCCAGAGAAGGAGAGCGTCAATCGAGAAGAGCGGGACGGACACAAGGGACCATGCTGAAGAAGGAAGTGATTGCTGGCTCAAGTGTCCTCATCAGTGGTGCTGGTGGTGGAGAGTACGGGTGTCTTGGGCATATGGCGCTTCTTGACGACGCGCCCCAATGATGTGCTTCAGTGATCGAGCGGTCACCGTGAGACAAGGGCGGAGATACTTGAGGGTTAGGGGGCATATGACCCCCTTGAACTTTTTACTTTTTATTATCTTGCAATTAAGTTTTATGATTAGAAAAAAAACTACATGTAGTTTTTTCCCACCTGCCCCTCTCATATTTCGTTTTACTTCTATTTTATGCCCCCTCTCATGAAAAATCCTGGCTCCGCTGTAGTGAGTGGTGGTGTAGTGGCCTTGCCCCGCCACGCAATATGGACACATCATCTCTCCCTCACACTCTCTCTCTACTTTGGCGTATGGATTCATTGGGTTGGGAACTGGAGGAACTAAACTGTGTTCTAATTTGAGTTTGGTGCTATAAGCCATTTGTTGTTGTTTAGCTATGTAAACGACATGGATTTTATGTCTTCACATTTTTAATTAGATTTAAATGCAAAAACGACATGTACATGACTTGTCGTGTAATGTACTTTGGACTATGGATTGGACATTGGAAGGACTGAACTATATTTTCTATTTGAGTTCAATACGCTATGCAAATTTTTTTTGTCGTTTAACTCTAAGCAACGTGGTTTTTGCTTGCGTGCTTTTTTGTCGTTTGGATGCAGAAACCACACGTGAATTGTCGCATAGTGGAGCGACGGTTGTTTTTAAGTTCCTATATCGTTCTATGTTCTTTGTTTAATTAGTAGCACTTCAGTTTGGAGGGAGAAACTAGAAAATGACATTGATTTTTTTTTCAAATATTTTCCTGTCGTTTTTTGAAAAAAAGGACTCGTGCCCTGTTGCCTAATGATATATTGTCGCTTTCAAGTTCCTCTCTATATCTATTTTTTTACTTTTTGGATTAGTGGAAGGGATACGTTTTTTAAATTCTAATTCAGTCAAGTAGATGGCTTTTAGTCGTTTTTTAGTGTAGTATGGATTTTGTTGTCATTTAACTATGAAAACGACATGTATGTTTTGATGCAAGGTTTTTGTGTTGTTTGGATGTAAAAACGATTTGTGTATTGTTCCATGATAATGTAACTGTTGGTTTTAAGTTTCCTTCTCTCTGTTCTTTATTGTAATGTAAAACGATTTGTGGATACGTTTTTTAGTGTAGTACGGATTTTGTTGTCGTTTAACTTTGAAAACGACATGTTTATTTTGATGCAAGGTTTTTGTGTTGTTTGGATGTAAAAATGATTTGTGTATTGTTCCATGATAATGTAACTGTTGTTTTTAAGTTTCCCTCTCTCTGTTCTTTTTTGTAATGTAAAACGATTTGTGGATACGTTTTTTGGTGTAGATGGATTTTGTTGTCGTTTAACTATGGAAACGACATCTATATTTTGATGCAAGGTTTTTGTGTTGTTTGGATGTAAAAATGATTTGAGTGTTGTTCCATGATAATGTAACTGTTGTTTTTAAGTTTCCCTATCTGTGTTCTTTAGTGTAATGAAAAAACGATTTGTGGATACGTTTTTTAGTGCAGTACGGATTTTGTTGTCGTTTAACTATGAAAACGACATGTATATTTTGATGCAAGGTTTTTGTGTTGTTTGGATGTAAAAATTGATTTGTGTATTGTTCCATGATAATGCAACTGTTGTATTTAAGTTTCCCTCTCTCTTTTCTTCAGTATAATATAAAAGTGATTTGTGGATACGTTTTTTGGTGTAGTATGGATTTTTTTGTCGTTTAACTGTGAAAACGACATGTATATATTGATGAATGGTTTTTGTGTTGTTTGGATGTAAAAAAGATTTCTTTATTGTTCCATGATAATGTAACTGTTGTTTTTAAATTTTAAGTTTCCCTCTCTCTATTCTTCAGTATAATGTACAAACGATTTGAGGATAAGTTTTTTTTGTGTAGTATGGATTTTGTTGTCGTTAAACTATGAAAACGACATGTATATATTGATGCATGGTTTTTGTGTTGTGTGGATTTAAAAACGATTTGTGTTTGTTCCATGATAATGTAACTGTTATTTTTAAGTTTTCCTCTCTCTTTTCTTCAGTATAATGTAAAAACGATTTGTGGATACGTTTTTTAGTGTAGTATGGATTTTGTTGTCGTTTAACTATGAAAACGACATGTATATACTGATGCATGGTTTTTGTGTTCTTTGGATTGAAAAACGATTTCTGTATTGTTACCTGATAATTTAACCGTTGTTTTTCAGTTTCCCTCTCTCTGTTCTTTATTCAAACTTCATTTTGAAGGCAGAAAGTAAAATAACGTTGATTTTTGGATGTTACGTTTTCTTGTCGTTTAATTGAGAAAACAACGTGTAGCATGTTGCCTAGTGGTACATTGTCGCTTTTGAGTTCCTCACTCTAACACATTTAAAGCACTATTGGACTTTCAGGCAGGACTATATGGGACTATGCCCTTTAATTCTAATTGGGTCAATAATATTGTTGCTATTTACTTCAGAAAACGACATAAGTTTTTAGTTATAAGATTTTCTGTCATTTGCGTTAAAAACGACACCTGGTTATCACTTATTAGATAATGATTCTAAATTCTTATCGGTTAAAACTTAAATAGATGATTTCAAGACTTTTTAAGCTGAATTTGTATTTTGTAGTCTATAATCTCACAAATCGACATGAATTTTTCGTTGCAAGGGTTTTCTGCCGTTTATGTAAAAACAAAAAAAACAAAACAAAACAAAAAAAAACCGACAAACACACTAAATAGTAAATAAGAATTCTCCGATTACTTACTCCAATCATAAAGAGGATATTAATCAATTTTCATATTATTTTGCTACAAAAGAACGAGGACTTATAGTTTGTCAATAGAAAATCTCATTTCACCATGAAAAGAAAGTCAAGTTTATCATTTTGCTCGCAAAACTTGATAATAGATGAGCATTGAGTTTTTTTTTTTTTTGAATGGTCGAGCTAAGATGAGCATTGAGTTTGAGTTTGAGCAACTATAGATTTTAAAATACTTAATACGACACCGTATACTTCGGTAGCTATCTTTTTCTATGCTAAGAATAATATATTATTGATTTTTTTTTTTTTTAGTTTTATATTACATAGAGGTGTAGGCTTTGGCCTAGGCCCGTAAGCCGGCTCAAAATTTGAAAAAGAGACTTTGATAGATACTTTTTTGATACGTTAATAATTTATAATCTGTTTGTATTATAGTTTTAATTTGTATTTTAATTTTTATACATTACACATAGAGTAAAAATCAAAGAAAAACCACTTAAAAGCATTTAATGGCACTTATATTTTTTTTTTCGCAATTCCCCCCATTTTTTCAAAAATCAAATTGGGTTATTTCAGGTAAACATTCTATCTATTCCATTTTAGAATGGTTTTTTTTTAAATTTTTATAAATAGTTTGAGACTGGAATAGGAACGCATCTCAACAAAGTTGACACATGCCTAGAGGGGAGCCGACATTCCAACTAAGTTGATCTTTCAACCTCCTTCCCACTATCACCAGACCCAATTTTATTAAAATAAAAGAAAAAATTACAAGGTGTCAAAAAATACAACCCAAAAGGGCGCCAAAAGTATCAAGAAAATTCAAAAGAAACAAACAATAAAATCTCTAAAGGATCAACCCGAAGTGCAACGGGGGGGACTCGTTAAAACCCCAGACAGAAAAAACCCAAGAGGAAATCTGCATGGGGAAAAAGAGTGCATGATCCAAAGATTATAAATTCCTAAATCTATAAAAATGCATAGGAATCTTATACATGAGACTCGATAAGAAAGGTGGCTGATTGAACCACCATTTGTTGAAATTCAGAGTTTTGATAGAGAAGCTAGTTTATCCGCAGCACAATTTTCTTCTCGATAAATATGCAAGACATGCATATGAAGAGTCTTAGCATCAGATAAAGCTTTAGATCTCTGCTTCTAACCTCCTAAGGGACTTTAAGGGAACTTGTTAAGAAAATCAAGACGATATAAGAAGAGTCAATTTCAATTCACAGCGGACTCCAATTGAACTTCTTAACTATTTCGATAGCCATTATAAAGCCAACAAGCTCTGCCTCAAAAGCAAGATATTTTGCAAAACATCCTTTTGAAGACCCGCGATAATTTCTAAAAATACCACCACAACCCGATGACCAAGTGTCCCTTTAGCTACGCCATCAATGTTGACTTTGATCCAATTATGTGGTGGAGGTTTCCAAATTACTGGGATAATGGAAGGAGATCTTCTAGCATTATCACTAATAGGTTGTGAAGAATAAGTAGCTCATCTTAGGGAGTTATACATGTGTCCAGTGATAGAACGATTGGCATCACGAAAAAAAGCAACTAGCCAAGGCTTGCAAGAGGCTAAAGATGACTTTTTATCCTAAAAAATTCTTTTATTCCGTGAATTCCAAATTACCCAGCAAACGAATAAGATGGCCGCCGGCCATAGATCAAAAACTTGGGAACTTAATACCTCTTTTTCTTTAATGGCCGAGTAGAATAAAGAAACAAAGTCAGACGATATTCATTTTAGAATGGTTTGACTCTGCAAATTTTAATATGATATAAATGGTTGAGATTTAAAGATATTGAATTGGGATTATGAAAGTTGAAAAAATAGTTGGAAAAAATGGAACGCAATGGAGAGAATGAGGGAAGCAAACAAAGGGAGGCTTGCAGCGATCATCTTCTTGCTTTCCTATTATATGTGTAGAGAGTAATATTTAATGTGTGATGCTAATGATGAGAGTTTGAGGCGTGAAAACATAAATAAGTTGTAATGATTCCTAATAAGTAGCTGAGACGTAGTGAAGAATATGCCCCCCGTTTAGGCAACTCATCCTAATCATTCCATTCTATTCCATTTTTTCAACTTTCTAATCCTCTAAACAATTCCATTCCATTTCATTTTTTTTTCAATATTTTTTTAACTTTTCAAATCCCTATACAATATCTTTAAATCTCAACCACTTATACCACCTCAAAATTCACAAAGTCAAACCATTCTACTCATTTTTCTAACCATTTTCCAAACAATTTTCAAACTATTTAGAATAGTAAAAAATGACCAAAATAGTTTTTCCAAACACAAGGTTGGCTAATACTAATTAATAATCTATGTTTTAAATGGTATACTTACTTTGTTTGTACTTATAATGCAACACGAAAAAAACATACATTATTAATATGAAAAAAAAAGACATTGTTCAAAATCCTCCAATTAAATTACCCACCATCACCAAGATGGTTTACAAGATGATTTCTAGAGGCAGGGCGTGACACTTTTAGATGCACAACAGCACAAACATGGTTCACGTAGTTGTTGGATCTCTCTCTTATATATATATATATATATATATATATATATATATATATGATACTTTTATATGTACAAATATGGTTCACATGGTTGTTGGATCTCTCTTTGTCTCTTTTATATATATAGAACAAGTTTCATAGGACAAATGGAAGTTTCGGTCCAAGACTTAAATTAATTTTATTTTTCTTTTTACCTCTTATGAAACCGAACTAAAAAAAAGTACGTGTTATGGAAACATTAATTATTTATCAACTGAGTTACGAGACAATGATAATATTATGAAAAATGTAGAAAAATCGTAACAATAACACACATCTTTTTACATTTTAAAAAAATAATACATGTTTCGACATACTAAAAAATAACACTGACAAAAAAAAATATCGATGTATTGTATTAGAAAGAACTAACATTTTAAATTTTAAAAATAAAAGTTAAAAAATTTCTTATAAATTTGTGAATATTTTTTGTCTCATAAAATTTATGATTACTACTATTTTTCTAATATTGTCTAAAAGTACATGAGCCAATTTTAAAAAACTCTTTCAATTATCACTTTACAACTCACCCAAAAACGTAGGAGGGAATTATTGCAGTATTTCTATAAATTAGATGGGATATTTATCATATTAAATTCTTTTTCAATTATTATTTCGCGCTGATACATCGATTCATCTATAAATATTGAACCAATTACACTTCCGAAAACCCACACATATCACTAAACCGTAGCTAGCAGCTAAATTTTCTCGTCTAGCTAGATCTCATTAGTATCATCAATAATATGGCCAAAACCCTAAAAACCATGACAATCTTCTTCTTCTTCTTCTTCTTCTTCTTCTTCTTCTTCTTCTTCTTCTTCTCAACCCTTGTCACTGCTAACATTGAAACCAACATTCCCAGCTTCTCCGAAACCCTAACTCCCGAAACCCTAGGGCTTCACCGCAACCACCCTAAGGAGAGGCTGAGCCACTTCCACTTCTACGTGCACGACTCCGTCAACGGCAAAAGCCCGACGGCCGTGAGAGTCGCGGAGGCAGCGACGACCCGCAAGTCGCCCACGAGTTTCGGCCAAGTGTCAGTGTGTGACGACCCTATGACTGTGCTGCCGGACCGCGCCTCGAAGCAAGTGGGAAGAGTTCAGGGAATCTACGTCTCGGCCTCGCATTCCGAGTTTGGGCTGATGATGGCTATAACCTTCGCCTTCACGGAAGGGCAATACAACGGCAGCGCTCTCAGCATCTTGGGCCGCAACCCGGTCCCCGATAAGCTGAGAGAGATGCCGGTCGTCGGAGGAAGCGGGCTTTTCAGGTTCGCCAGAGGGTACGCTCAGACGAGTACTTACACCTTCAACACCACTAGTCTTGACATTATTGTTGAGTACAATGTTTATGTCTTCCACTACTGATGTAGATCATGCTCAGCATACATGAGAGATGATCAGATTATTGAAATTCCATTGTGCCAGATTGTTAATGTAGTTGTTGTTGTTTTTTTTAATTATTATTATTTAAGTTAAATGTTGTTGTTGTTGTTTTTTTAAGTTAATTTTGTTTATGTAGTTGTTTTTTTTTTTAAGCTAATGTTGTTGTTGTCGTTTTTGTTTGTTGTTAGAGCTCATATTTCGATCATCAGTGCGGAAGTGCATGATGTTTCATGCGTTTGGTATCGATAGTGCGTTTGATATTATATTTCGTTCATAATAAACAATTCATACTCATGCAAACCAAAATTATCATATCATATGTACCAATAAAAGGACCAAAATATTCCCGAATAAATCATTACTTAACCAATAAAAATTTTGAAACATGACAATTTTTTAAAATCACCTTTTACAAAATGACTCTCTTTAAAATTCTCTATTATAGGATGTTATACAATATCATATAAAATATAGTTTTTTAGGCATTTAACCAAACTTTTAGGTAATTTTTTAAGATTTACCCATAAAATGTAACATTTTTTGTTACATGCAACATATATACGTGTAAAAGTATAACATTTTATGTTACATGTTATATTTAATGTTACATTTTTTACACTTATATATATTACATGTAACATAAAATGTTATATGTTATAACTAAATCCTTAATTTCGTGAAACTATGGCTAAATTCTTCAAACTTCACCTTTAAAATGGCCAATTGCTTAACTGGCCCTATAAAATATCATCTTATACAATACTATATAAAATGTAGTGCTTACGAAAACCACATTATATAATACAAATTTTATTAGTTAATGTGTAAAAATTTATTCATACGAAGCCATATTTTTTTAATTCAAATAAACTTTTTTTTAAGAATGCATCCTAATAAAGTTAGCACACATACGTTTGATTTTCAAAAATAATATTGCTTAATATTATCAAAGTCTAAAGTTTTTGTCGCTATATATATATATATATATATATATATATATATATATTAACAATTACATGTAATTACATACTGAACCGCATTATAGACCTTGCTCATTTAGGAGCACTTGTGAGTAATGAAGGGAGTAGCCTTGACAACTAAGCACTTGTGAGTAATCATATAGGAGGAAATGCACACATATCAAAATTTGAACCTAGGATCTCAACTTTCCTTTTGAAAGATTTTATCACCCGAACTAACTCTCGGACGTGTATATATATATATATATATATATATATATATTATAACATAAACATCCGCAAGATTCGAGATGTACTTGATTTCACAAAGTCTTTTCTATATATCACTTTAATCAGGGATGAAGCCAGAACTTATTACCATAACACATTTAAATAAATTTGGTAGTTGAAAAAAAATTAAGAAAATTAAGAGGCTATTGAAAATTAAAATTAAAATTTCATGTTATAGGACATAAATTATAATGGGTGAGCTTGGCTAGGGGGAGCTGGCCAACACTGAGCCCCAACTGGCTCCGTCGATCGGCCCCGACTTCAATAGAATTAAAATTCCCACCATAACCAAGATGGTTCACAATATGATTTTTAAAGGCAGGGTGTGAACATTAACGGCGGTAAGCAATTAATGATTTCAAGATCCTAGTTCATTTTATTTTCCCTCCTATTTTTTAAGGAATTGAACCAAAAAATATATAGTTGTAAACATTAACGGCTTATTGTCATTTGAGCTATATCACTGATAATATTACAAAAAATGCAGGAGAGTTGTAGCAAATAACACAAAATTTTTTTTTTTTTGCATTTTTAATAAATAGCATATGTTTTAAAATATTAAAAATTAACACTTATTATGAATTTGATATGACAAAAGAAAAATAGTGATATATTATATTAAAAAGAATTGACGTTTCAAATTTAAGATTAAATTCTTACAAATGTGTTAAGAATAATGCTAGACATACCAACTATTTTACTAACTTTTTAATTCCAGCTTATATGGCAATTGAAGTGTCATATTTTGACTGGCATCCTACTAATTAGATGATAAACACCAACCAATGATAATATGACACGTAGGTTGGTATTAAAAAGTTGGTAAAAAAAATTGGTGTATCTAGCACTAATATTTTTTGTCTCATAAATTTTATGACTAGTGCAATTTTTTTAATACTTTAAAACATGTGCTGCTTTTTAAAAACCCATTTAATTTTGTCGTCCGTATTTACAACTCACCCAAAACGTGGGAGGGAACACATTATTTCAATGAATTAAATGATATATTTATCTTTTCCTTCTTTATTATTATTATTTCTCGTTGATACATCGATTCATCTATATATAATATTGAACCAATTACCATTCCGAAAGCCCACACAGAACACTAAATCGTAGCTAGCTCCTAAATTTCCTCGTCTGGCTAGATCTCACTATCATCAATAATATGGCCAAAACCCTAAAGAGCACCACAACAGCATCAATGACAATCATCATCTCCTTCTTCTTCTTCTTCTTCTTCTCAACCCTTGTCTCTGCCAACATTCATACCAACACTCCCAGCTTCTCCAAAACCCTAACTGATCCCAAAAAGCTAGGGCTTCACCGCAACCACCAGCAGGAGAGGCTGAGCCACCTCCACTTCTACTTCCACGACTCCGTCAACGGCAAAAACCCGACGACCGTGAGAGTCGCGAAGGCGGCGACGTCGGACAAGTCGCGCACGGCGTTTGGCTTAGTGTCGGTGATGGACGACCCCCTGACCTTGCAGCCGGACCGCGCCTCCGAGCGAGTGGGAAGCGCTCAGGGCATCTACGCCTATGCCTCGCAGTCCGAGGTCGGGCTGCTGATGGTTCTGAGCTTCGTCTTCACCGAAGGGAAGTACAACGGAAGCGCTCTCAGCATATTGGGCCGCAACGCCATCTTTGAGGCGGCGAGGGAGATGCCGGTCGTCGGAGGAAGCGGGCTCTTCAGGTTCGCCAGAGGGTACGCTCAGGCCAGGACTTACAGCTTCAACACCACTACTCTTGATGCTGTTGTTGAGTACGATGTTTATGTCTTCCATTACTGATATATATCATGCTCAACATACATGAGATGATCAGGTTCATTAGAAATGAACTTCCCTGTGCTAGATTGTTGGTGTTGTTGTTATTCTTGTTGTTGTTTTAGTTTATTGTTTGAGCTCATAAATATTTAGATAATCAGTGCGAAATTTAATGCATGAGTTTTCATGCATTTGGTATCGAAATGGAGTGACCGATTAAGACGTGTATTTTCAGTATTATACAACGTTTACTCTATTTTCGGCTTGTATTTTGATTTTTTTTTTCCCCGAATACGCCTGATATTCCACGTACGCTCGCTCCGTTCTGCCATCTCACATTCAAAATTAATTACGTTTTTAACCGACTTAATTATGCCCCTGCGTTAAATTTTAGACGAAAAATGCTTATGTAGCGATTAAAGAGCTCGTATTGAGCCCAAATAAAATTATGATTTTACCCCCCTGGTATGATAAAAAGTATAAACGAAATTTGGCTAGATTTTTCCACTACATAATTACTTAATTGTCACTAATTAACATTCAAATAGTCAAATTTAAGTATTTTCTCTTTATAAAATATGCTTATCTTGTTGAGATACGTTTCTACGTCGGTTTTACTTTATTAAAAAAAAAATTCATGCTAAAAAAGTATTTCCTCTTTATAATTTAAATCTATATATTATTTTTTATTTTTTTCGTAAATTATTTTGTTTACCATTTCTTGAAAAAATATATATTTTTAAAACTAAATTTTTGTGTCTATGCTAACAATGTATCTCTAACATAAAATTTAAAAGTCAATAGGTATACTATCAAAATATAAAAACTAGTTAATAAAGTGACTAATATTTTCTTGAATCTGGTTTTTTTTTTAAATAGACTATACATGTCAAAATTATTCCCTTATTTTCTCAGCTTACCATTAATTCAATAATTAAGTATTCTACACTCAACCCTACTAAAATGTGCAGTTCAGATCCTCCGCCCTCAATTAAAAACACAATAAAAAACTCTTTTCAAGCACGGGTTGAAGCGGGAAGAAGATCTATAATCAAAGAACCAATAGGCAAGTTGCTTTTATCTGCATATGTTATGCATATATATTGTCTTTGTCACGCGACCACACGCTTTGTACTCTATATATATATATATATATATATATATATATATATATATATATATATATGGAATTGTGAAAAAAAAAAAGACATTTTACGATGCTGCTAAGTATATATTTTATGTTTTAAGTCATGTGCTCGCTTGATGCATAGAATGTTTACGATGTAAAAATAAGAATAGAAATTATTATAAGGAAAAATTCTAAAATAGTATCTGTGTTATACCGAAAATCCAGTTTCGTCATTCTGTTTTTTATAATTACGAAATGGTCCCTCTTTTTGTTAAAATGTGTTTATTATATACCTCCTGCTCGAATTTTGGCGAAAAAATTGTATAGAATTTCAAAAAAATCCCGAAATACCATATGCATGTTTAATTTTTCTTCGTCAATGGCTTTTTTAAGTTGCTCAATAAATTACTTCCATGCATTGGTGAGTAAATTTTCATTGACCAACTTAAAGAAGCCATTGGTGAAGACAACTTAAACATGCATATGGTATTTTCGGAAATTTTTTGAAATTCCGTACAATTTTTTCGCCAAAATTCGTATATAATAAACACATTTTAACAAAAAGAGAGACCATTTTGTAATAATCAACAACAGAAGGACGAAACTGGATTTTCGGTATAACACATGGACTATTTTAGAGTTTTTTCTTATTATAAATACAACATAGAAAGGAAAAATAGATTATTATGGTGTCAAAAATTAGCACTAAACAAAATCTACCATTTTAAAACAAGCAAGAGGATGGGACAATGCCCAATTTTTTTTTTTTTAAAATTCTTATAAAATTCAAACTAAAAAACGTACAACTGCAACTGGTTACTGTCTGAACTATGCTCTGGGGTTCGTTTTGTACCCTATATATTAGACAATTAAATAGAGGATAAAATATAATATTTGACATGCTTAACGCCTAAAGATTTCATCACTATAGAATATAATACTTTTGTCACTACTATCTAATATAATATTATTCGTTTCACTATTTTTATTTCACGATGAACTTGGCTAATTGGTGACCATGTGACTTTTATTGTCAGTTGAAACTAGGTCACAGAAATTCATGGAAATTGACCGAATTAAAAGGCTGTCATTGTTAAAACAACCTCAATCTCACAATGTAAAAGTTATTCACGTGCTCAGAGTGTTCAAAGTTTAGTGGGCAATAAGACTATACTTCACCGGGAAAAGAATAGGTCTAAAATAAATTGAAAAAAAAAAAAAAAAACTTCAAGTGACTTACAACACAATAGTAGTATTTTAGTGACGGAATATATACATCGACATTCGACGTAGTAGATGGTATATAAAGGACAAAGATTCTAACACAGATTTCGATTATATAAGAAGACATAAGCAAATAAACATAAGCAGCATATGGGGGTATCTCATCCGGCAGCCAAACGACAATAAGTAGTCCAACTAGAGAGTAAAATAGTAGGGGGAAAAAAAACATCAATTAAGTATTATATATATAGTAGCACGTGGGAATCACAGTGTATATTATATCCTCTAATTATCATTTTTAATATTCCTCTTATATGTACATTTTTGCTCTACATTTTTTATGCAGTGATGAATGTAGGTTCTCGAACCAATACATTCAAATTGGTGGAAAAAAAACACACACACACAATGAAACATAAAATATTGTCGATGGATATAGAAGTTGTGTTTGATGCTGTTTAATGTACATACTAATCAACATCTTCCAATTATATGGTCGTTAATTAGAAGGTAATTAGGAATTCCTTGGTAATATATAGGGAAATGGTAGAAAATAACAATTTTCTTTTTTACGTTTTTAAAAATAACATAAGTTTCAAAATATTAAAAAAATAGCCAATGTCAAGAATTTTATAACAAACTTTTCTTACAATTGGGTAATATTTTTTTTGTTATTTGTTGCCATAAAATTCTTGAAAGTGGCTATTTTTTAATATTTTGAAACATGTGTTATTTTTTAAAAAATTAAATTCAATTTTGACCTATTTTAGTAACTCACAATCATATATATTATATGAAACCACATCTTTTGATTTTCTTTTATCTTCTTTGTTATTTCAATAAAAATTTAATAACTTACTAATTTTCTATTTTAATTAAAAAAAAGTAGTGAAAATAATGACCATTTTGGATAAGTGATTTGACAACACATTATGGAAAAAAAAAAAGTCACCACTTTAGATCATCTATTTTTACCATTTATTTGGACAAACCATTCAAATGAGCATTTTAGAATAGTTGTTGACTTTTCAAATTTTGAGATGATTTAAATGGTTGAGATTTAAGCATTTTACATCAAGATTAGCAAAGTAAAAAAATGAAAATGGGTTGAAAGAAATTGGCAAATGGTTCAAACCATTTGAATGTATTAAAAATGATTTGCATATTCTTTCAAAAAATTTGAATGAGTTAAAAATGACTTATCTTCAACCATTTCTCAAAATGGGAATGACTCATCCAAATAGTGTAGGCAAATATGGGGTAAATAATCTTTTTTATTTGTTTTTCTTTCTTTCTTTCTTTCTTTTTTACTCTTTGTCTAACCATTATTCATAATTATTTGATTTTGTTCACTTTCTTGATTATTTCATAAAAATTAAATGTTACATTTTCCATGTATGCTTTTGAACCAACACATTTCACATATTATTAAAATTTTAAAAGATGTTTTCTTTTAATATATTTTCGTATATATCTTTAAACTTTATCATTTTAGCCATAATATAATTATAAAAAATCGTTAAAAAATAATTTTTTTAATTGAAATATTTGGCAAACAAAGAATTTCCCAGGCAAAGCACGCTATATATATATATATCGTTCAAACAAATTTTTTTTAGAACAAAGAATCTCATGACCAAGCACGCTATTAGAACTAGTAGTGCCGGCACTGGTGGAGCCAGCATATGCCCGTGAGGTCCCCGAATATTTGAAAATTCAATTTTTAACTTTAAAATATTAAAAATTCTCAATTATGCCCCACGTGAGTTATGAAAAATCCACCTTTATAAAAAATAAATTAAACGCTATTAAGTGACGAAAGAATAAACACAAATTATAAAAAGACCACGACAACATTAAATAAAAAATAAAAACGACAACTGCTTACTAAACGATAACAAAAATGACGACTGTGAAAACGATAACAAAAATGACGAGGAAAGACTAAGAGAAACGACAATTAAGTGATAAACGACAAGGACGACAGTGGAAGTTAAGAAATAGAGAAACAAAAAGGGTCTGGAAACGACACAAAACCCTCAAACGGCGAGAAAACGACAACAATTAGTACTGCATGTAAAAACGACAACAATTAGTGACGAAAGTGAAAAAACGACAAAAAGTGAAAAACGACAATCTAAATAAAAACGACAATCTAAATAAAAACGACAAAAAGTGAAAAACGACAGTGTGATTACACGGTGTGTAGCACGAGAAACAGAAATGGTGCGAAAACGACAACCAATTGATTAACATAGCAAAATATGGCAGGCAAATTAATTAAACAACTAACTGAAAAACGACATCAAAGAGAATGACATAAAAACGACAGAAAAATAAAATTGAAAATGAAAAAAAAAAAAAAAGGCTGAAATGACAATAACAGGGCAGGACAAGTGGTGAGCGACATCAAACTGTTAAAGGACTACCAACTGATAACTGAGTAGTGAAAATCACATCAAATAGAATGACACTAAAAGAAATGACAATCAAATAATCTGGCATTAAAGAGAAACGATATTGGAGGGGAAAGCGACACGAAATGTTGAAACGACAACCAAATGATAAACTAATACTAAGTAAAAACGACAAATAATGAGATGCAAAAGTAAAAGAAAATAAAAAATAAAAACAAATATAATGTGAAACGGTAACCAAGAGATAAACAATATACCAAAGAGTGAAAAATAAAAGGGCGAAAATACCCGAATTTAACATTGCAATTAAAATACATGCATAATATTTTTAACAGTTTAAGAAAATAATAAATTCATCAATTATTTACACATTGAGTTATTTGGATATTTTGTTACAATTTAAACATAAATTACTTATTCTAATTAAGGGAGAAATTAAATATCCACTACAATTATTTTAAAAAATTGAAACGAAGAGAGAGGAAAATGAATTGAAAAAATACAATAATTCATAAACGACGAGCAGATGACAAATTGAAAATCGAAATAAGAACAAGTAAAATGAACAATATGAAAAAAAAAAGAATTGAAATAAAAACAACAATTAATATAAATATAACGTACGAAACAAAACAATGAACAAGTGGACAAAATAAAATTTGTAGTATTAATCAATGATTATAATATATATATATATATAATATTGAATAAGTAGTATTTTGATTAATTTTTTTGTCATGTACTTACTCGAAAGGAAATCAAAAAGGAAATCGGTATAGAAAAAAAAATGAACGCAAGAAATAATAAGAAACAAATGAATAAAGATATATAGATTTTACCAACTAGGCTGACTGACTGGGTGACGGCGACCCTAGCTGGGAGGGTGCCGACTAGGTATGGCCGGTAAGGTGCTGGCGATCCTAGCCGACAAGGTGTCGGCTAGTTTTAGCTAGTAGGATGCTAGTCACCTTAGTCCTAGGCCAGCTAGGTTGGCCTGTAGGCTACCAATTAGATCTGATTTAAACAAGAGTTTCTTCTCTAGATCTTAATATGATTTCTAAAACGAGAGAAAATTTTGATTATTCGGACAATTTTTCTAATTTATAGGCTTTATTCAATGATATAGTTCGGTCTGATAGATCTAGATTTCTCTTATGAATTTTCTTACTTTTCTCATTTTATTGTCATGTGACTTGCATGTAACTTAATTCCTCAATCTATTATATTTACCTAAAATACTATTAACGAGGAATTTGAGGACAAAACAAAAGTGTTTTGATCCTCAAATTACTATCTCACACATATATTAAACATTTTGTTTTGCGCCAAATTAATAATGATCTAGCTGGTTGGAGATATCTTTTTACATTTTTGTGTTTGTCCCCAGCTCGTTGAATATATTCCACGGTGAACAGATAACTTTATAATATAGTATTGGAAAAAAATGCATACTACACTCATACTTTTGGATAATACTTTTGGATTTTATCAAGATCCTTAGAAGATAATACGTTTGGATTTTATTTTTAGATTCTGCAAAAATCTACACTCATACTTGGTGTTTGTAAAAATAGTTTTTTACCATATTTTTTAATAACTTGCGACATAGAAAATGTTTTGAAAAACCAACCCAGACTATACTTTTCAATTTTTTTTATAATAAAATGAATCAAGCAGATCATTTTTCCCCACTTTTCGAGGATATTGCGATTTGCTTGATTATAGAATATTTCGTATTTATCCGCACTCCATAGATAACAATATTTAACTATACTCTTATTTTTAAGCAAAAGAGATGGTGATAGTTAATATTAATTAGGGTGAGTTGCAAAAAGAGGTCAAAATTAAATGTTTGTTTTAAATGATAGCTTCTGTTTCAAAAAATTTAAAAAATAGCTATGTTACGAATTGTATAACAGAACAGTGTCACACAAAATATCATATCTATAAATATTGTAAGATATTATTCAACACTTCAAAAAATAATGAGTAAAACTTGAAGTGTTAAAAAATATCTTATAAATATTTACAGATGTGTTATATTTTGTGTGACACTTTTCTGTTATACAATTCGTAACATTGCTATTTTTTTAATTTTTTGAAACATGGGCTGGATTTTAAAAACGAAATTTTTTTTGGCTATTTACTACGATTTCCCTATTAATTATTTGGTGATCTAGGTTAACGCGTAATTAGAACAAATAAATAACGTATTCTGAGCAGGAAAAAAAAAGGTTAAACTATAGCAAGGTTTTTTTTTTTTTTTTTTTTGGAAAAATTAAAGTACATTAATAGCAACTCAATATTTTGTGCTGACCATATCTGTATATGTATATATCAATCAAACACAGAAGCACAGTTAGTCCCTAGCTATTCAATTAATATTCTCAGCACCCTTTGACAGTTTGACATATGCTCTTATTACATTAATAATCCACCAAATATGGCCAAAACTCTCCAAAATAGCTCAAGAACCTCAATGATTATCCCATTAATAGTAAATTTCTTCATCATATTCTTCTTCTTCTTCTCAGCCCTAGTCACTGCGGACAATCCCAGCTTCTCCAAAACCCTATCTCCCAAAAAGCTAGGGCTTCACTACAAGCGAGAGAAGCTGAGTCACCTCCGCTTCTACTTCCACGACGTCGTCAGCGGCAAAAGCCCTACCGCCATCAAGCTCGCTGGCGCGCCAACGACCAACTCCTCACCTACGGGTTTCGGCGTGGTGATGATGATGGACGACCCTCTGACGGCAGGGCCGGATCCGACCTCCGAGAGGGTCGGAAGCGCTCAGGGAGTCTACACCTCGGCGTCGCAGTCGGAGCTCGGGTTGTTGATGGCTTTCAACTTTGTCTTCACGGCAGGGAAGTTCAACGGAAGCGCTCTCAGCGTCTTGGGCCGGAACGCCGTGTTTTCGGCGGAGAGGGAAATGCCGGTTGTTGGAGGAAGTGGGGCTTTTAGGTTCGCTACAGGGTTTGCTAAGGCAAGGACTTACATATTCAACTCCACAACTTTAGATGCTATAGTTGAGTACAATGTCTATGTCTATCATTATTGATCTTATTGTTCATTGCTCTTATATATTTGGGTTTTCCATGAACGAGATTGTTTTTTTTTTTCTTTTTTTCTTTTTTAGCTTAAAAAAAGTTGTGGAACAAATTGTTGAATTGTATTAGGAGGCCCAACTTGTTGGTAAGCCTAATTACCTCATACGTGTGCCAACCTCGTTGGGATACGTTCCTAAAACAATTCTCATTAAAAAAAAACTGCATAGAGTTATTTGTCCATTCCATACTCCCAAACTGAATGTGTGTTATTATAATCTCTTCAATCAACAATAGTGACACGCATGCAAATGATGAGTAAAGCGTATTGCAAGATCATGAATAATTTGTTTCGGCCATCGAAAAGCATATTTTCTTCTTTATATTTTTCAAAGCCTAATTTGAAGGTGCGGTCTATATGGTAATTTCAACTATTTTGCTCTATATTCATATTGACGAACCAATCTATGTAAAGTATGATTTTTTTTTTATTGCTAAACAAGAACATTTTCTTTAAAGAAAGCGGAAAAAAAATTAGAAAAGTATCTAAATACAGTCGACATGCATCTGAACCGCGAAAGAATAACCAATATTAT
Organism: Boehmeria nivea var. tenacissima; assembly: GCA_018132145.1. Classification (NCBI taxonomy): domain Eukaryota; kingdom Viridiplantae; phylum Streptophyta; class Magnoliopsida; order Rosales; family Urticaceae; genus Boehmeria; species Boehmeria nivea. The sequence goes on along the minus strand of CM030884.1, from coordinate 11,796,876 downwards.
GTTGGTCCTCCCTCAACGATTCCTCTAATTCCAAGCTCAAATACATTAATGAAAGAAAAATTACATAATAACTCCGAAAAGAAAACCCGAAAGGAATATAATATGAAAACAATTATAAAAGAAAAACTACATCTTACAGCAAAATAAAACATAAAATAAAACTCCTGACGCCTTCCAAAGAATAAAGTCTTGAATGAAAACTCAATGGGAAAAACAATAATCAAGGGAAATATAGTGCTCGGGTTTTCATGAAAGAAATGAGCGACGTATGTTGTAAAATATTCTTCGGAGTTCCTCGATATTGGCTTTAACCACGCACGAAACGCTCTCCTTAAATGTTATTTGCACCATCTCGAATGCTTTATGGCTACGAATGTAAATTCGTCGCAGGAAATGACAAATCTATAATCAAGTCCGCACCAAAGCATTAGTGAGAATTTGATCGTAGACAAAAATAGTGTTTGGAAGTGTTTGTGAATGTTTTCTTATGTTACTTGTTTGTTAAAAACATTCACTATACTAAAGAGTCGCAAGTTTTCATTGAAAACGATCAAATAACGGTCTCGCTCTCGCTCGAGCCACGTGCCACAAGTGCGTCTTTATAGTCTTACTGCCCACGACCACGCCCCACCCCGTCGCACACATCGCGACGCGCTCGGGCTAGCTTTCGCGCAAGCGAACGCTTGCCACACGGGCAAGTATGTGAGTGTGCCAAGTGACACACTTTTAACTTGCACTTAATTCAAACCCATTAGATAGCTTTTTTCTTATAAAGAATACTTTCTCTTTATAATTTTTTCATGTGAGACTCCTTTACCATATCAAATTTCTTCTACACACTTACTTAGCTCATTATTGAGCAAAACCCAACAAAGTCATCATCAAAACATTATAATTAAGACAACTTTTTATGTGAAATTGATTATAAAACTTTTTACAATCTAATATAATAGAGAAGCAAGTTTAGGACATATTAGATAATTACAACTCAAAGCATAAAAAATTAAGACACTTGATAATATTATGAAAAATGTAGGAGAATTGTAGCAAATAACAAAATATTTTTACATTTCAAAATATAGCACATATATTAAAATTATAATACTCAATAAGAATTTGATAAAAAAAAATTATGATTCATTATTTATTAGAAAGAAGTGACATTTTAAATTTTAAGATCAGTAAAAATTTGAAATGTCAAAGAATTTTATATAAACGTGTGATTATTATTTTTATTTATTTATGAAAAGTGATATTTTTTAATACATTAAAATATGTTCTAGTTCTTAAAAAAAACATACAAATTTGACGTCTACGTTTACAACTCACCGAAAACGCAAAAGGAAACACAGTATTTCGATGAATTAAATTAGATATTTAATATATTTCTTTTATTATTATTATTATTATTATTATTATTATTATTTCGCGCTGATACATCGAATCATCTATATATATTGAACCAGTTACAATTCCGAAAACCCACACAGATCACTTTACCGTAGCTAGCTCCTAAATTTCGTCGTCTGGCTAGATCTCACTATTATCAATAATATGGCCAAAACCCTAAAGAGCACCACAACAGCATCAATGACAATCATCATCATCATCTCCTTCTTCTTCTTTTCAACCCTTGTCACTGCTAACATTGAAACCAACATTCCCAGCTTCTCCAAAACCCTAACTGATCCCAAAAACCTAGGGCTTCACCGCAACAAGCAGAGGCTGAGCCACCTCCACTTCTACTTCCACGATTCCGTCAACGGCAAGAACCCGACGACCGTGAGAGTCGCGAAGGCGGCGACGTCGGACAAGTCGCGCACGGCTTTCGGCGTGGTGTCGGTGATGGACGACCCTCTGACCGTGCGGCCGGACCGCGCCTCGGAGCGAGTGGGAAGCGCTCAGGGCATCTACGCCGCGGCCTCGCAGTCCGAGTTGGGGATGCTGATGGTTATGAACTTCGTCTTCACCGAAGGGAAGTACAACGGCAGCGCCCTCAGCGTCTTGGGCCGCAACGTCCTCTTCGAGGCGGTGAGAGAGATGCCGGTCGTCGGAGGAAGCGGGCTTTTCCGGTTCGCCAGAGGATACGCTCAGGCCAGGACTTACAGCTTCAACACCACTAGCCTTGATGCTGTTGTTGAGTACGATGTTTATGTCTTCCACTAGTAGTGATATATTATATTTTTGTTGAATTTCCCTGTGCCAGATTGTTGGTGTTAGTGTTGTTGTTTTTGTTGTAGTTATTATTTTTGTTTTTGTTTTTGTTTTAGTTTGTTGTTTTAGATCGTTAGTTCGAAATTAGTGCATGAGCTTTTTCATGCGTTTGGTATCGAAAAATGGAGTGAGCGATTAAGACACAAGTATTTTCAGTTTTCGGCTTATATCTGGGAAAATTTTTACCGAATATGCCATGATATTTCACGCTACATTCAAGATTTATAAAATATGCCCCCTTAAAATTTATAAAAAATGGAACGAGTGTCAAATATCAGGGGCATGATGTAAAATTTGTCCTATAGTAATGATTCTATTTTGAGTTCTTTGTGCGATGATATAGTTGTTTATTGTTCTCTAATACGAATAGAGAAGTAATATATTATTGCTACATCATAGTTAAGATTAATATATATTGATAAAAGCAAAACTATGATAAAAATATAAAATAGCATTAGATTTAACATTAGTGCATTAGACAAAATATGAAATATTTATGCTAAATTAGCATTTCAGTAGCATGCTAAATATAATAGTGGCACGCTTTTGTATTAGAGATGGTCTAAGCATAGTAATTAATTAGTAACTAATGTTTATATTTGAACAATTATGAGTTCAATTCTTGAAAAGATAGAAGAAAAAATAAAATCGTTTTAGACCTCCGTACACACTTCTAAATTAAAAAAAAAAAAAAAACAATCAATTGTCTTCTTACTAAAACATAGACTACATGCCAAAATTATTCTCTTATTTTTTTAGCTTTCCATTAATTTAAGTATTCTACGCTCAACCCTATCAGACCGAGGAGTTCGCACTCTCCGCCCTCAATTAAAAAAAAAAAAGAAAAGAAAAAAAAAAACCCTCTTTTAGAGCACGAGTTGAAGAGGGACGAATTACGTAATCAAAGAAATGATGGGCAACTTGCTTTTATCTGCCAATGTTATGCATATATAAGAGCTTTGGCACGTGACCACACGTTTTGTGCCATATATGGGTCTATGACCATTTATTTATTGGTATATATTTTTTAAAAAATGACTAACGTATTTAAAAATTAAGTTATTAGCTACTGATACATGAGATAATAAGAGCGCAAAAATAGAAACTCATTATTATGTAGTTAAAAAAATAATTAATTTTTCAATCAATCAAAATATTGGCTATTTGTTAAAACATTATTTAGAAAATGACTATTTATTTAATTAGTGACCATATGACTTATTCAGTCAACTGAAACTAGGTCACAGAAATTCATGAAAATTGACCAAATTAAAAGGCTGATCTTTTATTAAAACAACCTTAATTTATCAATGTAAAGTTATTCACAGGCTCAGATTGTACAAAGTTTGGTGGGCAATAAGACTAAGACTATACTTCACCAGGAAAAAGAAAAAAGATTAAAGTATTTGTTTAAGATATACATCTAAACCGTTTAATTTAGAGTTGTTTTGAGAATTTTGATGTGATATAAATGGTTGAGATTTAAATAAATTGCATTAGAATTAAGAAAGTTGAAAAAAAAAATGGAATAGAATGTTTTGGATGATAGACGCAAACAAGGACATACTACTAGTAATCACAACTTGAAGTGACTTAGAACCGTTTTAGTGGAGATTTCGAGATAGGATCAATTTTGTTAGAAAGTCTTTAAATTTTTGGGCGTGTCTAACCTTTTAAACTGCGTTTGATGTGACTTACAACGCATCAGTGATGTCGTAGATGGTATAAAGGGCAAAGATTCTAACCCAGACTTCGATTACATAAGAAGACATAAGCAAATAAACATAAGCAACACATGGGCGTATCTCATCCAGCAGCCAAACGACAATTAGTATAGTTCAAATACTAGGGAAAAAAAAAAAAAACAGCAAAATAATACAACGGATTTTATATATAGTAGCAAGTGGGAGTCACAATGTATTTTATATCCTCCAATAGCCAACTTGTTCATATAATAGTTACTCGCAATTGAAAAAAAAAAAAAAAAACAACAACAACAACAACAACTTGAAGTGACTTACAACACAATAGTGTTTTAGTGACAGAATATATACATGATGTCGTAGATGGTATAAAGGACAAAGATTCTAAAAGGACAAAGATTCTAACCCAGAATTCGAGTATATAAGAAGACATAAGCAACACATGGGAGTATCTCATCCAGCAGCCAAACGACAATTAGTATAGTCCAAATATTAGGGGGGGGGGGGGGGGGGGGGGGGGGGGGGGGGGGGGCGGGGGGGGGGGGGGTTGGAAGGCAAAATAATACTATGAATTTTATATATATGATATCCTACTTTAAGGTCTATTTTATTATTTGTGCCACCTGTACATAATTCAATTGATTTCTTTTCTTAATACATCATATTCTTGTTTCCGCTTTCTTCTTCTTTTAACTACTAAAAAAAAACATGCGATAAATTCTGATAGATATATATGTCAATATTCAAGATATGTTTGTATGTTTCATTTTTATATTGCTCAGATATGAATTCCATCTGGCAGCTTCATTTATCAAGAGAACAAGAACCCAACTAAATCCTCAACTCTTCTCGATACCTGAAAACCTCTCATTTACGATACTCATGCATAATAATGCTAATTTTACTTTGCAATTTGTTTATAATCAAACAAATCAAGAATATCATTTTCCCCCTCTTTTCGCAGGATATCACGAATCGCTTGATTACCGAATCTCTATTACTTTTATTATATATGTGTTTATTGTTTATATATATATTTATTTTTTCCACGTTATCCATGCTTTATATACAATGATATTTAATGTGCTCTTTTTTAAAGCAGAAGAGAGGGTGATATTTTATATTTAACAGTGCTCTGGGTGATCTAGGTTAACGCGTAATTAGAACAAATAATTATAAATTATTTCGAGCAGAAAAAAAAGTATAAATTATTGTAAGTGGTCAAAACGTGAAGAATGCTAACACATATTTTGGGCTAACCATGTCTACATAAAACGACAAAATAATTTTTAATTAGGCTCCATTATTATTATAAAAATATTTGGATATGTTAAATATTATCATGTATAGTAAGCTATTCTTTTAATAATTAGATGATAATTATATTTTATTTTCTTAATTACCCTCTATTCGAACACTTATGACTTGATATTAGACATGTAATAGACACTAACATAATTACCTAAGCGTGTGTCAACCTCGTTGAGACACATTCTCAACTAGTGTGATTTATGTAATAGACACGAACATAATTGATTAGAGATGAGTAATTGACATGAATTATATATAAACGTGGAAATAATAATTTATTAGAGATAAAGATAATGGACATATATAAACTATATAATGTGAAAATAATATATTCTTCTAGAATTGTTATATCAAAATATTAGACATGGAAATAATATATTTCTTAATAAAATATATATTTTCTCGTCTAACTATAGGATGTAGCTTAAACGGTCAGTTACGGTTACGGATGCATCTTTTTGTGTTCGATTCTTAGAAAAATAAGAGGAAGAACAAAATTAATTTTTTTAGACCAAAAATAATCTAAAATCTCTAAATGGATTTTTAAATATCTCTAATTAAGCCTAAATATGATCTCCCATAATATATGTATGTATATATACAATCACAATCACAAACACAGAAGCAGTACAGTACACAATATTAGTCCCTTGCTATTCGATTATTACCCTTTGATATAGGCTTTTATTACATTAATAATCCACCCGATCGACATGGCCACAGCTCTCCAAAACTCCACAAGAACATCATTAATGATTATCCCATTAACAGTCAATTTCTTCATCATATTTTTCTTCTTCTTCTCAGCCCTAGTCACAGCGGACAATCCCAGCTTCTCCAAAACCCTATCTCCCAAAAAGCTAGGGCTTCACTACAAGCGAGAGAAGCTGAGCCACCTCCGCTTCTTCTTCCACGACGTCGTCAGCGGCAAAAGCCCTAGCGCCATCAAGGTCGCTGACGCGCCGACGACCAACTCCTCGCCGACGGCTTTTGGCGCGGTGATGATGATCGACGACCCGCTGACTACGGGGCCGGATCCGGCCTCCGAGAGGGTTGGAAGCGCTCAGGGAGTCTATGCCTTGGCGTCGCAGTCGGAGCTCGGGTTGTTAATGGCTTTCAACTTTGTCTTCACGGCAGGGAAGTTCAACGGAAGCACTCTCAGCGTCTTGGGCCGGAACGCCGTGCTATCGGCGGAGAGGGAAATGCCGGTTGTTGGAGGAAGTGGGGCTTTTAGGTTTGCTATAGGGTTTGCTAAGGCAAGGACTTACATGTTCAACACGACAACTTTTGATGCTATTGTTGAGTACAATGTCTATGTCTTCCATTATTGATCCATATTGTTATTAATTGCGCTCTTATTTAGGTTTTCAATGCTCGAGTTTTTTGTTTTTTGTTTTTTGTTTTTTTGTTTTTGCTTAAAAAATTTTGAGGAACAAATTGTTGATGTTCTTGTGTTGTTGTTGTGAGGCCAAATGAGTTTCATGTTAAGAGTTCAGCAGATTTCGTTTAGGTAGGAAAAATTAACCGAGTAATTGCATCGAGTTTATTTGCCCATTCCTTCTTCCCAAACTTATGTTTATTATTCCAATCTCTTCAATCAACAAAAGTGACACGCATACATATGATGAGTTAGCATATTGCAAGATCATTATTTATTTGTTTGGGGTTTGTAGTTAAATGGCCTAATTTTAAAACCTGTTTAAAAAAAGTTTACAACTTCTTATAATTAGGTGAATGCACATTCTTGGTAAGTGGATAAAATACTATTGTAAACGGATAAAATACCAGTCATTTTTAACTTAAATTTTGTCTACTTACAATGATAATTTATCTGTTTACCCAAATTTTTTTTATATATTAATTATTTATCATAGTAAATAGACAAAATTCAAGCTAAAAATAACTGGTATTCCATCCACTTACCGTAGTATTTTGTCTACTTACCAATAACGGGCCATTCACCTAATTTTAAAAAATTATAAACGAAAAAAATAGACTACCTATTAAAATTTCCCTATTTGTTTTGGCCATCGAAAAGTGTGTTTTATTCTTTATAGTTTTCAAGCCTAATTTAGAGGTGTGGTCTATATATATGGATTAGTCAACTATTTTGCTATATTTTTCACATTCGATGAATAAATCTATGTAGAGTATGGATTTTTTTTATTGATAAAAACAAAAGGAGAAAAGTGAATATCCAAATTTTAACACTTAATATAAATTAATAGCCTTTTTTTTGTTTGAAAAATATAACTAAATACCCAATTGATTTAATTATTTATATAGTTGGAGATGGTGGTAATTAACTTAGTTATCAAAAACATGTTCAAGTAATTAACGAATTGGCTAGTTACTCAATTACTTCAAAAGTTTTGGTATTTATTTTTATTGTTGTGCAAATTTTAAATGTTTCTCTAGTTCAAAAAATATATATATACATCTTTAGATTAATTCATCAATGCGAATTTATGTATGAAAAATTTCCTAATGCTAATACTTAATTAATTCTTCAAATATATATATATATATATATATATATAATACTTAATTCTCCCCGGTTTTTCGATTGCTCCATATAAAACAATTAACAAAGTTAGGGGACATTTAATTTTGACCGCAAAAAGCAAGAAGCGGAAAACAAATGTATTCTAGGTGTCTTACCAAGTAGCCCTGGAATTGCTCTATATAGCACTGCAAGGATGGAGCAGCTTACGCTTAATAGGGCTCCATAACCCCTTGGCCCAAGCTGGTCTATTATAATTTGTGATCTAAAATTAAATTTTTTAATAGTCTTTCTTAATTTTTTTTTAATTTTTACTCTATTAACACTCTTGTTAAAATATATTACCGCAAACCCCTTCTAATCTTAATTTTTAATTTAGCTCCGCCCATCTACTCCTGCGACAACGGTCACATTTGTTAGAGGAACTCGCAGCTTGACTAGACTCCTAAGTAGAAGCAAAACAGCTAAGGCATCCGCCTTTCTGGTTTACTAACGTCAACGCATAATATTGAGGTTGGACTGCATAATATTGAGAAAAGTTTTTGCAAGAAGAATATCTAAGCTTACTTGTTGGAAGACACTAAGGAGTGTTATTTATTTGTCGTTACTTTTATTGTTTTTTTATTTATCTGTTCTCGAATGTAAATTTTGAACTTATTGAAATTTTCTTTTGATTTGATAATATTGGACTTTGTATTAGATGAATGATTAGCAGAAGATCAATTACTTAGTTGGTATGTCAATTATTTTTTAAGCATGCGTCAATTTTTTGTAAATATGTTCCTAATACTCCGTCTTAAAAAAACTCATACTCAAAATCTTTAAACTAATATGGTTGTTAATTAGAAGGTAATTACGTGTAAACCTAATAATATAACCAATACTTATATATATATATATATATATATATATATGCGCGCGTCTGTGTAAAAGCTTAAAAATAAAGTAGTTGAGTAGACCTATAGGATATATAGTTTTTTCTTGTTTTCGATCTCTGTACTCTACAGTTTTATATGTCCCTTTGTTGGGATTGTTTTTTTTTTTCTGATATTATATTTTAATAGTACTCCAGCTCAATGGAGGAGTGAATGGAACTATTCAGAAATTTTTGAAAATTTGTAATTTAAAAAAATAAAATAAAATAAAAGTATTCCCCTATAAAATAGTAAAAATTTAAAATATGTCCCCACTAAGAATATTGAAAACTAAATTTTATATCATAAATTTTTAAAAGACTATGATTTTAGCCCTATAAAAATTAAAAAAATTTAAATTTGCCAAAAAATTGAATGAATTTCTAAACATGTCCCTACTAATTAAAATTTTTTTCATTGAATGTGTCTTTATCGAGATCAAATCCTAGCTCCGCCACTGTTGAAATATTTATTAAAAAAAGCCTAAAACTAAAGTACATATAGTAACGAACACTGGTACTCTAACTTTTTTTGTTTTTTTTGGTTTTTGTCTATTCCTTTGTCATCTCTCTTAATAATATCTTAACAACTGGTCAATTTGTTTTTAACGAAAATATCTAGAAGTGTTAACTATTAAAGGTAGATTTTAAAGTTATTTTACACAGTTGCCGTATTTTTAGAGAAGAAAATAGAAAAAAATGACTTAGCGATCTCATCTGGATTCGTAATTGTTCACTAAAAATACTTGACCTTATTAATCACATATATATGGTCATTTAGTTATTCCATTTTTAATACAATATTGCAACGAGAACTCATGCACTTTTTTTGTATTGATGATCTAAATGTGAGCTCTCACAAGTAACAACAACAACGACAAGAACAGCATGAACACTAACACAATCACATTGAGCAATATGACATATATCACTACTAGTGGAAGACATAAACATCGTACTCAACAACAGCATCAAGACTAGTGGTGTTGAAGCTGTAAGTCCTGGCCAGAGCGTACCCTCTGGCGAACCTGAAGAGCCCGCTTCCTCCGACGACAGGCATCTCCCTCTCAGCCAAGCCGACGGCGTTGCGGCCCAAGACGGTGAGGGCGCTGCCGTTGTACTTCCCTTCGGTGAAGACTAAGTTCAGAACCATCAGCAGCCCGAACTCGGTCTGCGAGGCCAAGGCGTAGATGCCTTGAGCTTTCCCCACTTGCTTCGAAGCGCGGTCTGGCTGCACGGTTAGAGGGTCGTCCATCACCAACACTTGGCCAAAACCCGTTGGCGAAGTACCGCTCGACGCCGCCTTCGCGACACTCACGGTTGTCGGGTTTTTGCCGTTGACGGAGTCGTGGAAGTAGAAGTGGAGGTGGCTCAGCCTCTCCTGCTGGTTGCGGTGAAGCCCTAGCTCTTTGGGATCTAGGGTTTTTGAGAAGCTGGGAATGTTGGTATTATTTTCAGCGGTGACAAGGGTTGAGAAAAAGAATAAGAAGAAGAAGATAGAAGTGATTGTCATTGATGCTGTTATGGTGCTTTTTAGGGTTTTGGCCATTTTATTGGTTGATTAGTAATAAAAAGATCTAGCTAGACCAGAAAATTTAGTAGCTTGCTTGGGCTCATTGAGTGTCGGTTTTTTGAACTGTGATTGGTTCAACATATATATATATATATATATAGATGATAACTAACTCCAAGTTACGAAAATACTATATATATTTCATGTGTTTCATTAAAATACATTAATGTCACCGCTTATAAATTTTAGGTAATACAAAATTCTTTTAAAATTTTTCAAACTTAACAGCAGATCTGTATTTTATTTTGACTTTTGATAGAACTTTCTTATTAAGTCCTCATTTCTTTACTCTTCTGCTTGAATAGTTTATATAATAATGAAGCACTATTTAAAGACCAGTTTGGATAGCCATCCGACTAAAAAAATTTTGATTTTATATAATTTTACTATAGTATACGTACTTACACTAACAAAAAATCAACTGAAATTCTCTTACTACGTTATAATGTGTGATGAATTCTTATCCAAAAGGGCATTATATATGATGAAGAAAATTATACTATTTGGTCGACCATATTTGAGGCAAATTTTGTTTAATTCTAAAATTAATAAATAAAATTTTTATCACAAAAAGAATAGCTAGGAACGTAATATATAATTCAATAAAATAGGGAGTAGTTATAATTTTGCGGTGGGACGTATTTATTTTGTAATGAGATGATATTTTACAATTGGAAGATTGTTAATGTCTTAAGAGGCTATGCAAATGGTGGAAAAATAATTTAGTAGCTAGTAATTATTTATGCTTTTGCGTTTGTCCGCAATTTTTTTCGCGATCGGTTTGTCGGCGATTGGTTATATAAATGTTTGCGTGCATATTAAAAATATTGTATATATAATATATATCTTCTCGTCTTAATCATTAGCAATAATTTATGCTTATTTTTTCTCACACGTTAATCTTTCACCAAGAGCATAAGTAATTGTTATTGTCCATGGAGCATGGCTAACACGGAAAAAAAATATTATAAAAAATAACCACTAGATATCTATTCGATAATCGAGCAAATCATGATCCTGCCAAAAGAGTTGTTTAATTATAAATAAAGTGCGAAGTAAAATTAGTATTTATTATCTATGAGTATTTTAAATTAGATATTTTCATGTCTCAAAGAATTAGACGATTTGATGGATTTTCGTTCTTTTGATCAATGAAGCTATCAAATGGAATTCATATATACTTTTTGCAACCAAAAAATATGCATTCCGTTTGATGACATATATGCATTCATATATATACATCTATATAGATCTTTGCAATAAAATGAAATATACTGTTGGACCATATTTTCACACCCACTTATTTAGGAAAATCTAGATGACACGATTTTAATAGTCAACAGTATATCCTTTTAAATAGGGAGGTCGACCTATTTAAAAGGAAGATTATCTTTATCAGAAATTCAAATTAGGAGGATTATCTTTATCAGAAATTCAAATTGGGAGGATAAATCTTAACAGAATCTGAAAGCTACACTCCACTCACTCTATAAATACTCTACAAAGGCTCACAATTGAGGGAGCTCTCTCCACAAAAACAAGGCTCTAACCCTAATCTCTACATTATTTTCTGTTTACCACTTGAAATATAGCAAACACGCTTTGACCTAGGCAAAGCGTTACTAACGATCTTTTTTGCAGGACGTCCCGGAAGCAACAATCGAATGACCAAGGACCCCTAAACATGATATTCTTGATTGTAGATTTTGGGCTTCTACAATTTGGCGCCCACCGTGGGGCCTTGGTTAGATTACTTCCAAATTTGGCACCGAAAGATTACTCTACTACGGCGGCAATAAAAATTTTGAGGGAGGAATTTCATCAATTAATTTTTATTGATACATATTGACCGATCATGAATTTCAATAACTCCTTTAAAAGAAAAAATTTTGTTTGGCTCTCCGAAATTAGTCGATCATATACCGGAGTGGTACGTTTTCCCACACTACATCATTATTCTTATATATGCTGTCAATCCTATTATTCTTCATATATGGTTTTTAATTTGATATATAAACTGTAAAGGCATGTATATGTACTTGCAGACATATTTCCTTATCATATCTCATTCCTCTATTTATTTCTTTAATTGATTAATAACATATTCATCGTGTATTTACATGATTATGTTGTTTTCTTATAATATATGCCAAATAAAAGATGTTATTTATTTCTGTCTTTGCATATTCCCTCGTATATGAGTTGCGTTCTATCTTAACAGATATCGTCGATTTATACTGCGGCTACTATTCATATATATATATATATATATATATATATATACACGAATTGCGCTAAGTCAATAATTCTTTGATGAAAAAAGATCTGTTAATAATCTTTTGATTATATTCATTCATTGTTCATTTATTTATTCATTTTGCTTGAATGTATAATTCGATTTATGATTCAGTGCTTCGAATAAATTGTATATCGATATTTTTGCTCTCACCTTTTTGAATTTCTTCTTCTTTTGTGTGAGACTTGTTATTTGAATTCTTTTTACGGGCTACAACAAAGGTACGCACGAATTCTTCCCTTGAACAGAGTAAAAAGTTTCTTTTTAGTCATATATTATTTTGATATTTTGTGTATATGTTATTGACTGATAATGTATTTAAACGCTACACGTATATCTGAATGTGATCGTTTAAAGTTCTTTCTTAATTATCCACTACTATTTTTTTTTCTTTCCATAATATATGGACCAAAAATACGTTATCACTACTTTGATATACAATATTTAAAAAATGATATTTATCTTTTTAAAGATTTTTTCGGTTAAAAATTATGGTAAGAAATCTTGTCAGGGACACTCAAAATTTAACATTATCTTGGGTCCAGAATTTAATTTTTCCATAGACATCCTACGGATTGTGGTTTTTTTTTTTTTTTTTTTTTTTTTGGCAATACAATATGACTATATTATATCCATGTTTTGAACGTCTCATTTTTATTTTTTTGGTGCTAACCCTTTAATTTAATAGTGACCATAACTTATCGTAACACTACTTTGAATTATTGCGATAAATATTTTATAATTCGTTTGCTCTATATTATGAGATAATTTGGTAGCTTTTTCAAAGTAAAAAGTGCGCAATAACTTCTCAATTTACACTGTACAATTTGAAGAGATTCTCAATTTTGCATATAGTCTTATATTAAACTTTGTTATTACTCTACCCGTAACTAAATTGATATATATTTTATTTATACAGTGTTCGATGTGGCCCTCTCTGGCTCGAGTACCCGTGCGTCGTTTGCCAGGCTCGAGTACCCGTGCGCCGTTTGCCCGGCTCGTGCGCCAGTACGCCGTTTGCCTATCTTTGGCTCGAGCGTCCGTGCGTCGTTTGCCCGGCTCGAGCGCCAGTGTGCCGTTTGCCCGGCTCGAACGCCAGCGTGCCGTTTGCCCCTCTTGGCTCGAGTACCCGTGCGTCGTTTGCTTGGCTCGAGTACCCGTGCGCCGTTTGCCCGGCTCGTGCGCCAGTACGCCGTTTGCCTATCTTTGGCTCGAGCGTCCGTGCGTCGTTTGCCAGGCTCGAGCGCCAGTGTGCCGTTTGCCTGGCTCGAACGCCAGTGTGCCATTTGCCCTCTCTGGCTCGTGTACCCGTGCGTCGTTTGCTCGGCTCGAGTACCCGTGCGCCGTTTGCCCGGCTCGTGTGCCAGTACGCCGTTTGCCTATCTTTGGCTCGAGCGTCCGTGCGTCGTTTGCCCGGCTCGAGCGCCAGTGTGCCGTTTGCCCGGCTCGAATGCCAGCGTGCCGTTTGCCCCTTTTGGCTCGAGTACCCGTGCGTCGTTTGCCAGGCTCGAGTACCCGTGCGCCGTTTGCCCGGCTCGTGCGCCAGTACGCCGTTTGCCTATCATTGGCTCGAGCGTCCGTGCGTCGTTTGCCCGGCTCGAGTGCCAGTGTGCCGTTTGCCTGGCTCGAGCGCCAGCGTGCCGTTTGCCCCACTTGGCTCGAGCGTTGCACGACGTTTGCCCCACTTGGCACGAGCGTTGCGTGCCGTTTGCCATCCAAGCCCAACCCCATGCTGTTAGCATATGTGCACTGCTTGCTGTTTCATCACAATTCAATAGCATGGACGGCTCGAGTTCCTATTTGCGCCGTTTGCCATTTCATCACAATTCAACAGCAGGGACGACCTGATTGCTTGCACCGTTTGCCAACCTTTCACTTCGTTCTATTTATATTTTTTCTATACTTGTGCCTTACTTTTGTTTTTATGTAGATTATGCAATGCTACCGAATCTTTAGTTATTAGCGACCCCACTCGTTAATAACTGGGGGGCTTACTGGGTTAGGTAGGACTAATTATATATATATAACGCTGCATTACACTACATGACATTTTAATGCATATGCATAAATCGCATTTTACTTTGAATTTTTTGCTGCATATTTGGCGTGTCTGTTGTGCTTGATTACACACGCTATTTGTCTTGCTCGATTTCATGCAATATTTTTTAATTGCATTTTGTTTGACTCTATGTGTTTTTGTTTGTTTGCTTGTGCATGCATTCTTTGTTTGTTTAGTTTTTCATGATTGAACACATTTTCATTATAATCTTATTCTAATTATACGAATGTGCACTTGTTATTTCTTCGAGTAATCACTGTTTTATCTATTGTTGGCCGTACTTATACAAGTAGATTAACAATGTTTTCACATATTGCTTGACTAGAAGAGCAAAAAGTTTGTGAAAATATTGTTTGTTTGCTTCTTATACTTTGTTTTTCAGGATGTTTATTCGTATTCGTATGCTAGTAGTCTTCTCTTTGACAGGTCTAGAAGACGTCTTATTATAGTGCTTTTCCTACTCTCTCTTCATTGATACTTTGGAACTCCATTGGTTTTCTTCTATTGGTTATCTGTATTACTGCCGACATCAGTTTATCTTAATACTTCAAGAAACATGCAATGTTATTACCGCTTCGTGGTTTGGTTTTCTCGACATCTACATGGTTTTCTCTACATTGAAGTATACAATAGAAAGGAGCCGCAATGATCTTTGAGTCGCATCGATTACTACTCTCCAGTCGAGCCCAACGGAGTACTCAACTGAAGAGTGGGGGGCTTACTGTTGGACCATATTTTCACACCCACTTATTTAGGAAAATCTAGATGACACGATTTTAATAGTCAACAGTATATCCTTTTAAATAGGGAGGTCGACCTATTTAAAAGGAAGATTATCTTTATCAGAAATTCAAATTAGGAGGATTATCTTTATCAGAAATTCAAATTGGGAGGATAAATCTTAACAGAATCTGAAAGCTACACTCCACTCACTCTATAAATACTCTACAAAGGCTCACAATTGAGGGAGCTCTCTCCACAAAAACAAGGCTCTAACCCTAATCTCTACATTATTTTCTGTTTACCACTTGAAATATAGCAAACACGCTTTGACCTAGGCAAAGCGTTACTAACGATCTTTTTTGCAGGACGTCCCGGAAGCAACAATCGAATGACCAAGGACCCCTAAACATGATATTCTTGATTGTAGATTTTGGGCATCTACATATACACTGTACACTATCTTCTTTGCTTATATATCTATAAGAATTGTTATATATATATATATACATATATATATATATATATTTATCAGAGTTTTATCGCATCTATTTTTTCTTTATTGAGTGTTAACAAAGAAGAAGAAGACAACCACAACGATAGAAAGAGATATATATTATGGATTTAGAACAGAAATTAATTAAGTAACTATAAAAAGTATTAATTTGTACCATTAATTAATTTGGATGATGACATATTCAATACGATCAAGAAACACAAAATTTTACTTAATCGTACACTCCTTAGCAACTTTTAATTCTTATTATAATTTACTGTTATTAATCTTGACGACTTAACCACTTTTTTATGTTGTTCTTACTTAATTTTTCCATCTCTCAAGCACAATTAAAGACAGTTATAATAATCAACTAGTTCAAACAATCTTGAAAACTATTGATGCAGCTAGTTGCAAAAACAAGAGCGTGAGCTCGAATGAGCAAGTAAATGGTGGGAAAATATCAAAGTGAAACATAATGTCACATAAACATCATTATTTTAAGTTATTCAGCTGAGTTAATTAATGCCCTCGTCCACTGATTTTATTATACGTTTTCCAAATTTTATCATATTGATAAAAATAAATAAATAAACGGTGTGCTTTTGGAGAAACCACTTTTTTTTTTTTTTATAAAGAAAATCCTTCCTTCTTCTATTATTAAAAAATCTCGGATTTCAAGAGATTTGGTTGATTTGGAATTAGGGTGCACCTTTTCATAATGGGTCACTTTGGGAAAAATCTTAACTGTATAATTACATGTCTGCACAGTCTCATAGTTCTCCTTAACTGTAGAGTTCGCTCAGATTCCGTTATAAATTTATTTCATCTTATGTTTATTTGCTTATAATATAATTATTAGATAAGGTCACCCATCTTAAAATCTTTTAGATATAGCACGTTTAATTCTGAAATTCTTACGTGATGAGCTACCGAAAATAAGATTAATCTTATTAGTATAGGTAGTACCTATTAAATCTTTTAAGCTCCCTTTAATTGTACTATGTCATGTTTGCACAGTCTCAAAGTTCCTCAACTGCACAGTCTTAGAATCTCTCTCATTCCGGTGTGGGATCAGTTCATCCATATACCCCTAGGCGTGAGCATATTTTATTATGAATAATAATAAATTTTTTATATTATACCAACATTTTCATGAGATGAATGCAAAATTTGTGTTATAAAAAAGAGAAAAAGATTGTGATAAAAAAAAGTGGTGAGGTGTCAAGATCACTAGTAGGAAAAAGGCATAACAGTCGTGGAAAAAAAAATTCAGTCGCAAAAAATTAGCCACGACTGAAGAAATCATCATATATAAAAAGTGACTACGGCATGTAGATAACTGAACGTTTCGTTTCTTGATCGTGTTTAATATGTCACCATCCAAATGCACATAATTATATTTCCTGCTAGTAACTTAATTAATTTCTTTTCTTAATCAATACTTTCTTTAATTAGCTTGACAAAGAAAGATGGGTGAAATGGAAAAAAAACGATCAATTTTTATCCTATACAATTAAAATATATCTAATACTTTCAACAATTGAAAAAATAATCAATTTTTCAATTACTTTCACATTAAAACAATAACTCAATTAGTTATTACCATATCAAGTTTATTTGGACATTTGTTATAATTTCCAAACTTTGGGTTTATTTAAATTAATGTGTTACAAATAAAATATATACTGTATATATAAATAAGCATTTTATTTATTGTGTAATTTGGTAGCTAAAAGTACTCTTTATGAATTTTATTTACTATCGTTTCATATCTTTCCTGTCATGCTCAACCTACAGTCTTTTATCATGAATATTGTCGTTTCTATACTCTATCGTTTTAACAAATACTGTCGTTTTACCTAAATCTGTCGTCTTTTATTCCAGATATCGTTTCCCCCCTAAATATGTCGTTTTCTCAAATTTGTGTCGTTTCCGCTAATATTCATACTTTTTTTTTTTTTTACCTCCATTTTCACTTTAAAGCGAAAGTTAACAATTTTCACTATATTTTATTCTAAAACTCATATCTAAAATTACTATTGATAAAAATAATAATAATTATAATAACATGCAAAAATATAAAAATTCCAATTAATCTGTGGAGCTGTCTTGCTTCAACCAAATTAATGTTCCATGCGTTGATGTTAGTAAGGACAGCCAAACGTTGGTAATTTATATGTTCGCCTAAATAACCTGGAATGTGTAGGCGTTGGTGGCCATTTATATAAGGGAATCATCTAGGCGAAAAGCTATATGGTATCTAAAGGTTTTGACCTTTATCATGCCGAGTGCTTGGCTGTGAGATCAGCTGGATTAACATTTGCATTGGAGTCAGGTTTGCAAATTCAATGTATGGAATGCGACTCGCTCAATATGTAATTTAATCCATTCGAGATGCAGTAGGAACGGTGTTAGAAATTAAGATTAATATATGTTAACCGAACTGATAGTAGGGTAAAAAATTTTTAAAAAAAAAATATTAAGGGGCTATGAAAAATTTGAAAAATAAAATAAAATTTATGTAATGAACAGAAATTATAATGAACCAGCTTATAGATAGAGGGGGCTGAAGCCCACCCTAAGCCCCAGTAGGCTATATATGCAACTACGAATATTGCACGAAATGGAATGGTGATCTACGACATTGATCTTTACTTAGTTTTGATCGGTGGTGGCACTTGCCATTTCGTTTCGTTCCGGTCCACTCACTAGCTAGATTTGCACTTAGAGGTAGGACAATGTCGATACTTGGGCCAAGGTGAAACAAATTTTGTTCTTGCTCTTACCTCTCTAGCTAGAAATTGAACCAATAAACATGTAGCTGTAAAACTTACTTACTCACCACCTTAGTTACGCCCTCTTAAAGCGTTTTAATTGTTGATGACTTTGCCTTGATCATTTTTCCAATCCAGACTTAAAATAAAAAAGAAACTAATACTATTATATTGAACGGCCAATAACCATATTGCTAAATAGGAACAATTATTTTGCGCGGACAAACAAAACTAATAGTATTGGCAATTTTTTTATATGGTGTTTGCGTATAGTTGCACTGAGTCTCTGAGCTCGCCATATGAAGTTGTGCAAGCCTAGCCTAGACCCATTTGAGAAATTTATTTATTTGTTTAATTACTAATTTGAACTAATTTTTCCATTCAGGTTTTGTTCCATTAAAATGTCCTTTTCAGATTGTTGTCGTTTACAGTATTACTGTCGTTTTCCAAAAAAATTGTTGTTTAACCAAATTTTATGTAGTTTTCATTTTTTAAAAATCACTTTCCTAAATTGATGTAGACTTTGTTTATAAATCTCTATATTTTTTCATATTCCTGTCATATTTAGTACATGCTTATAATTTGACCATAATTTCTAAATTCTAATTATACTTTGATACAAAAGTGTCGTCTTCAGGTACGTCTGTCGTTTAAAAAGTACTCTTTTTTTCCAAATTCATACTGCTTATAGATTTTGTCATTTCTTAGAAGCTTATGTCGTTTAACAAAATCAGTGTCATTTTGTAACTTCATTTTGTTTTCCAAGTTCTTGTCATTTTCTAGAAACAAGTGTCGTTTTACTAAAATTTTTTGCAGTTTTGAAAAAGAAAAATTTTGTTTTCCCGATTCTTGTTTTGTTTAAAGATTCTTGTTTTTTAGTGATCAGCATTGTAAAACCAAATCATTGCAGTTTTCTAAATTCATGCCATTCTTAACAAATTAGTCTGTGCAAACCAAATTTTTCAGTGAATGAAATTGTATTTGTCCTTTTATCCCTCCAATACATGCAATTTTATGTAACTGATTTTTTTTTTTTACCATTTTTAGAACCAAGTTAATTCTTTCAACCATTGCAAGTTGTAGTTTGCTGGAACTATAGTTGGTCAATTCTTAATATTTCTACAAGCACTTCCTATTTAAGCATCTTATGGTGCAACTTTCCAAGGAATAGATGTCGAAGCGATTCCGACAGTGCCGATGCAAAACGTCGCAGAAGCTGTTGGAGCTTCATTTGCAGTTTCTGTCATTGCTTCTCTGCTTACTTTGGTTCTTCTAAACATGATTGTTTGCTTAAAATAATTTGATGTTTTCATGTTCTAATTAATCTGTCTTTTTTTTTTTTTTTTTTTAATGTAGTTTTTGTTGTTTGCCCTTTTCTTGTCGTTTTTATATAGTCGTAGTCGTTTGTAAATTGTTTTGGTTTTATGTTTCATTATTTTCCCCTACAGTGCTCCTTTTATATGTATCTTCTTTAGTTTTTTAAATGTCGTTTATACTCGTTGTAGTTTGTAGCTTTTATTGTTTAATCTGTATTGTCGAGTTTTGAATTATTGTCGTTTTCTCAGATGTTGTCGTTTTCTTTTTAGTTGTTGTTTTTCTGTTAGAAACGTTTCTCATCTTCCTTCTTGCTATGGTTTCTCTTTATAATGTGTTTTTTTTTATTCTTTTTGCTAAATCTTTATAATTTGTTTTTTTTTATCCTCTCGTTATTTCCTCTTATTTCCGATTACAGATTATTCCATTCACTTTGTGTTGTCGTTTTCGTATTACTGTCGTTTTTTATTTAGTTGTCGTTTATTATTACTGTCGTTTTTTATTCATTTCGTTTTCTATTCCATCGCTTGCTTTGTATCTCACCTTGTGAGTTGCACAATATTGCTAGTTGTTACTTGCATACTTTTTGATATATCAGGATAAAAATATAGCCCTTTAAAAAATGAGTGTATTTTAAAAAAGTAAGCACAAAAATAGGGGCAAAAGAGCACTTGTTCCTAAAGAGAACAACCAATTAGTAAACCACGAGAAATTGAAAAAGAATAATAATAATAAAATAAAATAATAAAAACTACAAGAGTCTGAAACGACAATAGACATGAAGAAAAAGAAACCACAATAGATCAAAAACGACAGAAAACTTTTGAACGACATGATAAACGACAAGAAAGACAGTAAGACATGAAAGAAAGAGGAACGACAACATACAGAAAACGACATGAAACTATCAAACCAAATCCAAAGTGTACACGAAAAGTTAAACAAACATTATCAGAGAATAATAAAAACGACAATGATGACTTGGCATGAAAACGACAACAAATAAGTAACCGACAAGTAAAAAATATTTTTAAAAAAGAACAATTTACTAATATGGTGTGTAGAATGAGAAAATCAAATTGAAGCAAAAACAACGCAACTTTTTCAAACGCAATCAAATGATAAACATAACAAAAATGACAAAGGAAATAAAACGACACCTAACTGAGAAACGACATCAAAGAGAATGACGACTAAAAGTAGAAACAAATGACATGGCATGAAAAGGACAATCAATTTGTGAAGGACAGGAAAATAAAACATGAAAAAAGCTGAAATGTCAATTACAGCTTACAGGAATTGGTGTGGACAAACAAAAACGACAACAGAGAGAAAACGACACAAAACTGCCAAACGACAGCGAGGTGATGACTGACAGAGTAAAACGACAATAAATAGAATGACAATGAAAAAAAAAAAGAAAAAAAAAAAAGAAAAGGCAACCAAATGATCACCTGCATTAAAAAGAAACGATATTGGATGACAAATGACCTAACTGGTTGGATATATCTTTTTACATTTTTGTGTTTGTCCCCAGCTGGTTGAATATAGTCCACGGTGAACAGATAACTTTATAATATATTGGAAAAAAATGTATACTACACTCTATCGACATATAATAAGGTTAAAAAAATTAAGATATAATCAAGATCCTTAGAAGATATAATCAGGACCAACTAAAATATAATACTTTTGGATTTTATTTTTAGATTCTGCAAAAATCTACACTCATACTTGGTGTTTGTAAAAATAGTTTTTTACCATATTTTTTAACAACTTGCGACATAGAAAATGTTTTGAAGAACCAACCCAGACTATACTTTGCAATTTTTTTTATAATAAAATGAATCAAGCAGATCATTTTCCCCCACTTTTCGACGATATTGCGATTTGCTTGATTATCGAATATTTTGTATTTATCCATACACCATAGATAACAATATTTAACTATACTCTTATTTTTAAGCAAAAGAGAGATGGCGATAGTTAATATTAATTATTTGGTGATCTAGGTTAACGAGTAATTAGAACAATTAATAAGTAAAGTATTCTGAGCAGGAAAAAAAAAAAGTTAAACTATTGCAAGTTCTTTTTTTATTTTTTTTTGGAAAAATTAAAGTACATTAATAGTAACTCAATATTTTGTGCTGACCATATCTGTATATGTACATATCAATCAAACACAGAAGCACAATTATTAGTCCCTAGCTATTCAATTAATATTCCCAGCACCCTTTGACATAGGCTCTTATTACATTAATAATCCACCAAATATGGCCAAATCTCTCCAAAATAGCTCAAGAACCTCAATGATTATCCCATTAATAGTCAATTTCTTCATCATATTCTTCTTCTTCTTCTCAGCCCTAGTCACTGCGGACAATCCCAGCTTCTCCAAAACCCTATCTCCCAAAAAGCTAGGGCTTCACTACAAGCGAGAGAAGCTGAGCCACCTCCGCTTCTACTTCCACGACGTCGTCAGCGGCAAAAGCCCTACCGCCATCAAGGTCGCTGGCGCGCCAACGACCAACTCCTCACCTACGGGTTTCGGCGTGGTGATGATGATGGACGACCCTCTGACGGCAGGGCCGGATCCGACCTCCGAGAGGGTCGGAAGCGCTCAGGGAGTCTACTCCTCGGCGTCGCAGTCGGAGCTCGGGTTGTTGATGGCTTTCAACTTTGTGTTCACGGCAGGGAAGTTCAACGGAAGCACTCTCAGCGTCTTGGGCCGGAACGCCGTGTTATCGGCGGAGAGGGAAATGCCGGTTGTTGGAGGAAGTGGGGCTTTTAGGTTTGCTACAGGGTTCGCTAAGGCAAGGACTTACATATTCAACTCCACAACTTTAGATGCTATAGTTGAGTACAATGTCTATGTCTATCATTATTGATCTATATTGTTAATTGCTCTTACATATTTGGGTTTTCCAGGCACGAGATTTTTTTTTTTTTTTTTAGCTTAAAAAAAGTCGTGGAACAAATTATTGATGTTGTTATGTTGTGTGAGGTCACATGAGTTTCATTACAAGAGTTCAGGAGATTTCATTTGTGTAACAAAAATTAAACGAATAATTGCATAGAGTTATTTGTCCATTCCATACTCCCAAACTTAATGTTTGTTATTATAATCTCTTCAATCAACAAAAGTGACACGCGTGCAAATGATGAGTAAGCGTATTGCAAGATCGTGAATAATTTGTTTTGGCCATCGAAAAGCATATTTTCTTCTTTATATTTTTCAAAACCTAATTTGAAGGTGCGGTCTATTTGGTAATTTCAACTATTTTGCTCTATATTCATATTGAAGAACCAATCTATGTAGAGTATGATTTTTTTGTATTTTTTATTGCTAAACAAGAACATTTGCTTTAATGAAAGAGGCAAAAATTTAGAAACGCATCTAAATACAGTTGACATGCATCTGAACCGAGAAAATATAACCACTATTATGTTGGTCCTCCCTTAACGATTCGTCTAATTCCAAGCTCAAATACATTAATAAAAGAAAAATTACATAATAGCTCCGAAAAGAAAACTCGAAAGGAAAATAATATTAAAAGAGTTATAAGGAAAAATTACATCTTATTGCAAAATAAAACATAAAATAAAAACTCCTTACGCCTTCCAAATAATAAAGCCTTGAATGAAAACTCAATGGGAAAAATAATAATCAAGGGAAAAATAGTGCTCGGGTTTTCAAAGAAACGAGAAAGTATGTTGTAAAATATTCTTCGGAGTTTCTCAATATTGGCTTAAATCACGCACGAAACGCTCCCCTTAAATGTTATTTGCACCATCTCGAATGCTTTGTGGGTACGAATGTAAATTCGTCACAGGATACGACAAGTCTATAATTAAATCTGCACAAAAATACTAGTGAGAGTTCGATCGTAGACAAAAATAATGTTTGTGAATGTTTTCTTATATTACTTGTGTTTTAAAAACGCTCACTATACGTTTTGTTGTAGAGAAAATGACCTTATTTCAGTTGAAGAGTCGCAACTCTTCACTGAAAGCTTTATACCCTCACTGCCCACGACCACATCCCGCCTTGTCGCACGCGTCGCAACGCACTCGGATTCGCGCGAGCGCTTGCTACACAGACAAGTATGTGAGTGTGCCAAGTGGCACACTTTTAGCTTGCACTTAATTCAAACCCACTAGATAGCTTCTTTTTTTTTATAAAGAATATTTTCTCTAGTAAATTTTCTATGTGGGACTCTTTTATATTGAACCAATTACAATTCCGAAAACCCACACAAAACACTAAACAGTAGCTAGCTCCTAAATTTTATCTTCCAGCTAGTTCTCACTATTATCAATAATATGGCCAAAACCCTAAAGAGCACCTCAACAGCATCAATGACAATCATCATCTCCTTCTTCTTCTTCTTCTCAACCCTTGTCACTGCTAACATTAATACCAACATTCCCAGCTTCTCCAAAACCCTAACTGATCCCAAAAACCTAGGGCTTCACCGCAACCAGCAGGAGAGGCTGAGCCACCTCCACTTCTACTTCCACGACTCCGTCAACGGCAAGAACCCGACGACCGTGAGAGTCGCGAAGGCGGCGACGTCCGACAAGTCGCGCACGGCTTTCGGCGTGGTGTCGGTGATGGACGACCCTCTGACCGTGCAGCCGGACAGTGCCTCGGAGCGAGTGGGAAGCGCTCAGGGCATCTACGCCGCGGCCTCGCAGACCGAGTTCGGGATGCTGATGGTTATGAACTTCGTCTTCACGGAAGGGAAGAACAACGGCAGCACCATCAGCGTCTTGGGCCGCAAGCCCGCAACGTCCTCTTTGAGGCGGTGAGAGAGATGGCGGTCGTCGGAGGAAGTGGGCTCTTCAGGTTCGCCAGAGGGTACGCTCAGGCCAGGACTTACAGCTTCAACACTACTAGCCTTGATGCTGTTGTTGAGTACGATGTTTATGTCTTCCACTAGTAGTGATATATGTAGATCAATGCATGCTCAACATACATGAGCTATGATCAGATTAGTGAACTTCCCTGAGCCAGATTGTTAATGCTGTTGTTGTTGTATTGTTGTTTGTTGTTAGAGCTCATATTTAGATCATTAGTGCGAAAGTGCATTCTTTTCATGCGTCTGGCATAAAAAATGCGTTTGATATATTATCACATGAATATCAAATGTACCAGCAAATTAATGGACCCAAAAAATTCCCGGAACAAACTATTACCAAACCCAGAAAAAATTTAAAATATTGACTATTTTTTAAAACCATCCTAAAAAAAGATTATTTTCTTAATTTTTTTTTATTTAGCAACGAGACTTTTATTGTGAACGTATCTTAAAAAAATTGACACACGCCTAAATAAAGAATAGTGTACTAACTAAGTTGGCCTTCCGAACTCCACCACTCCAACGAAAATTCCCTGTTATAGAATACTATACAGAATATCGTATTATATAATACTATATAAAATGTAATGCCTAATGTTTCTTGCGAAAATCACATTATATAATACAAATTGTATTAGTTAATGCAAGAAAAATTTATTTATATGAAACCAATTTTTTTAATTTCAGTTCGACTTTTTTAATAATGCATCCTAATAAAGTTAGCACACGTTTGTTTCAAAAATCGTATTATTTAATATTATCAATGTCTAAAGTTTTTGTCGTTATTATTTTATATATTTATTTATTTATTTATTTATTAAGAATTGCATGTAATTACATATTTAATTGTATCATAGATTTTAATCCCCATTTAGGATCGCACATGAGAGTAATCAAGGAAGTTGCATTGACCACTAATTAAGAACGACACTATATAATTACACCTACATATAAAAGGAAATGCACACACCAGAATTTGAACCTAGGATCTCAATCTCCTTATTGGAGAGTTTTATCACATGAGCTAACTCTAAGGCTATATATATATATATATATTTTTTTTTTTTTGACAAAGTGAGACCGATATAAGAACGTATCCCAATAAAGTTGGTACACGCTTAAGAATCTAAAGGCTTCCCAACTAAGTTGATTCTCCCTCAGACTCTCCACTATATCAGTACACGAATATTATTATAAATAAATAAATTCAATCCAAATACAAAAACAGTTGAAAAAGATAAAGAGAGTAAAAAAAAGAAAAACAATAAAAGACTCCAGACGCCTTATACCTTGAGACGATAAAATATTTATATATTAGTAGAATACAATCAGTCAGTACAAAATGGTGTTGCGATGCGAACCCTATAGTAATATTTGTTTTACCATTTTTATATAACGATGAAATTGACCAGTTGGTGACCACGTGTTTTATCGTTAATTTGAAACTAGGTCACAGAATTTCATGAAAATGTTAAAACCATCTCAATTTTTTAATAATGTAAAAGTTATTCACAGGCTCAGAGTATTTACAGAATTAGACGACACTATACTTTTTTTTGTTTTTTTTTTATTAAGAGAATCCGCACACACTTGAATTTTTAAAGATTTATTAAGTAGTTCCTTCTACGAAGACTGTTTCACTTTCAGTGATAGAATATATCTGCATTCGCATATAATATTATGGACATTCTAACACAGATTTCGATTATATAAGAATACATAAGCAACACATGGTGGTATCGCGTTCAGCAGCCAAACGACAACCAGTACCATGACATTTTAATAGTCCAACTACAGAGTAGAATATTTGAAAGAAAAAATAAATAAATAACACTACAAATTTCATGTATATTGTATAGCAGTTAGCTAGCAAGTGGGAGTCCCAGTGTATTTTGTATTTACTAATTAACATGTTTATTCCTCTCAATAATAATAATAATAATAATATATATATATATATATATATATATATATATTGGTCATTGAATGATAGGTTCTGGCGACAATGCATTCAAATTTATTTTAAAAATAAAAAGAAACATAAAGTTTAATTGTCAATGGACATAAAAGTTGTGTTTGATGGTGTTAACATACTGATCGACATTTTCAAACTATGGTCGTTAATTATTAGAAGGTAATTATCAATATTCAATGATTTGCTAATATATATTACATGAATTTAGATCTTTAGATTTTTTAAAAAACTTTTTCGATGTTGTTCCAATAAAAATTTAACAACTTATTAATTTTCTTTTATAACAAAAAAAAATACAGAAAATATAATCGTTTAATACATAATGTGAATAATGAGTTGTTAAAATTTTATAGCAGCTATGCATGAGAATTAAGAGCATCTCCTACCCATGTCATAATATCGTGGAACAGTATTATTTTTTTAAGTAAACTATTAGGATAATGGGAATGCATCCCAACAAAGTTGGCATACGCTTGAGAGTTTGAAAGCATCCTAACAAGGTTGGCACCCTAGCAGACCCTCCACCAAAGCCTAAACGGAAATAGCCATTTTTTGAAAGTTGTTTTAAAAAAATAGTCAACGTTTCAATTAATTAAGAACATAGTCATTTTTTAAACTATATGGTGCATTGATTTTATCTTTAAATTGTTAATTTGTGTGGACTAATGACTAATTTTTTTAATTTTTTGAAACATAAGTTATTGTCTTGAAACATAGATTGAAAAATAATGGCTAAATACCAAAAAAAAAATTAGCAAAAGAGATATGGTGATATTTAATATTAATTAATTACGGTTTTGGTGATCTAGGTTATCGCATATAATTAGAACAAATAAGTATAAATTATTCCGAGAACGAAAAAAAAAAAAGTTTAAACTATTATTGCAAGTTTTTTTTTTCTCTCTCTTTTTGGTGCACAAATTGAAGAATATAATAGTACCACAATATTTTGTGCTGACCATATCTATAAATTTATATGTCAATCAAACCCAGAAGCACAATTAGTCCCTTGCTATTCAATTTGTTTTCCCAGCACCCTTTGATATAGGCTCTTATTATACATTAATAATCCCCACCAAATATGGCCAAAACCCTCCAAAACACCATAAGAACCTCAATGATTATCCCATTAATAGTAAATTTCTTCATCATATTATTATTCTTCTTCTCAGCCCTAGTCACTGCGGACAATCCCAGCTTCTCCAAAACCCTATCTCCCAAAAAGCTAGGGCTTCACTACAAGCGAGAGAAGCTGAGCCACCTCCGCTTCTACATCCACGAGGTCTTCAGCGGCAAAAGCCCTAGCGCCATCAAGGTCGCCCAAGCGCCGACGAGCAAGTCCTCGCCGACGGCTTTCGGCGTGGTGATCATAATCGACGACCCTCTGACGGCGGGGCCGGATCCGGCCTCCGAGAGGGTCGGAAGCGCTCAGGGAGCCTACGCCTTGGCGTCGCAGTCGGAGGTCGGGTTGTTGATGGCTTTCAACTTTGTGTTCACGGCAGGGAAGTTCAACGGAAGCACTCTCAGCGTCTTGGGCCGGTACGCCGTGTTTTCGGAGGAGAGGGAAATGCCGGTCGTTGGAGGAAGTGGGGCTTTTAGGTTTGCTACAGGGTTTGCAAAGGCAAGGACTTACATGTTCAACACCACAACTGTTGATGCTATTGTTGAGTACAATGTCCATGTCTTCCATTATTGATCTATATTGTTTAGTGCTCTTAAATTTGGACTTTCCATGCTCGGGTTTTTTTTTTTTTTTTGGCTTAAAAAATGTTTGAGGAATAAATTGTTGATGTTGCTGTGTTTTTGTTATGAGGTCACATGAGTTCATTACAAGAGTTCAGGAGATTTCATTTGTGTGAGAAAAATTAACCGAATATATAATTGCATGCGTAGAGTTATTTGTCCACTCCTTCTTCCCACATGACTTTAATGTTTATTATTCCAATCTCTTTAATCAACAAAAGTGACACGCATGCGTATGATGAGTAAGCGTATTGCAAGATCATCAATTATTTGTTTTGGCCATCGAAAAGTATGTTTTTTTTTTTTTTAGTTTTCATTTCTAGTTTGAAGGTGTGGTCTATATGATAATGTCAACAATTTTGCTCTATAATCACATTGATGAATTATTCTATGTATACTAGGGTATGGATTTTTTTTTATTACCAAGAAAACATGCATCTATAGATTAATTCATCAATGTGAATTAACGTATGAAAAATTTCCTAATGCTAATATAATACTAAAATCTCCCAATTTTTTCGACCGCTGCATATCTAAACAATTAGCAAAAGGACATTTTAATATTGATCACAAAAAGCAAGATGCGGAAAGTAACAATGATATATTCCAAGTGTCTTACCAATTTCAACCTAGTTAAATCGGGCGTATATATGTGCTGACCTAAGTAATAGCATAGTCAGAATATGATGAGAAATTATATATAACATTTGAAATTTAGAAATTTTATTTAGTGGAAAATGAAACTTTTTAAAATTGGTGTTGGTAAATTTATAAATACTTTCAATTTATTAAGTGGGGAAAATAAAAGATATAATTGAAGATTTTCTCAAATTTAGGGTCTAAAAGAAAAAAAATATTAAAAGCTTGCGGTTCACTTGCCCTCACTTGTCTCTATGTGTTCGTCTCCCTATGTCTGTCATACTATAGATTCACGTAAGGAAATTTTTACTTTAATGGAGACTTGGGCACTCTATTTCTTTGAAAGGTTTTTTTTTTTTTTTTTGACTTTCAAGATTTTTAATAAGGATCAGCTGCTCAGTGTTTTTGCAAGAGGAAAATCTAAAAGTTTGTGGTGCACTTGCCCTCACTTCTCTCTATGTGCATTAGTCCGTACCTCTGTCATACTACATATAGATTCACATAAGGAACGTTTTGCTTTAATGGAGACCAGGGCACTCTATTTCTTTTGAAAGTTTTTTTTTTTTTTTTTTGTTTGGATTTACTTTCAAGGTTTTTAATGAGGTTTAGTTGTGCAGTACTTTTGCAAGAGAAAAATCTAAGCTTGACTCGTTGGAAGACACTATTTAGTAGTGTTATTTATTTGGTTGTTACTTATATTTTTTTATTTATTTGTTTACGAATGTAAATTTTAAAATTTTCTTTTTCATTTAATAATATTGGACTTTACATTAGATGAATGACTTGGAGAAGATCAACTTAGTTAGGAAAGCCATTAGTTTTTAAGCATGTGTTATTTTTTTTAAAATACGTTCCTAATAGTTTGTCTTAAAAAAATAAAAAAGCATACTCAAAACCTTTGAACTATATATGGTTGTTAATTAAAAGGTAATTACGTGTAAACTTAAAAATATAACCACTACTTCAGAAAATTATATATTACATATATATATCTATATATATATAAGCCTAAGACTAAAGTACATGTAGTAATGAACTCTAATGCTCTGACCTTTTTTTTCTCTTCTTAATAGTATCTTAACAACACATTTATTTGACTTTAAATAAAATATATAAAAGTGATAAATATTAAATGTAGATTTTAAAGCCATTTTACTGAGTTGTCTATCATATTATAAGAGTAGAGACTGAGATAAAAAAATAATAATAATAAAGACTTAGCGGTCTCATCCGGATTCGTAATGGTCCACTATAAAAACTTGACCTCATTGCCCACTTATATATGGTCATTTATTTATTCCATTTTTAATACAAAAATCGCAACGAGGCTCATGCACTCTTTTTGTATTGAAGTCACAACAAGAACAACATGAACATTAATACGATAACATTGAACACGATATATATAGATACAAAATATATATATATATATATTTTTTATAAAACCAAAACACAATACAACGCATCCCAAGCGAAGTTGGCACACGATATATATAGATACGAAATATATCAGTAATGGAAGACATAAACATCGTACTCAACAACAGCATCAAGAGTAGTGGTGTTGAAGGTGTAAGTCCTGGCCAGAGCGTACCCTTTGGCGAGCCTGAAGAGCCCGCTTCCTCCGACGACCGGCATCTCCCTCGCCGCCAAGGCGAGGGCGTTGCGGCCCAAGACGGTGAGGGCGCTGCCGTTGTATATCCCTTCGGTGAAGACGAAGTTCATAACCATCAGCAGCCCGAACTCGGACTGCGAGGCCGCGGCGTAGATGCCCTGAGCTTTCCCCACTTGCTTCGAGGCGCGGTCTGGCTGCACGGTCAGAGGGTCGTCCATCACCAACACTTCGCCAAAACTCGTTGGCGACGTACCGCTCGACGCCGCCTTCGCGACACTCACGGTCGTCGGGTTTTTGCCGTTGACGGAGTCGTGGAAGTAGAAGTGGAGGTGGCTCAGCTTCTCCTGCTGGTTGCGGTGAAGCCCTAGCTCTTTGGGATCTAGGGTTTTTGAGAAGCTGGGAATGTTGGTATTATTTTCAGCGGTGACAAGGGTTGAGAAAAAGAATAAGAAGAAGAAGATAGAAGTGATTGTCATTGATGCTGTTATGGTGCTTTTTAGGGTTTTGGCCATTTTATTGGTGGATTAGTAATAACAAGATCTAGCTAGACCAGAAAATTTAGTAGTTTGCTTGGGCTCATTGAGTGTCGGTTTTTTGAACTGTGATTGGTTCAACATATATATAGATGATAACTAACGCCAAGTTACGAAAATACTATATATATTTCATGTGTTTCATTAAAATACATTAATGTCACCGCTTATAAATTTTAGGTAATACAAAATTCTTTTAAAATTTTTCAAACTTAACAGCAGATCTTTATTTTATTTTGACTTTTGATAGAACTTTCTTATTAAGTCCTCATTTCTTTACTCTTCTGCTTGAATAGTTTATATAATAATGAAGTACTATTTAAAGACCAGTTTGGATAGCCATCCGACTAAAAAAATTCTGATTTTATATAATTTTACTATAGTACGTACTTACACTAACAAAAAATCAACTGAAATTCTCTTACTACGTTATAATGTGTGATGAATTCTTATCCAAAAGGGCATTATATATGATGAAGAAAATTATACTATTTGGTCGACCATATTTCAAAATTAGAGGCAAATTTTGTTTAATTCTAAAATGAATAAATAAAATTTTTATCATAAAAAGAATAGCTAGGAACGTAATATATAATTCAATAAAATAGGGAGTAGTTATAATTTTGCGGTGGGACGTATTTATTTAGTAATGAGATGGCATTTTACAATTGGAAGATTGTTAATATCTTAAGAGGCTATTGGAAAAATAATTTAGTAGCTAGTAATTATTTATGCTTTTGCGTTTGTCCGCAATTTTTTTCGCGATCGGTTTGTCGGCGATTGGTTATATATATGTTTGCGTGCACATTAAAAATATTGTATATATAATATATATATATATCTTCTCGTCTTAATCATTATTATGCTTATTTTTTCTCACACGTTAATCTTTCACCAAGAGCATAAGTAATTGTTATTGTCCATGGAGCATGGCTAACACGGAAAAAAATATTATAAAAAATAACCACTAGATATCTATTCGATAATCGAGCAAATCATGATCCTGCCAAAAGAGTTGTTTAACTATAAATAAAGTGCGAAGTAAAATTAGTATTTATTATGTATGAGTATTTTAAATTAGATATTTTCATGTCTCAAAGAGTTAGACGATTTGGTTGGTTTTTCGTTCTTTTGATCAATGAAGCTATCAAATGGAATTCACATATACTTTTTGCAACCAAAATATATGCATTCCGTTTGATGACATATATGCATTCATATATATATACATCTATATATCTTTTCCAATAAAATGTCACATATATTCAGATAGGGTAATTGTGTAGCGGATAATCTTGCATCTCAGGCAGCGGGGACTCAACATAAAAAATGGTGGATACATATCCCAAGCAACCTTGCTCTACTGGCTTACAGAGATCACACTGAACTCTCATTTTTCAGATTCTTGCATTAATTTTCCTTGATCAGGTACTTTTTTTCCTTTATTCAACTTTTTCCCTTTGGGTTTTTCTGCAGAAGGGTTTTAACGAGGCCCATTTTTCAAGGGTAGACCTTATAGGATTGTTTTCTTTGGCGTTATTCTTTTGCTGGCCCTGCGTGGTTGTTTTTTATTTTGGTCTTTTGCTTCCTTGGTGAAGTTGTAATCTTGGATATTATGTAATTTTCTTTTTTATGTAATAATATTTGGTTTGGGGGTAGTGGGAAAGGGGCCGGAGGATCAACTTAATTGGGAATCTGTCCCCCTTCCAGACGTGTGTCAACGTCGTTGAGATACGTTCCCATCTCTTTTCCTTTCCATTCAAAAAAAAAAAATATATATATATATATATATACACATATATACATATATATATATATATATTTATCAGAGTTTTATCGCATCTATTTTTTCTTTATTGAGTGTTAAAAAAGAAGAAGAAGACAACCACAACGATAGAAACATATATATATGACGGATTTAACGATAAAAACATATATATATATATGACGGATTTAGAAAAGAAATTAATTAAGTTACCTATAAAAAGTATTAATTTGTACCATTAATTAATTTGGATGATGAGATATTCAATACGATAAAGAAACACGAAATTCTACTAATTAATCGTACACGCCCTAGCAACTTTTCATTCTTATGATAATTTATTGTTATTAATCTTGACGACTTAACCACTTTTTTTATAGGGAGAATTTTAAAATAAAGTTATTCTTGATGCCACTTAATAATATATACCTCAAGTGGTGTGCTTAATTTATTTCTACTCTGTAGTCTAAATTTTAGGGTATAAATTAAAAGTGCAACACACCTGGAACATAGATTATCAATGTGCCAAAAATGGGGCATTCCTCAAAACCCCCTTTTTCCATTGTTCTACTTACTTAATTTTTCTCTCTCTCAAGCACAATTAAAGACAGTTATAATAATCAACTAGTTCAAACAATCTTGAAAACTATTGATGCAGCTAGTTGCAAAAACTAGTTCAAACAATCTCTCAACCACAAGAGCGTGAGCTCGAATGAGCAAGTAAATGGTGGGAAAGGATCAAAGTGAAAAATAATGTAACATAAACATCATTATTTTAAGTTATTCAGCTGAGTTAATTAATGCCTTCGCCCACTGATTTTATTATACGTTTTCCAAATTTTATCATGTTGATAAAAATAAATAAATAAACGTTGTTATTTTGGAGAAACCACTTTCTTTTTTATTTTTTAGGAAACCCTTCCTTCTATTAGTAAAAAATCTCAGATTTCAAGGGATTTGGTTGATTTGGACCTTTTCATAATGAAAAATCACTTTGAAAAAGATCTTAATTGTATAATCACATGTTCGCACAGTCTCACAGTTCTCCTTAACTGTATAGTTCGCTCAGATTCCGTTACAAATTTATTTCATCTTATGTTTATTTGCTTATAATATAATTCTTAGATACTCGAAATCTACTTCCCAGGAGGTCACTCATCTTAAAATCTTTAAGATATAGCACGTTTAATTCTGAAATTCTTACGTGATGGGCTACTGAAAATAAGATGACTCTTGTTAGTATAGTTAGTAGTTTAGTACCTATCAAATCTTTTAAGCTCTCTTTAATTATACAATATCATGTTTGCACAATCTCAAAGTTCCTCAACTGCACAGTCTTTGAATCCCTCTCATTCCGGTGTGGTATCGATTCATCCATGTGCCCCTAGGCGTGAGCCGCTCATTATTCGTGTTTCTTCCTCTCTTTGCACCCATGATAAGTACTCCCCCTCGATCTCTTTGCACTAACGATAACTCTGTGCCCTCATCAGATTTGAGCGTCACATAGTCTTTATTTTGCCATATTTTATTATGAATAAAAATAAATTTTTTATATTACCAACATTTCATGAGATAAATGCAAAATTTGTGTTATGGAAAAGAGAAAAAAAAAACTGTGACAAAAAAAAAAAGTGGTGAGTCAAGATGAACAGTATCATTATATATAAAAAGTGACTACGGCATGTAGATAACTGAACGTTTCGTTTCTTGATCGTGTTTAATATGTCATCATCCAAAATGCACATACTCATGTTTCCTGCTAGTAACTTAATTAATTTCTTTTCTTAATCAATACTTTCTTTAATTATCTTGACAAAGAAAGATGGGTGAAATGGAAAAAAACGATCAAGTTGTATCCTATACAATTGAAAAATATCTAATAGTTTCAACAATTGAAAAAATAATCAAATTTTCAATTACTTTCACATCAAAACAATAACTCAATTAATTATTACCATATCAAGTAATTCAATTATTTGGACATTTGTTATAATTTCCAAACTTTGGGTTTGTTTAAATTAATGTGTTAAAAATAGAATATATGCTGTATAAATAAGTATTTGTAAGTATTTTATTTATTGTGTAATTTGGTAGCTAAAAGTACTCTTTAACATCTAAATACCAATGGTTGCTAAAACATTTGTTGAAAAAGGTCAAATTTTTTGTAGAATTTTATTTACTGCCGTTTCATATCTTTCCTGTCATGCTGAACCTACAGTCTTTTATCATGAATATTGTCGTTTCTATACTCTGTCGTTTTAATAAATACTGTCGTTTCTAAATTTACACTGCCGTGTGACTTAAATCTGTCGTTTTATATTCCAGATATCGATTTTTTTCCTAAATCTGTCGTTTTCTCAAATTTGTGTCGTTTCCCCTACATACTTTTTTTTTTTAACTTCCATTATCACTCTAAAGCCAAAGTTAACAATTTTCACTGTATTTTATTCTAAAACTCATAACTAAAATTACTATTAATAACAATAAAAAAAAAGAAAAAAAGAAGGAAAAAAAAAAACTTAACATGCAAAAATATGAAAATTCCAATTAATCTGTGGAGACAAAAAATACCAATCTCCCCGGGCTGCTCTCGCTGTCTTGCTTCAACCAAATTAATTTTCCATGCATTGATGTTATTAAGGACAGCCAAACGTTGGTAATTTGTTGAAACTAAATAACCTGGAATGTGTAGGCGTTGGTCGATTTATATTTGGGAATCATCTAGGCGAAAAGCTATATGGTATCTAAAGGTTTTGACCTTTATCTTGCCGAGTGCGTGGCTGTGAGATCAGCTGGATTAACATTTGCATTGGAGTTAGGTTTGCAAATTCAATGTGAGGAATGCGACTCTCTCAATATGTAACTCAATCCATTCGGGATGCAGCAGGAACCGAGCTAGAGCTAGAAATTAAGATTAGAGGGGGCTTGTGTTAAAAAATACATTTTAATGAAACTGGTAGTAGAGTAAAAGTTAAAAAATAAAAATAATCCATTGTTTGGATGAAACATTTTGCTCGTTTTTGACCATTTTGAATGGTTTAAAAAATGATTTGGAAAATTATTTGAAAAATGGTTAGAAAAATGATTAGAATGGTTTGACTTTTGTGAATTTTGAGATGGTATAATTGGTTGAAATTTAAAGATATTGTATATTGATTTGGAAAGTTGAAAAAAATGTTTAAAAAAAATGGAATGGAATGAAATAGTTTTGATGATTAGGAAAGTTGAAAAACATGAAAAAATTAAATGGAATGAAATAGTTGAAATGAAGGAAACAAACAAGGGGTAAATTAAGAGGCTATTAAAAAATTGAAAAAAAATTAAAACTTTATGTAATAGACCACAAATTATAATAAACCAGCTTGGATAGAGGAGGTCCCTAGGCCCAAATTGGCTATGCAACTAAGAATATTGCACGAGACGGAATGGTGATGATCTACGGCATTGTATCTTTACTTAGTTTTGATTGGTAGTGGCACTTGCCATTTCGCTTCATTCGGGTCCACTCACTAGCTAGATTTGTACTTAGATGTAGGACAAAGCCGATACTTGGGCCAAGGTGAAACAAGAGGGAATTTTGAAGAATGCCCCATTTTTAGTACAATGATAATCTATATCCCATGTGCATTGTACTTTTAATTTATATCCCAAAATTTACATTACAAATATAGAGTGGAAATAGAGAGAATACACCACTTAGGGATTATTAAGCGACAATAAGAATGACTTTATTTTGAAATTTTAAAATTTGGTTTTACTCTTACCTCTCTAGCTAGAATTTGAACTAAGAAATGTATAGCTGTAAAAGTTAATTACTGACTATCTGAGCTACGCCCTCTTAAAGTGTTTTAATTGTGGATATGCTTTGCATTGATCATTTTTCCAATCTAGACCAAAAAATAATTATAAAAAAATTAAAAATACTAATACTATTATATTGGACGGCCAATAGCCATATTGCTAAATAGGAACAATTATTTTGTGCGGACAAACAAAACTAATAGTATTGGCAATTTTTTTTTCAACTACATATAATTAAAAATAATTACATACATGAAACACGAGAAGATTAATTAATTTTGTGTTTACTTTTTTCATTTTCCCATTTCCTCAGTTTTTCTCGAAACGTATGTAATTTGATTTCAGATTTAACATATATTGTGTAATTGCATTAACTAATAGTTGGATTACCATTAGGTCCATATGACAAGTATATGATTGCAATCTATATATGTACGTAGATATGGTGTTGGGGGATTTTGAGGAATATCTCATTCTTGACACAATGATAATCTATACCTCATGTGTGTTGCACTTTTAATTTATACTTCAAAATTTACACTACAAACATAGAGTGGAAATAAAGTGAGCACACCACTAGGGGTATAGATTATTAAGTGGTTTTAAGAATGGCTTTATTTTGAAATTCTCCCTATGGGTGTTTGCGTATAGTTGCACTGAGTCTCGGGGCTCGCCATATGAAGTTATGCAAGCCCAGCCCAGACCCATATGAGAAAGGGGGGATTTTGAGAAAGGAGAATTTTGAGGAATACCCCATTCTTGACACAATGATAATCTATACCCCATGTGTGTCGTATTTTTAATTTATATCTCAAAATTTACACTATAAATATAGAGTGAAAATGAAGGAAGCACACCACATGGGGTATAGATTATTAAGTGGCATCAAGAATGACTTTATTTTGAAATTCTACTTTTGAGAAATGTCCAATTTTTGGCACAATGATAATCTTTACCCCATGTATGTTGCACTTTTAATTTATATCCCAAAATTTACACTATAAACATTGAGCGAAAATAAAGGGAGCACATCACTTGAGGTGTAGATTATTTAAGTGGCATCAAGAATGACTTCATTTTGAAATTATCCCTATGAAAATTTATTTATTTGTTTAATTACTAATTTGAACTAATTTTTCTTAGATCTATTCAAGTTTTGTTCCTTTAAAATGTCCTTTTCAGATTGTTGTCGTTTAACAGTTTAATGTCGTTTACAGTATAACTGTCGTTTCAAATTCATGTCGTTTTCCAAAAAAAATGTTGTTATATAGTTTTCATTTAAAAAAAAAAATCATTTTCCTATATTGATGTAGACTTTGTTTATAAATCACTATATTTTTTCATATTCCTACCATTTTTAGTAAATTCTTATAATTTGACCAGAATTTCTAAATTCTAATTATACTTTGATACAAAAGTGTCGTTTTCAGGTACGTCTGCCGTTAAAAAGTACTGTTTTTTTTTTTTTTTTTTTTTTTCCAAATTCATAATGTTTCAAGATTTTGTCATTTCTTAGAAGCTGGTGTTGTTTAACAAAATCAGTGTCATTTTGTAACTTCATTTTGTTTTCCAGGATCTTGTCGTTCTCTAGAAATTACAAATGTAGTTTTACTAAAATTTTTGTTGTTTTGATAAAGAAAAATTTTGTTTTCGTGATTCATGTTTTGTTTAAAGATTCTTGTTTATTAGAGATCAACACTGTAAAACCAAATCATTGTAGTTTTCCAAATTCATGTTGTTCAAACAAATTAGTGTCTTGCAAACAAAATTTTTCAGCGAATGGAATTGTATTTGTCCTTTTATCCCTCCAATACATGCAATTTTAAGTAACTGATTAATTTTTTTTTACCATATTTAGAAGCAAGTTAATTCTTTCAACCACTGCAAGTTGTAGTTTGCTGGAACTACAGCTGGCCAATTCTTAATATTTCTACAAACACTTCCTATTTAAGCATCTTATGTTGCAACTTTCCGAGGCACATAAGTCGGAGCGATTCCGACGATGCCGATGTGAAACGGCGCAGAAGCTGGTGGAGCTTCATTTGCAGTTTCTGTCATTGCTTCTCTGCGTACTTTGGTTCTTCTAATTAACATGATTGTTTGTTTAAAATAATTAGATGTTTTCTTGTTCTAATTAACTGTCTTTTTTTTTTTTTAATGTTGTTTTACTTGTTTGCCCTTTTCTTGTCGTTTTTATATGGTCGTAGTCGTTTGTAAACTGTTCGGTTTTATGTTTCATTATTTTTCCCTACAGTTCTCCTTTTATATGTTTCTTCTTTAGTTTTTTAAATTTCGTTTTCACTCGTTGTAGTTTGTAGCTTTTAATGTTTAATCCGATTGTTGAGTTTTGAATTACTGTCGTTTTCTCAGCTATTGTCGTTTTCTTTTTAGTTGTCGTTTCTCTGTTAGAAACGTTTTTCATCTTCCTTCTTGCTATGATTTCTCTTAATAATGTGTTCTTTTTTTCTTTTTGCTAAAATATTTATAATGTGTTTTTGTATCCTCTCGTTATTTCCTCTTATTTCCGTTTACGGATTATTCCATTCACTTTGTGTTGTCGTTTTCGTATTACTGTCGTTTTTCTATTTAGTTGTCGTTTTGTATTTCTGTCTTTTTATATTTAAATTGGCGTTTTGAATTACTTTCGTTTTCTATTCCATCGCTTGCTTTGTATCTCACATTGTGAGTTGTCAATATTGTTAGTCGTTACTTGCACACTTTTTAATATATCAGGATAAAATATGGCGCTTTAAAAAATGAATGTAATTTAAAAAAAATTAGCATAAAAATAGGGGCAAAAGAGTACTTTTTTCCTAAAGAGAACAACCAATTAGTAAACCACAAGGAATTGAAAAAAAAATAATAAAACAATAAAATAAAAAAATAAAAACTACAAGAGTCTGAAACGACAATAGACATGAAGAAAACGAAACCACAACAGATCAAAAACGACAGAAAACTTTTGAACGATAACCAAATGATAAACGACAAGAAAGACAGTAAGAAAGAGGAACGACAACAGACAGAAAACGACATGAAACTATCAAACCAAATCCAAAGTATACACGACAAGTTAAACAAACATTATCAGAGAATAATAAAAACGACAACGATGGCTTGGCATGAAAACGACAACAAATAAGTAACCGACAAGTAAGAAAAAATATTTTTAAAAACGACAATTTACTAATATGGAGTGTAGAATGAGAAAATCAAATTGGAGCAAAAACAATGCAATTTTTTGAAACGCAACCAAATGATAAACATAATAAAAATGACAAAGGAAATAAAACGACAACTAATAGAGAAACGACATCAAAGAGAATGACGACTAAAAATAGAAACAAATGACATGGCATGAAAACGACAATTAATTTGTGAAGGACAGAAAACTAAAACATGAAAAAAGCTGAAATGTCAATTACAGCTTACAGGAATTGGTGTGGAGAAACAAAAACGACAACAGATGGAAAACGACATAAAACTGTCAAACGACAGCGAGGTGATGACTGACAGAGTAAAACGACAATAAATAGTATGACAATGAAAAAAAAAACAAAAAAACAAAAAAACCAAATGATCACGTGGCATTAAAAAGAAATGATATTGGATGACAAATGATAAGAAACTTAAAAACGACAACTAAGTGATAAATAATAGTGAGTAAAACGACAAATAACTAATGTGAAACGGCGTCGAAGTGACAAACACTATACCAAAGAGAATGACAAATAAAATAACAACTAATAAAGAAAACAGTGAATCGAAAAAATGACATGAATTGATAAATGACGAGCAGATGACAATAAGAAAATCGAAACACGAAAAAGTAAAATGAAAACAGTATGAAAAAACAAGAATTTAAATAAAAACAATAATTAATATAAACCTAATTAATTATCATATGGTAATCGACAGTTCAAACAAAAGTACTAGTAATAGAATGATTTAACAAGAAACGAAAATGATACTTGACGAGAAACGATATTACGATTAACAAGTTAACAAAAAAAAAATGTGCACTGATAATTATTTTTTACATTTAATAAATAGATGTTACATCATGTTGATTTTTTTTTTTTTTCTCATGTGCTATGCTACCTGTACCATTACTTGAAAGGAAATCGGAAAGGACATCGATCATTAAGGGGGTGGGGGGGGGGGGGGGGGGGGGGGGGGTGGGGGGTTGGGGTGGGAAGGAAGTAAAAGGAAATTTTTTTGTTAAGAGACGTCTATTGGAATAACTATCAACCATCAAATTTGCCTTTTAAGACGTGAGATTACTTTAAAAAAAAAAAAAAAAAAGTTTCAGAATCGATCCTTGCTACAAAAAGGAAAAAAAAAATCTCCACAAATAAAAAGAAACAAATGAGTTACGATATAGACTTTTCTTCCCCATAATTTCCATGAGATAAAAGTCTTTGGTAGGTGTATATTATTAAATTAAGTTATTATATAGTTAGGTCCTCTCTATATAAAGTACAAGAAACTTTTGAATGAAGTAACACATTGTTTGGCAAACTTGAAATATTGGTGTAGTAGTTGGGCTGGCTTTGAATATATAATGGGCTGGCTTTGAATATATAAACTGCTTTGATTTGTGTCACCATAGCCGTCGCAGATGCTCTAAGAAAGTTGTTCAAAAAAGAATTCTTTAAGAGTTATTGGAATATAAAACAAGATACGTTATGTACGTAGGTCCTAACATGTCACTTGTGTAATGGTCTTATTAGTAGGAAACTGGGCTTAATTAGAATTTATTGTTATGGAAAGCTATATATATATATATATATATATATATATATATACAAACAGCCACCTACCACACTGCACTAACCCATATTCGTTGTTTCTCAAACATAAAGCACAAGTCAACAACAAACTCTTACATAATCATATATTATATGTATAAAAAACAACTAAGATAAATAATACACTATAGTATTAAAAACAAATACTATTGAACCGAACATTTCATGGGTTGTAGTATGTAGTTAATAAAGGAGCCATTTATGTGCTCGATTATATATGATCAATATGTCTATGATCTTTTGTCTCATTGTTTATAATTAGTATTCCTTTTACGTGTATTTCATTAAAACTCATCGGCGCTAATGTATTGATAGAATTTAATTTTTTGTTTTGACTAATTTTTTATTTCATTAATATTTGTATCTTCTTAACTTAGAATAAAAATATTTCTTTTTTAAATAATCCATCCATATACTACTAGAAAATCCACTATTGACAACTAAAATTTTGAAACCAAAGATAGTCATGTTCGCCAAAAAAAAAAAAATGGTTATTAGCAACCAAAATTTAGCTAGTTGCTAAAAATTTTAAAATTGAATTTAAGTTTTAATAATATAAAATTTGGTATCGATATTTGACAGCCAAACTGTATCTAAATTTTTTTGTTGTATTAGAAACTAAAAAAATACTTTTGACAACTAATTATGTGTTGAT
Organism: Boehmeria nivea var. tenacissima; assembly: GCA_018132145.1. Lineage (NCBI taxonomy): Eukaryota > Viridiplantae > Streptophyta > Magnoliopsida > Rosales > Urticaceae > Boehmeria > Boehmeria nivea. The sequence continues at coordinate 11,754,598 of CM030884.1, read as the reverse complement.
TAAATATCAAAAAGTTGTTTAATTAAAGAGAAATATTATGTACAATAACTATCTCTCTCAATTGATTGCACATATCTCTATGCATGTTATAATGACAATGAATGACGTCTCAATGCAATATTTTAAGGATGAAATAGGAGTTAGGATTTATATTATAATAAAAATAAATACTTAAATTTTTAAAATAGTTAGAGTAATTAATCAATTTATTAATTATTAATTTACACATATTTTTAACGATCTTTTCAATTATCATCTATTACTACCATGAAAATAACTGATTCACTTGGATATTTTATTATACTTTTCAGAAGATTGAGTATTTTTTCAAATTAAATGTTAGAAATTATATATTTACAATAATTTCTCATCTTTTAATGTACACAAACCATAATTAAGTCATCAAGTCAACGGACCTAGCCAACACGTCGGATAAAAGACAAAAAGAACATTTCTCTATTTACCCCACACGCACGCATATACACATATATATATATATATATATATATATATATATATATATTACCCTCTCTTCTCTGAAAGATCTCTCCACAGACTATTACAACCCCCAAAAGAAAAAGAAAAAAATCATGGCCAAAAACAACATCCAAACCTTTCTCACACTATCAATATTTACCCTTCTCTTCCTCTCCTCAAACTACTATGACCAAGCCAAGGCCAATGACGATCTCAACGCTCAATTCTACAAAACCCTAAACCCCAAGAAGCTAGGGCTGAGGAAGGAGAAGCTGAGCCACCTCCACTTCTACTTCCACGACGTGGTGAGCGGGAAGAGCCCCACGGCGGTGCGTGTGGCGGCGGCGGAGATGACCAACTCCTCGGCCACGGGCTTCGGCTTCGTGGCGATGATGGACGACCCGCTCACGGTGGGGCCCGAGGCGGGCTCGAGGAGGATCGGCAGCGCGCAGGGCATCTACGCGTCGGCCTCGCAGACCGAGGTGGGGCTGCTGATGGTCCACAACTACGTCTTCACCGAGGGCAAGTACAACGGCAGCACGCTCAGCGTGCTCGGCCGCAACGCCGTGCTCTCCGGCGTGCGCGAGCTGGCCATCGTCGGCGGCAGCGGGCTCTTCCGCTTCGCCCGCGGCTACGCGCTGGCCAAGACGCACTTCTTCAACCTCACCTCCGGGGACGCCGTTGTGGAGTACAATGTCTACGTCCTCCATTATTGATATCATGATCATGATTATTGTGGTGATGATCATGATTTGTTTGTTTGGGTTGTTGTGTTTTGGTGGTTTGATTGATTTGGACTAATTAATGATTTGTTATTTGGCATTGGTGGTGTCCTTTTTGCGTCTCCTAGAAAGGGCAAAAAGAGACTTAGTTTTGGATGGTTATTGATTGTTTATCTAATAAAATGACCACTTAGTTTGGTTTGATCCTTCACAAAATTCTTTCTCTTTGTTTTTTTTTTCTTTTTTTTTTTAATGATCGTGTGTACCCTTCCCCTTTTTTTTTTTTTTTTTTTTAAAAAAACAAACTTATATTTGGAGGTGCAATCGTAAGTTATTAAAAATCATACAGATCAAAAAAAAATCTAATAATTAATGAAAGATGGATCAATATATGATGGTTAAGTCAACTAATTACCACCAACTTTTCATAGGCATACACTACCTACATAGTAATTTCTCTAACTTTGGTAATTAACTTGAGGCCAAAACAAAAGTTGAACAAAATTAAACGTGCCCACATTATGAGCAATTGCTATGTCCAAAAAATTGATGGATTTTTTTTTCTTTTAAAGGAAAATTTGATGGATTTTCATTGATAACGATGTCCCACATTGTTTCGGTTAATGCATTTACTACTATTATTCTCTTGATTCCCAACTTTATCTTTCTTCTTTATTACCAAATACCGTTTTAATGTATTACTCAAGTTGATTCCTTTCTTTCATATGCTCAACCCAATTCCATAACTCCGAACTGTGGAACTTTTTTTTTTTTTTTTTTGCTATATGAGCATTTTCTATCTCTTATTATGGTGAGGTGTCCAATACTATACCACATATTTGAGAAAGGATCATGTGGTGGAGCATGACACATTGTTGACAAGAGTAATGACAACTGCTATATAACAAGGTACTGCAAAATTTCTTATTATTTTCGGTGAGAAATTACAGACTTTTGAAAAAGAATTGGAATCACAAACAAAGCAAAAGTGGAGATAAGGAATACTTTGTCCTCATTGCCCCTCTTTATCCTTTGCCTTTAGGCACTCAATTTCGACTTTTGAACATTAGCCCATTCATCAATTTGGTCGTCTCTTACCAAAGGGACCAGCTAGTCTTCTTAAGAGACTTTGTTTCAAATTTGAAAAATTCTCCAAAAAGATGTATAAAAAATTTTCCCAACCTCGATGCCATTTATTACACGCATGCTTTTTACTATTTTAGTGGGATTAGTCTCACATGTAGACCCGACCCGCATAACTCGGCTATTAGAATATCGAACACTATAGAAACCCTTTGGCTTTATTTAGTTCCAACAAAATTTGTGAATAGTAGTGAAAATTCCGTGAGTAAAAGTAAAAATTTTGAAATCTACTACGGACACAAGGTGGACATTCAGGCACAACAGATAGAGGTGGCAATTTTTATTTCGTGTTGTGTCTTAATCGAGTCTAAAGAATTTAGGTTAGATTCATAATCACTCATATTAAATATCATGTCTAAACAGCAAATTCATACACGACTCAATTAAATATCATGTCAATCGAGCGACTCAACTACAACCCATTTAGATAACTCAAAAGGTCGTGTTACACTTGAGCTTATTAGACCCAATTAGCTTTATTTAGGTCAAATCATATCAAACAAATTTTAATTATATTTTGTAAATCTAGTATACACAAAATCCTAATAAAGACTTAGTCTTAATAATGTGTATAATTAGAACGGTAATTCTTATTTCATGTGGATGAAAATTACGAGAAAATAATTACATAAAATTTAGATACATGTAAATGAGTGCCAAACGTGTCTTATTTGTGAATACTTGTTTATAGCTTAGTTAATAATCATGTCTTAACGGGTCTTAATCGTGTTAGTGTGTTCATATCATGCTCACCCATTATATTGGCTGTTCAAATTGTGTCCGACCTGATTAGACCAAACCCATTAAAAAGGACCCGAATCTGTTAACTTCGTGTTGTGCTCGTGACTGTCTTGGACCCAAAAGTCGGCGCTAAACACAGGGAATGCAATAGCGGTACCAAATGGATCATCAAAGTCTGAATACTAGATATGGGACACACCTATATATGCTGATATTAAAAACGTGATAAATATATCTGATTAATTAGAGACATGCACAATATCAATGTTCAATCTTTTAAGATTAAGTATATATCTCTTCCTAGTTTCCTCTAAGAAATACTAGATTAGTGATTTTGCAAATCTTTTTTATTTTAATATCTTGATTGTTAAACCGCGTGTTGTTTATATACATACATATATCTATATACACATATATATTAAATATATATATATATGGTCTTTCTACAATGCTCCACTTAGTAATGTGCCAAAATAACACTAAAAATGTGTGTAGTATAATAATATTAAAGTATGTAGTAATGATTCTTTACATCTCTCATGTACTCATTGGTGGAACACCGATGGGTATGGAGCATTACAAAATTAGTTTTATATATATATATATATATATATATATATATATATATAATAGAGGACCATAGTCTGCAGTGCTAACCATTTCAGACGTTTGTTTGTTTCTTTTTCCACCTTAGGCCTTAAAGTGAGGAAGATTATTCAATTCCCCCATTTTGTCCTACGTTAGCTGTCTGAAATTGAATTGATTAATGGTTTGACTTGGCTGCAACGGCGAGGCTTCATAGAAGATCTTGCATTATATAATTAACTTATATTAATAACACAGCAATTAATTTGATGTGCTGTTGCCACATAATATATAATTGTATTAGTTCTATTCCACGAGTGAATAACCTAATACTTATATATATATATATATATATATATATATATATATATATATATATTTTAATTAAATCTGAAGTGAACCTATATTTTGACTCTGAAGTACTACCAATAGCGCACCAAATTAAAAATTCAGAATGTGTACATTTGACTATTCAGATCGAAATTGGGTTGTTCAACTAATATATTGAAGTTTTGCATACATCATAAAAAAAAATTCTAAAAAAAGATGAGAAAATAAACAGGACTTTAGCGACAAAAAAAAAAAAAAAAATTTGCCGCTAGTTATATTTTATGTAGACGGTAACAGTGCCATATACATAAATTTTGAGATTTGGAAGCTAAAACCAATTCATATGTGCCTGATTCAAATACTATTCATTAGTAAATAAATAATAAATAACAAATGATTGTTTTCTGATATATTTAAGAGTGAAGTAGGGAAATACTCAAAATTTATATAACAATAAAAATACATACCCAAACTTTTGAAGTAATTAAGTTTCTAGTCAATTCGTGAATTACTTGCACATGCTTTTGGTAGCTAAGTAAATTACCGCTACTTATCACTATGTAAGTAATTGAACTATTTGGGTAGTTGGTTACATTTTTTAAAAGATTGAGTAATAACTTATATTAAGTTTTAAAAATTGGGTATTCACTATAATTTCTCTATATTTTTAATTTGGTTTTAAAACAGTTCTTGAGGGTGTTATCTTATGGGGTCTCTAGATTTATGAGTTTGTCATAATTAATAAGATACGGTATTGGTATTATGCAGAGAATCATACAAACCGATATAGGTCCTATTTTTTGTGAACCATACGTCAAAAAATTGGCATAAAAATAAATGTAGTAAGTTTTCCATTTATATATAATTTTAAAAATATGTCATAAGAATTCATCAATAAAAGTTAAAATGAATTTAAAATAAGTTAAAATATCATTATAATTGTTTATTTATAACAAAATTCTGACAATTATCATGAAATATAAAAAATTTTATTAGAAATTTTACGAAATACATATGAAGTAAGCTCATGAGTAATATTATTCAGCTATAAAATATATATTTATGTACTATTTGTGTATAATATTTTGTTATGTATGAATTAAATACGGGAGTTTGATTCAAAAGTACCTATGTAATAATACGTATAATGTACCTAAAATTGCTAACTAGATTTGTTACAAGAAAATAAACAAATTAATATCGACTAACGTGTACGAAAGGGTAAACATCGGGTTTTTTTTTTTTTTTTCTTCAAGGGTGATAGAATTGCAAGTTGCAACAACTTGAGTTGTGGAATATCTACACAGGCTTTTGAAAAAGATTCGTTATACCAAAACCAATTTTAAAAAAGGCAATTGTTGAGTTCAATTATAGCACATCCACAAAGCAAATACACTAACTCCATCAATTTTCTATGATATGTGTTCATTGTCAATTCAAAAAATTAAAAAAAAAATCATCAATTAATTAAAGTATAATGAGAAAACTTGATCAAATGCAACTTTTAAAATCCAAGTTTACAACTAAATGTCGCTCTCCCATTTGACTTCCTCAATTGTAAAAGAAGGAATACTTTTGGCCAAATTCACTATTTAAAGGTTACATGGACAAACAACTTTTATTTAAAGTGTCAATTTTCAAAACATGCAGTCTACAAGTGCATTTTTCAAAATGTCCCAAGTATAATAGTACAAGGTCTGCCCTATTCCTTGTGGGCTAGACTTATGCGAGCTTTTGCCCTATGTCAATTAAAATAAGAAATTTTGAAAGATATAACTTCTAGACAACTTGTTTTGAAAATTATCATTTTAAAAGAAATGTTGCAGTTCATGTTACCTTTTAGTAATCAATTTAACTGAATTGCATCTTCCTCAGTTGTAAATGAGGAAGACGAGAGGGGTGAGAATGGGTGAGATAGTAATGTTCTAATAAAAAAAGTGACATGACTTTCAATAGTGTCATGGATTGTAAACTTGGATTTCAAAAGTGGTATTGGATCAAATTTTCTCAATTGAAAGAAACAAGATTAAATAAATAAAAGAAGAGCATTGTGTCATGGAAGTCAAGTGTCGTTTGGCAAAGGAGCTCAAATTGTGATAATTTGAAATTTTTTCATTTGAATCTATTTAAACTGGACAATATGAAATAGGATTTAATCGGCTTAAAGAATCTAATTTGAAAATACTATTTGAATTGTTGTTTGAATAGACAGACAAATATGTGATTTGAACTGTGATAAAAGACTTACTGAAATGTCAAATCCAGAGCACTATTGAAAATTGATCCAAAATGGTGAAATTTGAGGGTAGATAAATTTTGATTTTAAGAGTTTGAATGAGTTTTGACCATTTAAATTTATCAAAAAAAAATCCAAAACGATGATTTGGATTTTCAAACTCATTGGAATGACCCAAAACGGGTTCAAACTCATTTGCCAAACGAACCTCAATGTGTGGGGATAGAGAAAAGCAGCAAAACAAAAGAGAAAAAAGGGTTTAGGATTTTGAGACTTTGGTAAGAAGATCAAGCAACCGATGTCGGTCTTGGCTCAAATTTAATGAAGTGAATCCTTGTGAAGTTCTCTACAATTGTACCGGTCTTGATCGTATGCTAGCTTTCTCTTTGATACTGGTTTAGGTATTCTAGTGAGTCCTAAACTTCAATTTTTTTTTTGTTGAAATTCTTCTTTATTGATGATGATGATGATTGTGTTGGTGAACCAAGTATATATGGTGTTCTTAATTATATTTATTTATTGTGAGCCTCTAGATTGTTGCTAGAGAAGAATTACTTTTGGTCTCATTGTTATTGCGATAGTGGAAGATTTAGGGAAATGAAGCAAATAGGTGGAAGATTTAGGGGAATGAAGCAAATAGCACATTTTTTTAATACTTTTTTAAATAACACATATTTTGGAATATTAAAAAAAATATTTTGAGAAATGTTTGTTCCTCGGATTGAGATTGATTGTGAATGTTTTTCGATTGAGAATGTCACTTCGGTTGGCCGTCTAGGCATTTCCTTCGACATTATGGCAGCGACATATGTCGTTTTGATTGAAGTCAACAAAATATGGCGCGGGTGAACGTCCTTCCAATTGATCGCTCTTTCGTTGCGTGATTAAATCATTATTTATTGCTCACCATTCCTGTAGGGAAATGGTATATAACGGCATAAAGAGCGGGTTTTGAAGAGTTTACCCCATGTTTGCCCCAACCATTTTACCCATTCCATTCCATTCCATTTTTTCACTTTTTTCAATCCTCCAAACTATTTCATTCCATTCCACTTTTTTCAACTTTCCAAATCCCTATACAATATCTTTAAATCTCAACCATTTATACCACCTCAAAATTTATAAAGTCAAATCATTTTTCAAACCATTGAGAATGGCCAAAAATGACCAGAATGGTTTCCCCAAACACCATGTAAGAATCGCTCAACAAGTTCGGTTGGGTTTGGCAATTTTTTCAAAACATGTTCTCTCATAGGTGACATTTTTCAAATTCCCGAGACGCATAGGAAGTGCCATATTTCAAAACATTCCAAACAACGACGCCAACGGCCCAACAAGTAATATTTGGGCTTCAAGGGCCCAAAATCCCAAGGCCCATAAAGAAGAAACAACAACAAACAAAACAGTTCGCGGAGTTGCGAGTGAGCGACTCTGATCACAGTGAACAGAAGACGAAGAGAAGGAGAAGCAGAGATCAGAAATCGCCATTAATGGGGACGAGAGAGGTTTACGAAGAGAAGCTACGTAGAGGCAATCTCCACCATGACCCAACCATCAACCCCGGCCTCGGCTGCCCTCGCTGCCCTCGCTGTCTCTCCACGCTCGAACCCAACTCGGTATCCCAAAAATCAACCAATTTTTTCATATTTTTTAAACAATATTTGTGCGTGTATTTATCCATGGTTATGAGTCGTGTTGGATCGAGCGCTTTGTTGAATTCATGTGGGGTTTTGCTTTTAATGCCCTTTTTGTTGGATTAGTGAGCTTGAAGTGGTCGACGAATTGCCTCTTTGTGTGTGTGTGTATATATATGTTGTGGTGTGGGAATTGATTTTGGGTTTGTGGGGTTTTGATTCAGGAGAAGGATGAGTGGGCAATAACTCCGGTTCTGCACGATGCCACTGCTGTTGTGAGTTTTCTCTTTCTTTGATTTTCGTTTTTTCTTTGTGTATGATCTTTTCTTAATGTAGATTTTAATCCTCTAATGTCACACTTGAGGAAAGTCTTCTTTTTTTTCTTTTTTCTTTTTTTTTTTTTTTGTTGCCTTCGTGAGTGTATTGTATCACTGGTAACCGCAAGTGATAGAGGTAGAACTTTCTTGGTTGGTTTAGCAATTAGCAATTGGGTTTAGAGCTAGAACTTTCTTGGTTGTTTTAGCTCGTAAAAATTAAAACTAAAAATAAAAATTTGTGAACGAATTCTAGTATTTTGGATGTAAATTCGACGACTCTTATCACAAGTTCTAATTTATCTGGATTCTGGAATTTTGAGAGCTCAATTGATCCCTAGAGTAGTAAGTTTTTCTGACATTAGGTGATATTTTAAACTTTTAACCCACTAATATTCCCTTTTCTCAATGGATATTGGTAGTTGTCGTAGTTCGATAACCTTTCAACTTAATCGAAAACGGTTCTCAATTGGGTTATGGATGTATCGAAAAGCATTAATGTTTCTGTTCTTGGTCATTAATTGATCTCCTATCTTTTTTTTTTTTAATATTTATTTTGAGTTTTGATGATACACAATTATATAATATCATATATTTTCTTGTGTTATAAATAAAGGCTGGGGCGGCCATTGGCGCAGTGCTTAGTGCATTTTATGGTCTCAATACAGGTATAGTCACGCTCATTTGTCTTTAGTAACTACACTAGCACGAAATGCTTAACATCGATTGATTGCAGGGATCCCGTACCTTCAAGGTCGTGTGAAGGGACCAAAGTGGCTTCCTTTCTTAGTTGGGGTGCGTCTCAAACGTGTTTTATTTTCTTTTATGTTTCACAATTCTTTTAGTTTTTGGTGCCCATCTATATTATTTGATGTAGCATTAATAATTTAAGCTGTTTTTATTCCGTTTATTACCTATTTATTTGACAGCTTCCTCCGCTGCTAATGTTCTCGGGGGCGAGTGCTGCATTTGGGGGTATGGCCTCCCTCTCTGTAATTGATCCCATGTTGAAAAGTCATTATGTTTTCATATGTTTAATTACTGCTAATCGTATTGCAAAAAGAAAAAAAAAAATTATTGCTAAATCTAGGTTATACACTACTAAAGGAATCTTGTGGGATCAAGTGACGTTATATGTGGCTTGGAACACATGAACAGCCTTAGTTTCGACTCTGTAAAATCTCTTTCAATCAGTTGTTCATATCACAAAAATGGCATTTGAAGTCTCTTTCTCTGAGTTGTTCATTGTTTTGGTCCTTTGGAAGAGCCTTGATTCTGATGGTTTTCTGCTTGTTGCTTATACAAAAATGAGAATGTCATTGGTTTTTTTTTTTTTTTTTTATTTTGAACTATGTAATTGTTGATTTTCTCTTGGAGTCATAGGTTCACGATTCACATTCTATCCAACCAATTATAATAACATATGGTGACAATTACAGCTAGATATTAACTAGTAAGGTTGGTTACTGAAACTTTTTGGGACATGCTATCAAAGAGAATTGGTGAAACGGATTTTTTTTCACTTTTTTTTTTTTTTGTTGGGAATATCTAGTGGTATATGTATGTGTGCATATGCATGTTTGTGTTCTCTTAAAAACTTTTTGGATATGTATAATATGGTCCAAAGAGTTGTTCGCAAAAACAGTCTATATATTTCATGTTTTACTTAAATTGCGGTCAATATGTTTACTTTTAGGTTATGCGCTTCCACGGTTTGCCCAGCTCAGTGTTACTTCTTACTATACTGCCTCAAGTACTTCACATTATGGGATATCACTTCTCACTCGACATATCGAAGAGACCCACAATTCCCGCATTCGACAAGAAAGACTCAGATGACTTTTGAAGCTTGGATATAGGGCATGATCTACTCTAAATCTCCCAGTTTTGTAAGTATGCAGTTACGGGTGTCGTTGCTACTTGTCAGCTATAATGCTGTTTGGACAGCTTTCATTTTTACCCCTTTCAGAACGTTACGATTTTGGATTTTGTTAACCACTAAATTATCATATATGTTGTTAATTAAGTGTATAGTTGGTGTGAAGATCATTTTCACGTTCATATAATTTCTTTTTACCTGTAAGATTTTCAGCTGTAACTTTTCCAGGTAATGTCGAAACCCGAAAATAAAAAAAAAAATTCAAATTTCTTTATTGTTTATACTGATGATGTTGTACTAATAATCTTGATGCATATATCTCATCAAGATTTTCTGCCTTGAAATCACTGACCCTGTGGCCAAAATTCTAGTACCCTTTTTAATGCATGTCACTACCACCACTTTCTAGTGGATAAGCTTTGTCAATAGCTGCAGATTGTACTGGGCAAAAATAATAAAGTGAAAATACAACAATGTACCCAAGCCAACCACATTTTTCTAAGCAATTTAAGCAGAAAGTAAAAAATGTCTCATTATTGGTAAAAGGAAAAAAAAAAAAATTCAATAGTTGACCCTTTATGCTGTGAACCCAGTTGTAGAACATGTCAATACTAAGATGAAATGAAACATGCCAAAATAAACCTTCTTTTTCTCTGCACCTCACCCATGTTGTGTCATTTTCCAAATTCTGAGCTACAGTGAAGAAAATGCTAAAGTTTCATAAGCTGTCACAGCCCAAAGGAAAGCAAAAAATAAATAAATAAAATAAAAGTAAAACGCCAAAACTTTGGTGAAATCTTGTTTGGTATGGTTTGGTTTGGTTTGGTTTGTAGTGACATGAAATGGTGTGTGTGAGACTACCAAAACCCATTGCAACAATTTTCACAGAAGAGTGAGCCTAGGAAAAATCAAAGTCCCACACCCACACAGAGGTGTGCTATGATTTCATGTTCTCTGTAATTACTTTTGGTAGGCCATTGTATAGCATAAAGTTGGTCAGTCATATAATAGTGTGCCATGAGTACTTTGGCCATGATTTGTCACTTCTGTGTCACTGCTACACATACGCACACTTTGCAATCACCTCCAGCACCAGACAACGAACCAACTTAGACCTCTGTGTGGTTAGTTCTTTTTTTTTTTTTTTTTTTACCCTTAAAAAAATTTAATTTAAAAAAAAATTTGATCTTGGGTTGGGTGTAACAACAACATACGGGACATCAAAAAAAAAAAAAAAGGAAAAAAAGAAAAAGTGTTGTGAAAAAGATGTTGCTGTGTGGTGGTAGTACTGGCAGGGTCTGGATTTTGAAAGTGGAATTGTGTGGATTCAGATTTTAGTGTGACGTACTTGCTCTTGTGTTTCTTTTTTCTTTTTTTTTTTTTTTTGAAATTTTTTTTTTGAGATATTGGGATAAATAGTCATTAATTTTATTTTATTTAAAAACAAAAATTGAACAGCTACGTATAGACTTTAGAAATTTTAAGAAAATAACTTTACTTAGACGTAAAATTATGTCAAATTCTGTTATGATAATTATTTTTTTATTTCCTAAAACTTAGATATTATTTAAAAATGTAAACTCAAAGCTGTAGACTGATTTGTGTTGTGACGGAAGAATTATTACCCAATCTTTTTGACTTTTTGTAGTATTAAGTTATTATTTCCAGTCTGTTTTCCCGGGGAACAATCCAGTGGTTTAACTAACTTGCTTAAATGTAGCAAAAAAAAAAAAACAAAAACAAAAACAAAAACAAACCTAACTTGCTTAAATGTTTCTCTAAAGCAAAGACATAAATAATGCCAAGACTTCAATCCAAATATCAGTAGACTTCTTCGAAATATCTACAATATTTGACCGAACAAATTATTAAAAAAATTACAATATCTAAAATATGGATATTTGGCTGTGCGGTAACATTACAGACAATCTGAACCGTTTGATATGGATGATCATTGATTGGTTGTATATAATATGGTGTGAGCAGATTGTATTGAAGAGAAGAGACCTATTGATGTATCTAATTCATATATACGTGTAGTGCAGTGATAATTAATAAGTGGTGGGTTAGAGAAATTAGTGGCAGCCAAACAGAACCTAAGGATCCGACCACATGGTCTATTGGCATTTATGGCAAAATGCTAAAGCTAGCCCCTATCAGGACCCACCAATGCCACGTAAAAATCGAAAAAGACTGTAAAAAAAAACGATTTTAAATTGACAAATTTATTCTTTTTATTAAGAATAAATTACAGGTCTCAAAAGGAGTAAATTTGACAATATGCAAAATCATTTTATGTGGTTGGACTACAACTGTTTCTAAAAGGATAATTGTCAAAATATGGGAAAGAAAAAAATGCAAGCTCACTATTTATTTGTTTTGAGAAGAAAAATATCTATTGATATTTTACATTGTAATGTTTGTCATGTCATTGTAACCTTATATGAATATGCACATTTATATGTTGGGTACAAACTAGATTATGACAATCGAACCCTAAAATTATTGTCATACATCTTGTAATGTACGTAGCTCTTGAATATCTTATCAAGTTACACACTCACTTAAAATTCAAAATTTGTTAAAATGTTTAAGAATATGGAGATGTCACGTGACATCCGAATCCCATTATATATATTCAATAATAACAATAGAGTGCATAATTGAATAGGTTAAGTTAAGAGAAAAAGGAAGCAGTGGTAAAAAAAAATATGACGGGATTTCGCGCTTTTGAGTTATTATATTAAATTCAACTCAAAAACACGTACATCTAATTCCTCGAAAAAATTTTTGATTTTGAAAATCAAACTAGATAATCGGATGGAAAAAGTTTTACAGATTGCTACATTTTTTTAAATCTAAAACTTATTTATTATCGAACTCAGAAAGAGCGGTAATTTTCTTCCTTTGCTATGATGAAGACAAACAGATCATTAATTTTGAGGGTGAAATAGGGTAAAATAATGAAACATATATATATATATATGACTCACGCGTGTGTCAAATTCGTTGAGATACGTTCTTAAATAGCACGAGCTGAGACTAAGCTAGTATAGAGGAAGTAATATATATATATATATATATCACTGTATAAACTGTCAACCTCGTTTACAAACTTTATAGAGGTGTGGGCCGATGTTTCTTAAATTCCACTGCCTCATCTTTTTTTCTCTTTTTTCTTTCTTCTTTCCTTTTTTTTTTCCCCCTTTGATTTTCATCTTTGTCTGTCACTCGGTTGACGAGCAGAAGGAATAGGGAGAGAAAGAGAATAGAGAAAGAGCCCAAAGTGTGGTCCTAAACACACACACACGCATATAAGTAGGCACTATTATTGTTATTGTTATTATTGTTATGTGTTTCACTCTTCATGCTGTCTTTATTATGCCCTTTTATCATCTTTCTCTTCTCACATGCCTCTCTATCTCTCTCTCTCTCTCTCTCTCTTCTGATCTCTCTTAGATTTTGCATTTACTTATGGACCACTTTTCTAGTTGGCTCATGACATTACTCTTTGATCATATACAATACTATTTCTGCTAATTCTCTACGTTTTTTTTTTCATTTCAAAAATATGCTAGATTATTGTTGGCAATTTAAAGTTCTAATTTCCATTCACTACGTACGAGAACAAACACAATTAGTAGAGTGAAAAAAATAAAAATAAAACAGTACAAAATAGAAAAATAGAAATTTAAAATGATGGGTTCACGTTAAACAACGGAGCATAATCAGATGCTATAAATAATAAATGTTTACAACGGTATGTTTCTGGCCTTCAAATTTGAAGAAGCAAAGAGATTAAAAAGAAAAGATAATTAATTAAGACATTGACCCACTCTTATCACTTAAAAAATGTTGTGAATTTACATGATTCAAGGTGAGAACTATTTCATTTCACTATTATCAGAGAATAAGTTACAATATGATAATTGCAAGCATTGATTTTATTTAAAGACGATGATCTATTAAGATAACAAATAGGCTCCACACATTCAACAAGAAAGTTACAATATGATTGATGAGTGAAAATTAACTTACACACTTGGATATATATATATATATATATCGAATTTATTATTTCAAGACTTTTGCTTTATTGCAGGTATATGATGGTATATCGACCGTGATGTAAAATATGTGTTTATGGGTATAAAATGAAGCATTTATTTATTGATTAAATCACAATGTATGTGAAAAGTTTGCCCATGTATATTAATGAGTGAATATATATGTGTTTATATATATAGCTCAAAGAGAACTATATATATTATAAGTACAATGGAAATGCTAGATAAAGTCTATATCAGTAAATCCCCTAAGATAAGAAAGAAAATCCGTAGTCACTCATATAGTTGTTGGAATGGGTTAATTTTGAAAGTGACTCTCTATAGTGATAGTACTATTTTTCTTACCTGGTGGCAAAGTATATTTGGACCCAAGTGAAGTAACCTATTTTCATTGTTGATCCCTAATTTTTAATGCTTTTAAGTTATGCTTTTAGATTCTATAAAAATCCACTATCAAATTAAGTGTGATAAAAATTGTTTTTAACCTGATTTTTTAAGAATTATCCCAAAATACTTTTAGATTATGTTGTAATTGCCAAAAAATTATGCTTTTGACCTGATTTTTTAATAATTTGTTATGTAAAATTGATTTTTCATAATAAACCCAACACCAACTTTTAGATTATATTATGGTTGCCAACAAATTAATTTTTAAAAATTATTTTAGTTTATTTTCTTTAAAAAAAAATCTTATTATTATCTCAGTAACCTAATCTGATTCCAGCACAATAAGCAATAATTTTTCCCTTAATTTACGTTTCCAATTATATGTTTAGCAATTACTTATACACGGAGCCATTAAATTAACTTCCGTCGGATACATATATATACTTGTCCATTGATATAATTGATGCACAAGAAGCATCTTGACACCACAGAGTGACCTTTTTTTTTCCTCTCTCTCTCGCCATTTCTCTGGACTTTTTTTTTTTTTTTTTGAGAATTTACATGTAATGAAGAATGAAAAATGGAAAATAAATTAATGACGAAATGGACAAGTGCATATAAAAGTTTGTCATATATATATATATATGGTTCTTTAAGACGTTTGTTTGGCAAGGTATATTTGTTCACATGTCAATGAATAATAATATCTATATAGCTAGCTGAGCATATGTGTAGGCCATTTGCAAAATGGAAATTTCTTGGAACAATGCAAATAATTGTGTGATCATTTAATTATTACCATCTAAATATGTACCCTTATTCCTTAATTAACTCCATGTTGCGTGTTCATGGCCACACTATTCATTAGTTCTAACAATATGGAAATATGTTCCAAAAGCACTTTTCATTAGATTACAATAATTGGGAAGATGACAGAGAAAGATTTTTCAAGTTGGTCAGTCTAAATTATTGATTATAATGCAAATCAAAAGCGACAAAGCAACACACTTGAAAATTATTCCCATTGACCTATATATTCAACATTCACGTCTAATTTGACCGCACATAGAAATTAATGATATTTTTCTATAAATGTATAAATTAACATCTCAAATCCGAACGTAATAAGTGAACAAGCAAGAATAACTGCCATGTCATTTGAGATTGATCTAAAGTAAATTATTTATTAAAGTGATTCATTAAGAGACGTCCATTATCATGATGTAAAAACTCAGACCAACAATTTATCATGTGTAGCCCCACAACACACACACACACACGTATACATATATACATATATATAGCATAGATTAATCAAAGAAGTAGTATAGACATCAATCAATACTCACCATAAGTGAATCATTAAATAATTTCTGAAAGAGAAAGTTATCTTTTACTGTTCTATAATATATCTAGAGAGATATACATACATCATACATGGGAACCTGTTAATTTTCTACTTTCACTCTCACTCTCACTCTCATAGTCTCATTCACCACCCTAAAAAACACCCCACCTAACTTCTCTCTCTCTCTCTCTCTCTCCATATATATATATAGAGAGAGAGAGAGAGAAAGAGAGAGATAAAAAAGCAAAAATGGTACAAAAGACGGAGAAATAAAGATGGTACTGGCAGTCTAACTACCATGTTCATATGTTCCTTCAAGTCTCTTTAGAGAGGCAAAAGGAGGTCACATCCTTTTCCGAGGGGTTGGTTTTTGCCATTTTTAAAGGCTAAGGCGTTGAAAAGCCTTTTGGTACAACAATGGTTCATATATGATGAAAAATGTGTTCATAAACGGACATTGGAGAAGTGGCCCTCATATTTTGTACTATAGCTTTCATATGAGGTGTTATTAGACACATTATCAACTAATTAGTAATGATCATGATTCATGAGTACTCCAAGTGTCACTTTATATATAATATTACTATATATATGTGCTTGAATAAATTATTAATATATATTGACTCAAATTCAAATCCTCACTGCTATAGAATTTGGTTTATATATATATATATATATATATTTATCTATTTATCGTTAATTTCAAATTATTAGGTTCCTGAGCTAAATATATAAGAGGGTTTTTTTTTTTTTTTGTGCGTAAATTTTGGCTCGTACGATTTTACTATAGAAAATGATTTTGAATATATAGGTAGATTGACTTTTTAATTTAAAAATAAATAAATAAATAAATTTGATACCTGCTCATTCAGAATCATTATCTGTTACAACCAGATACAGAGTGTAGAATACTCTGAAGAATTTCGACAGTAAAATTTGAATAGGAAATATTGAAAAGCGAGACATTAAATATTAAACGAGACCTTAAGTACTTTATGACAAATAATAATACAATATATGATGTGATAAAAAGAGAGATAAATTTAATCTTCATCGAAACATTAATATTTGAATAGTTGCTATCTTTTCACCAATGATTGAAATTTTGAAGGCAAATTACACTATATATGATAGCCTATTCATAACATAATATAAATAACAGCCTGATCTCTCTCTCCTCTCTAAATATAATACATACATATATATATATATATATATGATAATTGCCCTAAAAATGATCATACATGAAAAATGCAATGGAATTGTCGTTTTTCTCTCTGCATTTTAAGCAGATCAGAAGAGAGAACATGCATTAACCTTATCATGAATACATGTATCTCTGATCTTTTTTTTTTCTTGTTTCATGACTCAGTTTTGCAGTACTATATAGTACTGTAAGTAAATTCACCTCCATCATATTCACTCACCTGTCTACATATAACACAACAATCATATATATAGATGTGTATGTGTGTGTGTGTATATATATATATGGACACGTATATGTATGTATGTGTGTGTATGTATAGATCGAGACAAAAGTTCATGCGAGAACTCAATTCATGATATATTCCTCACACGTGTTGAAAAAATCCCAATGGATAATAATCATGGGCACATGTATAGAAGAGATGTTATAAATAAATAATTAATAAATAAATGTACATGAAGAAAAAAATTGGCTGTAACCAGAATTTTCGCTCACTAGCAATGAACTACAAATTCAAGTACAGAATTCAACCGTTTATAGATATATGACCCTTAGCACAATTTTTCTTGTTTCCGAGAGTAAATAAGTTAATAAAACTAATTACATATTTCTTTTTCACTTTCAGAAACCCGAAGAAAAAAAAAAAAAAGAAAGAAAGAAAGTGTTGTCAGGAGAATAATGAAATGCAAGCGAGATATAAGATATTAGCGACTAATTAAATTCACGCTCATAAAATGTTCCTCAATCTACATATACTAAATGATAAAGTTAGGATTATATATAGAGAAGTGCTCTCTTAATTATATAATTAGAAGAAATGCCTCATCAATTTGCATGATTAGCCAAAGATTTGTATTAATCCCCTTCATGAGCCAGCCCTAGCTAGCTAGCCAATTAAAAGAATTAATAAAAATCTCCTTTTGTTTTTCCTCTCTCAAGTCTCATCCTAAAATTTTGAAAAATAATTAAAAAAAAAAAAGAGTTATAAATCAATTATCCTTAGCTATAAATATATATTTTTGTTACAGATGAAGATCCAAACTCACATGCTCTTGCACGCTTGCTGATTTGGAGTCACGATGATAAACAAATCCTCTCGGAGCGCCGGCGCCGGGCCCGCCGAGCCCCTGCGCGGCGGCCGCCGCCGATGCTTTCATTTCCTCGCCGGCAAAAAACGGCAGCACCGAGCCGCCGTGGACGGAAGCCCGGCCGCCGACTGCGCTAGGGCTAGTAGTGCCACTACTCTGATGGACGGCGGCCGGGATCCGCCACAGCGCCAGCGGGCTGCCGTTTATCGGCGGTGGCGGCACGGCCGGGGAGTAGGACCCAATGTGTCCGCCGTAAAACCTGCCGGCGCCGGCGCCGGAGCCGGAGCCGGCATTCCAAGTAGGGTAAGCCGCCGCTGGGGACGAGCCGAGGCGGTGGTAATTGATTAGGCCGTAGACCTGATGGCTGTCGGACAGGCCGCCGCCGCCGTGCACCATGGCGGACTGCAGGTGGGCCCGCTTCGCGTGCTGCCGCTCCCGCTTGTGCGCGTTCTGGTGGCCGCCTAGGGCTTGCGATGTCGGGAAGTTCCGGCAGCAGTAGTGGCACTCAAACCGCCGGCTGCTCTCGCCGCCGCTACTACTGTTCCCTCCGCCGCCGCCGCCACTGCCGCCGTCGTTATTATTATTATTATTGTTATTATTATCTTTCGACGACGAGTCGTTGTCGCCGCCGCCGCAGGCATTGGTGTCGGCGGACTCCGACTCGTCCGTGGCCGCCGCCACCGCCGAGTCTCCTCCGCCTCCGAAATCCTTCCCGAACAGCCTTATCCCGCCGCCGACGCCGCCGCCTTTCTCCTTAACCGGGGCCGGCCGGATAAAGGGCAACTGAGAGAAGGACTCAACGTTCATGAAATCGTGAGTCTCTCTCTGATCGGACTTGTCCATGTTGAAACCAAACCAAAACACAGAGAGAATAATTAGATAAAAGTGGGGTTTTTAGGGTTAAATGTAATTTATAACTAACTCTATAGCAAGCTATATAGACGAAGAGAAAAGAAAAGAGAGGGTTTGGGGTTCTTTGGTTTTTTTTTTTTTTCTTTTTTTGGTATTTGGTTTTTGGAGAATGTGTAATGTGAGTATGAATGGATGAATGTTTGTGGGGAAATGAGAGAAGAGGTGTTGTTGGTGGGGCCTATAAAAGGAAGGAGTGAATAGCGAGTGGATATCATATCAGAGAGAGAGAGAGAGAGAAAGAGAGAGAGACTGATCCAAACGACAATTGGGGCTGACCCATCTCAGAGTAAAGCCCTGACAAAGCCAAGTTTGAGAGTTGAGACTCTCATCAATATCATCATCAAACTCTCTCTCCAACTCCAAGTACCAATATCATCAACATCTTTAGTTCCACAACTCGCTTATTTGGTTCCCATATGCGCCTTTCACTTGTTTTTTTTTTTTTGGGCTTATATTTATGGAAATAATATACATATATTTGTGTTTCTCAATATTATTATTATTATTATTATTATGAATAGTGGTACTATCTAGCTATATAGATCGACCAACTTGGAGAATGTGAGATGTATAATTTAATTTTGATCTTGTCTTGATTTTTTTTTTTTAATTTGTCAAACTAGAGCTCCCTATATCGATCTTTTTCATTTGTTCTCCCCTTGAAAAATTGGCACAATAGGGTAATAATAAAAGAATGATAACGATGTATGAGAAGTAATTCATGTTAACTAATGCATTTTAATAATTGTACGTAGAGCCTATATATAGGTCTACTAGGGTATAAAAGTGATCACCTTGTATAGTTCGTGATCAAATTGAAGAGAGAGAAATAATATTGTGAAATGTGGTATATAAGTAGTTCCATTAATGTTGGTTTAATTATATGGTAAAAAATGGCTATTTTTAAAATTAGAACTATTTATGATACTAATGATCATGATGATCAATAGTGATACTATTATTAACACTAAAACTTATACTTTTGTTCTTAAGCTAGAGACTACGTGGCACGAACTAAATTATGTTGCATGCCTGCATGTAGATATATATCTAAAACGTAAAAAACTTAATCATAGAATAGCTTTTGTGACACGTTTAAGCAATTAATGAATTAAGCATCATAGTTTCGTATTCTTCCTTTCAATCATATCACAATGTACTTTAATATTAGCATTCCAAAAAAAAAAAAAAACAATAACATCAATAGGAATCAGTATTTGTCACTTCAAGGATTGAACATCTACTAGTGATTGGCTTGCCACATTTTTTTTTGTGCACTATCTACAAGACAAGTTAATGATATAGATTGATTAATGATTTAAAATTGTTTTCCATGCATATTGGTTTGGATTTGATCTGATATATAATGTGTCTACAATATATGTTAAACATTGATTAATCAGATTTTGAAATATACTCTAGATATAAGTATATGATTTGACTATGATTGCATACCAATTATATATGTCTAATTATTTTCCCGACACAAGTTATCAAAAAAAAAAAAATGTACCATTGGTGCTCAATCAACGGTTTGAGTACATGATCATGACCTGAATTGAGAAAGCAAAACTAGTTAAATGAGTTAAATACAACTTTGATTGCATTGATTTAATGCTATGAGATTTCATTTCTAATAATAATAGTCTAATAAATTTTTTTATGGGAATTATAAGAAAATAGCCACTTTTTAGAAAACGATTAAGAAAATGCTATTTTAAAAATTTATTTTCTTGTTAAGAAATATTTTATAACAAATTTTATATGTAATTTTGTTATGGTAAAAAAAAAATTGACATATGTAAAAAAACCTTTTATTACTAATTTTTTTTAAACTGCCATTATTATTATTTTTTTTAACACATTATCTAAAGTGATTATTTACCTATTGACATTTTATTTTTCAAGCATGATGTATTTATGGACGTGATGCTTGAAGATTGCTAAGCCTAACTAATTTTATCTAGTATACCATTGTCCTTTGCTCGACCATGATACAAATTATATATATAAGGAAATAAAAGGTAAACGATTATGTAAGTTTAATCCATATATCACGAACTTTCGATGATGAAAAGTATTGACTTAATCTTTTTTTTCTTTTTTTTATTTGGGTGACTACTATAGTATGGAATATATATATATATATATATATATATACACACACACACACATTAATATACATACACATACAAAGTTTAGTATTAGCTTTATCTGCCTGGAGAATGGTATGGACATTGTACAGTAAATCGCAGCAAAGTTTCACCACTAACTTTTTTTTTTCCTCTGCAGATCTAGATCTGTCTGTTCCCTCATATATTCTCTCATATTGTATCTATATAAAACACTATATATATGTACGTGTATATCGATCAATCACCAACTGTTAGCTCGAAGTAAAAACTAAATGTGTCTCTATTTTTTTTCCCTTCTAGGTAAATTTTTTTCTTTAAATGTTCCATGCGGAAAGAAAGAAAAACGTACTCCCTACTTATATAAATAAATATATATATATATATGTGTGTGTGTGTTAGATCAGTAAATAGTATAATTTCTCTCTCCAGGACCAAGTGTACTAATAGTTGGTTTTGATTCTTTATAGCTTTGTTGGCTGTTTTATATCTGTTGCAGCGATTTTGCAATTGTGGTCCTCAATGAAAAAAGTTTTAACCGGCAGATTATATACAGGAAAAAAATGGAAGACCATGCAACTACTGTTAATCATAATTTTTCTTCGATCTAAAATTTTAATAAAATCATAATAATTCTCTCAAACCCAGCAACTTGACCACTTCTATTTTCTTTCTAATTCAATTAATATCTCTCCGTTTTTTCCGATTAAATAATCTCAAATCTTTAGACACGTATCCCAACAAAATTAGTACATGTATGAAAAAATAAAAGTTTATCAACTATATAAATTGGTCCCGTTCCAAAGTTCTCTCCTCTAAAAAGACCAAGAATTTAATTAAAAAGGAAATAAAAACACAATATTCGAAAAGGTTACTTCGCAAACCAGAAAAAAAAAATGTCATAACACAAAATAAAAGCAATCTTATACTTACAAAAATTTAATAGTGTCTCGTTTAAACTTTCTCCAGTAAAATCTAATGGAAAAAACTGAACAAAAAAAAAAGTGCATGACTTAGGACTAAAGAAAAACTCCGCATATGACATGATCTATATCCTCCGCTATCGAAGCCAAATTTATTCACAATGTGAGTTTGAGACGCAACTGCCCTAAAAGTCAATTTATTCACAATGCAATTTTGTTCACGATAAATATGCAAACTTCACAATCACAACTTTCAAATTCTTGGAGAGGTTAATCGCCCTGTGCCGATGATTTCAAAAAATTTGAAAGAGAACCAACCTACTTTAATCTTTCTGTTAGATAAAAGGTTATGAACAGAACATTAACAGACATATGCACAATTATTCACACACACAAATATATATATATATATATATATATAGTGAGTTTTATTTCAACATTTTCTTAAAGAAATATATATAGTCAATTTTGTGAAAAAAAGAAGAAGTGAAAGTACTTATTGAATTAATTGTAAAAGACAGCGGAGTAAATTATTGCGACAAACTTCATGGTTTGTTTAATAATTGCTTATACGAACAATTTAAACTTGGTCATTTACTAAAATAAGATGATGAAGAGCATTATTTACCTACATCCATAGGTGCAGGGTCCACAAATGTAATATTTACATCTACTTTGAATTTGTGTTTTTATTTTTGCAATTATTACTTCGAGTCCCCACTTTCCAGTTTTTTCTTGCCTTTTTGTTTTTACCACATATTCCTGTCTGATATATATATATATATATATATATATATATATATATATTTTTTTTTTTGGAATAAAGTTAATATTTTATCTAATTTGTAGACTATCCCATGACCCATATGTAATGTATTCTTCGTTAGGTCGTACTTGTCTCCTTGTAAATTTATAATTCCATATCTACCGATTTAACTGCAAATAATCTGATCATATAATTTGCCTGCATAGTAATATATAGCAAAATCTTATCACTTATAATGGCCGTGGATTTTACTTTCACAAACATTGTAAACTACAAAAGAGATTAAAAAAAAAATTGTTGCATAATATTATCTCTGAAAAAGGGTACGTATTTATGAATAAAACAAAATATACCAAATTTGCAAAACGAATGTTCATGTGATCTCACTTTTAGTAAGTTAAGAACAATATTTCGAAGAATAGATCAGTTGTGCATATATATATATATATATATAACTCACTAATGTGGAAAATTTTACCAAAAACAAATATCTGTCATGTTTGGTCTTGATGGAATAGATCTCTTCGTTTGGCCAAGATGATAAATGTTCAAGTTTCTCATATACATAGAGATGGTAATATGGTGGCGGATCATTTAGCCCTTAAAGTTGATCTCCCTTAATTATCAGGACTTCTGATTCTTCTATGCTCCTGAGTTCATCCTTCAATAGATTTACAGAGATCTGATGGATTTTTCTTTCTACAGATTACACAAGACCTAGATCATGCTATCTTTTTCCTATTTGTAAGTTTTTCCCTGGAGTTTTTCTTACTTAAAGGTTTTAACAAGGCACACACAATATTGTAGGTTGATTAGGAATCACGGTCTCAAGATTTCTCTTAGCTTAGATGGTTTTGCCCTTAAAGCCTTTTGGCTGATTTCTTGTTGTCATTTGTGCCGTCTAGGCCCGATTTTTATTTTGTAACTTTTGTCTTTTCTCATTTTATTTAATAAAATTTCATTAAATATAGTGGAAGATATAAAGGAAGACTACTATAGTTGATAAGTCTTCATGTTTTCAGGTGTATTCCAGTTGTTGAGTTACGTTCCTATATTGTTCAATCATTTATTAAATATATATATATAGTTAGTTAATAATTAAAACAAGCATTTGAAATATATACAATAATTACCCATATAAAAAAAATATGTAATAAGCACCAAATATATTGTCAATATGAGCCTCTATATTTTTTCTCTTACAATGTAGATTTTGGCGACTGTCAGAGAAACAAGTAAGCTTGACACGAGGCCTATGTGAAACTACCGTAAAGCTCTTCTCATTCTTCATGACATGGGCTTGAAAGGTAAAGCGGCTAAGAGTGCGTCAATTATCCAAGTCGTATGGAACCCTCCTCCTCCAAATTAGATCAAAGTCAATATTGACGGCGTAGCTAGAGGCGCTCCGGGTTTGGCAGTCTCTGAAGGCATTTTCAAAAACTGCAAATGTCATATGAAAAGTTGTTTCGTTGTTCCTTTGGGAGCATGATTTGCATTTGAAGCGGAGCTCTTGAGTTTCATTACAACGGTGGAAATAGCTTATAAATATAGATGGAATAAACTATTGGATTGAAACTGACTCCATCTACATAATCATGGCTTTTAAATCCAAAAACACCAACGTACTTTGGAGGTTTAGAAACAGATGGCTATGGGCTCTTGATTTTGCTAACTCTATGCATATTTGTGTTTTTCACATGTAAAGGAAAGTAATTATGTAGCGGACAAATTGACTTTTTTGGCGACTCATAAAAGGTCTATGGTGGTTTTTGGCGCCCGGTTTCTTGAAGAGCCTCATGGACAAAGATTTGGTTCCCCTTCCTTTTTATAGGTTTAGAAACAATCTTTAGTTTCTTAGATTATGCACTCTTTTATCCTTCTCCAGGATTTTTCTCTTTAGATTTTTCCTTTAAAAGGTTTTAACGAGGTACCTCTCAATGTGAGTAGATTCTATAGGATTTGTCTTTTTTGGATTTCCTTTCCCTTTCTATTTTGAACTCATTTGTAATCTTTTTTGTTTATTTATAATGATATTTAGTTTAGGCTTTGGTGGAGGATCTGCTAAGGTGCCTACCTTGTTTGAATGCTTTCAGATTCTTAGGCATGTGCTAATTTTGTTGGGATACATTCTCATTGTCCTATTCGTTTGCATAAAAAAATAGTGATATTGATAATGTCAAGTCTCAACTTTATTACTATAGAAAGGATGAAGTAGTAAGTTTATGATAAATTTGGAGTCTTTTTTATTTATTTCTGTGAAAATTAAAAAAAAAAAAAAAAGAGGAACAGTCTGCTTTCATTCGTGCATGCTTGACTCGTTTTGCAATTATTCCCATCTTCAACTGCCTCTCTCTTCTTTCATAAGTACTCTTTACCTTTCTTTTCCATATCCCATGACAAGTCACATTCTCTCTCTCTCATAATTTTATTGGATTATTTTGTGTCATTAAGAAGATGATTTTTTTTCTTATAAGAGTAGTACTCAAATTAGGTCGGAGCCCTAACTGTACATCTGTGTGTATATTTCATAAATTATTTAGAAAAATACCCCGTTTAGAGATTAATTTGGTCAATTTATACTGCGTCGCACTGCTTGCACATTTTTGTAATTTTTGAATTTTTTAGAAAATCTCCCATAATAAGAATTTATATTTTGTATGATATCACGCTTTTATTTTTACTCTAGTACTTTATTAGTGAGAACAAGTTATTACCTAGTTTCCTAATATGCTCGCTCTGTTTTTCTTTTTATGTTTTTGGGCTTCTTTAATATACACATCATGTTCCTCAAAATATATATAGGGTGAAGTAGGCAAATACCCAGAATTTATATAACAATAAAAATAAATACCCAAACTTTTGAAGTAATTGAGTTTCTAGTCAATTTGTGAATTACTTGCACATGCTTTTGGTAACAAAGTGAATTACCACCACTTATCATTATGTAAGTAATTGCATCTTTTGGGTAATTGGTTATATTTTTCAAAAAATTGGGTAATAACTTACATTAAGTTTTGAAAATTGGGTATTCATTATAATTTTTCATATATATATATATATATATATATATCAGGAATGAAGTTAAGAAAATTTTCAAAAGTGTTCATTTATTTCAACTCATACCACTTTTAAAATCAGATTTCTAAGCATTCAATTTTTTCATCTTTAAAAAAAATTTTAAATAAATTGATATGGTTAAATATGTTTTATTTTTTTAAATACATATCACTATAAAAGAAAAATTAAAAAAATGAGAAATTATATAAATAGCTGAGTAGCAATAAGAGAAACATAAATTAACTTACAAACAACCTATCCACTTGAATTCATAAATATTCAAAATGTGTGTTTGAAATTGGGCATTAGATCAAATCAATTTGGATATATCACCACCCTAATTAAAGAAGAAGAAGAATTAAGTGGGCCCCACTCTCCAAACACCAAAACATGCCGTTCAAAAACCCACATGATATTATCTCTTACAAATCCTGATAATAACAACAATTAATAAATAAATAAACCCTAATTAAGAGCACCAAGTCACCAACAACAACAACAACAACAGCAACCCTTCATTCACACATCAAGCAGCTTCTTTGCCATTAAAGTCACAGTCACATATATAAATGGAGACTTTGTGTGTGTGTCTCATGAGGGGACCATCATAGGTGGTTTAAATGCAACTGCACCACTCATATATATATATATATATATATATATATATATATATATATATGCCCTCTCTCATAAAAGTAGATCGTTATGAGATCTGATGTGAAATACCATTGCAACTATTCTAGCTACTTGCTCATTCTTACTCATCAATTCATCATCATCATCATCATCATGTGGCAACATCTTATAATGCGACGTATCATGACTCTCCTTTCAATTTCCAACTTTGCTAATTAGCTCGATCCTTGCCACTTAGATTTTGATTAATCCTAGTTATATATATAGTGATATAATTATAAAATTGGACATGTAATTAATTATGAACGGATCCATTAAATTCAATTATGAGCTTACTAATGTAACTACTAGATCTGTGAGAGAGCGTTCAAAGGGTGTGGATCAGTTTATGTTGATCAACCAATTTGTATATGATTTTTTATGTCATTGTAATTAAAAACTAAAATATCTTATTAGTTGAAGGAAAAGTTATTATAATAAAAATTGAACAAGCGATCGACTTGGTTCATGCAGAATATTGTTCCATAAAATATTAAATCAACACTTATCGATCAAATTGTTCATGATTTAGCAAGATTAGAAACATACACATTTAATCGTATGTTAATGCAGATCATTTACACTAATTTTTAAAGTAACAAATTTTTTTTGCAGAGAATGTAAGATCAAAGATTAATAATATAATAATGATGATCACTTCAAAACAGAATTTGACACAAAAGCATTACTACTTTTTCCAACTGATCATTACTGATGTATTGTATCCAAATCTGGATACTTCAATTTTTAATTTTTAGTCATATATATAACTATCGTTTCAAATTTTGAAATAAATATAGGAATATATTCACCAATTATCTAGCTACTGCACATAATTTTTAATTTATGCTTTTTATTTTAGAATCATATATTGTTTCAAATTTTTGAAATAAATTGGAATTATGTATTCATCAAATTAATTATCTACTTACTTCATCTTTAATATACGATGTGTGGCATGACAGATTGATTGGACATAAATTTGAACATGAATATTGGATGATTAAACATCTCATCTTCTATCCTTTTATTGTGGCATCTTCTCTATCTGCTAATTATATTTTGACACGTAAATAAAAATATTTAAATTTCTTAATTATTTTTTATTTTATTATATTTTAAATCCTGTTTTTTTACATGTCAGAATCTAATTATAGACATGAAATGGTATGGATAAAAGGAATTAGATGTCAATTTTTAAAAATCTAAAGTCCCCTGCTCGTGAGCATGCATCTGAAATAAAACCAATAGTAAGTGCTTATATAATTACTCAAATCAAGCAGACTAGCTAGTCAAAAACTCCATAACTAAATGAATAAATTAAAGCCACAAAAATTGAAAAAAAAAAGTGTTATAGGAATATATATGTATGTGTGTGTATATATACACACATAATATGTTCAATGAAGATACAAATCAAAGTCTTAGCTAGTTTCGAAAAACTAATTATCTCAAACAATATTTTTCTAAAGTTTTCTAGTATTTCTGTCTGTATATTATTTTCCACAATACATAAAGCATTTAGGTACGCAATTTGTAATTACAAAATATTTCATCTACATAAGTTTGACCAGTACCTGCAATCATGTATTGTTGTGCAATTAATATGAACTATATATATGAACTAACCAACCATCTGGCCTCTCATACGTTGATAAGTTATATATATGTCAATGTACCTTTTATACACATCTATTAATATGCATTATGTGAGTGCAACTTCCAACTTTGTCTTATGTGTTGCTCTCTCTGATCTATCTCTCTCTATCTCTCTCTCTCTCTCTCTCTTTCTTTTGTTGTAATTGGTTATTATGGAGGTGGGAAAAAATTGAAAGATCAATAATCAGCAAGCTGAGATTGAATAGACTAAACATTACACTATATAAGGTCATAATAAAAGAAGGGCTCAGAGCATACCTTAAGGGGTTCGCAATAAGTTGGTTTTATGGGATTGAAACGCCTTGCTATTAAATATTATATGTGTAGGACAGATTTCTACAAGGAAATGTCCTCTTCAACCTACGTTTGTTTGGTCATAGAGATGACACCAAAACCTTGGCTTTCACATTCAATAATTAATCTCAAATATATATATATATATATATATATATATATAATATTGTCTAGCTTTTTACTTTTTACTTTTTTCTTCTTCTTTTTTTTCCTTAATTTGATCGATTTGAGATCTAGACACTGCGAGATTTATGGAAGTCATTCATACAATCTTTAACTTCATAGTCCATAAATAATGTCCAATGCTTGTGATATGACTTTTTGGTTGAGATCAGTCACGGCCATTATTACAAAAAAATAAATTTTCCATAATTCTCTTGTTTTTTGTATATGATTAATCTTATGGCTCGTTTGTATACACAAATCCAAATCACATTTTGTTGTAACTATATGATTTAAGTTTGACTTTTTATTAGTGTAATTATTATAGCAATATGGTTTAAGCTTTTTTTTTTTTTATTAGGATTGCAATCCAAACAATCCCTTAGGTTTTAGTGTTATATGGTCAGAAGTTTATATATGTCACGTGGTTGAAAGCATATATGTTGTATGGACAAGGGATTTCCATACGTAAAATGAGGTCATTTTAGAGTATAAATCCAATGCATAATGGTAATTCTACAGAAGCAGACAGTTATAGAGCCCACGGTGTCCATTCGGAAGGTTCGGTTGAGGCTGGGTCATTTCGGGCTTCAGGGACATGTGGCATTTTCAAAGACAAAGTTGGAAGTCGGTTAAGTTATACACGTGGCTTGGGAAGGGAAACATATATCACACGTGAAGAGAAGGAAAGTGCGGGAATAGAAGCTCCAGCGCAATTCAAACTTATAGATAGAAATCATGAGATGAAAATTATAACTAATATTACCTCATTTTAAAAATCTTAAGTAAAGATTTAGAAAGAGAATCTAGAGAGAATTCTTCTCTTTCTAGAGAGAATTCTTTATCTATATCATATCTAGGATTTATCTTTTGCAATCAAGAGCGAATCAAGCCGAGTACATTTAACTGTTTAGTCAGATTCTGACACAAACAATAACCTAGCAATAATTCACACACTTTGAGTACTATACCAAGAAGTATTGAGTTCAAATTAATCCAATTACGCTCACATTAACTGAACGAAAACTAGCAGTATCTTTTTAAAATATGAGAGTGCCTTAGTCAAATTTATTAAAAATAAAAGAAAATAAGTAAAGTTGAGAAAACAACAAAAGAAAGAGAAGAAAAACTTACAAATTCACGAAGGATCTACCAAATTCTCCAATAAAAAGAATTAATGCATTCTTATTCTAAATCTCTTACCATCACGAGCTATATAAGCTGATAAGATAACTCTTTCTTCTCATGATTCTTATTTTACTTGTTCCTGAAAATATTCAATGCTACTACCTTAAGAACGAGAAACAACAATTTCTGCGAAAAAAAAATATTATATAACAAAATAAGCCTTAGATTATTTTCCAAAATCTTTTAGACAGGCTGGTTCAAATCATAATTGATGATTTAGAGAATACATAAAGGAAAAATATTGATATTTCAATCAATATTTTTTTTCTTTAATTTTGCTATATAGAATATTTGTCACATCTACTAAAATGAATAGATATAATTTAAATATTTAATATTATTGTTTTAGGAAATGAAAGCTTCAAATAAAATGATAGAAATAATGATTTGGGTTTTACTTAGAAAATACTTAAAAATAAATGTTTGACTTTATTTATCTTTTATTGACAATTTAAAGGTATTTTGGTCAATATTTTAAAATAATTGACGGGTCTTTTTCAAAATCTTTAAGTGAAATTTTAAATGAAAGGGGTATTAATGACATTTTAATAAAACACATGTATATTGACGGCATCAATTTCGACTAAAAGGTGTCTGTGGCAATTTAACAAAACAAAAAAGGTGTTGGCGTAAATATTATAATAAAATAGGACCAACAATTCGAGTCCAGACACGAGACACAACACGAAGTTATCGAGTTTGGGTCATTTACCAGCAATTCGGGTCCAGATACGAGACACAATACAAAGTTATCGAGTTTGGGTCTTTTAATGGTCTTATCGGGTCGGACATGTTTAACACGATTTAATAATGTGCAAACACGACACGAATACGATAGATCGCTTAGACACGATTACTAAATTAGTTATAAATAAATTAACATGTGTAACATCCATTAACATTCACTTAAAATTTCTTTATTTAGTATCTAATACTTTTCATCAACGCGACATCAAAATTTTTGATGGGATGTTTTTTCTAACGAAAACTGGTCTATAAAGTTTCTAAGGAAAAGATTTTTCAAGGACAATCTCTGCCCTCGCTTTCTTACTGGAAGCTCTTCCATCGGGAAATCGATCAAAGATAATTTTAAAGTGTTTTCGGAAGAAAGTCTTTGGCTTCCAGAGGAGGACTCAAAGATCAGTTTTTGGGATACAAATTGGCTGGGTTACAGGATGAGAGACAAAATCTCTACACAAATGATTCTGGAAGCGTCAATCTCTGATTTCTAGAAAAAAGGTTGGTCCATTCCAAAAAAAATTTAGGACAATTTCCCTAAAATTTCTGGTGAAATCTTTAAGACAACCTTAGGCCCATCCGGTTCTGATCGTTTGGTGTGGTCACCTTCTCTTACTAGAGAGGTCTCTTGTAGAGGCATTTTTTTTATCATTTATACTCGTCAAATCCAGTGTTTGGGGTAAATGGCTTTGGCGTAGTTTTATACCTCCGAGACGATCCTTACATGTCTGAAAAGCCTTCATCATAGGCTTCCAACTGATGAAGCCCTTTCCCGTAGAGGTTTCAATATTGTGAGTCGCTGCAGACTTTGCTATAAATATTCAGATCAATCATTGGACCACATTTTCTTACAATGCAGTTTTGCTCAGGAAATGTGGAGACGGCTCAGAACCTGGTTTCTCGCAACTTGGATTTTTTGGGTGACTTTGAACTCTTATTCATCGATGCTATGAAGGAAAAATTTAGTCCACAAGTATTTTTCTCTTTGGATGGCCGGTTTTTTTTTTAGTTTGTTGGGGTTTATGGCATATGAGAAATTTGGTAATTTTTGAAGGAAAGGAAGTCTCTATTTTTTCTCTTAAAACTTGGGTTTTGGCGTCTATCCGAGAAACTAACAAACTTGACACAGGGCCTATGCGCAATTGCCAAGAAGATTTGCTAATTCTTCATGATATGGGCTTGAAAGGCAAAGCTCCAAAGAGCGAGTCTATTATTCAGGTTGTCTGGAATCCTCATTCCCTAAATTGGATCAAGGTCAATATTGACGATGCTGCTCCTGGTGCTCCGAGCATGCCAGGCTCTGGTAGCATTTTCAGAAATTGTAGAGGTTTTGTGCAAGGCTGCTTTGCTTTTTCTTTGGGAGTTGGTTTTGCATTTGAAGCGGAGATTTTGAGTTTTATTACAGCGGTGGAATATACTTATAAATATAAATGGAATAATTTGTGGATTGAAACTGATTCCATCTACGTTGTCATAGCTTTCAATTCCAAAAACACAAACGCTCCTTGGAGATTTAGAAACAGATGGCTATGGGCTTTTGAATTTGCTAAGTCAATGAATATTTATGTTTCTCACATATACAGGGAAGGTAATTGTGTAGCGGATAAATTGGCTTCTATGGCAACTCATCTTTCGGATGGGTTATTGTGGTTTTCAGCGCCCAGTTCCTTGCAGAACCCTATTGGCAGAGATTTGATTCTTCTTCCTTTTTATAGGTTTAAGAACAATCTTTAGTTTTCCGGATCATGTACTCTTTTTTTCCTTCTCTAGGATTTTTCCCTTTGGTTTTTTCTTTCGGAGGTTTTAATAAGGCACTACTCTATGTGGGTAGATCCTCTAGGATTCTTTCTTCTTTTCTTTTGGTTTTTATTTTTTTCCCTTCCTCTGGGCTGTTTCGAACTCTTTTGATATCATCTTCTTTATTTATGATATTTTCGTTTACGCCTTGGTGGAGGATCTGTTAGGGTGCCAACCTGGTTGGGATCCTTTCAGACTTTCAGGCGTATGCCAATTTTGTTGAGATGCATTCCCATTGTCCTACTCGTTTGCTTTAAAAAAATTAAAAATTAAAACTAGATTTACAAAATATAATTAAAAATTTGTATATTTCAACCAAAATAAAGTTGATTGGCCCAATAAGACATAATTAAGTGACATGATTATTTAACACGATATTTAATTGGGACGTACGTGTCGGAATTTTTCATCTAACCAAAATTCTTTGGACACGATTAAGACACGACACACGACACGAATTATCACTCTTATATTAAAATACGTAAAAATAAGTATAAAAAAAATTGATTTAATCATCACATATAAGTAAACACGTAATTGATAATTTGGTTACTTTTTAAAATATTACAAGACATTGGGTACTTATTTCAAAATGCAGTGTAAAATTTAAAGTATGTTATAATCAGGTCTTTGATCAAAAGGCGCAATTAAATAGTTGAAACTTTAATTTGTAGAAATAGAAAGTGAGTGATGGTTTACAAAAAGAATGATTGTGTTATAGGGAGCCCGGTAACATGTGACCACAAAAGAATCCAATTATATCGTTCTAGCAAGCAACAAAATGGGTCACCATCCTAGAAAACCCTAATTCTCTTTAACTAGTTAATAAAACTTTTTTGGACTGGTTTGGCCATCAGAAAATTGTGTCTTCTTTCTAACCACACACCAATCTCTACTAGCCGCGCTGTGTAATGTTTTTATTTTATATATACATGCATATTATATATTTGTATCTGCTATATATATATATGGTACAAAGAGAAGAGTCACTGTCTTTTTGTTCCTTATTTCTCTTCCCCATTAGGTGGCTTGAATGTGACATTGCCTCTGAGAACTACTCTTGTGCTGGGTCTCAACCCCACTTTTCATATGTATGTATATACATGTGTGTGTGTGTGAACTCCAAATAATTACCATCTGTGGACCAATCAAATAAAGATGTGTAGAGCACTGCTCATCATGTCTTGGATATATATACATGTGTATATATATAAACGACATTTTTCATTCTTTTTGTCACTATTATTCTTTGAATTTTAATGGGCATTCAATAATTTAGCCAAAACGTATGGTTCTTGATGTGTAGGAAATATTTAAGGTTTTAAATATTGATCATCAACAGACTCTCAGTCAATTCAAATTAAAAACCCAGGTGTCTATCATGTGGAAATTATATTATTTATATTTCAGATGTTGCTATGAAAAATTGATCGGTTGAAGTATATAGGATTACTTTTGACATTTTTTTTTCCCAGTTAGATTGACATTATTGATGAGCCTCTAAAATCTAAATTCTCAAGCCAATTTATGCTAGTATTCTTAAATTGATTGATTGTCTAGAAGGTTGTTTAAAAACGAAGTTAAATAATTTTTTATAATTTAAGTCATTTGTTACGGTAAAAGTTGTTTGATATATTTGTTCATTTTCAACAATCTTGTTATAGTAAGCATTTATTGAATTCCCAATTTAAATTTGCTCTTTTTAATCTCAATTCAAACATACAATCAAACAACAATTTCAATTTATAATTTAAATATTGAAATTTGACTTTTTCAATCAAATCAAAGTTATCGGCGACTCAAATAATTAACCCCTTAAAATAAATGAAGGATGACATTGACCACGGATTAGAAATATATGCATATATATAAGATGTAATTGTACGTTACAATATATTAATTTTCGTTAAAGCTATTATATTTAAATATTGTAGCATCTCCCTTTCATTTTAATAAGGATGGACATGGACAAAATATAATTGAAGCTTCTACAGAGTAGGATTCTACATATCACTCTACCATACAGGTGTTTCTGTTTCGCAAGACTCAATTTAGAAGTATGTTTTTGGCCTATG
Organism: Boehmeria nivea var. tenacissima; assembly: GCA_018132145.1. NCBI lineage: Eukaryota > Viridiplantae > Streptophyta > Magnoliopsida > Rosales > Urticaceae > Boehmeria > Boehmeria nivea. The sequence goes on along the minus strand of CM030884.1, from coordinate 11,720,059 downwards.
GAGTCTAAAACAACCTTATACATGGCATTTTGATGAAATATTAAATTTTAAAGAGCTTTTAACTAGTAGGAGATCTTGTTATAGCATAAGTTAGACCTTTCGATGGCTTATAATCTTCGAAGAGCTTTGTTCAACCACAAAAGTATGACGAATACATTTTCAGACATTTAAGTGCTTTTATATATTTTTATTTTTTGTTTAAATTATTTATAGAGATATCAGATAAGAAAAGGCTTATTTTTAAATTAACAAAATTAACCATAGGGATTTTATTACTTTATCTAAAATTACAAGTAATAACTAATTAAATATACGTATGTGTATACGAGCATGTATATATTTCCATACTAATTGTGTCTTATCAAACATAATTAGTGCATATATATCAATAATTCCTTAATAATCGAACCAAAAAAATGTAAAGTTGTAAACATTAATTATTTACCGCCTTCTACGCTCTTAGAACTATTAATGGCTTGTTTGGGAAACGGATTCGAATTCGTTTTGGGTAATCCAAATGAATTTTGCCAATTTAAATCGTCGTTTAGAAACTTTTTTAGGATAAAATCCAAATGGTCAAATTCATTCAAATCCTTAAAATTCAAATTTTACCCACCCCCAAATTTCAACAGTTTTGATCTATTTTCAATAGTTCTTTTTTATTTGACATTTCAACCACTCTTAATTCAAATAACATATTTATATATCCATACAAATAACATTTCAAATAATATTTTCAGTTTAGATTATTTGAGTAAAAAATAGTTAAAAATTCTTAGTTTAAATTAAACAATTAAAATTTTTAATTTCAATATAAAAAAAAAAGCTCAAATTGCCACAATTTAAACCCGTTTGCCAAACCACACCAAAGTTTTTACTCTAATTATATATAATATGACATCATAACATTAATTCTAAGTTACAAATATATCCCAATAAATTTTAAGATTAAATGTTTGGAAGAGATATTTTGCAGAAGCTAACAAACAGAATATTGTGGATCCAATAAAACCAAATATGCAAGTGGTGATGAAAACATGAGAGCCCCACCATGTATACATATATACAAATCTTTCACATTAGTAATTATTAAGGATAAAAGCAACCTAACACCAACATCAGACACACACATATATGTGTGTATATATATATAATATATATGCATATATGTGTGTGAAAAAACATGCATGCTATATATATATTTATTCGAACACAGATGGGGCTAACTTCATGAGCATGATGGACGGTGGGCTTTTTCTGCTTTGCAAAGACCCTTAACTGTCATTATAAGGATAGCTCTTTGAACTCCTTAAATTAAAAGCTTTGATGGGTATGATATCATTGTTGTCTGAAACTGAAGAGTTTGGACCACATTGAGCATCTTTTCAGATGTTCCATTAATTCTGTGGGGGCATCTTTTAATTATTTAAGATATCCTTGCCTCTTCTTTTCTTTTCTCCCTCATCTTTCAAAATACTAAATATATATATATATACAAAAATAATCTACTATAATCCACTCGACCAATATTTTTGGGTGCGTGCAATAGTTAACTCAAAATTAACTATTTTATTAGTGCTTCAAAAAAATAACTAATTTAGCGCGTACATAAGTGGTTGCCAGCATAATATAATGGTTTCTTTTAAGATAGGTTGTGTGGATCAAGCCCTAAAAATCAATTGGAAAATTGTAAAATAAGACTATTCTAAGTGCCACTTAATAATTTATACTTCAAGTGGTATGATTCTTTTGTTTTACTCTATGTTTGTAGTGTAAAATTTTTGGGTATAAATTAAAAGTGCAATGCAAAAAAGATATAGATTATTAATGTGCTAAAAGAGGGGCATTCCTCAAAATCTCTCATTTTTTAATTACCTCTTAGCTAAACTTAGAAAGTTGTAAACATTAGAGCATTTTCAATACAATGCTAAATTGATACGCCAATGTCAAATTTAGCATCTGACTAAAAAATTGTTCTCCAATTCAATGTCATTTTCAAAGTCAAATTTGACGAATGTTACACTTAGTGTTAAGTATAGCATAATGCCAAATTTTGGCATTTGAAATGGAGCATTGATCGGCTATTTTTTCATCATTAAATATAAAAGTTAATTATAATTATAATTTTATATTATTAAAAATCCTCTTATATCGAAAATTTAATATTTATACATGTAGTGTTTCTTGCTAACATTATTGTCTTCGATGAGCAGTGCATCCAAAAAATAATAAAATTATATATTTTAAAATGTCACTAATAAATTGGAGTATTATACGTCAAATATAGCATTTTGATCTTTTTTTGTGCTAAATTTGACATTGATATTAGAATTTACATTGGAGATGGTCTTAGTTACTTACCGCCACTCCTATTAGGGTAGCATAATCTAATGATAATTTGACACTTAATCATTCCTTAAAGTGATATGTAAAGTTTAAGGTGTTGTCTCGCTAATTATATATGGAGATCACAAACTTTGACTGAAGTATTGTACAATCATTATTTAGCAAAAATTGATTAAAAAAACTTGAGTAATAAAAAATAATTTTTCAAATTCAATTCAAATTTTCTCCCTTAAATCTCAATTCAAATAGTTAAACCAAACTCCTATCTAAATATTGATTTAAGCTTTAATTTAAATATCAAAGTTTAACTTTTCAACTCAAATCAAAATAATTTAAATTTTTTAGTTTAAATCTTTTATCCCTTATTGGAAAAAGAAAATGACTAATCACAGAATTAGCAACCGTAATAAATGTAAATATAGGCCAATATCCGATTGAGAAAAATATGCTAACAGAAAAAGGATCGGATTGAATGTGCTGTGAAAAGCTATATATCGAGTTAATTACTCTAACAAAAGCAATAAATGTAAATCAAGAATGGACTATAGCTCAATTGCAAATTAAATGGTCAATATCACTTTTAATTATCGTTTCAAAATTATTTGATAGGTCCTATTTAATTTATATATGCTCACTTGGTATATTTGTCAAAATTTTAACAGTCTTGTTTCATAAGTTGCGCTTAGCTAGTCACTAGATCACTTTCCCCTCAATTAAAATGTAATTAAAAGATTGTTTTTTTTTTTTGTTTAAAAAAAAACACATAATTTTTGGATTTTAACCTGGCTGACTCATGATTTTTCTCATGATTTAAACAGGACAATTTTATGCCCTTTCAAGTTTGCTGCATTATTAGTCTTTTCTTCATCAAATAAAACGACGAAAATGGAAACCCAAATGAAACAAGTACAGATGGTAAAAGCGGTTTAAATTATGGAATCTAATACATAGTTAAATCTAGATAGTACGTTAAGCTTCAAGGGAAAATTAAAAAAATAAATTAAAATTAGACTGTACTTTGAACTGGGCATATATTGGAGGGTTTTTTTTTTCCCCATTGATTAACCAAAAAAATTAAGCACTTATATATCTCATAACAAAAAGAAAAAAAAAATCAAGGTAATTTTCAATCACCTTTAGCTTTTAAGATAAGTGATAACTAATACGCTTAAATTTTTCTCGCCATTACAATCTATTTTATGATCCATTAAATATTTTGGATTGCTCAGCTTATAATAACTCAAGTAAATTTACCCAATATTAAATTCATGTACAACATTTCCGTAAGAGAGAGAGAGAGAGAGAGAGAGAGAGTAATAAAATAACACCTCTCTAAAATTGATGTACTCTGATATGATTATTGAAAACTTTTGCCTCATCAATTATCAAAGAAAGGTAGGTTTGACGTGATTTGAGAATGTCCAAGAATTGAATATATACATAGTAAACGCCGAATTCATTGTATAAAAGTAACTATTGTAGATTTAATTTCAAGACTAGTTATAAATTTTAGAAGGTCCACCAATTAGTACACTTACTTCCACTTTCAGTAGTACGTATATATATTAGCTTGTCAATTGATTGTAATTAAATGACGTTTAGAAAAGGTAAATATTAATATTAATTATATCTAAGAATAGAGAATGGTAAATCCAGAGATCAAGACCCCATTTTGTGGGGTGTGTGTAATTAAAGTAGTAACAAGGAGACAAAACTTCTTTGTTTGGTAATAAAAACAAAGAAAGTATTGCCAAGGAAAATGATGAGTGAGAGGAATTGTTATATACATATATATGTGCTGAGATAAACTAGAATGATCAAGATCTTTGTTAGATCTTGTCTACCCAATGCTAAACTTACCCAAGTCCTAGGGAGAGACCAAGTAATTATTGGTATTAAATTTTTTTTTTCTTTTTATTTCTTAATCATTATTTTCTCTCCCCACACAAAAAAAAATAAAAAAATAAAAAAAAAAATCTAAAACCCCTTAACATATATGCAATTGATGTTTATAGTGTTTTTGCTGTCTTCATGACTCACAATTATGAGAGAGAGAGGACTTTCTATGTTATTTGAGTTTGACATTAAAGTTCCATAGCCATAGTATCTGAATTTGGTAGTTGCAAGTTAACGACGTTCACATGAATAATGTTCCCTCTTATTTACTTCAATCACTGAAAATTTGGTCCACATCTTTAAATCAAGATGTGGACGTAAGAGAACATTTTGAATGATCTTTTATTTTCACATTTTTTTTTCCACTGCTTTTTTTTCCCCCCCTTCTCTACGACTAAACATCAATTTGATCAAGTGTGAATAGAGTGAAGTAATTAAGCATTATTAGTTCAATAATTTTTTTGCAGAAGTTATAACTTCTAGCTAACTTGATAATTTAGTGAAGCCATTAAATATTTCTTAAAGAAAGTGGATGTTGCCTTGTATATAATTAAAATACTGCATTTATTGAAGAGAGTTTTGAAGAGGAGGAAAAAAAATGCATATTTAATTTAATTATAAGTGCTTGTCAGCATTAAGAAACGCATGGTTGTTTTTTGTTTTTTGTTTTTTTTTTCTTCAACCAATTACATATTAAATAAAAACGTCTTCATGAACCTTCCTATAGAATGTGATTATACTTGCAATAGACATGAATTCCATCGACAAGAGAATCTTTTTTCTTGAAGGACTAAAGATCATCTTTTGTCAAAGTACAATCAGTATACTTCCTAACTTTCAAAAACACACTTTGAAAACGAACAATAAAAGGAAAAAGGAAAAAGAAAAAAGCAAAAAAAAAAAAAAGCTAAAAGCTAATTTTATATAATTCATTTTAAATAAAACCCTACAACGAGACATCGCTATCCGTATTATTTTGCGTTTTGAAACATCAACTTATAGATATATTTGGTCATTGAATTAGGATCGCTAAGCATAAGATCGAACATTAATTATATCATTTTATCCTTTACCTCTTTGAAGTTAAGATCCATTCTTCTTCCAAATTTCCAACGACAATAAAATAAAAAAAATATTTAAAAAAAGCAAAAATAATGAAAGTTTTCTAAGTCGCTTTAAAAACCTTATTATCAAATGTTCTCTTATAATTTAATTTTTAAACCAGAATTAAACTACACTCGATTCTAGTTAAATCTTATGAAACTCTGAGTCCCCGCTTCACATAATACTCCATATGAGATTATTTGGATATTCTTTAATAGAGTTACTCTACATCTACATACGAGCGATGTTTTCTATTGCACTTTTAACTTATACTTTCATTTTTACACTATAAAATAGAGTAAAATCAAATAAATACACCATTAAAGATATGAATTATTAATTGGCACTTATAATGACCTTGTTTTACAATTCTCCCAAATTTTTTCCCTTTTTTTTTACCCCTGCGAGAATAAGCCCTTTTTTTTTATTACTTCCAACAGCTTCCTATTTTACTTTTTCTTGGCCAGTGTAACATGGGCAACTTGACCTTTATAACATGTTTGCAGTTCTTGTTCTATGGTACTTGTTTGAGCAACCCCACATATATATATAGAGAGAGAGAGAGAGATGAGAGAGAGAGAGAGAGAGAGGAGAGAGATGTTAATTCCTTGCAGTTAGTAGGGCATAGAACTTAGCTTAATTGATACCCAATGCTCTGCTCTCTGGCAATTGCTCAACAAGTGGTCCTAAAACACAAGTACTATCTCTGCTATGTCTTGTGTTTTTATCTTCTTTTGCACCACTTCCTTCCACACATAAACTCAATTGACTTTTCCTTCCAAATGTTTTTAATACTGTGGGCCCCAATTTTACACTGATAGCCACTGGCTGATGTAAAAGCTTTTTTTGGCCACCCACACTAACAGACACCATAAAAATTAACATTTTAGAATCTACATATAATAAAACCAAGTACACCCACTATAACTAGTTATAGAAACCTAAACACAAGCCTTTGTTCCTTGTAATAGCACTTCCATGTTGAACTGGATTTTCCCTTAGATCTTCTTTCCTTAATATTATTGTTGTCTCTTCTTTGAGAGAAAAAAATATATATATAATATAATATTAATATAATAAAAGGTGGGTATTAATATTGTGGCCAAGTGTCAAGTTGCCAAAATTTAAAAAAAAAATTATTCTGTTATGTGTCTTTGCCTTATAAAAACCACCCACTTGACTTGATTCACAAACTAGTGAATAAATCAGAGAACAGGCTAATTGGGGGTCCCTTGAAACTGATGTATTTGGTTGTGCAATTCCATTCATCATTATTAGCTTTCTTGGGTATCCTAAGAAGTTTGTTAAAACTACTATTTGAAGCCCCTTTGATTGGAAGCTTTAACCAATTACATATATAAAGTTAATAAATTCACTGTTGCTTGCCCAAGTAACCCACTAGCCTAATATATAGATAAATATATATACGTATATATATATATATATATTCAATTATAGGATCCAACAAAATGGCTAGAGATTTTAGGTTGTTTTCCTTTATGCATGAAATTTTCATATGATTTCCTTTTGGAGACAATGATCATGAGCCTGCCCTACACTATTCACAGCTGGAATATTCAAAATTGTTCTGATTGAGAAGATTCATGTCTAAGAGTAAAAGCAATGCAACTGCATATATGCACTGGCCAGAGCAATTAATAGACTATATTATATGTGTGCAATAAGACTTGGAATTTGGATGTTTTAACAAAAATGGCTAGCTATATATATTTTTTTTTTTTTTTTGTCAGGGTTATTAGTTATAGTTACATGCTAACGATTAATGTTTTCCTTGCATGGAAAAGGATGGTCTTATCATTTTCATTCCTAGATAAATTATGGGAAAGTTATTTAACGAAGTATTGCCCACTTTTAGTATTCATCAGGTTACAAAAGTTGTACCAATTGGTAATTCAAGTGGGGAAAAAGTTTTCCCTATCTGGATAAGAAAAAGGAAAGGGCAAGTTGAGATTGTTCAGTACACACAAGTTTTAATAATAATAATAATAATAACCTCTCAATTATCAGGTCAGAAACAAGTTATTGTTTTCTAGTATTACTAGAGGAAGAAGGGACAATGCACTAGGCCCATTTTCACCCGTTTTCAGGCCAATTTCTCAGAAGTGGCCTACTTCACAGCCCATGTTAGTGCCCAAAGTTGAGAAATTATAATAAAGTCCGGATAAATTAATATTCAGTCAATCAATAATCACAATTAAATAACAATATAAAATGCTTATCATGTTTCGTGAATAGCCAAGACATTGAAAAATATCCAGATTGATGTCTAGAGAGTCGGTCTGATTCTATCTTGGTTCGTTCCGTTTGAAGAAAGGAAAGATCTCAAAGAATCGATATTGTTGAATCACTCATTGATTTTAGAGTTTGTTCGAAAGACATAGTTTTGAATTTTGATCAATGTGATATTCTAAATGGGTCGATAAGAAGATCCTTTCAATGGGCTATAATATCCGTTACTCGAACAAAAGTAGATCTTGTGTGACTATATTGAATATTTGACGATAGTTTTCGTAGGTTGCTAAAAACCGATCTTTGTTTTCCAACCACACATTGTCTAACAAAATTCAATTCTCTCTCTAATGTTTCTCAAATAATCCAAACCCAAAAGGAATGATTGAAGCGATTAGATCTATAGATTAATAATTTCTTAATATAAATAATTCATAATTCATTGAGAAGATTTCTGAAAGTACGTATGTGATTTTTCTTATAATTATTGTTGATCTGGAATTATTTATTTACAAATAATTGTTTATAAAAAGATATCATATTCGATGAACACTTGAATAAATAAATTAAATAAATATCTCAATAAATGAATAATTATTTGATTAATAAATTTTTTAACAAAATTGCTTATTTGTAAAGATTTTATTATGCGAAGAAATAACTATTGTCTAGTACTCTAGTATATGACAACCCAAAAAGAAAAAGGAAAAAAAAATTTTTTTTGAAGGGAACTAAAGACTTTTTATTAGCTTAGCTAGCGTTCCGGAAAAGATCCCCTATCACTCACACCACCGGACATCTATCTTCTGTCTACATTGATGATCCGATATCCCGAATGTCTCACGACACCAAGCTAAATCTACCTTCTATTGTTGCACTGCACCGGTGGCGCCGCTACCGATTGTCGTCGACCATAATTTTTTCCCCTCCTCGCGGCGATCGTCGTCCCCAACCAAACCTCTTCACCCCTGCCACTCTTTGCCTCCGCCACACTTGCAAGTTCTAACCTTCTTGAAATCACCAACTCTCTCTCTTCGTAACCATACTTGGCTTTTTCTTTTCTTTTTTTTTTTTTCCTTTCTTTGTTAGTTTAATGTTGAAATATCCGTTCAAAAATCTTTATAATTTAGTAATAAACAAAATTTCTTCTAGTAAATCTTTCATTTTGTTCAGCTTAGAACAAAGTAATATATATTCCCTCGAAAATTAGCTTTTATTTTTAAGGACAACCAAAAGGGAATGAAATGTTGAAAACCGAAACAGTTCCTGCTTATCAAAACTAATCTAGTTGTTCTCAGAGCTCTCACTATACCAAATTTTCGAGGCTTTATGACAGTAACTTAAGCATTTCAGGCGGCAATTGTAGAGTTCATCTCCTTGAGAATGTTGCAGTATGTATTGTGGTCTGACGTGGATCGGAAGCCCGGCGTAAAATCTGAGAAGAATCTCAGGACCGCGGCTAGATGCTGCGAGTCTTTGGATGCCAACGCTGCCTCGAGAAACAGCGAGGGTCTTACCGTGATGACCTGTGCCAAAAACAATGTCGTTTGTCAAACAAACCAATAATTAGACGAGAAATGGAAAAGGCATTGTTTTACTATTGAAGGAGAATGCAACAAAGAAAAGGGTTTATGATAACATACATGGATTTTGTAAAACTTGAACAAGTCAGGACACTTTATAACGAAAGATTTTGGCAAAGACGAGCAAAAAAAAAAAAGGAAAACACTGTCACAAAGAAAAGCTCAAAGAAAGCTACCAATCTTAGCTTCAGAATCTCAGATAACGGAGACCATTATTGCAATAACTCAGCTGTTCTAATACAGATTAACAGATTTAGCCAAAGCTCAAGAGCTCGAGGTTAAAAAAATAGTCGAGACACGAGACTTAATTTTTTTCAACAAAACTGAAAATTATGCTTTGGATTGACGGGAAAAACGGGCTGCTGGAAAAAAGTAATATTTTGCTCTCGTAGTTGACCAAAGTAGAAATTACCTTATGCTTCCTTGCATATCGTAAAGCTTCGAGGTAATATCCATCTTGAACTAGCAATTGCACGTAGTCATGATGCAACGAAAGCTGTCTTAGCATGTCGAGACCCAACTTCCTCGTTTGGGAATTTTGACGACCAGATTCTAGAAGTTGCAGTGCAACTTCTTTAGAAGGTTCAAGAATCTGCTGCAATAAGGTTCTTGATTAAATTTACTCATCACAGACAGCGCATACAGAACTCAAAACTTTTAACCAAGCATACTACAAAGAACGCTTAAGAGACCTTGTTTGTGACGAACAACCCGAGCTCTGCATATAGCTCACCACGTGCAAGCAGTTGTACGGTCAAGACATACAGGTTCGCGTGAACTTTAACCTTTTCCAAATTGGCACTGCAACAGTAAAAAATAAATAAAAATAAGTTCACTTGGAAAAAAGCATATGGCCTTCGACATGAAAGCTATGAACACTTGGTAATGGCTATGAAAAACCTTTTCCAGATCCTATTTTACAGATTCAGATCAGATTACTAAATATGTTCCTACTTAACACAAGTGATATTTACTTTCAAAGCCCTAACTCACCATCAATCTTTCTCAAAAGTATATACCTGCGGAGAAATTCAACAATGATGGCAACCAAGTACAACGGGTCTCCCACCATCTCTTCCTCAACAGGAGCAAACACAAAACTGTATATCTCATCAGGCGAAATTGCCGGCGATGTAAGTTGAGATTCTTGTTGCTCAGAAGCATTAGCATTCAATGGCATGACTCCAATGCCAGAAGTTTCACCGCCCGCCAGCTTTTTCCTGTCCCCTTTAGCATCAACAATATGAAGACCATTTGAATTGCTCCTAATCGTTTCAGTGCCTTGGCTCTCCTCAGAGTCCGAATTTGAGAAAGTAAAAGATCTATTAGGTAATTCATCGTCCACTAGAGCTGGAGACTTGTGCTTTATGGATTTTCCAAGTGCATCTACTCTGGTGATAGGATCCTCTGCAGCAGGTCGAGGGCTAACAACACGTGGCGCCCCTGAAGCTGTTGTATTGTCAGGCTTTATCGCCTTGGTCCCATTACCCGTCTTAATTGAGTTGGAGTAAGAGGTCACCAAAACATCTATTGCTTTTGCAATCATAGAGACGGGTCTGTGTTCAAGAATGGCAGTGCATGCCATTGACAAACACAACTGTTTAGCCTGTAAGTAAGAATGAAACATAACTATGTGCAACTAAGAATGAACGGCTAAAAGAGAAAGTCGACAATAAAGGAAACACCAAAAGGAAATTTTTACTCGAATGGATATGATGGTTTTTGACACCTTCAAAGCTTGAAAACCATCAATGTGTCAGTAAAATCATAGTGACGACAACATTTTTGGCTATGTGGTCAGTGAACTGACCGCCAACAGATCAGATTATTTTATGACGTTAGACAACCATGCAAGTAATGAGCGCACAGAATATAATTGAAACCTAATAAATGATTTTACCTTACTGGCATCCAATTTCCGCCTCTGTAGGAATTCTAGGACCGATGGCACATCTGAGCTACTGGCAGAAATTGCCTGAAATTAAAGGAGACGTCAGATAGCTGCAAGAAGAAAAAAAAATACTCAAAACAATTGAGACAAAACTTGCCTCCAAGTCAAGATGAATCTTCCAGAGGGACAGATTTGCAACATCACAGATGAGGTCGGGAACCAGAAATGTCCAGCCATCTCCGTAGAGAAGTACTTCATGGCCATTTGTAAGACCAGCCTCTGAGTCTTCATTCTCTTCCCTGTATAATCGTAGTGAAGAACTATTCGACCTGGGGAAACCCCTAAATAACAAAGGTAGTGGGGCAGACATCGGTGCTCGTGAATCTGCAAATACATCGTACAATATAACAACTTTCGCATCAACTTGATGAACAAGCAGTACATTATCAACCACACTCACGGCAACTCTGCTCGAATAAATTGGCAAAGAGCCCTGCGAAGCACATGACCTACATTAGTCTCAACAATATAGCAATAAAATGACTACAGTATATTCATTGATCACCTAGAAAGCAAGTGTGAGCAAAATGAATGAACTAAAGTGATTTAACAAAGAGTTCATACATTTTAGGAATAGGTCTTTTGAGTACAAACTAACCTGTTGCACAACAGCATCACGGTAAAACCTATATGAGTGGAGGAGCATCGCAACCCTATCGACTTGAAGGCAGTATATTCTACCATAGCTGTATGATGGACAACTTGTGCAATTAGCCTAGATTTGGCAGATATCCGAAACTTAGACACGGAGATTAAATAATAGAAACTTACACAGTGACGATGAATACATCATCAGCAGAAAGAACTGGCTTGCTATTAGCCTCAGATTTAGCCATCACCATCTCAAACTTCGGCAAGCGAATAATCCCCGCAGACGAAAGCTAAGAAGGAATATTAGCAGTGTCAGGGAAATAAAATAACTAGTAACCATCCCTTATAGACAAGTAAAACCATGTTGAACAAAATAAGATTGGCACAAGAAGCAATAGACATCCAAATAAGCAAGAAAGTTTCATTCTAAATACCATGCAACGAGCAAATAAACCACATATACTTCAAATGCTTTCACTAGCGGTCAAAGAGATAAAACACATAGGCAAGGTGAAGGCCACGAGCCTCCATCTGTGGAGTTCAGTTATATTGACATATGCTTCAAAATATTAAGCCATGCAGCAAGCCATGTCACCCCACATTTACATTTGTAATGGTCTACATTTAGTAACCGCGGTCTGATATGAAGGCACAACAATATATTGGAACTGGATTATGTCCTAGTTTCAATACATCAACAAACTTTAAAAAAAAAAAAAAAGCATAGAATAGATAAAGATAAACAGAGATAATAGTGAAAGTTGTACGCATACCTGAAACCCATTGAAGGTCTTGCATTGCATTCCAGATGCAAGAAGAAGCAAACGACTTTCATGAGTATAAAAGTACCAACTCACATTCAATCTCCTTGTCTCCACCAAGTGGAGCGATTTCGATTCAGCATTACAAGAAAGCATGTCTAGCCCACTGTATTGAGTTAAGTTTAGCACAGGAAAGAAGGTAAAAAAACAAAAAACAAAAACCTTTGGCACAATTACAAGTTCTCAAATATTTAACTTTTATTCCCAGAGAAAAACAACAAAATGGGAAGATTCTATACAAAATATCAAGACCTTGAGGTGATAACAATTAATAATTGTGCCCTAATGTGCATCGTATAGAGTAAATTACATATCTACATCATATAGAGTCAATTACGCAATTCCAACTTGTTCTGTATTGGCAAGAACAATCTATCATCCATGATCATAATCCGTTAATTAGTCATAGATGTATTGCTTATGCTCACTAAATTGTCATCAACATCTTTCTAAGTATGATTTAATCAAGAATTTGTCATTTATATTATAAAAATCAAGAGCAATTGTTTTCTCACCTTGACTTTACAAGGACAATGTCACACAATGGACAATCTGTCCAAAAGAACCCTAATATACTCTCTGACTCTTGCCGGCATTGCTGAGTAAAAGTTTCCCCACTTTCTCTATGCCAAAACTGTACTTCATGAGAGGATCGTAGAACTGCTATAAACTTTCCATCTAATGAATACCTAATAGATAAAATGGGTCCTTCACTTATTGAATCACATGAAGGAGCAACACTAGGAGAAAATGGAGCAATTTTCCACGAGAAAACCTGCATGCATAGATATATATATATATATATATATATATACATATAAAATAGTTGTATATGAGATTGAACCAATGAGAAATGCTTTATGTACAAAATTATTTCCTTTTCCAAACAAAACACTAACCTGATCTGATGTTGGCGATATCAGCAATTTATTTCCATCGTCATAGAATAAACCCCTCGACCCTGCAATACCACATCTTAAAGATGGATATTGGATATAAACATGTGACAAAGCACCATATCCATTTAAACTGGCACTAGAATGGGAACTTGATGCTTTCCCAGACATCTCTTGAGGACACCTTCAAAATTTGTGAAGAAATGCTATTTTGCTATATAATTAAAAACACTGTAAAACAACAGGGGAAAAAAAAAAAAAAAAGAAAAAGAAACCCCATCAAATATATAGCCATGTTAGAGTAACTTTTTTCACATTAAAAATAAAATAAAATCCTGGTTTAGGATCAATACCTGTTTCTTTGACTGCTTCCAACTACTGGGAAACGCGAAATATAACTTTCCCGTTCAATGCCATAGCAAAAAGTACTCTTCAAGGCTTTCGCAGCTACACAGGAAAGAAAAGAATCCCAATAAATGTTTTGTGATAGTAGACAGAAAAAAAAAAAAAAAAAAACTACTCAAATACGGAAATATGGTACCGTGTTCTGCATACAACTCTTAAGAGCAAGAAATTCTTTCAGGCACATATCTCGTTCAACCTCCGGAACTTTCACCGCAACACAACCCCCGTACTGTTTCGCCTGTACATGAAGCATCAAATATTTTTAATGCTCTAACACACAAACACATCCCATAAATTTGGTACAGCGGAATCTCTAAGTTCCAGACTATGCTTCAGTACGATGCAAATATAACTACACCTATTGGTGAAGGTGTAATTAAGCAAAAACTATGCCCATTTCTTAATGTCTAATATTAAAAAGAATTAGGAAAAAAAGATTCTGCTACATGTCTACTTTTTACAAAACTTATATCTTTTTGATTAAATGTCTGATTTTTTTTATTATTATTATTTTTTGGCATAGACTTAATATACCACTATAAATTATAAAATACAAACATAATCGACTGGTATATGAACAAATTACTGGTATATTGATCCCATACTAAAATATTATGAAAATTTAAATAAAAAATGAAAGTTGCAGGCATTCTCGTAAATAAAAATCTAAAATTTGAACATATAGCTATATACCCCAAGATATTTATAACTAAAAAATTCAACTATAATAAATACCATCCAAAACCAGCGAATCTAATCAACATTCGAACAATCAAATTTTGATTAAATTTTTGTTCAAATGCCAATCCACGAACCTGAGCTGCACAGTTAACCAAAATCCGATGCAACGTTGAAGTTGTTTTCCTTTCCTTCATGTCCACTGTATCTGAAACAAAATCTCCAATAATCACTCCCTAATTCTTCATTACACAAAATAAAATAAAAAATCCATCAAAAACAACAACAAAAATCCGAAAACAGTGCAAAAAGAAACTCCTAACATAAGAATCTCAGATTAATACAAATCGTGCTTTGAATTGCACGAAAAAATGCGAGCTTAGAGTAAAAGAAAACTAGAATTTAACTACGATTGAAACTGAAAATGCATAGTCAAGAGCGATAATCAACAACAACACAAAAAAAAACTCTTGAATTAGGTTACAATACAAAGTTTATGAATTCAAAAGAACCGAAATTATCGATTCGTTACAGCAAATTCACAGAAATCGGCAACGATCAAAGGCAGAGAAATACCATTGGAGGTCTCAGAGAACAATCGAAGCGAAACGAAGCGAAGAGAAGCGAAGCTCAGTTTTTTTTTTTTTTTTCCCTTTCTTTTTAAGTTTCAGAGATTTTGAGAGTCTCGCAAAAGAAAAAAAAAAATTCGCACCTAACAGTCCTTTGTTTCTCTTCTTCCGAGTCACCAACTCAGTGCTGGGTTTCGCACGTGCGGGTTCGCAGACTGCAACAGCACACGTGCGTTCTCGTCTTATGGGCCTAATTGGGCCCAATCGCTTCGGCTCGGCCGACCCAATTGCCCCGTACTGGACTAGGCCTTTTCAATTCTCTTTTTTTTGGAGATTTTTATTTATTTTTAATTTTTGAAATGTTCATTTTTAGATTTTTGTTTATTTCTAACCTACTTGTGCTGGCTTTTTATTTTTACTTGTATAAATATGAGTCACAAATATAAATAACACATTATGTAAGAAAGAGAAAAAAAAAAGAATTATGGGAATGAGATTTTTTATTTTTTTTATTTTTAATTGTCAAAATGTTCGTTTTTTAGATACTTTTGATTTCTAACCTATTTGTTCTGCTTTTTTTTTATTTTTACTTGTATAAATATGATTCAAAATATAAATAACACAGTATATAAGAAAGAAAAAAGAATTACGGTGCATCAATTTATGTATTTCTTAAAATCATCTCTTTTCTTTTAGAAAATTAAGAAAAATTAGTGAATCAAGAGCACTATTAAATAATTCTACCTTGTATGGTGTCCTTTCTAGGTTTTCACTCGTATTTGAGTGTAAATAGAGTAACATCTAGGTAATATAACACAAAATGAAGATAAATCTGTACTGACTCTCGAAATGGGGTATTTTTCTAAATAATGAAGCGTTGGGGGTTTCTTTTCAATAAATCGATATGAGATAAACAGCTTAATTACTTATGATGCTATAATGGTATTTCTATCATTTTCTTAAGTTTTTGTAGTAAGATATTTATCAAAACTAATAAATATTAGATAAGATGGCTGATTATCATTGTTTCTTTATTTCATCCTGAAAATTTTTAACGATAACTTGTTATTCTTTTGCAAAGTTTGTTTTCTTGCTATATATCTTTAGCAATTATTAATTGGGTGAAATAGGCAAATACTCAGAATTTATATAATAATAAAAATAAATACCCAAATTTTTGAAGTAATTGAGTTTCTAGTCAATTTGTGAATTACTTGCACAAGCTTTTGGTAACAAAGTGAATTACCATCACTTATCACTGTGTAAGTAATTAAATCATGTGACTAATTGGTTATATTTTTCAAAAGATTGGTAATAACTTACTTTAAGTTTTAAAAATTAGGTATTCACCATAATTTTTCTTATTATATTTTTTTTAATTTTTATCCATAATTGACATTTATTTTTATTTGGCACTACTTTGAAATGTCTGCTTTTAAATTCTTTTAGCAACGAAATTAGGGCTAACTTGGTTTTACACTTCTATGTTTAAGGTTTTTCTTTTTATTATTATTCGATTGTTATATCAAGAAAGTTTACTCAAATTTATTTTTAGCAAGAGTTGAGTCTGGAAAATAATGAATTAAAAGAAAGAGAAGTTTCCTTTTACGTAGCTCTTAAGGCTAGCTTATCTGCACCTATTTATATGTATCTGTGAGACTTGTGCGGCTAGAGCGTGAAAGATGAGGAGCTATTATGTGTGAGACTGAGGCATGAGCGTGGAGATGGCCGACAAAAAAAACTATGAGTATGAAGAGTATGAGTAACCTCAACCCTTATGGTGAAGTAGCTACACCCACACAAAGAGAGAAGAAAAGAATTGTATATGAGCGAGAGAGATAAAGAAAGGTGCGTTTGAGTTGGTAATAGATTTAAAAGTGTGTGAGTAGGTAATCACTACTAAATTTAATATAATTCCTTGAATATGGCTTGGTCTAAACCTTGTAAAACTAGAAATAGGATTAGGTCTCTCCACGGCAAAATAATTTAGTACATAATCTCACAGATTAGTGCGATAAAAAGCTAAAGTCTTTGGCCGTATATATATAACAAGAGTAATATTAGGCGTTAATTAAAGGAGCTTTTCTTCTGCGATAAGCCGATAACCTTTCAAGCAAAAAAATTATATATATATCGTTAGGTAAAAAGAAAAAATATTTCACATCGTTTATTATATTTATCATGGCTTTTTATTCGATACACTAATTTTATTTATATATCAAGTAATAAATTAAAATTGAAAAATAATAAAAAGATAAATTATTATAATAAAGTATATTAAATGAGTTTTAAATTCATTATAATCACTTTTTCTTTATAACGGCTAGTACGTATTGAATAAAAACTCATCTATAATACATGGACATAGACGTATAAAATACTTTTTTTTTTTGGAACGTACAAAAATATATTTTATTTCTCTTACTCTGATTTATTTCTAGCTCCATGCAGCCACCAAAACCACATTGCCAATGATGGGCTTCTTTTCTTTTATCAAAACTAAAATGATAAGCTTATATATATATATATATATATATATGTGTGTGTGTATTAAATCAATTATTATATATTTGACAATAGCAAGTACCAAACATGCAATATATATATATATATTGATCAGAATATTGTACGTTTTAAATTTATTTATTTTGATCAAGAGAATGTATATTATTGTATTAGGGCTTTGGCCACTAGTGTGAGGCAAGAATGATGATGGCCATTCTTTTTTTTTTATTTAATTATTTTATAGGTTTTATCATGTATTAGGTCTTTGATAAAGATAGATGTTAGGCGTCATTGACCCGGAGAGAGAGAGAGAGAGAGATTTCTCTATTAATGTATTTTTCAAATGTCACGTCTACTATATTTATTTTTATATATAAATTCATACAAATCTCTTTCTCTATGCTACAGAAAGGAAATCGGGAAATTTGTCAATAATATAATTTATGTGTGAGTTGTGACATATTAGACGTTAAATTAGATAGAGATATTGTGTCACTGTCTCTGTCTAAAGCGCTATTTTGGATATTAGCGTATAGAGTGAAGGGAGAAAGAATTATACATATATATACACAATTAAGTGATGCTTTTTTTTTTTTTTTTGGCAAACAACTATTAAGTGATGCTTACTTGTCACCAACTTCTTCCTAAACCTCATTAATTATTGATTGGAAAATAAGAGATTTTACATGCATGAATTTGCTAGATCACATCAATTGTTGACCCCTTGACGTCAGAGCTCAAAAGTAGTCTTAAAAACGATATTAAGACATGTTTATTTAGAGGCTAATGTTATGTATAGAAAATAAGTGTCTTTTGAGACAAAACTCTTAAGAGCAAAATAAAGTATAAAATAACTTAAAATAAAAGTGCTATAATTATTCAAACTTTTGATATAACTTATGTTTAATTGGGTCGACAGAGAGTAAAAATCATGAAAATGATTTTTATAATTTTTCAAGTTGTTTAATTGAAAAGATGCATGATTAAAATTATGATAGGGAGTAATTATTTGCACAATTATTATAATATTTTATTTTTATTATTTGTTATTTATTATTATAAATAATAAAATCGATTTCTTATTACTTTAAAGTGATAGAGAGTATGCATCATTCCTCTTTAGTGGGCTCGGAAGGAAAACATCCTAACCCTTCCACCCCCTCTCTCTCTCTCCACTCTTCCATTCAATCAAACAACGAAACTTTATTTTTTCTTCCGGCTCACCATCCACTAAATCAAGCACAACCTTTACATTTTTTTTTTCAAATCCATGACAAGGATTACATGGAGGGTAGTTAATAGTACCCAAAATTAACAATAAAAATGATAATAGTGAATGAACAATTAGTATAACAATACCAATAATGACTTCTATAATAATGCTATTGTTTTTATATAACAATGAAATGAAAATGGGATACGGCCTATACCTCTTCATTTCTTTTTTTTTATTTAAATTTTATAATATCCACTTACCTAATAAATTAGCTTGAAGTCTCATCCACCATCGAGTCCAATATTATTTGTGAAGCTACTTCTTTGAAAGAAATTTAAGACATAAATGAGGAGAGAAATTATTATCACTAGCAAAAAAATATAAATATATTTTTCCCCATTGGCCAGCTCTTTTAATGTAGAAAAGATATATATATATATATATATATATATATATATACATATCAATGTTTATATACTCGTGTCTTAGACGTTGTTTCCTGTCTATAATTGACATACCTAATCACCCACCTTAGAGACCCCTTAATCATATAATTTTGATATTAAAATTATAATGTTGATATAATGTTGATGTTATGTATCATCATGTTTCCACTCCAAGAAGGAAAATAATAATAACTTTTATTCTATTCTCTCATATGCTAATCATTTATCATCATATATCTACTTGGATGTTTAGCTTCAGAATACAATTACACGGACATATGTATAACTCTTGGATACTTTTCAATTTCCTTTTTATTTTTCTTTTCCTCTGTATTTTGGAAAAAGACACACAAAACATAATATTATAGGGCATCAAACTTCACCAATTGTACTAATCCGTCAATAAAATTAAAAGTGATTATAACGAATTAAAACTTCACTTTTTTTTTTTTTGTTATTTTGTCTTTTTAAATCATTATTTTAATTAACAAATAAAACCGGTGTACCGAATAAAAAATCGATGTTGAATTGCTGTGGAATGCCTTATATACCAAACCATGATTTGGTGGATCCCCCAATACATAACTTATCTATATCCATTGACAAACATGTAATTGAGGCATTAAGGTTCAAATCTCTCTAGTTTTATTTCTAAGGAATTCAGTTTATCAATAGACTGTACGACGTTAGAATATATTTTTTTTATCTAGTTGTGTTGAGTCGTTTCACTACATGGTCACAAATTTAAGTTCGTGTCAAGTTATTGTCCTTGATCATATTTGCCATGCATGATTAAAAATAAAATAAAAGTCATACTTAGGGATTAATTAAACAAGGTTATATACTTTATTATTCAAGCTAGTCATGTACCACTTGTGCATGACTAAACTCACGTAGAGTACTAATTAATTAGTATGCAATATCTTAAAAACTTAAATATTCGTTAGCAACTAAGAAGTGTTGAGCACTTATGTAATCCTTTTCAAAAGTCCTCTCTTCCTATGCGGAAAAGTAAAGGTCATGCCGTATACGTCTACATATACATATACATATACATATACATATACATATATATATATATATATATATAGACCGATATAAAATAAGAGTCAGGCATAAGATTCTAGCTTTTCCTACAACCGTTTGGAAAGCGAACAAAAGAAGAAAAAGGCGAATTGTACCAATCCAAAGACAAAAGGAATCATTTTGCTTGCAATGAGTGGTTGTTTGACAGGCTTTCTCTTATAATCATAGACTATAGTGGAGGTAGATAAACCTCTACACTATATAGATTTCATTGATAACCATGAATTAAGTGTTCCAAGGAAAATAAATAAATAAATAAAAATCAATAAATCTTCATTAATTTTCCTTGACCTTTCGATGCATGGGACTTTCACAAAACATGCTCAAATAGTTTATATTTGTACAAGTTTGGTACTAGCTAGTCATGATTTCCATATTTTAGTTTGGTACTACTGTACTAGTTTCTCTAATTATTTCGAAATTCTCGTTTCTGTTATTACTAACACTAAATTTCAATAAAAATGATATCAAAAGATGATATTGTTAGTGTGCAATGTGCATTAGTTTTCCATTAACTTGATTAGAAGAAATAGCGCATGTTAGAGAATAATAAGAGCACAATTTTTGCACGAAATTATTGAACAAATAATCATTTTTTGAATAAATGAATAGTCATTTTTTAAATTATGCTTATATAATATAATATTTTTATTTTTATGCCTTTAATTCTCTATGGACTAATAATTGATCTCTTAATTTTTAAAAATATTGACTATTTTATTGAAATATAGACAAAAGTCGGTCAAATACCAAATAGGTCTTTTTTGTAAGCGTTAAATGTAAATAAAAAATAAAAAAAAATCCTATTGAGCTCAGTTAGTAGTGACAGACGCATATTTTAATAACATTAAAAAAAATGAATCATTCATAGTTTTGCAGTTTTGCTCTATATATTAGTCTAAATTTTATTATAATTTCGCTCTTACTGAAAAAATTTCAGGATTCATCACTGATTTAAGGTAGATTAGATTTACAAACCCGTGGGTCCACGTTAATCCTCTTAGTCGAACTGAATTTAACCCAACTCTAATATTGTTCTTAGGCTTTTTCAAGAAAATGAGAAATTAGGGCCCCTTTTTTTTTACCTTCTTTTTCAATAAAAATTTATAAACTATAAATAGTCATTTTTAAAAGGACCAATTAAAAAATTAGTTATTTTAAAAGTAAAGTTTGAAAGATTTAGCGCTAGAATGTCAAAATTAAAGATTTAGCCGTAACATACGTATAACATAATATGTTACACGTATGTTACGGATAAATCCTTAATTTCATGAAATTATGGCTAATTCTTAAAAAAGTAGCTAAAAGTTTGGTTAAATATCCTTTAAAATCTCTTTTTAAAATTTGATTTTAAAAATAGTTTAATTTTAGGAAAATAACTGTTTTAAATTTTTATCTTTAGTAATTAATTTTGTTATTGTCAAATTTATTTAATAATGTGTTACTTTTTCAACAATTATGTTTTTTTTCTTTTTTCTTTTTTTTTTTTGAAAATTTATCAATTTTTTTAGAATCTTGTCTCAAAATGGCCTACTAAATTACTTAAGTCATTACGGGTAAAAAATTGACTATAACTTCCACATATAATATTAATGAAACTAATTAGCCAAAGAATGAATCTAAAAAACAACAACGACGACGACAACAACCATTATTTACAAATTAACATATAGCACAGTATTTTTTTAATTTTCTCAGAGCCAAATAGGAACGCATTGATCATTTTTTATTATATAGTCTACGAAAATAAATGTAATCAAATTTAAAAAGAAAAAAGATATGAAAATAGCACTGAAAATGATAAATGATTTTCAACATTTGTCTTGGACAAACTTGTGCTGGTCCCATAGTTCCTCTTGTGCCCTTTCCAACCTGGTTTCTCAAGAAAACTTCGTTACACACACACACACACACACACACACAAACACAAACACACACACACACACACACACACACACACATATATATATATATATATAATTGCGTATATTTGCTAAAATGAAAAGTCTATGACACATAGCTGGTCCCATTTCTCTGTCGTATATGTTTTCACCATCTTTTTATTTTATTTTAATTTTCTTTTGCATGATATCTACTATTTTATATTCCCTTCCCTTGGTGTGGTTGTTCTGGGAGGTTTTTTTTAAAAAAAATGTAGTAAGAAAAAAAAAATGGAATTCAATCAGTCAGTTTTTTGTTGGATTTTCATTTGTTTTGTACTTACAATATTGTTTATTATTCATACTCAATACTTTAATTCAGTCAGACAGCTTTAAATTATTTTTAATAATATTTTACTCAACTGTTCTTTATTTACAACTTAAGTAAAAAATAACATAAAAAAAATAAATCAACAACTGCCAGCTGATGTCCTTATTCATTTGGTTGCCATGTCCCTGCCATAGTAATTCTTTTAAACACAAAAAGAAATTAATATTTGTAACATTTAAAGGGGAAAAAAAGAAGGAATCTTTAAATTTCTATTGATTTTTAGTGGCATCTCTACCTACCAGATCTTAAATAGAAAAACCCTTGAAAAACACTCATGAAAATTAGATTTTTATAGGGTCTATGGAACTTCAAGGTCATAAAAAAAAAGAGTATAATATATACCATGTTTGTTATACCCTTGCTTCAAAGTTGGGTAAAATCATTTAAGAAAATCACGAAATAAACCGAAAATTCGACAATTATTTTTTGTTATACTTAACCTTACTTAATACAAAACATTATTCAAAAAAATCAAATAATAGTAAAACAGAATAACACAATATATGCGACGCAGTTTCTAGAGCTTGACATTTTTCATAAATAAAAGTACATGTATTCTTAATTTGTACCCTAATTTGTAACCTTTTTTTTTTTTGTGGCTACTTTGCAAGTTATATATATATATATATATATATATAATATATCTTTTACATAAGCATATAGATTAGATGGACCACATTTCTTAGCTTTTGCTCTTGCTTCTCTTTCTTTTGTGCATCAATAATTCATGCCATCTAATGTAATCAATGTATCTCTTAATTAGCTTTAAGAGAAAGGCATTGATTAGCATAACTAGCCCATGTTATTATAAAGGAATTAGCATAGCATGGCATACTAATTACAATTATTTCTCTTTTTTATTTTAATACATTTCAGATATAGTATTATTACATGATTGTCGTACTTATAATGGAAAAATAAATAATGAAAGTTAGAAACGTGATCAATGAGTGGATAGAGATTTTTGTGTTTTGGCTAAGCGATAGGAAAATTACTTATGTAATCATTATATACAAAGTTAGCTAGCTATTCACTTTTTTATGGTCATCATTGATTGACATAATGATTATCAAAAATTAAAAATAACAAACAAAAAATTGTCAAAAAAAAATATAAAAAAGAAAAGAAAAGGTAAAAGAAAAAGAAATCGCATTCACTTTTCTCCACTTTTACAAGAAAAACAAAGATATTCCTGGTCAACTTTTTTTTTTCCACTTTTTCTTTTTCTTCTCTTAAACTTATTTTTTGGTCTACTTGTTATATCTATTAGATAAGGTGGGCCGAGGTCTTTCATTAAAAAAAATATTTAAAAAAAAACATACATATGAAGTTGGATGAACAAGTATATGCCAATGAATTGTCTTTAACACAACTGTGCCAGCCACAAAGTAATAAAAAATTAAAATAATAAATGACTCATGATTAACACCAACCAGATTGGATTTTAAGCAAAATGTTTTGTATCTCACGTGGAGAAGTTAAATAGTAATTCATTGATTTTTTTTTTATCGAATTATTTCAGCAATTGAATTTTAAACAACGGTTATTATTCATCACTATTCATTATTGGCTATAAGATAACGTGAAATAAATAAAGTAAAATAAAATAAAATATTTTCTGTCAAGTTCAGTTAACATCCTTCAATAACATGGACATTAAGCAATTTTAGGAACATATATAGATCGTAGTGATGGAACGATAATATCAGTAGTACAATATATTTTTTTAATGTTATTGTATCCTCCGTTGCTTGTGTTGTCAATATATAAAAATTATAGTGTTTATATATATATATATATATATATATATATAAGAATTATCATGTGACATTATAATGCTTTGATGAATTTATTATCGGATGGTTATGATTTTTGGAGAAATCTCAGTGATTAAGTTGTTATGATTTGTTCGTGTAAATCATTTTAATTTTAATGGATTTGCACTATTTAAAATTATGTCAGCAATAATTTGTTATTAGAAGTTAAAATGATTTTAACCAGCGTAAAAAACTATTTGAATAGTGAAGCCAAATAAGCTATTTAATTCGATCCCGGCCATTATTCGATATGATATTTCGACGTACATATTATCCTTATATACTAATTTGGAGTGCAAAAACACTGTAGAATCTACAGTACCATTAAAATTACTCTTATGTCCTTTGTTTGATGGGCTTAACTGAAAAATATTAAAGGCATTTTTGGAATTTGCTCTTAAAATTTAATAAGATTACCTTGCTGTCCCCAATAAGTTATGCATTCAAGGACTTTTTTCGTAAATTTATCCTCTCTTGCACTAAACTAGGACGTACTTAGTTGAAAGAGTATATCGACACGTAAGCATTCAAATTGGCTAGCAATTGAAATTCATCCACGAGCCTTCCAGCACATTCCATCATTAAATTACCTTTTCACTTATAATTAAGCGAAAAAAAGAAATAAACAAAAATATGTCATAAACAGCCCACCTCCAACCTTAAATTCGAGTATCTCTCAAATTTTTTTTTTAGTAATAGTAAATCTCAAAATTATAAATCTTCAAATTACACAAAAAATAATATTAATGATGTTATCAATCAATTTCCTGAAGTTTTTTTATTAAAGAATGTGCTTATACTTCCCAAAAAAGAAATTTCTTTCTTTCCAATTCTAAAAATTGAATTAAGATAAAATCAAATATTTGTAAAATCAAAATAAATTAAAACAAATATTTTTCAATGAAACTATAATCGTTAAAAATCATTGAAATTTTCATTTGTTATTTTGAATATTCTAATAAATTTACACATTTAAGCACTTAAAAGTACTCACCATATATATTGAAAATAAAATAGGAAAAACATTAAACAACAATTACTATCTTTGAAAAGGCTTCTTAAATTCAATTAAGAATGCGTGTTTCACATTAACAATTGTGAACAATTATTCTCCTAATTATTGAACAGTTAAAGGGTTAAATCAAAATTATTAAATTTATTTCAAAACCCGCGGAGCAACACTTAATACTATTATTTCTAGAGTATTTGACGACCAGCCGTCAAATACGTTTGCACTGTCGCCTCCAACCACCAAAACTTTGAATCTAAAAACTCCAAACTCGAAACAAATAATTTTAAGATATAAATATTTATATTGACTAATAATTTAATTTATAAAAACAAAAAATACTCTATTAAAATATATAATTAATCAAAATTTTACGAGCACAACTCTGAAAGAAAAAGTTGCAACAAACTTCTCAAGTTATTTTTTAACTCTCTGAAAATACAAATTATGACAACTATTTTTTATCAATTAAATTTTTTAACTTTTGCTTTTCACTTTACAATCGCAGGATGGAGACAAGAAGAATAATTAAGTAGAAAATTTGATGAACTGGACTTTTATTGTTTATGTACAAATATATATATATATATATATATATTGATTTATATGTGCGTGTACATGTTGACTAAATGAAAAAAAAAAGATTATTTTAATTATTATCATCGACTTTTGTTATATATTTAATATACAATATTATAAAATATAAATGTCTAAATATTTGTATATAAACTGTTATGTACTAATATAAATCTATTATGTTTATGCAAACTAAATTATAAAAAGAATATATCTAAGATACATATTTACATAATTTTTTTATAAAAAGAAATAAAATGAAAATAATGTCAAAAAAATATTTACATGTCTTATTACAACAACACTTTGGTATTGAAACCAATGAAAATTGGGAAGTAAAGAAATACTCAGGATTTACATAGCAACAAAAATATATACACAAGTTTTCTTTATAAATTAAAAAATTAAACGAGTTACCAAAGAGTAAATTTAGATACATAATAAAAATAATGAATTTTTTGAAATTAGAGTAAGAAAATATATATTGATAAAATATAGTTGAAATTAAAAAAAAAATTAATGGGAAAATTGTCAAAGAATTCTCAAATTATAAATGTTGTTTTAAAATTTTTAAAAAATCATTAGAGACTAGCTCCCGTTGAGCCATATGAGTGTCTGTTTTTGCCCGCTGCAACGCGCGGGTTCATAAGCTCGTTAGTTCTAAATAAAAGCACGGTGACAGAAAAAATAAACAAATCAATATATAAACGTGAAATTTTCCAAATTGTCACTCCAAAAAAGGAGAAAAAAAAATACTCCCAAATTGTTGCATAGAAAATAAATATAAATAAGTAAATCTTGTTTGCCAACTATGTCCTTTAGCTGCTTTCGTTTTTAGCCCTATTATTTTTTTGTTATCGTTAAAATATTATTTTCGTAATTCTGAATATCCTTTTTAGTTATCGTTATTATAGTAATTTTTAATATTTTTAAAAAAACTAAATGACCATAAATTTTTAGCATAATAATACATAATACATAACATCACCATGGAATTTATTACATGCGTCAAACAATATAAAAGAAAAAATTGAATTCCATATGTGTTGTTCTTTTGGAAATTCCATGTGTGTTGCCCATCAACTTCATTTAATAATACCTTGTAACGTTAAAAATAAACCGTGTATTGTGACAAAAGTTTGCTAATTAATCTTTTGGAACATCCATGTGTCGTCCATCACCTTCAAAAATTAATTCAAAACATTAATCGAAAATATTGTAATTAAGTCTATTAAATTGACTCATTTAATAGTTGCAAAAACGATAGAATCACTACATGACTTTTCTTTTGGGGCTTAAAAAAAATTAAAATGAATGATTGTTTGTAGTTACACGCAAAATTTGTTTCGGAGAAAGACAAATATTCCAAAAACATGTTCATAGATGTCATAAAATTGAGAGAAGATACACAGTGCGTTAAATTGTTATTATCGTGGATAAAAGATAAGTAATTTTTCTTATAAAAATTAGGAGCTCAATCGGAGAACATTTAGAAAGTAAATTAGTGAGTAACGATTTCAAGATTTATTATTGGTTCTAATAAGACTGCATAATTAATTGTTAATATAGATTTTTTTACACTTGATCATTATTAGTAATTAAAAAAAGGAAAACAAATCAAGGCTCCTAATCTAATTAGAGATCTTTTTACATTTGATCATTATTGATTTCACTCGTCGATGGCTTGACGCCGTCCAATTTCCAAGTCCACCACCAACCAATTCCCGCCAATCTCCACAAACCCACCGCCCACGACTAAGACCCGTTCAAGCCAATAAGCCAATGGGCCCTTGACCACGCTGCGAAGATCCCGGCGAAGACAAGTGTTTGGGCCCGACGTCGACGAGAAGGAGGAGAGGTTGCTACTACACAACTCATCACAAGTGTGGAAGAAAGACTCATGAGAGTTTTATTTTGGGATAATTGACACATACGGTTTTTGTACTTTAGAATTCTATACACTTTAGTCTCTAAACTATTTTATAGGTGTTTGTGGTTTTTAAATTTTTAAGTTCTGACAGCTTTAGTCTTTATTAATCAATTTTAATTAAATCACTAACAAAATTATACATGTATTACTCGTATTGGTTTTTAATTACACGAAAATAAGTCATATGAGTCAAAATTATGTAATATTTATTTGATTTAAAAATACATTTCACAATCTAACTAAATATTCTATGATTCTAAACTTTTTAAAAACTTGATTCACCACGTTTCGATACGTGTCGTCTTTTTTTTTTTTTAAATTGCATTTGAGGGTAGTTTTAAAGGGCTTCTGAAGAAGTTTTAAAAATTGCGTTTAAGAGCCTTTTTAAGAGTTTTTAAAAAATTTTAAATACAAAATTATTAATTAATTTTTTAATATACCTTATTATCTTTTTTTAATAATTTTTTACTTGAAAAATTTATACGTACTCTACATGCGCTTTGTGCATTATAAAAACTAGTATTGTATAAGATTCAATAGTAGTTAGTGTGCATTCTTGTTAAGAGTCAATAATCACTCTTGATTCATGCCCTATCAATTTATTTTTTAGAATGTTTCCTAATTGAGAATCATCCTAAAAAATATAAGTAATTTCAATGTGTTTTTTTTTTCTTCTCATAAATTGATACATTTATCAAATATTTTTAGAGTACTATTTCTCTCTGTAAAATATGGACTAAAAATATCAAATACCAAATAAATTCTTAAACTATATGAATATCATCTACTACTATTAATCAGGTGCTAATGAGTTTTAACTCATTGACATCTATTATTATTATTTGGAAAAGGAAATAACAAAAAAAAGAGAAACAAACTAACACTAAAATGAATGGATTAGTTAAAAAATTAGACATTTTAAAGGTAAAATTTGAAGGTTTAGTCATAGAATATCAAAATTAAGGATTTAGCCGTAACATACGTCTAACATAGTATGTCACATGTAACATACGCGTAACATAATATGTTACACGTGTAACATACGTGTATCATATTTATATTACATGTGTAACATATTATGTTACATGTTACGACTAAATCCTTAATTTCATTAAACTATGGCTAATTTATAAAAAAAAAAATTAGCCAGAAATTTGATTAAATCCTTAAAAATCTCAAAATGAAATGTGGGTGGGCATTATAATTACAATTGACAACTAAATTATTGAAGAAATTTTATTCCATTCCTAATAGCTATTAGACTTTTTTTTTAAAATTTATTTCTTCTTCTTATTTTTTTTAGGGCCAGTTAGAAAATTAGCCATTTTGAAGGAAAGTTTGACGGATTTAGCTCTAAAATATCAAAATTAAGGAAATAGACACTAAATGCCTTAATAGACATAAGTATTAATGATAATTACTTTTTAAAAAAAAGTCCAAATCAAATAAAAAATCTCAAAAAATTCACTTCCTTCAACTTAAAAAAGCAAACTAAACATATTATTACCAAAATCTTTATCGGCTGTGATAAAATAAAAAATAAAAATTGCTAATCTCTTAAATTTCTAAAACTATGACTAATCCCTAAAAAATTAGTATAAAATTTGGCTAAATCCTTAAAAAAACTCTTTTTTTAAGGGGCAATTACGAAAATATCCTTCGAGAAGTTTCTATTGAAAGTCCTTTTTAACATCTTTCAGTCAAAACTTAAAGATTATTTCAGCTTTGAATATAAAAATATTAAAACTAGAAATAATGATCTTTGCTTTATTTTACCAACCAACCAACCGAAACATTAATCTTTGTCTGAATTATTCAATCAATTCAATCCTTTTTCCTTTCGCCTATAATTAACATGCAAACACATGAAAATTTTCCCACAAAATCTACTAAGCAATTTTCTGATCCTAATTTTGTAATTTCTCATAAGTTGAAAACCAAAGGGAATAATTAAAAAAAAAAGAATTAAAAACTGAATTAACGAATTTCCACTCCAAAGTGGGTCCCAGTCCACGTCACCACCTTCATTGCACGCGAGTCCTGTGAGTCTGTGACTCCTCTACAACTCTATTCGCTTACGAACAAAAAATAGAAAAAAATAAATAGAATTCTCTATAATAAAAATAAAAATAAATAGAAAACAAAATCTGTGTGGAAAAAATTACACAGTCCCACCATTAACAGCCTCTTCTTTCACCACTCACTCTCTCTCTGCCTTTTTTTTCTTCACTTTCTCTCTCTATATCTATAGCTGTATATGTAACTCTACATTCTCTTTCTCTCTCTCTCTCTCTCTCTCTCTCTCCTCTGAAAGGTTGGATTGAGAAATGCGGTTTGCCTTTGATAGACGGCATCGCTTCCAAGGCAAGTTAAAAAAGAAGATAAAAACAGCTCAATTTATATATATATATATATATATATATGCGTGTTTGTGTGTATGTGCGTGTGTGTGTGGTTTTTTTTTTTTTTTTTTTACTTTTTGATTATTGCACAGTTTTGATGATGATGATGATGATGATGGTGCTGATGATGACGATGATATAGCCTTTTTTCTTTGTATATTTTTATATTTATAAGTTTCGTAATCTCTCGCACGCTTATCTCAGATCTGAGCATCTCTGAGTTCGAAGAAGATCTCCGTATAAGAAGAAGGCAACTCTGGATTTCTCTGCGCAATGCTCGTGTGATTTTGACACAGGTAATGTTTTCCTAATCTTATCGTTGGAAGGAAAATTGTTTCTGTTTGGTTCTCGAGAAAAGGTGAAAGAAAGGCGGAGGAAAATAGGTGAAATGCGGGAGGTTTTGGAGGATTATTTATAAGATTTGGAAAATTTTGTGGTTTTGCTGAATTTGCGCCGATTTTGTTCTCGCTTGGCATTTTGGCGATTTTCGCGGTACTTTAGGAAGAAAGGTTTAATTAATTATTGCAATCCTCAAATTTGAGCATTTTCTTATCTATTTATGCTGTTTGTTTTCTGAGAAAATAAGAAACATTAAGGGAGAGCAAAATTTCGACAAGTATTGTCTTTTTTTATTTTTTATTTTTTATTTTTAATTTTTATTATGTGAAGAACTTTTGGAGGTCAACACAACTAACTACGGAGGGTTAAGCTCTAGCATTGGCTCAGTTATTTCTTTTTTTTTTTTCCCTCATGTTCTCTTGTTAGTGAGCGAACTGAGCAGCTTCAAAGTTGTTTAATTTATTCAAGGATTTTCCTACAGCTGGGATTTTTGTATTCACTGTCTAATTTTCCGGGTGCTGAGTCAAATTTGTTGTTATTGCTCTGAAGAATTGAGTTTGAGGGGTAATGGCATCGAGATATGGATCACGGTCGAAGAAATTGGGTTCCAATAGCTCAAAAGCTGCTAATTCTCCGGCATCTTCGACCACTTCATCTTCGAAACAGTTTGTAGAGACCTCAATTGATGGTCAGAGCTCGCCTGCATCTTCCTCAGCTCGGAGTAAGCCACAGTACTTTTACTCTGATAATGCAGCATTGGCCACAGAGAGATCAAAAGAAAATGTAACTGTAACAGTCCGTTTTCGACCGCTCAGGTGCATTTTGCTCTTCCAAAATTCGAGCTTTGTTGCTAACATTGTCTGGGTAATTGATAAGTTGACTGTTGGTTTATGTGTGGGGTAGTCCGCGGGAAATCCGCCAAGGAGAGGAGATCGCGTGGTATGCAGATGGAGAAACCATTTTACGGAATGAACACAATCCATCAATTGCTTACGCATATGGTAAATCGTGTAGTTTATGATACTTACTGAAAGAAAAAGGAAAACTATTGTGTTGTTTGTAGTATGAGAATTTTCATACATTAATTTATTATAAATCCTCATGCATTTGCGTACTTGCTTAGCAGGAACCAATGTAAAAAATTTCGGGGGCTTACATATCTCTCATACTTAGTTACTTTAATTTTAGTTACCATGGCCCATTCTTTTCAGTTCACTATTTATTTAAAAAAAAAAAAAACTTTTGTTGCATATAAGCTAGCTCACAATGATCAGAACTGTCACCTATGAGATCTCTCCATTTGATATGGCATAAAGGAAATATTCCCGGTTGTGGTAATACATCAAACAGTGAGAAATATTTGAAATCAAAGTACTATTTATGAAGCATCAAATCTGCATCATGCTTTATATACCTTTTCAGTTTGAGCATCTTCATTTCATTAATTGGTATGGAAAATTATAGCATGGTGTGCCCAGTAGAAAACTCTAATCAGTTATGGTATCACTGAATCTTGGTTTGTTACTTATTTCATTCTATTTTCACATTCTAGATCGGGTGTTTGGCCCTACAACTACAACGCGACATGTCTATGACATTGCTGCCCAGCATGTTGTTAACGGAGCTATGGAAGGCGTCAATGGTAATTAGCTTAGATGCTATAGTTTTGTAAACTTAAAATTTTGAAATCGTTTCCATCTTGCTCACATAAATTTAACCTCGGGAATTCCGGATTAGAATTGCCTTTTCTTGTACAATATTTGGTCGAGGGAAATATCTACATGATATAGTATTGTTCTTCTGCCTGCCAAGGTCATTCATCTAACTGCCTGACTCATGCTGATTAGAACTGTTAGCAGTTTTTGAATTATGTCCCTTGTCTAAGTATATCCAAATTGTAAAAGTGGCATTAATATAGTTTATTTAATTGTCCTATGGTTTCTTTTACGCAGGTACCATTTTTGCATATGGAGTTACTAGTAGTGGGAAGACTCACACCATGCATGTAAGAACACATTATATAGTTTGTATATGCCTTTACTACTTAAATGAATTTTTTTTTTTTTTTTTTTTTTTATGTAGGAAATTTTTGGTTACCATACATTAATTAGATTTCTTAATTGGACTTTGAAGGACTCTAGCATCCTATATAACTTTGCACCCTGCTTATTAGTTTACATGCACTATATGGCCAGTCAATCATTAAGATTAAGGGTCTTAGACGTTACTGATGTGCGTGCATTGGCTTTGTACCTCATGCAGGGCGATCAAAGATCTCCTGGGATTATTCCCTTGGCTGTCAAAGATGCTTTTAGCATAATCCAAGAGGTACTTTATAAAGGGCACTGTGATCTGTTTTTGCAACTTATTTGTATATGTAAGAAAACTTAAAGGCTAATATTTGTCTATGCCAGACTCCAAACCGGGAATTTCTTCTCCGCGTCTCATACTTAGAAATCTATAATGAGGTAATTGCTTTTCAATCCATTGATCATATGCCCCAATTTAATGGTAATTAATCATATGAAACCTGTATCAAATTTTATTTTTCCTGAATGTTTTGTGAATAAATTAGTTTATATCTGCCTCCTTCTCAGCCGCTTTACTCTCCTTTAAGGCTTATATTAGTTTAGAGCTGCTAACTTCTCAACTGCTTTACTATTCTTTAAGGCTTCTTTCATTTCAGGTTGTTAATGACTTGTTGAATCCAGCAGGACAAAATTTACGAATTAGAGAGGATTCTCAGGTATCCATATGCCTATAAAGCCTTTTATGATCCTCCCTTTTCGGTGTTACGTTCCTCTATGATCCATTATTTGAGTAAAATTATTGTCATTTATGATTTCCTAGTCATACATTATGTTAATGGTTAAAATTCCATGGCCTCCAAAGCGGTGGAAATATATAATATTCAGTTTCGGGCAACTGCATCATGGAGTTTAGATCATAGTTAATTGCTGGACACTGCATAACTGAATATCTGCACTCGTTAAGATAGGATGGTTGAGGCATTCTTTTTGCAGTTCTTTTCCTTTATACAAAAGTGGCTTTGTGGTTTTCACTTCACTCTGCTGATTATCTTGTCATCAAGGAAGTTTCTTGTTTATTGGAAATATTTTCAATTTGAAGGAGTGATACAAGATTTATGATTGCTGAAGATGAATATCACAATTTTTAATTGAGATTTTTTTCGTCACTATTTTTTTAATGTAAGGTGTTACGCCCTGAGGATCTAGAGCAAGCATTTACTATTTGATTCATGTTTGTAGGGTACCTTTGTTGAGGGGATAAAGGAAGAAGTTGTACTTTCCCCAGCTCATGCACTTTCCCTAATAGCAGCTGGAGAAGGTAAAAAACTATCGTGTCATGTTTGTTATAAATGCTAATCTAGACTAGTAGCAAAACCATGATATTAGGTCTGACTGTGCTACTGTAACATTATTATGGGTATGTAAGTTTATAATGTGGTATCCTTCTGTATTCTGCTTATCACAGCCTAGATGGAAAATGAAAGTAAAGTAAAAAATAAACCTGCTGTACTGTGGCTCCATTGCTTTACTTATATATATAATTTGATCACATGACACATCCAAATTAAGAGTGCCAAAGATTATTTCTTATTCTTCAAACAATAATCTCAGCCTGGCTTTGGTGAATTGTGGGAGACGATTAAATTCTTGGTTGCTGTCTGGCTGTCAAATGATAAAATGTTTTCTCGTCAATTTGTGGAGCTAGGCTGAGATTGTCAGGCTTTGTTCTTCTTACATGTTTGCTTTCTTTTAGGGGGCTAACTTTTCCTCTCTTCTGTACTTTGTTTTTCATTTATCAATGATATCATTTTCTTTAAATTAAAAAAATGCCGAAGATTATGAAGTCCTAAGAATCAGTGAATGGAAAACTAATGGCAATGTCTTGAATATCGATGGTTGTTCTGTGCAAAAGCAAATCCTGACAAAGCCTTTGTGAAAAATTTGACTGAAAAGTTTCATAGACAATAAGTATTATTCCATGATAATATAGTTTAAGTGTGTAATTACTTCCATCATGTGATTTCTTTTCAGTATATATAATTTAGACGCTGACCTTTCTCAATGCTTGATTTGTTGGTATTCGTGAAACTTATTTTACTTTTTTGATAAATTCATCTGAGAACGCAGAGCACCGACATGTTGGGTCTACAAATTTCAATTTACTTAGTAGCAGGAGCCACACAATATTTACACTGGTATTTTTCTATCCAAGTGGAAGCATTCTAAACTGTCTGATTTTTTTTTTTTTTTAATTTGCAAATTCTTGATTAAGATACTAAATGTTGTGTTTTTTTGCATCACATTATTATTATTTTTTTTTTGGCATTTTCTTTAGACTACATTCCAGCACACGCAATAATTATTATCAACGCTAAAATGTATACTCTTTATAGAGTTCCCTTGTTCCTCGACATGAGTTTTAGTGCTTTAAGTATCTAGAATTTGGCAGAGTTCCTTACATCTGAATTGCCGGTAGAAAGGTTTACTAGCAGACATGGGCCTTTTGTCAAAAAAAAAAAAGAAAAAAAGAAGGCCCTATAACTTTGGCAAAACCCGAATTCCATAAGGAGTGCAGGCAAACAGCCAAAGCTCTGTACCATTGTTTTAGAGACAGTTAATCAACGCTGAAGCAAGTTGTAAAGTGCATCACTATGTACACCAGTCCAGTAGAAATGTAGTATCATATATGGGCCCTGTTTGTTTCCTTCTTTCTAATAATTGTGGGTGATCATTCCACCCTTGCCATGCTATGTTTTAAATTTTCTGATTTCATATGACAAGTAATGTTCACTCTTTGTTTCAAGAACGATTGCAACTTTCTTACTGGTGCTCTGACTATCTCATGCTTAATGATAATGTACCGGCATATATGCATATTCTACCTCGTTTTTTGGTTGTAACATGTATCTTGTACTTTTTAATTTTCAGACAATAGAGAGTAGCCCTTGTGGTGAAAATAGTGAAGGGGGAGCCGTGAACTTATCACAATTGGTAAAAATGCAGCACTTTTATTTATTTTTTATTTTTTGCAGGAAGCCGGACTTTTATTTATAATCAAATTGTTTATCTCTATCTTTCTAAGCCAAAATTAACCTTTCACCTTCGTTCTAGTTTGTTTTTGACTTTTTAGTTGATTATCTGCAGGTTGTTTAATTAACGGTGAGCTCATAACTCTTTATGTCTTGCTTATACATGCAGAACCTCATCGATCTGGCAGGTTCTGAGAGCTCTAAAGCTGAAACTACAGGTGTCAGACGGAAAGAAGGATCTTACATCAATAAAAGCCTGCTAACTCTTGGAACGGTGAGGCCACCAACATTGTTTTCTTTTTTGGTAGCAAATATTCTTCTAGCTTGGTCTATTTTTCTGTTGGGCATTTGATCTACTTCTAGCTACTCATTATCTTCAGTGTCTGTGCAAATTTCATCTTGAATGACACCTTTGTCCATGCTAAGCTATGCCTTCTGACTAGCTTTGTGATTACTTCTTTACCCAAGGATTGGTTAAGTACACACACGAGCTTCATCCTTTCTAGTCATCATGCTAAAAATCTGCTATTTTTGTTATTATTCTCTATACTGACCTAATGCGATTGAATAGTCTAATTAAATGGAATCAATTCCCTGTTCTTAATCCATGCTTTCATGCATTTGCTTTTTTTAGAGCAATTTTTTGCATTTTATTCAATTATTTTAATCTCCTAATTCAGAAGGTTCTTGTTTTTCTAGTTACTTACCATCTAGACAAATGTTTGTCATGCTATCCTTTGGAATTCATCACTTGGAAGTTAGAGGCATTAGCGCGTTGCAAGTAGATTATTGAGAAAGATTAATCTTTTATGTATTATTTATTTCAAATGTAGTTATATCTTTGTTTTACATAATGAATCATGGAAGAAAACCATATCATGTTGTATAGGTTATATCAAAGTTGACAGATGGGAGAGCCAGTCATATACCATACAGGGACTCTAAATTAACCAGACTCCTCCAGTCCTCATTAAGTGGTCATGGGCGTGTATCTGTAAGTTCTCCATTTATATTTGTAGAAACACCTGTATCTGTAAGTTTTCCCATTTATATTACTATTACTAATTAGAGTTTCTTATGTGTCTACATCGTGGTCTGCAGCTCATTTGCACTGTTACTCCTTCTTCAAGCAATTCAGAAGAGACTCACAATACATTGAAATTTGCACACCGGGCAAAACACATTGAGATTCAAGCAGCACAGAACAAAGTTTGTCCCATTCTGTTTTACAGTACTTCAACATGTCATTTGAAATTAATTTTCTTACACTCAAAGTGATTTTACGGCCCTGCAGATTATTGATGAGAAATCACTTATCAAGAAATATCAGAACCAGATTCGTAGTTTGAAAGAAGAATTAGATCAATTGAAGCGGGGTATTGTTACAGACTCAGTTCCTCAGCTGAAAGATATTGCAGGAGAGGACATCGTCCTCCTGAAACAAAAGGTGAATTTCTTATATATAGAACGTTCTTTCTGTTTGTTTAGTATCATGAGCCAATCAGAATGCCACCTGGGCCCATCACTTTCAAAGATTGAGTAATTCAAGGATTCTGTCATTATATAGTATTCTGTAACCAAATCAACAACAAAGTTTTAAGTAGTACATTATCTCAAATAAACAATGTTACCTGACTTGAACAACACTATTTGATGTGTCCTAAAGCTAGAAGATGGTCAAGTCAGGCTGCAATCAAGACTGGAACAAGAGGAAGATGCTAAAGCTGCTTTATTAGGGAGAATACAACGGTTGACAAAACTGATCTTGGTGTCCACAAAAGCAACACAATCATCAAGACTTTCTCAACGACCTGGTCCTAGGAGAAGACATTCCTTTGGCGAAGAGGAGGTTTGGCTATGTTCTCCTAAAAACTTCTTGGATATAGATCTGATCTGAATTTCACTTGGTTAACAATCATTGCCCCTGAATTTCTCCCATACTATGATATTCTTAGATGATATAACAAAAAATCTGGTCAATTACTGGCTTAAATCTTACAGCTTGCTTACCTGCCACACAAAAGAAGGGACCTGATCTTAGATGATGAAAACATTGAACTGTATGTGCCTATCGAGGGGAATGCTGAATCAATTGATGATACTCTGAAGGAGAAGAAGCCCCGCAAGCATGGATTATTAAACTGGTTAAAGCTCCGGGTATGTAATTCTTAGATCTAAGGTTCTTTCGTTCTTTCTTGTCTGTCAGCTGATATCAATTTACTTGCTCTGATCTGAATTTATTGTGTTTTTGTGTTTTTACTGCATGCCATATCAGCAGTCAATTTTCTTTTCTTTTTTTCTTTTTTAATTGTATAATGCATTCATCATCTGATGGAATTTTAGC
The DNA here is from genome assembly GCA_018132145.1 of Boehmeria nivea var. tenacissima. Taxonomy (NCBI): domain Eukaryota; kingdom Viridiplantae; phylum Streptophyta; class Magnoliopsida; order Rosales; family Urticaceae; genus Boehmeria; species Boehmeria nivea. The sequence continues at coordinate 11,681,969 of CM030884.1, read as the reverse complement.
CTAATTTCAATCTACCCTTTTCTTTATCAGAAACGAGATAGTGGTTTGGCGACTTTGACAAACGCAAGCGACAAATCAAGTGGAGTGAAGTCTGTTAGCACACCTTCGACACCTCAAGAAAATGGAAATTTTCATTCAGAATCCAGACATTCCAATTCTTTAGCTATGGAGAGTCCTCAATCTGCAGATCTTTTATCTGGAACTAGAGACGATAGAGAAGATCAGGACAATCTGTTGGACGAAGATACCCCTCTGGTACGTGATTATCTTGTCTAATCGCAGCATATCTATTCATATGTTCTGTTCTCACATGAAGATAGCATTTGCTGCTTATTGTTTTTTGGTTATGGACACTATGATTGATTGTATCTGTTCCAACTCTGCCCGTGTCATTGTTAAGAAAAATGTTGACAAGAAGTTTTTCCATCCACTGTGCTCAAACATAAAGCATATTTTGTTATCTGCATTCTATTTCTTGTTTGCGGTAGTTACTATATTTGTTTTTACAGACAAGCATAAAGTCAATCGATCAGCTAGATCTTTTAAGGGAACATCAAAAGATCTTGTCTGGCGAGGTGGCACTCCACTCGAGCACATTGAAGCGGTTGTTTGAGGAGGCTGCAAGAAATCCCCAGAAGGATCAATTAAATGTAAGTGTTTTTTTTTTTATCTTTTGTCATATTCATCTTTAACTACTCTTGTTATGCCAAGGGTAATCAATCTTATGGTATCCCCAATTTCAGGAGGACATGAGGAAGGTGAAAGACGAAATCAGGGCAAAAAATGCACAAATAGCTTTGCTAGAAAAGCAAATCGAAGAATCCCTCATTTCTTCTCACAGAAAAATGGATTCCTTGGAAATATCAGAAGTAAGTTTAGCCTTTTCACTAATGGATTGGCTGAATGGTTTTGATTTTGTCATCTTTTCTTTATTTATGTGTATATATCTTTAATTTTGTATTTTGAAAGAAAAGAGTTAATTCGAAAGTGCTTTTTTTCTCCTCTTTTAACTCAAATGATTATGACTTGGTCTGTGCATTGTTTTATTCTGCAGTCTATTGCTGAACTGAAGTCACAGTTGAGCGAGAAGTCATTTGAACTCGAGGTGATAAATTCACACACCCAATAGGATGTTTTGCATTTTTATGGACTTCCAGAACCCAATTTTGTTTTCCTTATCATTGCCCGCATAAGCTAGGATTTTTCTGGTTTTGTTAAAAATTGCAAATAAGAGGACATGAATTTGTCTTAGGTCCTTGGTAAAAGTTGCAACTACTTGTTTAATCACTGTAGCTATTTCTGATTAGTATGGGTCTCTATATTATTTACAGGTTAAAACTGCCGACAATCGTGTGATTCAAGAGCAACTGAAGCAAAAGGTAACCACTTACTATAATCTGCTATAGATTCATTTCACGTGTTTAACTATTTTGCATTGTCTTCACCAATGATTCACTCTGCTTGTGGTTATTTTCCTGCCAGATTTCCGAATGTGAAGAATTGCAAGAAACAGTTGCCAATCTGAAACAGCAGCTCTCTGAGGCAATGGAAATTTCTTTGGTCAGCGATTTACAAAAGGCCACTGAAACAAAAAGCTTGTCTGGGGAACTTTGTGCGGAGAACTGGAATTCAGCTCCCAAAGATAGAAACGACGTATTACTTTTACAAGCACAGGTTTTTCTCCCCTCCTTTCTTTGTAGTTACTGAGAAGTTTTCAAGTACATATTAACTAGTGCACGTTCTGTCCCCTCCTTCAAGAGAAAGAATGAGAGGTAGAACTTGGTAATTTGAAATTAATTTAGTTTAAGAAACCATTAAAAAAAGGTTTGGATCATAAGGAATTAGATCAAAAATTACTGGTGGATTTCAAAATTTTCTTCCTTTTGATTCTTATTGAGAAGCCTCATTCTTTTTCCACACGAAGTATAATGTTCAATTCCAAGATGCCAAAGATTATTGTCTGTATGGTTCCTAGGATGACTGTTCTAAGTCGTTGTGTTCTGAATCAGGAAACAAAGATCGAAGAACTGAAGCAAAAGATGGATGAACTAACACTAACAAATGAACAGCTAGAAGTTCGGAACCAGAAACTGGCAGAGGAGAGTTCATATGCGAAAGGCTTAGCCTCAGCTGCTGCGGTTGAGCTCAAGGCATTATCAGAAGAAGTTGCAAAACTCATGAACCACAACGAGAGACTAGCCGCTGATCTGGCCGCGTCGAAGAGCTCGCCGACACAGCGTAGAACTAGTGGTGGCATGGTCAGGAATGGCAGGAAAGATGTTCCGAGTAAACGCACCGACCAAGGTGCGAATGTGTCTGAAATAAAGAGAGAATTGGCCCTCAGCCGTGAAAGAGAGCTTTCGTACGAGGCTGCTTTTGTGGAGAGGGATCAGAGAGAGGCCGAGCTTCATCAGAAGGTCGAGGAATCCAAGCAAAGAGAAGCTTACCTAGAGAATGAGCTTGCCAACATGTGGGTTCTTGTGGCAAAGATGAAAAAATCCCAAGGGACTGAAACTGATGCTTCTGAATCGACGACAGACACTAGGCGATCCGATGGTTACGGGTTGTGATAGGATAGGTTATTGTCAATTTATGGGGGTTTCGGTTTCTTTTGATCAAGCGAGAAATGATGGGCTTTGGTAGGATTGCTTTGAGAGAGAGAGAGAGAAGAGAGGAAATGTGTGTACAAAGTTGTGTTGTGTATTGCTAAGGGTTTTTCTTGTTTGTGAATACAAAAGAAAGCTTTCTTTTTTACTTTCTCAACCATATTGCGTTCTTTTTCTCTTTTGTGCGCATTTCTAAAAGTAAAACTAGCGTTATTAAGACAGAACCGGAACGAGCCAAAACATAAAAGAAAGTTCTCTGTTTGAATGGGGGCAAAAAGTTGAGTAAAGAATAGCGAAAGAGATTAGTGTGTGGATTCTAAAATGTATGGTTGTTGGTCGGAAATATTAGAGAAAATAAAGGGATTAGATGAGATTATAATAATTAATAGATCATAATTGATATTTGGTCAAAGTTGTATGATTTGTAAGCGACAGAAAATTTGTTGACATGAACAAGATAAGGAACAAGTTTCGCTCATTTCCTCACCCTACTACTAAGCAATTCCGATTCTAGGTTTCTAAAGATTGTCTTATCACTAGGAAATTGACATGCTAGTAATCTCAAAAAAGAGAGAAAAAATTACTTAAAATAATGGGTAGGTTAGATAAATAGTCATTTTGAACTGTGTATAAAAATAGTTACAGTTTCAAAAAATTTAAAAACTAGTCATAACACAATGTAAGAAATTTCTGATAATAACAAAATTACACATAAAAATTATTGTAAGAAATTTTTGACACGTATCAAAAATTTCTGAAAGAGTTAGTTTTTAAATTTTTTGAAACTGTGGCTATTTCTTAAAATTATTTTGTAAACAGTGACTATTTTCTTAAAATTCTCTAAAATAATTGTGTCAATTTTATTTTGCCAAAGAAACAAAATATTTATTATTTAGGTGACAACAGACCTACATTCTGACTAGACCTATCCTAATCGGAAGAGAAAATATTAAAATGTTTAACAAAGAGTAGTGAATGGTTTTATTTGGAATAATGATAAATTTTCAGATATACACTGGTGTGATGTGTCCATCCAAAGTAGTGATTGATATATATCTAAACTAAGATTCTATACAAGGGTATAAAGTAGAAGGTATACTGTTACCTGTTTTAACAAAAGTGGATTTAGATTCAACTTGAAGGAGTAATGTTAGGGATTTAATATTTAATTTAAGGGAAATTATAAGATATGATCATTCTACTAGGGTTATTTAAAAATATAATAAGTATTTTCAATTATAAAAAAAAATAGCCATCAAGTAGTTATATTGGGTGAAATTTATTCATGCATCTTGTATTTAGATTATGGTTATTTTCTTAATTTTTTGAAATATAGACTAAAATATTTTAAAAATAGCTTATTGAGCTAGTTCACCCTTCATTTAATATATGTGACTTGTGCGCAGTTTATATGTGATTGATTAGGTATGACTTCTTATAAATAGATACATAATTATTTATCAATTATATATAGACAGCTCAGATATTGATATATATGCCACACATGCTGTTATTTGAAATAAAAATAAGAATTCTTAATTATGTTATCCATTTTAAAGGGATAGCTACTAAATCAAACACTCACTTGATCAATTTTGTATATTCAAGGGTGAAATAGACAAATACCCAGAATTTATATAACAATAAAAATAAATACCTAAATTTTGAAGTAATTGAGTTTCTGGTCAGCTTGTGAATTAATTGCACATGCTTTTGATAACAAAGTGAATTACCACCACATATCACTTTGTAAGTAATTGCATCATTTGAGTAATTGGTTACATTTTTCAAAAGATTGGGTAATAACTTACATTAAGTTTTAAAAATTGAGTATTCACTATAATTTCTCTATATTCAATTACTCTCAAATTCTATTGTTACAAGTCTGTTTGTACGGGTAAATTCAATAATATTCATTTTTATCTTTACTCTAGTCAAACGACGAGAATTATCTACTCCATATTCAACAATAAGTTACTATTCTCTTATGTATTATTTTTCTCACTCAGTATAGTTGAAAAAATAAGGCTTTTTTTTTTTTTAAGTTACTTTTTCATTTTTGATTTCGGTCAAAAGAAAATTTCTTTATTTTTATGGTTGTATCTTATATGCTGATTTTATCAAAGTCTAATGGTACCTACATTATCTAAGACTAGTGAGATGGAACAAACTTACACAATCCAAAAAATTTATCATAATAACTAAATGATATTTGTTGTACTTGCAGACTAAGAAGTTTGGTATTTATTATCCGTAACTCGTTTAAAAAGTTACAACTTACATTGTACGAATGACCATGATACTAAAACAAGAAGCAAATCTATACCCTTAGGTAGTTACTTAGATCTTTATTATATTATTCATGGCAATATTTCATTAAGGGGAAATTGCAGTAAATAACAATTTTTTTTTTTACGTTTTTAAAAATTAGCATTTTTTGTTTGTATTTCAAAATATTAAAAAATAGCCATATCAAGTATTTTATAGCAAAAAAAAAAAGTTAAAAAAAATATTTACACATTGTGTAAGAAATTTTTTAATATTATAACATTTACTTGTTAAAAATGAAGTGTTAATTTTTTTTTGTTTCTTTTTGTCATAAAATTCTTAACCTGATAATTCTTTATTTAATATTTCAAAATATTTGATATTTTTTAAAAGACTCATTCAATTTTGATTTATTTTTGCAACTCATCCTTCATTAATCGACAAGTATTCCATAACTATTTGTTATTTTTCTCCTTATAACGGGAACATACATAAAACATACTAATTTGTGTCATTATTAATACTAGTAATTATGTATGACTAATAATTAGTTTATCATAAACCTAACAATATCGAATATTCGAATAATTTATAACGAATATACGATATTACACTGTATACCACGGATATACGATCATACTTGAATATAATATACGAAAATACGATTTCCCATGAACGTACATGCATACATACGTACGTATACCAAACCATCTATCATTAGAAATGACGTGCATTTTTTTTATTAAATTGAAATATTTATCAAAGACGAACCTAGATCATCTTTTTTTTTTTTATAAATAAAATACACATGTATAATTAAATGCAAATTGATGAGTTGTCGTAAATGGTTAGAATGATAGAGCGAGATAGGAAAATGAGAGCGAAGATTTGGTTTGTTTAATTTGCTTAGCCTCTGCTCTACACATTTTCCATAACTTAATTTCAAATTGGGAACAAATAATTTACATTATCAACAAAAATACAAATTATATATTCTTAAAAAGAATTTGACATAGTATTGTGATGGCCTATCAGCATTTTATTCTATACAAAAATCCGATCGATTAGAAACTCAAAATAACCAATCAGGAAAATTGGCAAAATGATCTATCTTTGTTTAATCTGTTCTGTGAAACAAAAGTTGTTTATCATTATTAATAATATAATGATAATCCCGACATTTACATCTTATAGCATTGCTTTATCAATTATCATAAAACAAGATTGTTTGTGCGCATATATATGAGAGGGATAGTCAAGTTTTCCAAATTAAGTTCAACATCTCTTTATATAAACAAATCCAATCCTAGCTAGTCTCTACATTAATTCATCCCAAATTTATCAAGCTAGACACGCAAATTAACACCAGATGGTGCAGATTAATTGAGAAGTAGACAAATTTTTCATGAATGTTCTAAAATTGAAATTAACTATAATCTCCCCAAATTATTTAAACAAGCCAAATCTAGAGTAGACGATCATTCATTCATACCCAACTCTAAGAAACATATATCAAACACCATATTATATCAATTAATGAAATATATATGTAAGATTAATTAAGTTCAAAGGTCGCCTCAAATTCTAATTAAACAAGTCCAATTTAGAGTACATAATTTTCTCTTTCAAACTAAAGAACACAAACAACATAAGATTTAGCTTCTTAACAACACTTTATACTATATTGCTCTAACTACATATATATATATATATATATATATATATATATTATAGACCACTACAATCTTATTATTAGTACTCTTATTTCTAGGGCTCAAAATTGGACATATAAAACATAACCTAATAGTCATTTCAAAACTACAGCTTCAACTCCAAGTCCAAACCATCCTCCTCCTCCTCCTCCTCCTCCTCCGCCGCCTTCGTACCCTCGGAAGGTTTCTCCATCGCCTGAGCTCTCTGCCTGACGGCGTAAATCGGCAACCACTGGCGGAGCAAGTCATGAGTCACCAAGGAAGGCTTTTCATGTCCCTCATGATGTTCACCATGATGATCATCAGCGACAAGACGGCAGTGACGGCCGTGGAGGCAGCAAAACCTGGTCACCGGAATCACGCGGTGCGCGTTCTTGTGGCCGGATAGGGCCCGCTTGGTGGCGAAGGCCTTGTTGCAAATGTGGCAACTGAAGCCGCCGCCGCGGCAAACCCTAGTGCCACCGCCATTATTGTTGTCTTCGCTTTTGTTGTTGTTGTTTTTGGGGGTCATTGAGCTGCCCGTGCTCTCGCCGGAGTTTGATGGGCCGCTTTTCGCCATGGTGGTGGTGGTGTTTGGGAAATGGTAATGAAATTAGAGGGAAGGGATTTTTTTTTTAACGTTGAAAAGATGGGAGAGAGAGAGAGAGATGAGCAAGAGAATAAAGAGAGAAGAGTTACTATATGGAAGTCAATATGAGTGAGTTGGAATAAGAGAATTATAGCTGCTTTATGAAGGAGCTTTTGGACCTAATTAACAACGGTAGTCAAAGATTTATTGAAGGGAGATTTTGCTTAATGAGCCAGTATTGAATTTTTTTTTTGTTTGTTTTAAAGAAATAATTGAATTAAGTAACGTATTAAATTGAGATTTCAGCATAATTATATTACTAAACTAGAACAACTGAAATTTAAAAGAAGAGAATTGAAATAATGGTAAGATATACTAAACATAATTGATATTGTGTAAAGATGTTCCAAAATCCACAAATGCTAATATTACTAATTAGGCATTGGTTTTATCTGCCCCTATAATTAACTTGATGAGAGATTTTATAAGCATATGAAAGTTCAGAAAAACCAAGTAAAAAAAAAAGGGAAAATTGAGAATTTTGAGATCCAATTCTTGAGTTGAATAAATGTAACGTACTTTTTGTGTGACAACAAACTAATATAGTAGCCTAGTAATATTCCAGATTATATCTCATAAAGACATTAATGTGTTTCCTTATATCAAGAGATTGTATGTATGTATTCCTAATGAAAAATAGGATATATATATATATATATATATCGTTTCATAATTATATGCGTCTACATACTTACATGGTTCTTTGAGTGAATAGGAATATCAATGCATTATATATATATATATACATACATTATATATATAAGCAAACTAATTTAGTTTTAGCTTTTATTTTCTCATTACATCATATAGTCTAAACAAAACAAGTTATGTTATATACAAAACAAGTTATGTTATATACATAAAGATAGATGATATTGAGAAATGTTTTAGTAGGGTCTCTAACAAGAGAATCAATATAGTTAGTAAATCTCTTACTGATTAAGCTTGAAGGTAATAATTTTGTTGGGATGCATTCTGACTTCTATTGATTTGGTTTTTTTTTTTATACCGGATATATATATATATATATATATACACATATCTATATCTTAATTTATGTATCTCAATAAAGTTGATATTAGCTTACGAGCTTAGTAGTAGTTGACGTATGTAATCTCCCGTATTTTTTGTTCTTATATAGTAAAGATGCTGGTCATATGTACCTCTCTCTATCTCTCACTAACTTTATAGGGTAAGTTTGTCCAAGTGTGTAGTATATAATCGACTACAGTGACTGCAAAATTAAATAATTAGAGAAAATTGAGTTTATAATTTACTCTCTTTAATTTCCATGAGTTGTAGCTTCTTCTTCATCTTCTTCTCTTTATCTTTCTCTCTTCTCTCTCATTTCCATGGGTGCATTTAATAATTGATTACAATTACTTCAAAATAATGGAACCTTTAAGTACTAAACTCAATTGCCTCTGAGATTACGATATATTAATTTATCATATATCAAAAGTTTGCCTCGCAATCTCCAACTTCTATTTTCTAAGAATTATCTCTATCTTCATCTCATGATTTAATGATAAAAATGCCAGTTTCTATATGAAACTGATATAGGTATCGTCAATCTACATGAAAAGTTGCAAGCATATGGTGACAAATTGAAGAACTTATAAAAAAATTCAGTTTAAAAAATTATTCAATATGATCAATTGATGTAATACTATTCTTTTCTTGGCTTAATTGAAGAAGAAAATATAGGAAAGAACCATTTCCTTAGTTTGGGAGGATATAAATTCCATGCTTCAAATCACCTTTATATACAAGTACAAATATTAGAAAGAAAAGAAAAAGAAGAAGAGAAAGGAAAAAGAGCTAGGCTATAAAGGAAATATAAATTTTTAAATCCAAACTAGGGTTTTCCATTTCCATTGATGTCCTGTTACAAGTTACAACAATACAAATCAAACCCATTTGGAAACTCTAGATATATTCATAAAATAGCTAATAAGACACTAGATAAACATCATAAGTCTATTGACGACGACAACAACAACAACAAGAAGCAAGGAAAAACAAGGAAAATGGAAGTTAGAGAAAGGAGTGAAATAATAGTACTAATCCCTTTCAGAGGAAAAAATACCATTAATTAACCCCATTTCCCTATACAACTTCTGTAGTAATTATATATCCTTATTATGTGTATGTTTGTCCTATATTGACATTTATACACTTAGGTTTGGTTAAACATATATATATATATATATGTATGTATATAGATTAGTTCTTCTTTTGATCAAGATCATAGAAGGGGTGATCTTCAAAGCTTGAGGTTTAGGTCCAAGTTAGTCTCCATGAATTCGGAAGCCGGAAAGAGCACATCCGGGTAGGTGTAAGCCATGGCATTCCCAGCACCATTAGCCCTAGCAGCACTTCCTCCCACCGCCAGAGTCAACTCCAAAGAGAGATTCTCCCCTTCCCCCTCTTCGCCGCCGCTCATCATGATGATCTTGGTCTTCTTGTGGCTTGGCCCGGCTTCAAAATCATTACTACTACTGCGCGCTTCTAAGCACGAGTAGTAGTAGTGTTCGGGTGGTGGTGCATGTGGGGGCGGCAGAGGCATGTTGACAAGGTTGTTGTTGGAGGCGGAGGCGGAGATGCGCCTAGAGTGCGCGAGGCGTTGGCGGATGTATTGGGCCCGCTCCTCGCTCCTCTCCTTGCGGTGGGCATTTTGGTGCCCGCCTAGGGCTTGGGTGGAATTGAAAACCCTAAGGCAAAGAGAGCAAATGTGGGTATTTAGGTTGTTGTTGTTGTTTTTTGCAAACCATGCACCGATCGCCTCTGACGGTGGCGGCGATGTCGGGTTGTTGTAGGGCATTCGGGTTGAGCTCTCGGCGGAATTTGCTCTTCTGAACATTTTCTTTTTGTTTATTTTGGGGTGAAGATTTAGGGTTTTTTTTTTTTTTGGGTTTGGATGATACCAAGAGGGACAATGGTGGTGATATTATATAGCATTTTTGAGATTTTCTTTTGGGACAAAAAGAAAAAAGAGAAGAAACCCCATTGAAATAAATGATATGGAAGGTGTGTCAGAATTGAAAGGTGGATTTCTATAGTCGTGAGACTTGTAAGAAATGCAAAAAAGTGGAGATTTGAAGAAGGAACGCGTGGGCTTAGACTTGTAAGAGTTAGAAGAGAGCTTTAACTTTTAACCATAGTTTAGAGGACTACATTATACGCAAATTTGAATTACACCTTTTATTAATTTGGACATTTTACAAACTATCGCAATAGATAAAGGAGATATTTAAGGATTTAGCCAAATTTTAGATTTTTTTTTAGGAATTAGTCATAGTTTTAGAAATTTAAGAAATTGGCTTTTTTATTTTATTTTATCACAATCGATGAAAATTTTGGTAATGGTAGGTTTAGTTTTCTTTTTTAAATTGAAGGAGCCGAATCTTTGGAAATTTTTTATTTTATTTGGGCGGATTTTTTAAGTAATTATCATGGATACTTATGTTCATTAAGATATTTAATGACTATTTCTTTAATTTTGACATTGTAGGACTAAATTTTTCAAATTTTACCTTTAAAATGACTAATTTCTTAAATAGTCTTAGATATAGGTACTTATTAGGGTGGGAATTGAAAAGAAAATTGAGCAAAAAGAGTGCTTTGGTAAAACACCACGTGCTCTTATTCCTTTGGTGAAGTCCATTGACCATGCAAAGCCAAAAAAAGTTGCTAAGTTACTCAACACCTCTCTCTAAGAAGTCATTTATGCTTTGCAATTCTTTTTCTTTGTTCTCTTACAAATCACTAATTACTAAGGTAATAAAAATCAATTGAGGAAAAACAAAGGTTAGAGACCGATTAATTACTTGCAAAATCTAGAGGAATGAAACCACTTGAATAAGTAGATCAATTCTTGTATAGGGAAAAAAATTGTTCTAGCAATTGAAATACTAACATTTGCTTGAAATATATTCACAAAATGTGAATTGAGTCACTTCACTACGTCAAGCATCTGTAAAAATGAAACCTCATTCAACAAATTAAATTAGATGATTTCACTTGATTACATGCGAATTCTCTCTAAAGAAATAATGCTATTATATATACCACCTAAAATGACATGTAAATTGTTATGTTTTTATATTAATGTGTACTAAAAAATAAATTATCACGTTGATCAAAATATATTTTGTCGTTTGTTAAGTTAATTAACGTAGGAAAGATAATAATCGGTATACTAAGACACTAATGCTAGTATGCTACTCCTTATAATTTATGAGATGCTATATGAAGGATATAATCCAAAAGACCATATAATATTTCAAGGGAAAGGCAACATTTGAGGTTAGAAGGAACTCGGAGGTTTCCCTGTGACTGTATTATAGCAGTGTTAAACGTGTTGAGTATTTACTATAATTTTTCATTAAAAAAAAGTACTTGGCAACTTGTTTTACAGATATAAAATGATACTTTTATATTTCTTTATATTTATTATTTGTTTGAAATCTAATATTTATTACAAAGATATCTCGAGAATTAGATCGGGTGACAAAGTCCTCCAATATGGAGATTGGGGCCCCAAAGTTCAAATTCTTGTTAGTGTATTTTCTCTTATATAAAGGTGTATATTTATAATATGGTCGAGAGATACTTAGTGTTTCATGCGATTACTCTTTAAATTACTCGCTAATGCTCAAGGTCTATAGTGTGGTTCACTATTAAATACATGTAATTAAAAAAAAATATTGGTTACAAAGGTACATGAAAATGAAGAAATGTTATTTAATGCACTTTTATCATTTATTTATTATTTCCTTGGAATCTAATATTTAATATCATAAGATTTCCTAATTAAGGCAAGTAACTAAAAGAGAATCAAACTCATATAACAACAAGAGAAATCCTAATTAAGATTTGGATTCTGGCCGGTCATTTTGAGCAATAACCATTATTTTTTGTCAAAAAAGCCTAGAATCATATGACATATACTTATTAATATTATACATCACAATTATCAATGTACATATTTTTTATTGGGTCTTTTTGGTATACTGCCAATTTTTTTTTTCATGCTTCAAGAAAATTGCTAAAATTTCAAAAAAAATTAAGAAATTAGTTGTTAGTCAATATAAAGTTAAGGGTATAAAAGTGAAATTAATATATCATGTAGTAAAAAATTTGACTATTTCTTTATTAATCGAAAAATTAACTATTTTCTTAAAAACATCCTTAAAATGATTATTTACTTAATAATCTCTTTATTATTTCATCCAATAAATTTACCACATCATCGTGTCAATTTTTTTAAGTTCAAATATTCGGGTCATGTATTCTTTCTCATTATTATATATAATATTAGTTGACGGGAATACTCATGTGTCCTATCATTTTTCTATGGAAGAGAAAATTTAAGGGAAAAAAAAAAACTTTATTGTGAATAGTGAATACCATTCAAATGTCTTGAATATAATGTTTTAACTTTTTTGTCTTATATATATAACGTAATGAATTTAGCACTATTCAAATTATTTTAATAATAATTTTATAATAAGGATCAAAATGATTTTGAATAGTATTAAATGATCACCCCAAACAATCTATAAAGAGATTTATATCAACAATCCCGTAGAAATAATTATCAAGTCACAAAATATGGCAATTCTCTAAATATCAGCTAGCTTCAAATTTAAGTCATCCTAATCCCTTTTTGCTAAAGCAAGTCATCCTAATCTCTTTCGCTTCTCTAGTTTAATTAACCAGAAAAGATTCTGAAACTTCCAAGTTCCACCCAAACAATGTCATAAATGCATAAATGAGAAAAGGTAAGTGAGCATTGATGACAAAATTCAATGGTCATTTTAGTAAGGAATATCTGGACAAAAAATTGCGTTGTGGTTTTTTTTTTTTTTTTTTCTAATAGAAAATTCATTTATAGAAATTAAAAATTCAATGGTTAGATAGCAGGAGTTAAATGGAGATTAGTTGTCCAATTTAGCTGTTCACATAAGTGTCTCCAAATAAAAAAATATATATATACAAAGTTAATGGGAAATTCTGTAGTGTGTTTTTTTTGTGGTGGGAAATAATTTTGAATGGTGAGATTCACAATTTTAAGATGCGGGACCCACCGAAAAGATGAATCTGACGGTCCAGAATTGTTTCCCACCACAAAAAAAACCCATCACAGAAGTACCCAAGTTAATAAGGGAATTTTAAGAAAATAGTAACTTTTTTAGAAAATGATTTTAAAAAATAACCACAGTTTCAAAAACATTTCAAAAATTTCTTATTACAACAAATTGTATGAGTAATTTTGTTATGGCAAGACATTTCTTACTTTTGTGAAAAAAAAATTATAGCTATTTTTTAATTTTTTTGAAATTATGATTATTTTTTTTAAAACACACCATCTAAAATGACTATTTACCTAACTGATCCAGTTAATAATGAGAAGAAAGTGAATGAATTGTCATTTTTTCATTTATTGACACTTGAAGGAACGTCCAAATGAGATAAGTCAATTTTCATTCGTATTTCTTTATTACAAAAGACAATATAGCTCAAGCAAACTATGCTATAAAATTCGAATGTAAATTGATACTATATGGGTAAAACTAGTTCTAACGAATAAAAATAGATGGAAAACACATAATATCGAGCACACTATGCTCTTTAACTATATTGTTTATTACATTTAAACTTCATCATTGCTATTATTCTTTGTATATTGTACTATTCTGGTAAACTATGTGTTGATAGAGATTTAAACAAGTCAATACAAATTGTAGAAATCTTTGTCGGTTTGCACTCGGATTATGCAAAATCAAAAAAACACATATTATTATTATTATTATTATTATTATTATTATATTTTTGTAGTGTAAAAATGAGGGTATAAATAAAAAAATGCAATACAAAAGAGATAGATTATTAATGTGTCCAGAATAGAGAATTCCTCAAAATACCCCTTTTTTGAAAAATAAGCTTACAAACTACAATTATGCATTTGCATCTAATCTCATTGTTTGTATCGTGTTTGGGTCCGAAAAATTTCAACACGACACGAAAACGACATGAAATATGAATTGCTAACTCTACTTTGTTTACATGAAAAGTAGGATTTCTACTTTACGAATTATACTACGAATTTCGCCGAGCAACAAGGGCTCCAGAATTATACTCGCAGCAAAAATCAAGTGTTCCTAAGATCTGTATCCGTCTTACGAATGCTCTGCGAATGCACCTAAAATTTCAAGGCTTGACGAAGCCAATGCTTAGCATGAGTACACAAAAGTGTAACACATACAGAGAATATCACAACTCAAATACCTTGCCTCCTCATCAAGCAAAATGCAATTTTCGCATCTTTGTAGACATAGGACCATACTTGAACTCTAGCTGTGTAAGAATTCGGAAAACGGAAAATCTTATGAAAGCAGTACCTCGGCTTCCAAAACGCGAGAAAAATTCGATCCAAAATACTTTCTGAAACCAAAGCAAAGCATGCTAGGACATGGAAAACACGCAACGATGCCAGTAATGATAGCGTACGAAAGAATTCAGATTTGAGTAAGGGGTATTTCAGATACACAGGGAAAAGGAAATGCTCTGATTCTTATACTAATTAACTTGCAAAATATACACAAAAGAGCAGTGATATGTGACTTAGTGAATTTGACCTCATATTACGTTTAAGTGCACATAAATCCTGAACTTGAGACAATAAACTGTGAAGCATAAAATGTTTAAAGCCAATATGCCATCAAATACAAAAATCCTTGCAATATATACTCAATCAGATAACAAATTCCATATACTTCATCAAATCAACTTACTTCATTAGTCTTAAGAAACAAACCCCTCAAAATCATCAAACAAAGAACTCTTGTAATAATGAAATCAAATATCTAATCCTGCATAAGCATGATAAACCAATAATCAAGCAAATAGCTGAGAGACCACATTACCATAATCACATCAACTAATCAATCATAAAGTCACAACTAACTCAGCAAGTAACATGAGAATCACATTAATCCTAAATCCATTAATTCAGAGCAAAACAAAGAATCCCACTATTTCTACAAAATTTATTACACTGATGAAACTGATTAACTTCGAAACTCCATAACTACAAACCTTCTTATGCATAATAAAACGACTAAGAGGATAACTGGGTGAACCAAAGTCAAAGTAATTAATCTTAAATCCATTAATTCAGAGCCAAACAACGAGTCAACACTATTTTTATAAATCAATTACACTGATGAAATTGATCAATACAAAGACTAAGAAAAGTAATTAAATTACCAAACCAAAATCACTTCAAAAAGCAGACTTTATAAATTCAATCAATTCAGAGCAAAACAAGAATCCGTACTAATTTCCGATAAAAATGATAACTTGATTAAGCAAAAAACCACTGATAATCCGAAATTCCAGAGCTAAGATTATCCATAATTGAGAGCCAATTAAGATTAACTAGCAAAAGATCACACTAATTTCCAATCAAAATCATAACTTGATCAAGCAAAAAACCACTGATAATCCGAAATTCCAGAGCTAAGATTATCCATAATTGAGAGACAATAAAGAGCAATTAGCAAAAAATCGTACTAATTTCCAATAAAAATCATAACTTGATTAAGCACAAAAAAAAAAAAAAACACTGATAATCCGAAATTCCAGAGCTAAGATTATCCATAATTGAGGGACAATTAAGAGTAATTAGCAAAAAAAAACTAATCTGCGACTCGGATCAACTGGTCTTCGAATCCGGCATGGGAAACAACCCGGAGCTCGCACCTCTGGGCGGCGAAAACCCTAGGAACTTCTGGAGATTGGTCCTGATGCTGATCGAGCAGAGGAAGTAGAGGAACGCCATGGAACAGTCAGTCGGATCGTCGCCGGAGAGGCCTCGGTGGCTCATCTTCATGACGAGCCCGAACGGCCGGAACGGGAGCTTGGCGACGGCCTTGCCTTCGAAGAGAGAGTTGAGGAGGCCGAAGACGACGAAGAGGACGAGCGCGACCACCGCGCCGGACTTGAACTTGAAGAGCGACAGGTCGCGGCTGGACTCCTTGAGGCTGGTCTCGACGCGGTCGATCTTCTTCGTCTTGGAGCGCTTCGCGGCGGCGGCGGCGGAGGAGGAGGAGGAGGACTCGGTCTTCATGGCCTCGAGCTTCTTGGCGGCCTTGTCGATGGAGGATCGGAGGGTTTTGTAGGAGTTGGTGCGGTAGATCAGGAGCCACGAGATTGCCTCGCAGACCACGGCGGTGCAGAGCGAGATCGCCACCACCCGGAGGCTGTCGGAATACTTCAGCGAGGCGAGCAGCGACGGCAGCGGCGGCGTAGCCATAGCTTTTCTTTTCACTTTTTTTTTTTTTTCCCGAGAAAGTGACGGAAAATTGGCGAGAAAATTCGTGGTTTTGTTTTGTTTCGTTTGGTTTGGTCTCAGTCTGAGGGGTGAGCTTTGATGATGATGTGGCTTTTGTGCTGGTGTTTGGTTTCGGGTGTAATTCTATTCTTTGTTTGGATAAGTGATTTAGATTTTGGGCCTAGATTTGTTGTCACCGTGGGCCTAATTATGAGCCTGAAGGATAATTTTTTTTTGAAAGATGTTCCATTTTAAACATGGTTTTTTTTTTTTTTTATGTGGTTGTAAATTAACAGAGAACTTTTCTAAAAAATTGATGTTGTGTATCATTATGACAAAATTAAAATATAAATTGTTCAGAGAAAAACATGAACTTGCATATAACTTATCAAAGAGCCATCATGAAACTATGGATGATAAAATTTATTCATGCATATTTTACTCAAATTATGATTATTTTCTTAATTTTTGAAACATTATTTCAAATTTAAAAAATATTTTTTTAAAATACTCTATTTAGTAAAATCACCCTCCAATTAACTAGAGATTCAACAAACAGAGAATAGCAAAAAATTTTAACCTTACTCTCCTAATTAGTCTACACTACATCGCCTTGTCGATTGAGGATTTGAGAGATTTTTAGGAGTTAGTTTGGCAAATCAAGATCTATATTGAGATCTGCTTCAAAAAACAAAAAGATCTATATATACTGAGATCTATATTAACTAAATAATTTTTATATCGTTGGATAAATATAGCGACCTAATTACAATAATGGAAACTCCTAATCATATTCTCGTATTATCTTTAATTAACCATTTGTATTTTTTTTTAATTGTGAGACTCATGTAGTGACGTCAAAAACAAAATTGACGTGAAGGAACGCACTGTAACTTGGTCTTACCAAGTGTATATTATGCATGCAAATGCAAGTACTATAAATGTTTTTAGAAAACTTAATTACCATATTGGCTAAGGTTTATATGCATGCTAATCCAAGACATATTTTCATATCTTCCATATATATATATATATATATATTCCATATCTTACTGCAGATTTCCCTACTAGACATACCTCTATATATATTTCGATCTAATGGGAATTTTTTTTAAATTATATATATATATATATATATATATATATATATAGATATCTCCTGGCGAAAGAAAACATAACTCTAGACAGTAGACACAACATCATATCACAAGCTCTTTTTTTTTATTCTTTTTTTTTTTAATTTGTGTGTCAATTTGTATTTCTTTAAACTGCCTATCTTTGTCACGGACTTCATGAAGTCTTCCAACAATGTACCAATTCCAAAACTTAGGTACAGTCACAATCTAATGCTCATCATAGACATGTCCGAACTTGAATTCCATTGCATTTCATCATCGTGATATTATTAGCTCAATCTTGAGCTTTGAGAGAAAGAGAGAGAGGGAAAAAAAAGAAGAAGAAGGAAATTATGGCTTGGCAAATTGATGAAGACTATTCACCATTGTTGGCAAATAGATATGGGACAAAACGTGAGAGTGGTGTTGGAAAGTGCAATGACTTTTGTGAAAGCAAAGGTCTAAGTTCTTTAAAAGATTTCAAATGCCATGGAAGGGAAGCTATGAACTTGAACATGCCTCTTTATGCAAACACTCTCACACATTATCCTATATAACTAAAAGGAAGGGTGCTATATATTACTGTATTGGCGACAAAAAAAAAGTCACTAATAAAGCTTAAATTCACTAACAAAACTCACTACACTAGAAAACTATATTGGCAAAACAAAAAAAAACTAGAAAGCTTAAATTCACTAATAAAACTCTTACTACACTAGAAAACATTTTCCAAATACTATTACAAGTTACAACAACTCTTATAACAGAAAAAAAAAATTCTCTCTTAAATCTTAATTTCAATTAGTGCAACCAAACAACAATTCAAACAATCTATTTATATTAACAATCTAATTAATACAATCTAATACAAAGTAACTCTCTTTTCTCTTATCCTCGATGCAGATGTGCTTCCATAGCTTCTCAATTTTTTTCTTCCTTTTGTTTAGGTTTTTTCTACTGAGCTGCTTCATTATCCCGTGTTTTTTTTGGTGAGTTTTTTCTGCTGAGCTGCTTCGTCGCTCCTCCATTTCTTTTCTACGGTTTTCTTCTCCTTAGTGGCTTCATTTGATGCCTTCGAACTCTTTTTTTTTTTTTGTCGGTTTTCAAAACCTTACTCTCTCTCTTTCGCTCTTCTTAATGTCGATTTGCTTGCATGTTTGATTGCAATACGCTTTCATAGTTCCTAGATTTATTTTTTCTTTTTTGGCTTTTCGATCTTTTGACCAGATCTTATCTGGATATTTCATGTTTTAAGAAAATTATTTTTTGGATTTTTGGATTTTTCGACGGGTCTTGCCATTAAAGCTCATTTAAGAAGAAAAAAAAACCGCTGCAACGCGCGGGTTTTTGAGCTCGTGACTCTCTAAAGACTTAATAAAGGTAAGATTTTAGTACACATATTTGAATGTTTTTTTTTTAATCTCAATAAATTCTCTATAGAATATAATCTCCTTAATTAACTATATGCTATGTTTTGATTCACGTGCTTTGTTAATTTCCCCCCTTTTTCTGGGTGCCTTTTCCTCTTTTTTACCTTATCCTAATTTAATGTTTACATAATTGACCTTATACCAAAGTAGAGATGTGCCCAAAAGCCCTGCCATGTGCTTGCTACTAGGACTTAAATTAAAATTGGTACAAAAGGCAAAATTACCACTCCAAGACCATGATTTTATTACAATAAGCGCAGATTAATTGACTTGCGATTGTTAATAATAGGATATATATATATATATATATATATATATATATATATATATATGGGCAGATTGATATTTTGATGGGTCCTTACAACATCACAATACACGACTATATATTTGTGATCTTGATGATTCTCTAATTTGGGATTATATTCTATATTCATTCGATACACCCTTTAATATATGTTTAAACATATATAATCACTCCCACTTTTAATTTCCCTTTGTGAAGGGGATCATCTATAATTAGCCAAATTAATGTCAATACAATAAACATGTAAGAAATTGCTAGAACCTAGCATCCAAACTCCATTTGTACTCTATTACATGGAGGACGAATATTGGTTCGGCAAGGTTTTATTATCTAATTTTTTTTCCCCAATTTCTCCAACACCTCATTTTTTATGTGCTGGAAATGTTTGTATATAAGCTCAGAAGTTTCTTCTTTATTTATGGGAATATTGCTCACTATCTTCACCTCACCTAGATCATTAAAATCAATAATTTTTGTCTAGACCTTCATAATAGTATGAGCATCACTAAATTCTTCGTAATATTGAAACTCTCACTTAATTCACTTGTTTTGTGTATCTTTTTTATACATTTTTTATTTTATTTTATTTATATGCTATAGGGTTTTTTTACACCTATGACCCTCCAACTTGTCGTATTGTGACACTTTGGCACTCCATCTTTTTTTTTTCTTAGCATTCACCCCCCTGAATTTAAAAATCTTTACACTTTGCCTCAAATTGTTATATCTCAAGATTTTGTTATATTGTTATATACATAATATATATATATATATATATATATATATTTATCAACGCAACTTTTTTTATAGCATTAAGAATATCAAAATCTTATTGTTATACCTCTATTCTCAAGCTTTTTACCAAATATTTTTCCATGTTCTTCACTCTTCACTTGATTACAAACACCTTGAAGAAAATAAAGAAAAATTAGTTTCTATATTAAGAAAAACAAATATGAAATTCATATATTTGAAGAGTAGAAGACTTACCAACTTCTAACTTTTCTTTTTTGATGAGAAAAGAGCTTGAAAGAATACTTTTGAGAGAGAAGAGAGAGAGATAGATTAACTAGTGGAAGAATTGAGATTTTTTCCTTTCACTTTTCATACAATATCTAAAAGAATCTAAGGGGCCAGGGCGTTTCGTCCGCGCGTGGCCGAAATATTTCGTCCTCGTTTTTTTAACGTCTTTTTCGTGCAAAACAAAAAAAAAACACGTTTTTTTTAAGGGGTTAAAGTGGATTTTTTTTCAAAAAAATAGGTCGTTATATAATTTAATAAAATATTAGGGACTGAAATGTAATTAAATAAGACTAGAATGAAAAAAAAAAAAAAAGACTTAAGCACAAAAAACAAAAGCCCCTAACACGGGCACGCGTGCGTGGGGCCCGCGTGTCAGGGGATCTCCCACTCTCTTTAATTCACACGCCAGACCCTTTTTTTTCTTTTTTTTTTTAGTTTGCTTTTTTCTTTCTTTTTTTCGTTTTTTTTTTTTTTTTGTTTTTTCTCTTCTTTTTTTGGAAAATTCTGTAGTGGGTTTTTTTTGTAGTGGAAAATAATTTTGAATGGTGAGATTCACAATTTTAAGATGCGGGACCCACCGAAAAGATGAATCTGACGGTCCAGAATTGTTTCCCACCACAAAAAAAACCCATCACAAAAGTACCCCTTTTTTTTTGTTTCCTATTTGTTTCTTTCTTTTTTAATTTTTCCCTCTTTTATTTTTATTTTAAATCTTATATTTTTTCTTCATCTTTTTATCTCTCAAAATTTTTTTATAATAAGACAATATTTTTAATTTTTTATTATTAGCTTATTTAATAATTTTTTTATTTTGTCTTACAATTTAAAATTTTATTTTTATTATATTTTTTAAATGATCAAACTTTTATAATATTTTTCTTTAATTTTCATTTATTTCATAATTTAGTATAAAAAAACAAAAACAAAAAAAAAAAACCTTACACGTGCTCCCGTGCCCAAAACTAGTACTCATAAAAGAGGTGAAAAGAATTCAAATCCCTTAGAAGATTGAGATTGTACCGGATGGGAGGAGTGATAAGTGAGAGAAATGATATTCAAAGAAAGTGTTGTCTTGTCTAGTATAGAATGACAACCTCTATTTGTTCTTTTCCTACTATTACTTATTTGTTTGTTTTGATCCCATCTTTTTCTTCTCCTGTAATATTAGGTTGTGGAATGAATTTTAGAGATTGTTTTTTTTTTCTTTACTCCTCTTATGCTATAATCATTACCACTTACACACGAGTTATTTTTACTCAAGTACAAGTTGAAGCTACAAGTAAAGATGACCTTTTTTTTTTTCCTATCAAGTCATTTCAAGACCACGTGGCCGGTTCTATTTCACTTGTTCTTTACTATTATACTAGTTTTTATACATGCGCTCTGCACGTGAAAAACACGTGTAAAATAATATAACCGATAAAAAAATATGACACGATGAAAAAAAAGTATATTTTTGTTAAATTTTTTAAAAAAATGTGATTTTTTTGTCATTTTGAATAATTACAAGGTTAAATTTATCATTTAATATAAATACAATGACTTTTTTAAAATTTCCAAACTAAAAAAATAAAAATAAAAGCTTAGAATAAAAAAAAACAAATAAAAAATAGTTACGGTAAAAAAATATATATAACAATTGGTGTCAAAAGATTGAGAAAAATATTCTGAATCCAACCGCGGCAAGAATTTTTTTTTTCGAGATCATTACGTCAAAAAAAAAGTTGTTGAAACGATTCAAACAAAAAAGTAAAAAAGAAAAAGAGAATTTGTAAAAAAGTCCTCTAAAATTTATGAATTTGCAATAAAATCTCCTTATATTTGCAAAAACAACCCTCTAAATTTTCTTAAAACCCCCCAAAATAAGCCCCTAAATGCAATTTAAAAAAACTTTCACAAAAAGACAAAATAACTTAACACTTGAATGAATAGTGATTTGTGAGTAGGTGAATAGTAAACCCACTCATTCTTATTATATACTAGTCATCCCACGCACTTCGCGCGCGTAAAAAAAGAAGAAAAAAGAAAACAAAAGAAAAAAAAAAGAAAAACGAAATTAAAAAAAAAAGACATTAGTGAAACATTAAGTGAGACACGTGTCAGTCTCTTAAGAAAACTCAAGAATCTTAGAAGAGTTAGTATAGATGTATAGATATAAAAACCGCCCAAAAATGCGGACGAAACCGCTCGGCTAGAAACGGACGAAACGGGGGGACAAAACCCATTGACAAATTAACAAAGGTTAATGATATTATCAATATAATGAGTGATGGGGCATGATCTATTAGACCTAGTTGACTTTTAATAGAAATTGACCTATATATCATGTATAGTGCACATGTTTACTATTTCTAATTAGGTAACACATGTATATAACCATATGATATATACCTATGTACATTTACCTCTTGTATTTATGCTACCTAGCTTAAGTTTCATGATGAGATTTAATCTCATAATACTATAAATCTATTTTAGATTTAAATAATCCTTAGGTACATATATTATTATTACATGTACATTGTCTAATTAAACTTTCAAGTACACAACTTGTTAATTATGTACTTTTAACTTTGCACCGAATTTGAGTTTCCATGGTAATACAATATTATTGAATATTATCAATAATTATAGCATTATACCTTATATAACTAGACATGACTTTAATATTTAATCTTCACTTAATAAATTGGATAAATTAATCTAATTATTAAATCCATGGAATTAAACTAGATAAAATTGGGTCATTACACTAATCATGGTGAATAATTTAAATACCAAAAATGAACATTCAACTAAAAAAAAATTATGGACATTTTTAAAATAAGTTTTAAAATGTACCATTTAACTACAAATCTCATAATTGGTAAATTTACCACCATTCGGTGATATTGTGCAAGAAAAAAAATGGGGTTTATAGCTAAATGGCCTAATTTTAGAACTTATTTAAAAAAATATCAACAACTTTTTAAAATTAGGTAAATGACTCATTCTTGGTAAGTAGACAAAATACTATGGTAAGCGGATCAAATACCAGCTATTTTTAGCTTGAATTTTGTCTGCTTACCATGGTAATTTATCTGTTTACTCAAAGTTTTTTTTACGGGTATACCGATTATTTATCATGGTAAGTAGACAAAACTCAAGCTAAAAATAGCTGGTATTTCATTCGCTTACTATAGTATTTTGTCAACTTACCACGAACGGGCCTTTCACCTAATTTTAAAGAGTTGTGGACATTTTTTTAATATGACGTAAAAAATGGACTATTTACCAAAATTTTCCAAAAAAAAAAAAATTAACATGATGGCGGCAACAACATCTATATAATTGATTCTTCAAAACAGTTTATGCACAATTATGTTAATTTCTTTTTTTTACCAAACATTCAATTATTCTATATAATTTAGTCTCTTAGAACTCAGAACATATTATTAAGAATCTTACAAATTGAGAATTTTGACTTTTATGTTTGTAATTAATTATTTGATTATTATTATTATTTTTAAATAGAGTTTAAGACCAGGAAACTGAGTTTAGGATCAGGAAACTTACTAAAACTACGTATTCCCAATTTCTGCATTAATTTAACATCAATTAATATGAAATCGACGATCTCTTATGTACATATATATATATATATATATATAGCATTTATCAGCTTTTGTGACCTTTCTTAATCCCTTCTTGCACTTGGGTTTCATAATCTCTCTCTCTCTCTCTCTCTCTCTCTCTCTCATGGAAGGTGATCGTTTAGATTGTGTAAAAACACCATTGTTGTCTTGCACTACAAGTAAAGACCATAAAAAGGTCAATATTGGAAGTGAAAGAATATCATTGAAAAAGAGCAACTCTGTCACTTCTCTTAAGTCTGATTTTCTCTCCAGATTGCCTCAAAAGCTTCGCTCTGGGCTTGACCCTGAAGCCCTTCTGCACCTTGACCTCACTAAAACCACTGGCTTGCTTCAAGGTAATAAATCGATCTCAATAAATTTTTAAGCATAGCAAACTTTCACAATATTACATATTGAATTTGACTATACTAATATTTACTTGTCACTCTTATGTCTTTGTTTTTTTGTTTTCTTTTTGGTTCAATCATTAGGAGAGAGAGAATATTATGAAAAACAATTTGCTACACTAAGGTCATTTGAGGAAGTTGATTCTATACAATCATCTCATGAAAATATAACTGAAGAGCAAGAGCTGAAAGAGCAAGCTCAACATGAGAGAGCAATGAACATATCCAATTGGGCAAATATTTTTCTCTTAGCTTTCAAGGTTGGTACTTTTTGTTTTTTTTTTTTGGACAATTTCATTGCTTATTGCATTTTTTAAGTTTTCACAACTTAAATAATCTTGATATCTTTGCTATAACATTGGCAGATTTATGCAACAATAAAGAGTGGATCGATAGCGATCGCAGCGTCGACGCTGGATTCTCTGTTGGATCTGATGGCTGGTGGGATTCTTTGGTTCACTCACTTGTCAATGACAGACATAAACATCTACAAATACCCCATTGGAAAGCTCCGAGTTCAACCCGTCGGCATTGTCATTTTCGCCGCTGTTATGGCCACTCTAGGTGCGTCGCTAATCGCGATCCTCCTCGAGCCTTTCTATAGAAAAAAAAAACTGTGGGAAATCTAAAGCTGTATGCAAATTTTTTTATAGTGAGAGCTCAGTAGTTTCTTTCGCATTTTACTATTTTTTTCGTTAGTAATCAATACGGCGTTGAGGTTTTTCGAAACCTAAATGATTTTGTGAGCTTGATTTCTTTGCAGGCTTTCAGGTGCTGATTGAGGCCTTGCTACAATTGATCAAAGACAAGCCGTCGGATAAGATGAGTTCCGAGCAGTTGTTCTGGTTGTATCTGATTATGCTGACAGCGACCGGAGTTAAATTAGTCCTTTGGATTTACTGCAGAAGCTCGGGCAACAAAATCGTCCGTGCCTACGCAAAGGTCCAACGCTACAAAAAAAGCAAAAAATAAAATAAAAAATAAAAAATCCTAGCGAAGTATTTGACATTCGTTTTAGCCTTGTTCCGTTGACCATTGCCTTAACTTGTTGATGATTTTCGTAACAGGATCATTACTTCGACGTGGTGACGAACGTGATCGGTTTGGTCGCAGCGATTCTCGGGGACAGATTCCATTGGTGGATCGACCCCGCTGGCGCCATTGTTCTTGCACTCTATACCATTTTCAACTGGTCTGCAACTGTGCTTGAAAATGCGGGTGAAAAATTCTCAAACCACATTGTTTTTTTTTTTTTCATTAATATCAATAACTCATAGAAGCGACACAGTGCTGAATTTTATTAGATTTTGGCAGTAAGGCCACTCTGTCACTCACAATACCCCGTAACAGCAGGATAAACATAGTTTTGCTTTTTTCAATCTAAGAACGTGAAAAATCGAAAAAAAAAAAAAAAAAAATCATGTGCAACTCTTCAATACATGTCTTAAATAAAATGCAATTTTACTGGTTGGTATGTTCTTAATTTAGTTTCCCTAGTTGGCCAATCTGCTCCGTCCGAAGTCCTGCAGAAGCTAACGTACCTCGTCCTCCAACACCACCCTCTGATCAAGCGCGTCGACACTGTCCGCGCCTACTCCATGGGAGTCCTCTATTTCGTAGAGGTCCGATCATTTTTTTTTTTGCCTTGTTGATCATCTATATCTAAGCACATTATTTTAACAAATATGTTACTAACTTGTTGTAAATTAATAAATAAAAATAAAAAAATTCAGGTTGATATCGAACTCCCGGAGGATTTGCCGCTGCAAGAAGCGCATGCGATCGGCGAGTCGTTGCAAATGAAGATTGAAGAACTTGCTGAAGTTGAGAGAGCTTTTGTTCATCTTGACTATGAATGTGACCACAAGCCAGAGCACTCTGTTCTTACTAGACTCCCTAATAGCCAGCCTTAATTGGGCCTAAATATTATTGTTTGGAAAGAATAAAAAAAACCCCTATTTATCTCTTATAGTAGTATGACTCATGTAGAGGAAAAACAAAATTTGACGTATGAAAGAAGAATGAAATGTAATTTATTTGTGCTTTTGCACATAAGTTTTAGTAGGATATTTATCCACAGGTTCACGCTATTTGTTTATTTATTTGCTATGCTTTATGTTGAAGAAAGGATGCGAGTTCTGTCAAAACGACATGTCGTTTTCTTCCTGAAACCGAGGTTGTTGATTTTTCTTTTATTGAAAAAACGACATGCTCTTTGTCCTAAGTATGTGTCTATGTGACAAGCAATCATTATGTTCAAAATGGAGTTTGTAGCTAAATGGCCTAATTTTAAAACCTAAAAAATGTCCATAACTTTTTTTTTTTTTTAAGTGAATGGTCCACCTATGGTTAGTAGACAAAATACTAGCTAATACCATGGTATTTTGTCTATTTATGAAAATTTTATTTTAGGTATTTAGATTATTTACCATGTATGTATTTCGTTAAATTACTACAGTATTTTGTCTAATTGTCAAAAACGGATCATTAACCTAATTAAATAAAAATTGTGATCATTTTCTAAGTATGGTTTAAAAAGAAAGCTACCTACCAAAATTTTCCACTAAAGATATTTGTCCTTCGTAAGTTGGAAAACGACGTATTATTTATATATGAGGATTTTTTATTTTCATCGTTATAGCCTTAACAGGATCCTCACGTTCTTTGTAGTTTTAGGACGCTATTGATTGTCTTCTCCTTGGTAAAACGAAATGTCGTTTTATTTGCAAAGATTAGTAAAGGCATAATAATTCCCATAGCATTGCTTTTTTCTAAATCATGCACATGTTTGAAGTATAAGATTTAAGTATTACATGTTTCCATTCAGCAAAAAAAAAAGTGTTACATGTTTCTAAAATGTTGTCGTTTCCTTAGGCTAAAAA
Organism: Boehmeria nivea var. tenacissima; assembly: GCA_018132145.1. Classification (NCBI taxonomy): domain Eukaryota; kingdom Viridiplantae; phylum Streptophyta; class Magnoliopsida; order Rosales; family Urticaceae; genus Boehmeria; species Boehmeria nivea. The sequence goes on along the minus strand of CM030884.1, from coordinate 11,654,640 downwards.
ATGACCATGTCGTTTTATTTGTGAATTTTTCTTAAGAAGTTTGTGTTTTTTTGTTAAGTAGATCTTGCAATTTGATAACGAAATTTACTTTTATCAGGATTTGTACTTATTAATTAATATACTTTTCCTTGCAGTTTTTTATGTTGTCACTTAGAAAGTGATTTGACATGTTTCAAAGAAGTTGTCGTTTATTCTGAAAAAACAGTATTTGTCGTTTTAAGCTAAGCTAATGCAATTTGTCCCCAAAAACCAGACACAGTCAGAGATGCTGAGCCACGAACAACCCAACTCGTCACACTTTCTCTCAATATTTAGACAAACAATTATTATTGGGAAATATGATTAAGATAATTAAAAACCAAATTAGTCCATGATTTTCAGCGCTGTATATATAATGCACACAACACCTTAATTAGGATTTTTATTCTTTTTTTTTATATATATAAAAGAGAGACCTTCATTCATTAATTCGAGGATTTTCATTCTATTAAAATTTCCAATATATAATTATTAAGAATCTTAGACAATTCAGAATTTTGACTTTTAGATTTGTAATTAATTGCATTTATTTCATTATTGATTTTTTTTATATGTTTAGAGTTTAAGATCAGGAAGGTTACTAAAAATACGTATTCTTAGTTTCTCTATATTTAATATCAATCAATATAATGCTATATGTATTTCAGCTTTTAAGACCTTTCCTCTTCCCTTCTTGCATTTAAGTTTTCATGTTTTTTTCATTTTTTTTTTCCTTTTAGTACTTATTTAGAGATCAAAGTTCCTTTGAGTCAGTTGAGTTCAATGGAAGTTGATCATTTGAATTGTGTACAAACACCATTGTTACTTTGCGATACAAATGAAGATCATGAAAAGGTCAATATTGAAAGTGGAAAATCATTGCAAAAGAGAAACTCTGTCACTTCTCTCAAGTGTGATTTTTTGTCCAAATTTCCTCAAAAGCTTCGTTTTGGGTTTGACCCTAAAGCCCTATTGAAAATTGACCTCGCTAAAACCACTGGCTTTGTTGAAGGTAAAATCACAGCCAATACAATATATACTTTGTATCAATCAAACTTTCGCAATGTGTGCATTTTTTTGGTTTAAACCCATTTGGTACACTAAACGCACTCACAAAAAGTCAAACTTAAACTCCTTTGTTACAGTAAAATGTGGTTTGGATTGCTATCCAGACGGAAACTGATCGTCGATTTTGTGAGCTTGAAAATTCTTGACAGGCTTTCAGGCGCTGATCCAGGCCTTGCAACAGCTGATCCAAGAGAAACCGTCGGATAAGATGACATTGGACCGTCTGTTCTGGCTGTATCTGATCATGTTGACCGCTACCGGAGTTAAATTCGTCCTTTGGATTTACTGCACAAGCTCGGGGAACAAAATCCGCCGTGCCTACCTAAAGGTCCAACACTACAAAAAAGCCGAAAAAAAAACAAAAAAAAACCTAGCAAAGTGTTTGACATTCCTTTTAGCCTTGTTCTGTTGACCAATGCTTTTAAATGTTGACAATTTTTTTGTCACAGGATCATTACTTCGACGCGGTGACAAACGCAATCGGATTGGTAGCTGCGATTCTCGGGGACAAATTCTACTGGTGGATCGACCCCGTTGGCGCCATTGTTCTTGCACTCTATAAAGTTGATACGAAACTAGATCAAAAAAGGAAAAAAATAATAATAATCTCAAACTACACAAAGTGTTCGCTTTTCGGGCCTTAAAAAATGTGAAAAATTGAAACAAGAAAATTCATGCTACTTTTAAGTAGCTCTTCACTGAACCTATGCTCCAAAAATTTTCATGACTTGTTTGTTTGCTTCTTGATTTAGCTTCCCTAGTTGGCCAATCCGGCCCGCCCAAAGTCCTACGCCGCCACCGCCCCCTGATACAGTGCGTCGAAATTGTCTGCGCCTACATAGCCTTCGGCGTCCTGTATTTCGTAGAGGTCTCATCATTTTTTGCCTTGTTGATCATCTATTTAAGCACATTACTTGACGAACATTGTGTGACATTTTGTAAAAATCAGGTCGATATCGAATTCCCGGAAGATTTGGTGCCGAAAGAAGTGAACGCGATCGACGAGTCATTGCAGATAAAGATTGAAGAACTTGTTGAGTAGAGAGATTTTGTGATGGTCTTGACTATGAATGTGACCACAAGCCAGAGCATTCTGTTCTTGTTATATAGCTTAGCCCTTAATTGGGACTAAATATTATTAGATGAAAAAAAAAAAAAAATTGGCTATCCCTATAGTTTGATTATTGTTTAGGGGGAAAAAAAAAACTCAGTTATGAGAGAGAAAAAATGAAATGTATTTTTTGGGGTTTTTTTTGCACGTAATTTAGTATGATATTCATGCTAACTTTTTGAGACATTAAGCTAAATGAGGTTCCGGACATGTCGAGGTTTTCTGATCATCTATCTAAATGAAACACCACTTATTATTTGTGTAAAGTTTTTATGTAATGCTCGAGGTTTTCTTTTTAAGCAATTTTGTACGTTTGACAACGACATATTATTTGAAAAATAATTTTAACTCGTTAAATTTATTTTGATGTAAGGTCTACTGAAAAAAAATAAATAAATAAAAAATAAAAATAAACCTAGAGAAATTCCCATTATTTATCATCATTTTAGTTACGTCATTCACGTTCTTAGTAGTTTTAGTATGCTGTTGCTTAGTAAATGTCTCGTAGAAGTTGTTAATTGTCGTTCCCTAAGTAGAAGGAAATGTCGTTCTATTTGCAAACGGTTGATAAGGGCATATAACTTGTATCGTGATATTATCTTTTTGGAAATCAGATCTTCTTTGAAGTTTTAGATTTAAGTAGTGGTGTTCAAAAAACCGATGGGACCAAATCAAATTGGCAAAATTAATCCAAACTAAACCAAACCAATTTCAAACCGATTATATAATTCGTTTGGTTTGGTTTGAAATTTCTCAAATTTTAATTGGTTTGGTTTGGTTCATGTTTGACCTTGTTAAAAAACTAAACCAAACCAAACTAGTACTTATATATACACATGTATTTAAAATTATATTATATGTACGGAGGGTTTTTTTTCCCCCTTTTTTGCTAAGAAGTTGTGAGAACTTGAAGTGAACAACTTTGCTATTTATTAATCAGGTGTTGGATATTTTGGGGATGATTTTGATGGAACTTCTAGTACGGATCAACTTTACTAGGAAGCCATTAGTTGTTCAGGCGTGAATACATTTGCATCATCTTAAAATCATTAAGATTTAATATAATTTGTTTATGATATTTAAAATATTTTGAATTTAGCCCTTATCTAATTGGGTTAGATTATGATGTTGAACTTTGATTTTGATGAATTATATTATTTTATTAAGTCCTCAACTTGTATGAGCCTATTTGAAAAAAGGCTCAAACTAATTTTAAAAAAAAACAAACTAAACCAATTATAATTTGTTTGGTTTGGTTTGATTTTGATTGTTTAATTGGTTTGGTTTGGTCTGAAAAATCACTAAACCAATTAGAAGTTGGTTTGGTTTGATTTTAGTAAAAAATAGTAGTTTGGTTTGGTTGGACACCCTTAGATTTAAGTATGTTGTTGCTTACATGTTTCAAAAAAGCTGTCGTTTTCTTAGACTAAAAACGACATGTCAAGCGTGTGTTTTTTTCCAACTAGATTTTGCAGCGTGTAATAAGGAAATTTCCTTTTATCAGGATTTTAATTTATTAATTTATATTCAAAATCACAAGTTATTTGCAGTTTTAGTATGTTGCTGCTTAGAAAGGGATCGACAAATTTCAATGAAGTTGTCGTTTCCTTACAACAAAAACGACATGTTATTTTATCGGTTAAACTTCTCTCTACGCTTATTGTTTTTTCTTTCATTAATTTTGAAAACATTTAATAAGGACGCTACTTGTATTAGGAGTTTTTTTTTTTTTTAGATACTACATATTCTTTGTAGTTTTGGTATACTGTTGTTTATTAGTATATAAGATTGAATGTGTTTCCAAGAGGATGTCGTTTCCTTTCTTTAAAAACGACATGTTGTTTTTTGCTGTGAAATTTTTCATAAAGCTTCGCTCTCTATCTCTCTCTCTTTTGTAATTTTATCAAACGTTTTATCAGGACATATTATTTATATCAAGATTTTTTATTTTATCTTATTTTGCTTTTAAGAAGACCATGTTATCTCTGCAGTTTTTATATATGATCAACATGTTTCGAAAGAAGTTATCGTTTCCTTAGTATAGAAAAGACATTACGTTTTTTCTAAAAATTTTTAAAATGCTTGTGGTTGTCTTTTCATTGTTTAATAAATAAACTCAAAAACTTTTTATCATATTTTTTTTTGTTACATTATTTTTTTAAAAATAATTCTAAAACCATCACATAGAGGAGGACTATATAAGTTCATTTGTCTCGTGTACAATTTTAAAATAACTGCATATTTAAAATTAAAAAAAAAATACACTAGTATGATAAACATTACTAGAATTTCTCACTCATCTAGCATTTATTCAAATAACGAGAGATACAATAAAAAAAATAGCAAATATATTAAACATTACTCCTCTACTTAGTCTACAACTCTACATCACCTCGAATTTCTCCGGTGGCCTTATCGACTAAGAATCGGAGGGTTTTGTAGGTTAATTCAGTAGATCAAGATGCATGAGATCGCCTTGCAAATCATATGATAGTGCACGTACGTCTTTGGCGGCCGTGTCACTGTGTTGAAGATGAAAAAAAATTCGCGAGAAAGTTTAATTGCTAGCTGCTTTGATCATATGCTCATATTATACTTTAATGTTAGTATTTTTTGTTGTGAGACTGAAATGACGCACTCCTTATTTAACAAGTAGAGCCTAATAAAGTGTGGAGCGAACCTTATTAGCTATATGTGACAACCTATGACTAACAAGTATGCAAACTTGATACAAAACAAAATTGACGTGAAAGAACACTAATTTATTTTCCATACCAGTATCACAATATTACTTTCCAAGTGTAATATATGCATGCAAGTATATAAATATTTTACAAAAATTACCATCTTGGCTACGATTCCACCTCACGATTGCCACAAACTCACAAGTGTATATGCATGCAACTAAACGACATATTTCCATATCTTCCAAAAAAAAATAATCAAAAAGATTTTCCATGTCTTACTGCAGATCCCCTTAAGGGAGATAGTATCTCCTTTCTATATTGCATCAATCTAATGGAAAAATAATAATAATAATAATAATAATAATAATATTTGGCTTGAACCGTGATATGACTCTCTGCCTAAAGAAACATAACTCTAGAGTCTAGACAAAAACATTTTATCATAGAAGAATCTTCAGCGGAAAATTTTATAGTACACAATAATTCTTAATCATCATATCAATTTTTTTTAAACAACGGGACCTAACAAAATAAATCTGACGATCTAAAATTGTTTTATTATAAGGTATATTCTGCCGAAGATTTACCCTTATCATAAACCTTTTTTTTTTTAATTTGGGGGTCGATTTGTATTTCTTGAAACTGCCTATATTTATCACGGACTTCAAGTCTTCCAACTATGTGTCAATCAATTGTGTTATCCAAACTTAGGAACAGTCACATCTACGGCTCATAGATTTGTCCGAACTTGAATTCCATTGCAATCCATCACAGTGCTTATATATATTAATATTATTATCTCAAACTTTTCTAGACTATCCTAGTTTGCCATTAAGCTACTATATATTAGATTCTCAATCTTGAGCTGATCAGAGGGAAAAAAAAAAAAAGAAGGAAATTATGGCTTGGCAAATTGATGAAGACTATTCACCATTGTTGGCAAATAGATCTGGGACAAAAGATGAGAGTGGTGTTGGAAAGTGCAATGACTTTTGTGAAGCAAGGTCTAAGTTCTTTGATCGATTTCAAATGCCATGGAAGGGAAGCTATGAACTTGAACATGCCTCTTTGTGCAAACACTCTCACATGCCTATCTCTAAAGGTAAGATTTTACTACACATATTTGAATTTTTTTTTTTTTTTTTACTCTCTCTCTTGCTGAATTGTGATTTTGTTTCTCGTGATCAATATACTCTCTAGAATATGATCTTCTTAATTAACTATGCTATGTCTTGATTTCCTTAATTGATATTCACGTGCTTTTGTCAATTTTGTTTCCCCTTTTTTGGGTGCCCTTTCCTCTTTACAATATCCTAATTTAATGTCTATATAATTGACTTATACCAAAATAGAGATGTACCCAACCCTAGCATGTGCTTGCTACTAGGACTTAAAATTGATATAAAAGGCAAAATTACCACTCCAAGGACCATGATTTGATTACACTTAATGCAGAATTGACTTGTTCATATATGGGTCCTTACAATATCACTCACAATTATTGTGATCTTGATGATGATTCTCTTTGTCACAATATCTTATTCAATGGAAACTCCCTTTAATATATGTTTAAACATATATAATCACTCCCTTTTAATTTCCCCATGTGAAGTGGGGTATCTATAATTAGTCAAATGCTAATAAATAAAAAAACATGTAGGAAGCTAGAACTTTGCATCCACGCTCCATTATTTTATCACATGGAGGACCAATATTAATTGGTTTTAGTAAGGTTTTATCTAACTTTTCTTCCCCAACTTTGCCAACACCATTTTTTTTTTAATGGGAGACGTGTTTGATATGTTTGTATTAGCTCACAGCTATCTTCTTTATTAATGAGAATTAATCACTATCTCTACCTACATCATTACAATCAATAATTTTTGTCTAGATGTTCATAATGATATGACCATTACGATATCCTTCATAAGAATCAAACTCTCACTTTCATTCACTTATTTTTGTCTTTTCTTACTTACATACATATGTATTTTATGTGTATTTGCTTTCACTTGCATTTAATTTTACTTTGTATATTACATCTCCTGATCTTGGCTAATTGCAATAGCATTCTAGAAAGACAATTTTCATTGCATTGACTAATTAAGGTGTAGAAGTTGACAAAGTATAGCTTAATATCATCTCCAATGTAAATAATATTACTTTTAATTCTATATTTAGTATAAATAAATTATAATAGTATTTTTGCACAAATTATTGTTGCTAATACACAATATTATTTTGATTAATATTTATTATCTTCAAATTATATTGTAAAAACAAAGTATGCTTTTAAATTAAAACAATATTTACTATCAAAATAATAATGTACTTAATAATTAGACTAGAAGTAAAACAAAAAATAATCACTTAGTACAAAAATATAAAGATAAATATAATTGTATATTAGTTGTCAAATTTGACAAACTTTATAAGATTGTAATATAGATTTTTTTTTCTTTAAATGCCAAATTCTAATTTCGACATAAAACCTTGACACTAAGAGATACTCTAACAAGAGATTTGCTATTTTATAATTATTTAAAATAATAGAATCAAATAAATTGTTTTTTTTTTTTTGTTTCATCAAGAAGTCAAATAAATTGTTAAATATATAATCACATCATATAATGACCCAAACTTAATAAACTAGTACTTGTGCCACACGTATTATTGCAAAATAAAAATAATTAATCAACGTCATATCATTACTCTTAGAGTTAGAAACTTAGTCAACATATAATAACAATCTTATATTTCAAAGGGGGAAAATAAAGCATGCGTAGTAGTAGTAGTTGTAGTAGCAGTAGGTAAGCAAACTGCTGATTTTTTTTTTTTTTTACGAAGTGAAAAAACCAATATGCAATAGAAAATTATGTCACACACACAAACACATTGATGCTAAGCTAATGCCATTTGTCTCCAAAAACCAGACACAGCCAGAGAGTTGCTGAGCCACAAACAACCCAAACAAAATGTCACTCACTCACTCTCTCAATATTTTTTAATTAAACACACAATTATTATTAAAAATTAAGAAAAAGATTAAAAAAATCCATGATTTTCAGCAATGCCATAAATATAGATATACAAATATACAATGCACGGTTGACGGTACAACACCTCTAGGGTTTTTAGGCTCTCGTAGAACTTAGAATAATCATAAATATTTGGGAATCTTTGACTTATTTGTATGGTAGATAATTATTAGGTTTTTAGATAATTATTAGGTTTTTTACTGTAGAGTTTTTCTTTTTTTAAAAAAACAAAAAAAAAATTATATGTAACTGCGTTGCTCTCGCAGTTTCAGAGAACTTCTCTTGTTTAGGCAATTCATCACACTCGTCTCATTTCTTTTTTTTTTTTAACCTTTATATACCATATCAAAATTCACAAAATCAAACCATTCCAAAATAAAATAAATTAAATATTTACCCCAAACATAAGAGGGCCCTAATTAAGAAATTTAAAAAAATAATTGAAAAAAATAAAATAGAAGAAAAGAAATTGTATAGGGATTAGAAAAATTGAAAAAACTGTTAAAAAAAATAGAATGAAATGGGAGGAATGACTTCCCAAATAAGGAAAGATAAAAAAACTTAGTAAAAATAATTTCTAAGCCTTAGTAAACATACGTATTCCTAATTTCTCTATATATTTAATATCAATCAACATAAAAACAGAACACGATCATTTAATTTTCTATATTCTAAATATATAATACGAATATAAATATAGGGCCATATATACTTCTGCTTTGGTGACCTTTCTTCTTCTCTTCTTGCACTTGGGTTTTCATGATCTTCTCTATCTTCTCTTAGTATCATACATTGGTCAACTATATATAGTGAGTGAGTGAGTCAATGGAAGGTGATAATTTGGGTTGTGTAAAAACACCATTGTTGTCTTGTGATACAAATGAAGAGCATGAAAAGAGCAATATTATTGGAAATGAAATATCATTGCAAAAGAGCAATTCTGTCACTTCTCTTAAGTCTGATTTTTTCTCCAAATTGCCTGAAAAGCTTCGCTCTGGGCTTGACCCTGAAGCCCTTCTAAACCTTGACCTCACTAAAACCACTGGCTTGATTGAAGGTAAATCACACATTAATATATTTTGTTTCTATAAAAATAGATTGTTTGCAAGGAAGTCCTTTAGCATAGCAAACTTTCACAATGAAACTACTATAGATAAAATTGATGTTCGTTGCATATTGATTTGACTATATATTTTAATGTTCTTTGTGAATCTTATGGTATTAGCTTCTAATTGCTTTTTTTTTTTTTTTTTGTCCCTCTCATTAGGAGAGAGGGAATATTATGAGAAACAATTTGCTACACTAAGGTCATTTGAGGAAGTTGATTCTATACAATCATCTCATGACAATATAACTGAAGAGCAAGAGCTGCAAGAGCAAGCTCAACATGAGAGAGCAATGAAAATTTCCAATTGGGCAAATATTTTTCTGTTAGCTTTCAAGGTTGGTACTTTTTTTTTTTTTTTTTGGGATAATTTCATAGCTTATTGCATTTTTTAAGTTTTGACAACTGAAATAATCTTGATATCCTTGCTATAACATTGGCAGATTTATGCAACAATAAAGAGTGGATCGATAGCGATCGCAGCGTCGACGCTGGATTCTCTGTTGGATCTGATGGCTGGTGGGATTCTTTGGTTCACTCACTTGTCAATGACAGACATAAACATCTACAAATACCCCATTGGAAAGCTCCGAGTTCAACCCGTCGGCATTGTCATTTTCGCCGCTGTTATGGCCACTCTAGGTGCGTCGCTAATCGCGATCCTCCTCCAGCCTTTCTATAGAAAAAAAAAAAAAAAAACTGTGGGAAACAGATCTATAGCTGTGTGCAAATTTTTCATCGTTAGAGCTTTTGTGTAAAAAAGAGTTGATTATGTCTAATACAGGCTTCCAGGTGCTGATCCAGGCCTTGCAACAGCTGATCGAAGACAAACCGTCGGATAAGATGAGTTCCGAGCAGTTGTTCTGGTTGTATCTGATAATGTTGACAGCCACCGGAGTTAAATTAGTCCTTTGGATTTACTGCAGAAGCTCGGGCAACAAAATCGTCCGCGCCTACGCTAAGGTCCAACGCGGCGAAACACAACCAATATTCCTTGTGTGAAGTGTTTGGCATTTATTTTTTTAGCCTGGCTGGTTTGAGCAATGCTTTTAAAGTGTTGGTGATTCATGTCACAGGATCATTACTTCGACGTGGTGACGAACGTGATCGGCTTGGTAGCCGCGGTTCTCGGGGACAAATTCTACTGGTGGATCGACCCCGCCGGAGCCATTGTTCTTGCACTCTACACCATTTTCAACTGGTCTGGAACCGTGCTTGAAAACGCAGGTAAAAAGTACAAAAAATAAATAAATTCGTGTCACTTTAATGTAACTCTTATTGGTTATTAATCCATGCTATAAAAATTTAATTACTTCTTTGTTACTTCTTAATTTTAGTTTCTTTGGTTGGCCAATCCGCTCCGCCCGAAGTCTTGCAAAAGCTAACGTACCTTGTCCTAAGGCACCACCCTCTAATTAGGCGCGTCGACACCGTTCGCGCCTACACCTTCGGCGTCCTGTATTTCGTAGAGGTCGGATTATTTTTTGCCTTATTGATCATCTTTCTAAGTATGTTACATGACAAATATTGAGTGACATTTTTGCAAAAAAAAAAATTCAGGTTGATATCGAGCTCCCGGAGGATTTGCCGTTGAAAGAAGCACACGCGATCGGAGAATCGCTGCAAATAAAGATTGAAGAACTTGCTGAAGTTGAGAGAGCTTTTGTTCATCTTGACTATGAATGTGACCACAAGCCAGAGCATTCTGTTCTAATTAGGCTCCCTAATAGTCAGGCTTAGTTGGGACTTTAAATACTCATATTTTAATATGGAAAATTTTCCCATTTATGTGTTTTACTAGTTTGATTATCATGTAGAAAAGAAAGAATCCGATGTGTGAGAGAGGAAAAAAAAAATGAAATGCAGTGATGGGGGTGTTTCTGCACATAATTTAGAAGCTTGTTTTGCTGACTTTTTAGACTTTAAGCCTTAATGAAGTTGTGGACTTGTAGTTCACTTTAAGAAGTTTTCTATGATTTATCTATTTATTTAATCATTTTGATACGTGTTTTATGTTAGGGAAGTGGTGTGCAAAAAAAACATGTCGTTTCTGCTTCTAAAAACGACATGTCGTTTTCTGCTTCCTAAAACGACATGTCGTTTCTTTTTCTTAAATGACAAGTCGTTTTCTGCTTCTTAAAAAACCTCCCCCCCACCACACACACACACACACAAAAAACAAGAATCCTAATCTTCTTTGCAGTTGTAGAACATGTTTCCAAAATGTTGTCCTTAAAGTAAAGGACGACATGTTAACGTGTGAAATTTCTCAAAAAACTTGTGTTTTTGTTTTTAAGTAGATTTCAAATCTTTAATAATAAAATCAATTTTTATCAGGATTTTTATTTAGTTACTCACGTGTTCTTTGCTGTTTTAGAATGTTCTTTGCGTTTATAGACTTCTAGCAAGTGATCGACATGTTACAAAAAAGTTGTCGTTTCCTTAGACTAAAAACGACATGTTGTATGATATGTGAAATTTCTATAAAAGCTTGTTGTTTTTTAAAATTAACTTCTTCAAACGTTTAATAAGGACACTATTTGTATCATGATTTTTCATTTTTATTTTATCGTTTAAGAAACGACATATTTTTGCAGTTTTAGTATACTGTTGCTTGGTATATACGATCCAGTTTCTCAGAATTGTCGTTTTCTTAGCCTGAAAACGACATATGACTTTATTTATGAAATCTCACTCTCGTAATTTTTCGAACGTTTTATAGGACATATTATTTGCATCAAAACTATTTCTTTCTGGGTAAAGTAGGAAAATACCCAAAATTTATTTAACAATAAAAATAAATACCCAAATTTTTTAAGTAATTGAGTTTCTAGTCAATTTGTAAATTACTTGCATATGCTTTTGATAACTAAGTGAATTACCATCACTTATCACTGTGTAAGTAATTGAATCATTTGGGTAGTTGGTTATATTTTTCAAAAGATTGGGTAATAACTTACATTAAGTTTTAAAAATTGGGTATTCACTATAATTTCTCTTTCTGTATTTGGTGAATTAGCTAAATAAGTCATTTTAATAAAGGTTTTTTAAATTTTAGCCAATATTTAAGAAAAATTAAGAAAATAATCATGATTCAAATAAAAGATATAAAGATGATTTATCTCTTACAATTAGAAATTCTCAGGTAGGTTTTCTTTGTGGCGACAAACAATTATAGATCGTCAGATTCCCAATTTTAGTGGGCCCTATATCTTAAAAATATAAATTTGACGATTCAAAATTATTTTCTATCGCAAAATAAAACCCACTAAAGAAACATCATTTATAATTACTTTATTGCTATTTTCTTATGGGGATTCTCATATGAGTTTTCTTGTAGTGTGAAACAATTCTGGATCGTCAGATTTACCTTTTTAAGGGGGCCATACATCTTAAAAAGGTAAATTTAACGATCCATCATTGTTCCAAAAAAGGAAAAAAAAAACCACTAGAGAAATATTGATTTTCTTAATAATTAAAAACATTGATCATAGTTTTAAATAACCTACGAAAAATGGTCATTTCTTATAATTTTCCTTCTTTTTTTATTCTAATTTTTTTAATAAAAACACAACCTCCATAAAAATTTTAAAAAAAATACACATACACACAATTCGTCTTATTAGTATATATAATCGACATGTTTCAAAAGAAGTTGTTGTTTCTTTGGTCTACTAAATAACATATTATTTTTGTGAAATTTCTGAACACGCTAATGGTTATTTTTAAAAAAATAATAATAATTTTGATATTTTTTTTAGATTATTAAGTAAATTGCTATTTTTAATAATATTTTAAGAAAATAGCCCAACGATTCTATTAATTTAAGAAGGGAGATTTTGAGGAATACCCCATTCTTGACATAATGATAATCTATACCCCATGTGTGTTGTACTTTTAATTTATACCCCAAAATTTACACTACAAACATAGAGTGAAAATGAAGGGAGCACACCACATGAGGTATAGTCGTATAGATTATTAAGTGGCATCAAGAATGGCTTTATTTTAAAATTCTCCCATTTATTAAGAAATAGTCATTTTCTTAACCATATAATGTTACGATTTACTTTTATACCCTTAGTTCCTTAAAGGACTAATGACCAGTTTCTTTTTGGGTCTATTTAGTATTTGGTCATTACTTGGTTCATGTTTTAAGGAAATGGCCAAAGTTTTTAAAAATTAAGCTATTAACCACTAATATGAAAGAGAACTGAAACCATAGAGGTAAATGCACATTATCATTTAATTAAAAAATGATTAATTTTATTAATTAATCAAAATGTTAATCATTTTCTTAAAATACCATTTAAAAATAGTTATTTATTTAATGATCTCGCTATAGGTTGACTATTTCATTGAAATATGAATCAAGAGATGGTCAAAAACCAAAACGTCTGTTTTTTTTTTTTTTTTTTTTTTGGTCTTTTTGGAAACCACGTATACTCTTGTTGTTAAATACGCTATTCCTTGGTATATGAGCAATAAGATTCCTGAAAGTTGTCGTTTCCTTAGTCTAACAAACAAGATGTCTTTATTGTTGAATTTAGCAATCACCAGAGACGCCTTTGCCTTTACAGCTTTACTCTTTTAATTTTGTTGTCACTTTATTAAGTAAACGACATATGATTTGCATATCAAGATTTATTGTCGTTTACTAAATAACAGCTCGTTCTAAGTTGCGGAAGAATTTAGGCCGTTTCTTAATAACAAGAAAACCAGTATGTCAAGATATTGTCGTTTCCTTGGTTGCCAAAGTTCAGTGTCGTTTTCACTAATGACACCCTGTTTTAACGACATGGCGCCATGGACAAAAACTTTTGAATAGGAAAAAAGCTATATTTCTTTTTCACTTTTTTATTTTTGCTAAAATATATTTCTTTTTCACCTTTTTATTATAATTTAGTCAAATTCACCACTAAAAATGATACGGACTACAAATTTGTGATATTATTTCAATGAAATACTGACCTGTTTGGGCAAATCATTTTGCCCATCCCATTTCATTCTTGGAAAAAACGATTTGAAAATGGTTTGGAATGGTTTGAAAAAAAAATGATGTTGAATGGTTTGATTTTGCGAATTTCGAAGTGGTATAAATGGTTGAGATTTAAAGATATTGTATAGGGATTTAGAAAGTTGAAAAAAATAGTTGAAAAAAAAAATGGAATGGAATGATTTGTAGGATTAGAAAGTTAAATGATTTGGAATCGTATGGAATATAATAGAACGGGTGGAATGGTTTGCCTGAGGTAGTCGAAACTTCCCCTGAAAATTTTCCATTTGAATAGCTATGGCCCGATAGAACAAAAATGGGGCCCAAAAGAACTATATTTATTGGGCCAAGCTTAATAAGCCCAATTCACTTGAGCTCTGCTCTCTCATTTCTCTGACATCATCAAAATTCAGACCTCTCTGGCCTCTCTATCTGAAGTAACAACAAAACAAAAAACAAAAATAAAAATTCTCAGAGGCAAAGAAAGCGTTTTAATTTTCAGTGCTGGGATTAGCTCACTCTCTTTCACTCTTTAATGGTATGCAAATTCTTTTATTCTTTTATGGAAAAAAAAATATTAAAAAAAATATGTTTCTTTGCTGCTTTAAAATTATCACAACCCTTCTCTCTCTGGTTTTACAATTGTTTTGACTGAACAGAGCCGAAGTTTCAAGCCTTTTTCAGATTTTTTTTTTCTTGTGGTTCTAAGCTTCTATTGCTATAATGGGTCTTTGTTTGAATACTATTTGCGTGTATGAATTTTGGTAAAGCAGTGGCTTTGATTATGTTTTGGCTTTTTTTTTTCGTATGTACAAAAAATTTCAATGATTGCCTGTTTGAAAACCTGAATTATCTCCGGTTAAAATGCATATAATAAATAGTATATGCACAGAACATGTTTGATGAAGTGTTTCTGATGATGCTTTGCTCTTTTATAATTACACTTTTGTCTCTGTGATATGTGAATTTGGGTTGGAAAGTTTGGACATTGCTTCATAATTCAGAAAAAAAAAATACTAATTCTGTTACTTTATGATGCATAAAAGACAATTTCTTGCCTGAAAAAAACAAAACCTTGTATGAATTTTCAATCCAGCCATGCATGTTTTGAGCTTTCTCGCTAGCTTTATATTGTACTTTTTTTTTTTTTTTGGCCACGCAACTTTATATTTTACTTGTATTCTAAAAAAAAATACTTGCATTGTTGTGTATTAAAAACAGCTTCTTCTTTTTTTTTTTTTTTTTTTTGCTTTAAATATTTATGCAGGATCATAATGAATAATTTCATGGAAGAAAAGCAAAAGGTTGTGACAATAGTTCAACATAACTCACAAAAATATCACTAGTTTTTGTGCTAACTCAGCCCAGTTGTACGTACAAGGGAATAATCAATTTTTGTACCATGAATTCTCTCTCTCTACATTCCTCACTCCACTTGAATCCATCATCCATCTGCCGGTTGCCACATCATCGCCGACTACAACCCGGAAATGTTCGATTCGACCATCATCATCGATATCCTTGCCTTGATCCTTCTCTTTCTTTAGCTTACTCTACTATCTCACGCAAGTCGCTACACATTCTGCGAACTTCTCTTGATGAAACAGTCTCTCCAAATGAGGGTCAAATACCGCTGGTTGACTTTGAGGAGCTCTTCGAAAAAGATTGGTCTTTCCTTGACTCTGATGATCTCGTTGCAAATGAAGACTACAGTGAAAAGGTTGAACGGATCATAGCTGCGGGACAGATTGAAGAAAGTTCGAGAGTTATGGTTTCTGCTCCTTCTGAGGGATTTGTGGATCAGTTAGTTGATTCTTCGCCATGCAGTCTCTTGGTTGTTGTTCACGATTCGCTTTTTGTATTAGCCGGGATTAAAGAGAGGCATGACAAGGTCAAGTGTTGGCAAGGAGAGCTGATTTACGTGCCCGACAAGTGGGCTCCGTTAGACGTTGCATTCCTCTACTTCCTTCCCGGCTTGCCATTTAGCCTTGACCAGGTTTTTGAAGCACTTGCAAAGTGTTGTTTACCAGGTATCTCTTAAAAATTTGAAAGCAATTTGCTCAGTTTCCTTTTCATTCAATCACTTTGTCATATAGTTTACATAGTCTCAATTGGCTTAGAGTAAGTTTGGTATAGTTGAAGCTTTATCAATATTAGCAAAAGCAGAATTTTAGACTATATTTATTACATATCCTAAAGAAGCAAATACCAATCGGCACTCGATATGAGTCAAGAAAACGTACTGCTATAAATTTGGTACAAAACTTTTGCTCCGCAACTTGTTTCATGAGACTGTTCCGCCTTCAGTTTCTATGTTCCATTTTTTCTTGAGTAGTGTTATAGAGCTCAGCTCAACATTGTAGGACCAAGAGATATCGCCGGCCTTTGTGTTTGGTTGAACCAGGCTCGAGTTGAGCCGATAGATTTTTCCTTTTTCTTTTCATTTTCATAACATCTCTCTTGACCCCATGTTTGTACAGCTTTTGGTGTAATATTTTTTATTTACTTTTACAAAAATAAACCACTTGTGTAGGTTCAAGGTTGGTGATAAGCCATCCCCAAGGAAGAGAAGGTCTTGAACAACAGAGAAAAGAGTATCCAGATGTTGTAGTAGCTGACTTGCCTGAGAAGTCAACTTTAGAGAAAGTTGCCAAAGATCATTCTTTTGACCTCGTTGAGTTTGTGGATGACCCTGCATTTTATCTTGCTGTTTTAAAATATGGTGGTGCATGAGATTGATTATTTTGGTTTTCACATTTTGGTGTACCAATGTAAAAGTTCAATGCATGAAGTACTGTTTGTTCAACTGAAAGTAAGTATTTTTTTTTTTTCCCTTTCGTTATTTCAGCCACAATGAGCTTAGTTCTCTTTATACAAAAACATAATTAGTCATGTGTTCCCATTGTACTAGAATTTATTATACTAGTTTATGTGACAAACAAAATGGAAACCAAACAAACGATTTCTCAAGAGTCAACCCTGCAACGTTTTAGTTACTGCACATATATTTGTATGCCCTCAAGTATTTCCATTTTTTTCCCCTCAAGTATCAGGGAAAATCAAATGCTCAAGCCACACTGCTATATCAATGTTTTAGGATACTGAAAATCCCAAAACGAAATTGTTCAAGACGCATTTCATGAGTCTACCATGCCAAAAACAGAACACATCACTTGTAAAATGCTTCATCAATTAAAAAAAGAAAAATAATAATTAAAAAAAAAAAAAAAAACGCTTACACGACTTTGGAATTATAGCACTCTCCCAAACTTTTTTTTTTTTTCTGCTCTCTCTACATGAGGAAAAACAAATGAGACAAATTTGATAACGAAAAATATGAGATAAACCTCAAATTGGGTTTTTTCTTTTCCCACCAAAGGAAGCCTTATTGTGTACTATATAACCAAATAACTCAAACTTCCATAACAACTAAGAAGACAGGGACTGAATTTTCTGAACAGCCTCACCACACCTTCTCACAACTATATTAGAAGAACGAAAACCTTATGCCGTTACTCGCTGCAAACAAGTTGTATTCTTCAACAGTTGTCTCTTTCTTATTGCACCCGGGCTTGTCATCGACGTGATCTATTGGACACATCGAAGAGAAATCCCCGACAATCTCCTCCTTTGGAGGCATGGGGTTTGGCTGGCATCCCGTTGAGAGAGCCACGGGCCCTCCAAAATGGAACAAGGAAAAGCTAGTGTCGCGCACATGTTTTTTGCCAGAATCTTCACTTTGAACACCTTCTCCACCTGAAGCTGCTTGTGTCAAATGCAGTCCAATCCGATCTGTGCTCTCTTCAGTGGCGACAATAGGAGCTTCCTGCAGCGTATGCGGCTTGGGAATCTGAGTTTGGTCGTCCGGGCTTATTACGTTGGCTTTGGCAATCGGCTGATAAAATGGAAGTGGGCCAGGCGCGTACAAAGGAGTAGCTAGATGCTGCACAGGACCATACGGCACACAGAAGCGCGAGTCTCCATTCATTCCATACCCGAGAGGGCCAGCATACAAATACTGGTTCGGATGGGAGAATGGTAATAACCCGTTGCTTGGAGCTGCTGGCCATGAAACTGGATTTTGATGATAGTAACCCAATGTTGGAGGAGTCTGAAACACGGGGAAGGGCATATTTTGGTTGTGCAGTGGAGGAAGCATGCTCTGATGTTGAGAGCCCATACTAACAGCAGAGAAACCATTATCAAAAGCATGAGCAACGTTCAATGGTGGGGTACCGAGAACGTTACTTCCTGCTCCATTCTGTGAAGGAGCCGCAGAAGATCTGCATCCCAACGGCTCTCCTCGGCTAGCACTCTGATTTTTCTTCATCCTGTCTTCATGGCTGCCTGAGACATCATTCCGAACGGGGTCCAAAGTTTCCTTTCCTTCAGATCGAAGGCTGGAATCTTCTGAATCCGAACTGGATGAGGACTCGTGGTTCCCAAGATTTGAAGAAGCTGTATTGCTGTCCCCCTCCTCACTTAGGCATGATGAGCAATTATCGGAACTGGAGCTGACACTCACAACAGGATCGGAAGACCCATCTGATGTGGAGTTCATAAAATTCATCGAATGGTCGAGATGAACTCCGTTTTTCTCAAGTCCTTCCTTTGAGTTGAAAGGGCCTTTTTCTCCCAGGTGAAGTCCGTTCTGGCCACCTAAACTACTTTCATCGGTCGAGTTTGTGGAGTCTTTCGAATCATTATCATCATCATCATCATCTACCTTGAATGAACCAACACTAATCTTATCTGAGCATAACCCGTCAGATGATTTGATAAGTCTACCATTAGGTTCGGCACCATTAACCTTTAAAGCAGATGACTTCAGTGTAAATTCAGAATCCGGATTACTTTGGGCATACTTCTTTTGTGACTCCAATGGTTCCCAGACTTTCTTGGGTTGAAGATCTCTAGCAGATGGATTCCCGGAGATGAATTTGCTTTTGGGTCTTCCACAGCTATCGCGAACATGATCTGTTTGGTTATATTTATTACCATGATAGAATTGCTTGGAAATATCCAACACAGACTCTGACTTGGTACCTGATTTTGTTTCTCGGCAAATTCTAACTGTAGAAACGTGTGGCTCAACCTTTGCCCTGTACTCAGTATTTTGGTTACAGCTGCAAGAATGGAAGTCATATCTGTCATTCATTCTGCCATTGCTGGAGCAGTGAAACTTCTCACAGAACTTCGCACCACAGCTACTGTTTGACTTTGTGCCATTTACCCTTGATTGCCTGTTGGATGAGTTGACGGTCTTTGGAGTCTCAAAATTATCACCGATACATCTTTGCAGCCGCTCTCTCTTAAGCCTTTCAGACCACTTCGTATACGCATCTATCGGAACGTCAGTCTTTGATTTCCGACGGGTGTATTTTGTTAGTTCGCCAGTGAAAGAACCATTGCTATCTTTTGTATTAATCTCTCCGTCATGACAGTCATGGGAAGAGTTATGTGATCTGGGTTTGATAAAACCATTTGAAAACTTGTCATCTTCAGCATTGGGAGATCCAGGCCTGCATGGAACATTATCGCCTGCATCTCCAATGGAATTGCTACAGCTTTTGGAGTTTCTTGGCTCCTCATCAGCAACTACTGATGATTCTCTCTCTGGCACGTCAGGCAGGTTGGGAGATTGATATTGTCCATGAGAGCTTTTGTCCTTATCCTTTTCTTTTCCTTTCAATCTTTCCTTTCTTCGTAGCTTTTTCTCCCTTTCTTTTGTTCTTCTCCTCTCTTTACGTTCTTCTTCTTCACGTTTTTCCTTCTCTTCCTCTTCAAGAAGTTTCATCTGTTTGGAATGTTGCGAAAATAAATTATTAGTAGTGTATTTGGCTAAAAGTAATAGTCTTGCCTTTATTTAATACCCAGCATATTATACGAAAAAATCATAAGATTCAAGACCTGCTTCTCTAATGTAATTATCTCTTTGCAGGCAACATGAACTCGCTCTTCCAACAGCTTTAGTGCAAGACAGACAAAGATGCTATGTGCATTTTGGCGTGCTGTTCCTTCTCGAAAGGCTTTTTCGACCTATAAATAAAAACAGCAGAAAGAATCAGCCTTGAATTTTCTATCAACAGACACAATGTTCTCTCAACAGGCAAAAAGCACATAGTAAGTCATCTGAGTTCTATACTTCAAGCCACCTGACCACTAGAGACACCAAAGTAAAACTGCCACCTCTACCTCGTGATAATACATAGTGTATGTCCTTTGACCTTCTTTTGGAGAATAATGCAGCATACCATCTTATACTTATTAAGAGTAATTAAGGTCAAAATATACAAAAGAAACATGAAATGTAGGAACCTGACCAAAGGAATAAAATTGATACGGATGGAAAAAGATAGAAACATATATTGTTTTCATATACACGGGTAAAGGAAAAGACAGTAAACAATAATGAGCATTATCTACGTGCCTGTTCCTTGAAAATTACTGTTGCAGCGTCTAGAAGAAACTCTCGAGCAAGTTCAGGACTCTTTGCATGTTTTTGGGGACGAGAGCACTCTCCATCTAGGTCATTTCCATCCTTGTCCACGGAATCATCGTCCTGAAATATAAAATATGAAGTTTTAACTTCCCAACACATTAATTAGATAACTTTATTGACGTAGGAAGTCTATTTCCCCGATGGATAGTTAGAAAATTTATGGAAATTGGACTACCTCTTCTTCTTCTGCCTCTTCAGCATGCTCAAAAAACCTCCTGATGCTTTCTCCTCTAGTAATTGTGACAAACCCATCCCCGACCATCAGCCTCCCATGCACGCATTGTCCACCTTTCAGTGCATGAGCTTTTACAGAAAGCTCAGTGCAGCGGCCATCTTGTTTCCAAGCCCTCAAGGTTATGAAGCATGCACTTAGACCACTAAGATCTAGACCATCGACATTAACACTTCCATTCATGCCAACATTTTCAAAATCAAGAATGTCATCTTTTCCCTCGCTAGTTCCAACTGCCCACTCAAAGTGATGGTATGTCCCAGCAGCATCAGCAAACGTATGGTGCCAGTCAGCATAAACCATATCATCCGAGACCTGCAAAAGTAATACATCAGTAGCGAATGGGGATACATGTTGCCTTATATATGCATACATGATAAAAAGAGTTGCACAATCAAGTCAAGTTTTGAAAATTGTTGTTCTCAGAAGGTTGTTCTTTCAATCACAATTTAAAACAAATAACTCAAAATACGATTTGGAGAGAAATAATGATAAAAGAAATGTTCAAAGCCACACCTCATATTGAAAGGCTGAATCTGCAACGCAAAACCAGCTAGTGCACCGAGGTTCTCTCCGCATGCGCTTTAGCTCTTTCAGCTCCTTGAATTCACGAATAACATTTCTTCTGCAATCTCTGCAAAACCTCTTGCTATCAAACCTGTCATATAAGCTCAAATTCTTAAGAAAAGCACAACAATCTAATTACACAAAATTTAAAACATTAGTACAATAAGAATCAAATTCAAAGGTGTAAAAACATGAGAGATCACTAGATATGCAAAGTTAGAACAAAGATTCCTTGTGGAGTTGCAAATCAACTAGTAACAGAACTGCAACATGTTATCATCCAAGGCAGCTAATCTAGTTTCTGTTCAATACGAACTTCACAAATACAAAACTACTAAATAGATCCAAAATTATCCTACTGGTGTCAAGCTAATAATGATTTGATTGTTATAACCAGTTAAAATGTTCTAAAATACTCTCTCACTGTTTCTATCCACCAAACTTTAGCTCCCTTATAACCATCAATCATATGCATAGCAGACATCAATGTCAGTTCATGTGTATTCCTCCCATCCTTCACAATTTGGTAATGCTTCAACCACCCTTACATGCATTAACTTAAACATGTAGTTCTTATTATTTAGTTTCCGTTACCGCAAATAGGACCTTAATAATAATCAGGGCATAGGATTAATCCATATTCAAGTCTAGTAGGGCTCATTCCTGAAAACAGCCTAAACATGAATGCAGCCAACAGATTTTCCTAACACAAACTATAATGCTCTACCCTTCGGATCAATTATGTCCCTCTTCAAAAGAGCAGATACAGGAAGGCTTCATTTTGATTGTCCAATTGCCAACATGGTCCTTATCCATGACTTACATTCTCAACTAGTGAACGATAAGTGCCAAAATATTCTGCTCCTTGATCAACTGAAAAAACCATCAGCATTCAGCACTGCAAACGAAAACCAAGTTTATGAGGAGATGACTTTATCATAAACCACTATACCAATTTGCAGTCTTCAAGCTATTTTGGACTCTGCCGACATTAGAAGAGCCTTGCGGTGATGATTTCAGTTTTCCAAGTATTGGATGCTCTCATAAAGATAAGCACCAATGTCTAGGTATACTCCAACACAAAAGAGTAAAAGCTAGCTTGCTACTTTGTAACAGGTTCTATGTGGATGATAAATAGTTGGTAATCGTATTAAAGAAGCCCCCTAAAGGTGCATGCACGACTTTGAATATCTTGTCACTTAATACTTCACTAATCTCCTTTTTGCATAATCCGAAGCATGTAGTGAAACACGTCTGATGACTTTCCAAGTATGTTGACATTCCCACGGAACGAAATGCTTATCCTTCTCAGCTGAACTGCTATGCTCAAAACTAGTTTTACTTCCAAGGTATATGAACTCGCATCCTTCTTCAATCCGAATAGATTAGCACGTAGTTCAGGCCTACCTAAAGTCCTTCAAAGGACACAGGAAAATAATCTAGTTTATTAGGATTTTGTTCCTCTTTTTCTTTTAAGTCAGTTTTACAAGAGTGACCACCCTTGATATCAGCATTGACATAGAGTTTCCAAATAATAACTGCTCAACTACCCACACTTTGAATTCCAGATGCAAAGAATGAATGGATAGCTAAACACCTGTACATGAGTCTCTCGATAAAATCCTCCTCCTTCATCCTTAAAAGAGATTGCCGAGTTTCTTCCCCGAGTGCTGACCAAAAATCAACCAATGTGTCACACGAAAGCCTGGCTGTGTGCAGTGCACATGTTTCCCTTGTTCCATGTCCTCTGCCATAACCTACCATTCCTTGGCTTATCCAACCCCGACCTCCCCCTCCGCAGGCATCAGGATAAAGCAATTCCCTTTCCCGCTCCCTTGCACGTGCACTGTCAAATACCTGCTTAAAACAAAAACATGAGCAACTAAATTGAAAGGTATACAATAAATGTTTCATGGTGCTACAGATTCTTCAGCATTTACATTTTGTAGCCCCTTCAGAGACTTCGAATACAAATAGCAGTCCATAAGTGTGAGAGAGCCTTCACGTGTTGTCGTCAGACCACCCCAAGGGTGGACCGAAGGATCTTGTATTTCATCATGACACCCATTTACAACACTTGACTCGACATCATTTTGATTTCTCAAGGCTCCGGTTCTGGAAAGGTGCCCGCTTGCTCCCTCCTGTTGTAAAGATTTCCCGTACATAACAATCTGCAAAAACCCCTCGAGCAGTAGGCCATTGCACCGAGAACAGTACAAGTTCTTACGTGCCTGTTCAAAGAGTGTTTGCTTGTCAATCCTCAGAAGCTCCTGCCGAGCTTGTGGTGACAACTCGTTCCAGAACTACATCATAAGTAAACAGTTTACTGTTAGCTGTTGCCCTCTTCAGGTGATTAGAAACATCGTGAACAAAAGACCAGATAGCGTTTCAATCTTTCTGAAGATTATTATCAGAAATAGTGCAGAATAACACAAAATCTTCACTAACAAAAAAGTGATTGAATGATAACTATAATCTTGCTCACAAACAACTTTTTCTTTTTTTTCAGAAATGGTGAGCGTTTTGCAACTATTGATTAAAATATTCAACAAATACCTTCATTTTCAGCTAAATTCACATCCCAGTAGAATTTAAGACATCAAAACCGGCGCTCAAATCAAAATGTGAGGAAAAACCAAAAACCACAAGTGTTGAACCACAAAACACAGGCACCGCAATACCATAAAACTCAAAGATACAATTCAAACAGAACTTAGCCACAATAATTCACTTAACCCAATCCGAATCAATCCCAAAACCATCAAAACACACAAAACATCAAACGCGCCGATACGAAACGAAACGAACGAATCGTGTACCTTCTGGAGCTGATTGTAGCCGACATCGTCGCGGTGCTTGGACCAAAACCCGTTGGCCGACGAGAGCAAGTACGTCTGCGACGAGCCATTACCGAATTGCTCATTTCTCTGCGCTAAACCCGGCATTGTTCGCTCAATCTCTCGCCGAACAATTCATTCATTCAATTTAATCCAATTCAGTTCAATCATTTCACTCAAATTTCATCCACAGAAACCTCTCATTCCTCCACAGCCCGAGTCCGATCGAATCCGAAGAATCTCCAATCGCCGAAGCCGAAAATCCAATCCCTAGAAACCGAAAAACGGGAAAAAAAATTTATCGGAAAAACCAGACGCGAAATTAACCTGCGCGTTCTCTCGGATTGAAGATGGAAAATCCTCGGGCGGATCGGGAGGGATTGGATTGGATTAGAGGCGAATCCGATGGTTGGTCGGGGCTGTTTGGATGGTGGGAAAATGGAATTGGAGATTTAGAGAGAGAAAGAAAAAGCAACATAAGGGGTTTTTGGTTGAAGACGATGAGATTTGTTGCGCTGCGTTCTGTTATATGTGTGTGTATATATATATATATATATATATATATATTTTTTTTTTTTTTTTGCCAAAGAATGAAGAGAAAAAAATGACTTGAAAAATGATAATAATAATAATAAGGATTATTATATTACACTTTAAGAAATTAAAGGGGAAAAAAAGTGTGGAAAAAAGGAATTAAATTGACAATTGTAGTCAAATGGTAAAATCTAGAGATTTCTTTCTTTTTCCTTTTCTTTCTTTTTTTTAGAAATGCCATTTATTTTTCTTTTATTGTGCACTTTTATTGGTGTGTTTGAAAGTATTTTTCTAATTATATTTTGACGTGTAAGTAAAATATTTAATTTTTTTGGGATTATCTTATGTTTTCATACTTTGATGTTCGAAGTTTATGTTTTATTGAGTCTCGTTTCAATGTATTCTTATCTGTCTCTAATTAGTTTTTGACGTATGAATAAAGTACTTAACTCTCTAATCATCTTATGTAGACGTATTTTGAATGAGCGTATCAAAAATTAACTAATAAAAAGAAATTTAAAATCGAGACAGAGAATTTGGATTCATTGAGTGCTTATCTTTTTATTATATTGTTTTATTAGAAATGGAGATTAATATATTGTGTAACAAAATAAGAAATGCGAATTTTGTGATTGAGTTAAGGAAGTGTTTGGATATACTACATAAAATATTGGATGTGCGACCGAAGAGTCAAGACATTAACAAATTAGGCTTTTTATTTTTTTGGCAATTCATAATTCTTATATCTTTTTGTTGATTTTTACGTTCTATATTTTGTTTCTAAAATGGATTTTATCCACAATTGAACCAAAACTTTTTGTGCACACAATTTTTGTTTAAGTTGCGATGATTGCAATAGGTTTTACTGGAAGTATAACTCTTTGAGCATCGGGTTGTTTGGATTATAATTCGAATAAAAAAATTGTTCAACCAAATTACTATAGTGTAAATCAGATTACTACAGTAAGATATAATTTGGATTTATATCTCAACGCGTCTTTATTTACATAAACTCAATTACCTTACCTTTAGCTTGAAAACTTTAAAAAAAAAAATCCTTATCTTTCCTTTTTTTTCTTTTGCTAAAGAAAATGTAATGCTACCTTTCCTTGCAAAAGAAAATATAATGTTAATATTGCGAGTCTACAAGACTACAACCAATAAATTATGAGTCCTTAAAGAATAAAAAATAAAAAGAACAGTTTTCAAGCAAAAAAAAAAGTATTATGTAGATGAGTCTTTCAATTTTTATATGAAGCAAATTATTTTAAATGTCATAGAGGGAAAAAAATTGTGCGGTATGTGAATGATAGGATTGGAAAAATATTAGCTGATGTCATATTTTATTATTTTTACTTACGGCAAACCCACGTATCACTCCTTTTCTTCCATCAATAATTAACTATATGTGGATTTCAGTTTCTTAATCTTATTAAACTCGCTAATACCATTCTGATTTTTTAATTAAAAAATAAGAAAAGAAAAGAAAAGAAAAGAGAAAAGGAGTTTCTTCTTTTCTTGCTCTAGGGGTTTGCCAAAAATCTAATGCCAAAAAAAAGGAGTAAAACTCTGATAATATTATATTTATATTCGCAGTTTTTCTTTTTTTTTTTTTTAGTTCTAACTATCTTATTATTTCTATGTACTTCAGATCTTAATTAAATTGTCGGTTTTAATAATCTGTTAAATGTGACATATGCATAGAATTAGAATTTGATGGCCATGGTTAATCATGTCAAAACGGCAACTGTAACCGTTATTATTATCGTTTTTTGCGATTAACGATTAACGGTTAAGGTTTAACCGTTTTTCAAATTTATTATTATTATGTTTGAATTTTATATTTTTTAAAATTTATTTTATAATTTTAATATAGTTTTTTGAAAAAATAAAAAATAAAAAATGCTAAAACAGTTCCAAACGGTAATCGTTACCATTATGTTCGGTAACATTAACCGTTACCGAAAAGGCCGTTACCAATATAAAACGGTAACGATTAATCGTTACCACTGATAACGGTTTTGATAACGGTTTTAATTGTTACCGTTTACCGAATTTACACCTCTAACTATGGTTAACTCGTTAATGTACAACATTATTAAGCATTATGTAAATTTTTATTTTTCCACCACTAAACTCTTTTACCCAATCAAATATAAAGAAAAAAAATACTATTGTCTTATTTTTATATTGGATAAATTTCTGAAAAATCTCTGAGTTTTCACTAAATTTCATAAATATTCTTTTTATTTCGCAAATTTAAAAATAATCCACATGTTTATTAAAAGGGATTTTTAAGGATTTAACTAAATTGACTAATTTTTTATGATTTGGCCATAGTTTCATGAAATTAAGGATTTAGACGTAACATACGCATAATATATTAATATGTTAAACGTATGTTACACGTATGTTACGGCTAAATCCTTAATTTCATGAAACTAGAGCTAAATCCTTCAAAATTTAACTTTAAAATGACTAATTTATTAACTGACCCTTATTAAAAAAGGTCAAAAACATACGTTTCGTTCAGTTTATGTGTGAAAATCTGTACAAAAGTTATAAAAATGCCGAAACTACCCACTTTGTCATGTTTGTAACTCCTCAGTTTTAGTTTTACGAAAAAGATTAATGAAATAGTTTTGAAATTAAAAGCAAATATTGTTGGAGTCTATAGCATACATGTTTGGCAACAGAATAAAACTAAAATTATGAAGAATTACAAACGTGACAAAAGGATAGTTTTGACATTTTAATTTTTCGTACTGATTTTCACACAAAAAATATGTAGAAGGTATGATTTTTAAATTTTTTGACAAACACAATAATTATTTTGAAAAATCCAAAACAAAAAAGATTTTTTTGAGAGTTAACGCAAATTCGGAGATTTTTAAGAAATTTACCCTCTTTTTATTTTGATGTGATATCATATGTTTTTATTTTAAAGCCGTCAAAAGTGCATTGAACATGAATTTATCTAGGTTGGCAATCTGGGTCCAGGCACGAGACATGACACGACTTAAGCGGGTTTGGGTCCTCCCTTAATGGATTTGGGTCTAATCGGATCGGACATGATTAACACGATTAAATAACGGGTGAACACGGTACGAACCCGCAAACACGATTAGACCCAATTAGACAGATTAATAATTGGGTCTTAAACGGGTAGACACGATTACGATCCAATAAGACCCGTTAAGACACGTTTACTGAATGGGTCTTAATGGGTAGACACGATTACGGCACGTTAAATACCCATATATACATATATATATAATTATTTATTATTTTTCTTAATATTTTTGACTTTTTATATTTATATTTCATATTTGAATGTAATTTTTGTGTTACTAAATTGTTGTTTAGTTTTGTTTGGACTTGTGAAACTTCTAAGTTTTCATGCTCTGCACAAAAGAAGGAGTTGGAACTTTATCTAGATGAGCCAAGAATGAATAGGACTGTAAATATAGATGTTCTAACATTTTGGAAGTCAAAATGAATGTCGACATCTTATTCTAGCTAGTATGGCTTTGTGATATATTGAATGTCCTTGTGTCTACAGTAGCTTCAGAAGCTTCTTTCAGTGTTGGTGGTAGAGTGCTTGATTGTTATCGTAGTTCATTTAGACCCAAAACGGTTGAGGCACTTGTTTGTTGTAGGGGGGCTAGTTATACGGTGATAGAGGTATCGTCAATAATTTTTTTAAATTTTCATACACTGTCAATTATGAAATTTGAACTAATTTGATATTTTTAATATGTAGACTTGAAAAAAGCAGTTGAGAGCCTCACACAAGACATTTTCAACTTCAATTTGAAGGACGATGACATTGCGTCATTAGGTTCAAACACCGAAGATGTTTCAAAATCTGCCACTTCCGCCCCTTGATTGACGATCATGTTATTTATCTAATTACCTTGTTGTTGTTGTGACTTAGGTTTGATTATGATTTTGTTTGATAGATTGTTGTGACTTATGTTTGATTATGGTTTTGTTTGATGGATTGTTTTATGTTTTATGGATTGTTATTTATTTATTTATTTACGTTTAAGGGATTAACTTGTGGCTATGTTTAATATTAATATACTATAATTATGTTTTAGTTGTATTAATAACTTAATTTTTAAGTGGTTTTAATAGTTAATACATTTTGGATAAATGAGTTTTATTGGGTTCAAGACCCGTTTAAGCCCATTAAAAAATGAGTTGTGTGACCTATATGGACCCATTTAAATAAATGAGCTCGTGAGTCTGCATGACCCATTAAGATACGAATAGTAACCGTGTCTTAATAGGTCGTGTCTGGGTCTGTTAAAAAATAAATGAGTCGTGGCTGAGGCTTTATTTTAAACACGATTAATAAATGGGTCGTGTCTAGATTTAGTCAAAATTACGTGGACACAAATAGGACACAACACGAATACGACCCACGACACGAATTGCCACACTTAAATTTAAGGGTGAAGTAGGCAAATACCCAGAATTTATATAACAATAAAAATAAATACCCAAACTTTTGAAGTAATTGAGTTTCTAGTCAATTTGTGAATTACTTGCACATGCTTTGGTAACAAATTGAATTACCATCACTTACCACTGTGTAAGTAATTGCATATTTTGGGTAGTTGGTTACATTTTTCAAAAGATTGGGTAATAACTTACATTAAGTTTTAAAAATTGGGTATTCACTATAATTTCTCTAAATTTAACTATATGTAATGACCAAAATACGCCTCCAGAAGATAATTTCTTTCCACTTTTGGAGGCCCTCAGTTTCTAATAAAGCGCAGAACCAAGTGAGATTTTCGCGCGTGGTTTTGCCTTTTATTCTCTTTTACCCATTTTGGTCCTTTCACATAATGCTGAGCTGGAAAAAGATCCAAATTTAAAAATAAAAATAGTGAGACAGAAAAAGACGTACAGTCGCAAAGTGACCGTATATGAAAAGCTACGTTCTGACGGACCATTGATAACTCGCCACGTGTCCAAGACTGACTGAAAACAAAAATACTTTTGCCAGATGGAGAATTTTGGATTCGTTTGTTAGAGTTTTTGGGACTGAACAGCTGTGACTCTATACTTTTTGCCTTTGTCTTTTTCTAAATATGTAGATCTGTTATTGGGTTTTGTTTATTTATTTATATTTTTTAATTTATTTGCTAAATTGAATAGATTGTGCAGATTTTGTTCCTGAAATGTTTTATTAGTTTAGAATTTTGGATGTTTTTTACACATTGAAATTGCCTCTTACTAGTTGTGTGTTTTTTAATATTTTGAGATAATGTTGTGGATGACACAATGTAACCCTCTTTTGACTCTTTGCGAACAAATTGGTTTTTAAGTAAAATTAAACACCATAATAATGCGCGGCTCTGAATTATCATGTTTTTCTTTTTAATGAATGTGGCTTTTTGAAAGGAAAAAAAAAAAAGTAAATTCATAATTTAAAATCGTTTATTATTATAGTGCTTGCACTAATTAAAGCATCTTTCCAAGATTAGTCTACTACGTTTTCATACTCTATTTAATATATGAAAACAATTTATCCTGCCTTTGTTTGTTTGTTTGTTTTTTTTTTTTCAATTTTTCACTTTTTGATGATAAAATATTATGTGAGAGCAATTTTATACAGCGGCATCTGTTTAGGGAAAGGAACAAATTATAAGGAGATTAGACCACCTTTTGAGGGTTAAGAGAAACCGAGAATGTAAACAAAATAATTATAAAAAAAATCTCTCCCAAAAAAAAAAAATGTTGTCTCTTGTGAAATAATGGAGTCATGGTGTGGTCTTTTTATTTTATTTTTTATTTTTTGCTAGCAGGTGTGGTCATTTTGTTGAAACCATGAGGTTTTTTTTTTTTTTTTTTTTTCTTTTGAGACGTTGAGTACTTGAGTTAGACAAACAAGGAAATGTCATAAATAGCTCTACATTCTTTCCAAAACTATTGAATTGCCACTTTCATATAACAATGCTTCTATATTAGAGATCCATAAAATGTGTATTTGGGCATAAGAAATTAAGAATCATTGCCAACCTAATTACTCCTAAATCCTAACAAAGGTTTTTAACTTTTGTTATTCTAATTTTACCTCAAAATAAAATTAGAAACTTTCTTTTGCAATTCTTTATTATACTATAGAATGTGCAAAACGAGATGATTATTATGAATTACGATAGTCTAGATTCGAGTTTTGGTCATGTAATGTTTGTAGACACAATGACAGAGAAACACTAAGGTCTTTGTCATTCTTAAAAAAAAAAAAGGACTAAAATAAAATAAAGAATGAAAAACACCGACTTAATTGAAAAAATAAAAATAATTAATTAAAACTGATTGACGGTAGATAGAATGGAAGAATTTAGTATTTACCATATGCTTTTGGATTAAGACAAAAATCATTGGATTATTGACTTGAGTATAAAGCATTAAAATATTCAAAAGCGTTTATGTAGTGACCACGCTAATGACTTGAACATTGGAATCGCTTTAGTGATAGCCAAAATCACACCCGGTGTGTTCTTCAAAATACTAAAATGAAATGACTATATTATTGCTCAAACTTCAAATAGCAAAGACATATTGAACAAATTAATTTAAAAAATGAACAATAAGTTGTAGTATAGTACTATGTCATAGGGCCAAATTTTTTACTTGGAATTTATGAGCCCACATGAGTTCTATGGTTTCAATATAGCTGCTCCAAAGCAAACACTATCTGAAGTCTGAACTAAAATCCAGCTAACTATGGGCCTTGGCCCTCAAGCATACATAACACAATGTAACTCCGACTCGACACTAATACCACTAAAAAAAAAAAAAAAAACAAACAAAAACAAACAAACAAACAAAACAAAATATAAAAAAATCGATGAAAACGATCAATGTGTAAGAAGCAAGAACATGTATCGAGTTCCTACAATGAACAATCAAATACGCACACATAAATCAAGCATTGATACAAACTAGTAGCTACTAACAGGCTAGAGTGGGGAAATTAAGTTCTTTATTACAAAAATAAAAAATAAAAATGATTGCTATGGTATTTTTGTGTTGGTCTTAATTTGAGATGATATTTGATTATCTTTAGTTGATGATATTCTGGTGTTAATCACACGATAAGAGATTATTTGTCACTTGCTAGTTTAAATGAAATTTGCAAATTTTTTTAATATGAAAATATAAATACGTAGAGGAATTTCTTTTTATTTAATAACATGTTAGTCTTATTGAAAATCTTGGTAAAAAAAATCTAATAAAACATTGGCAAATGAATAAATATTACAAACTAAATGTAATAAAATATGACTTTTGTTGTTTACGAAAAAGAAACTTTGATACCATTTGTAATGACTCACACCTCGACTTATATGATATTGTTTGTTATAGGTGAGCCATCACGGTTTTGCCATCGGATCTTATTTTTTTAAAATGCCTCAGACTGTTGAAAGGTGAGTGCAGCACCATATAAATTTTTACATTTAATCTTATTTAAACAATGTGTGACTGCACAACTTATCAACACAAAAAGGAGTTGAAGGATTATAAGAAAATATGAGCACTTGTATGCGATATAATGGGATGAGGCTATTAAAGCACTTTTACACCATTGGTAGTTTATGACGAGAGAGCACTTACAGAATTTATAACCTATTAAATCAATGCAAAGACATTACAGAAAAAGAGTAAAATCACACTCTTCTAAGGGTGTTTTTTTTTGGGGGGGGGGGGGGGGGGGGGGGGGGGGCGGGCGGGGCAAATAGAATGCTTATCAGAACAATTAGAATAGTTTAGAGATTAAAAATTACAAACAAGTAAGAAAAAAAAAAATAATAAAAGTTACAAATTAAACAAGAAAGCTTTTTTCTTGGAGCTAATTGGTTTAGGCATGAGAGTCTGGACCAGTAGGTCTAGAGTTGAGAAGAGGTTGAAGAGCCTTCACAACAATGGTCATGTTTGGCCTGAAATCTGCCTCATATTGAACACAAAGTGCTGCTACTGCTGCCAACTGTAACATGCCAAAAAAAAAATTTAGAAGATTTCACTCTTATTTCCATTTTATGTTGAAAAGAATAGAATATAGATATAGTGAATAAACATTTTGTGTCAAAATTACCTTTGCAATTGCCTTCGGAGGATAGTCATTATTTAGCTTTGGATCAACACATTGCTTAACTTTGTCCTCGCTCAACCTTGGAGTTGCCTGAGTATTTCATGTACAAATCAATAAAGCCAAAAAAAAAAAAAAAGTGTGTGGCAAAAGAAACTTAGGCCAAATTAGCAACAAAAATAATAATAATAATAATAATAATAACCTACCCAAGTAACAAGACTCTGTTGCCCTTTAGGCATTGTGTGATCAACTGGCTTTCTACCAGTTAGTAGCTCTAGAAGAACCACTCCGAAGCTATAAACATCGCTCTTTTGAGTAATTTGCCCCGTCATCGCGTACCTTAAACAAATGAATCGACACTACATTGGTAAATTTTATTGTCCTCGGGTTGAAATTTTGAAGATGACATGGATGTGACACTAATTTTTAATTGTGACAAACTAAGGAGTAACCGAGGCCTACTCTGGAGCATGGTAGCCAAATGTCCCCAAGACTCTGGTCGAGTGGAGTCTCGCAGCGGTGTCTGAGGACTGATTGGTGAGGCTGAAATCGGCAATCTTGGCTAGATAGTCGTCGAAGAGTAGGACGTTGCTCGACCTTACATCGCGGTGAACGATCGAAGGCTGAACCTTTTCGTGCAGAAACTCCAACCCCTTGGCTGCACCGTAGGCTATTTTGACTCTCTGGTTCCAACTCAGAGCCGGGCCTGGCTCCGCGCCTTGTACCCCTTTCCTTCCTATTCGCCGCAAAAGTAACAAAAAGGGAAAAATATATATTTATAAAACGAGCGATATTATACATCATTATTAGTGATACATCACCACATATATAAAACAGGGTTTTCACATGTCAAAAACTGTAACAATTTGGTCCCACAATACGTATTTGTGATTCTATATCAATATTAATGGAAAAAAAAAAAACTATTTCCATTAGATTGATTGTCGCACTTTGATCTCTCAATTTAGTTTTGTAAACACTCATAGATTTTAGATTTTTCCTCGCAGCAAATTGACCCCTAACAAAAGGGTCACTTTGAAGCAATAAACAAAATCCTAGTACTAAATTGAATTATTTTTCACAAAAGAGAAATTTGAGACCAAGCGTTACAAAGCAATACGTATAAATTAGAACATACCATGCAATATGTCATGTAAAGAACCCTTAGCAGCAAATTGATACACCAAAATCCTGTTATTAGCCTCCAAGCAATACCCAATCAGTTCCACAAAATGCTCATGCTTTAGCCTTGACACTTGAGACAACTACAAGCCAAATCATTCTCAAACATATAAATAATCCATAGCTTGTAATAAATAGCAAATAGTACCAATAAAAACAGTGTCCAAATAATAAATAAATCACCTGAGCTGCAAAATCAGAGTCAGGCTCTTGAGAAGTACTTGTGTCCAACTTTTTTATTGCAGCGGTTTGGCCATTGCTGAACTTGGCATAGAAAACCCGCCCGTAAGAGCCTTCGCCGATCAAAGATTTCGACCCAAAATTGCCCGTTGCTCGGTTGAGTTCGTCGAGCGACATTGCCGGTATTTCGATTGGCAAGACCTTCTGTGGGGCTCCGCTTCTCATGGCCATGTTGGAGCTCCTCGGCTCGCCTCTACCGCTGCCTGTTTTTTCAACACAGAATGAGGCAATTTTTTTCACTCTTAGAAAGATTCATAATTTGTTAGTTTAAAAAAAATTTACTATAATTTAATATTAGCGACCATAAATAGTGAATAAGTCAAAATTTATAGATTTTGTGATGTCACGTTACGTCGCGAATTAAATAAAAGAAATGAGACGAAAATAAAATAAAATTTGAAAATGTGAAGTTAGGGTAAATCGGTAAATTTACCGCCGCCATAAGGATTACCGCCGCCTCTAGGCGGAGCGTACTGATTCGCAGGCGGTCCGGCATGTTCTTCCTCCGTACCTCCGCAACAAAACATGCTTCAAACTTCAAAGTTTTACCTTCTTTTAATTTTTTTAAAATAATAATAATAATAATAATAATTTTGAGGGTCAATGAATAAATTCAAATGTTCATGTAACAAGCGATCTGGCTTTGAAACAACAATAAATGTCCCTGAAATCACAAAGAAATTAAATTCTCATGTCACGTTGTTTATATATGAATCAACCATGCAATATATATATATATATATATGTGTATATATATATATAATTGAAAATTCAATGTTATTGAAAAACTATGAATCCAAATAAAATATATAAGACAAGAACAAAAAGTAAAGGACAGTACGAAAATTACCGACCTGGGATTGAATCAAAAGAGAAAGATTGAAATGGCTGAGAGAGAGAGAGAATGAAGGATTGAATGAAGAGGAGAGAGAGAGAATTAAGGATTGAATGAGAGAGAGAGATATAAGAAAGAAGAAACAATAAATTGGTTTAGTAATGAGGTTATTAGTTCTGTTTAGCGGGAAATTCGCTTGAAGAAAGATTTAACCACTAAATACTAAGGCATTTGTCTTAACAACAACAATAAATAACCAAGCCTTTATTATTATTTTCCTTATATTTTTTTATTTTTTCTTAAAGAGCCTCATTGTTATGATCATTAATAATGTTTGCTCTTCTTAAGTGCCCACCACGTTGCACGTCCCGTTGCCTAATTACATAAATTGTTTTTTTTTCTTTTTTTAGAAATAATGTCAATGTGTATGTGTGTGTTTTTTTTGGGTTCGATGTGTTTGGTTTGTCAATAATAATCATGCACGTCCAAGCTCCAACTATATGCCTAGAATTTCACCAACAACCGAATATCAAGGTTATTATTATTATTATTATTATTGTTATCGTTGTTGTTATTATTTCTGTCTCCGAGGATATGAACTAATTAATACGTGCTCTTAAAAAGATTTCAAAGTTATAATAACTTCATCGTGGCATGAACTCATTTATGTCAATACTCATGGGGCCATAACTATAAGATTATTTCTCGTGTAGTTCAATGATTGGCCGTCTATCTATGCACTTAAAAAAATAGAATTTATTTTGGAGAATAATAACGTATTATAGATTGATTTGGCCATGATATTGTACAACTTGAAAGATTTAATCTAACTTTTAGGAAAAGACTATTGGATTGAATATAATAATATTGTACAACTCGAAAGATTTAATCTAACTTTTAGGAAAAAGAGTATTGGATTGTATATAATAATATTGTTATAAAACTTAAGCGACGTCCGCTCTAAAAATATTATCCCTTTAACCTTTTGGAATATAGAACAATTTTTTTTTCTTTTCTGCTTTTTTTAAAAAAAATATTTTTAATACTAAATTTTATTAGAATAGGACTCAAATTTGAGGAGACTTATGCCTTTGTTAAATGGTGCAACTGCGCAAAGAATAATGCTACACAATAAAAAAAAAATTAACAAAAAAATTTCATCTAAACGAAGCGGTAATTACTTATTGATAATCAAACATAATTATTATTTATTAGTGCACCTGCTTTTACTTTATTCAATAACAACTGACGTATCATTCTACTAAAGTTTTTTTGGCAAAAAGTTTTGATATTAAATAACATTTCTCGTGCACAAATGGAATTAGGATTTAGGTGACTTTTTCTTTTCTGACGATTTATTGCGTCATTATGTGTCAAGGCTTCGTCCAATAAGTATTAGGCCATAATTTTCGTGAAACGAGACTTCTTTTGTGTTCCTTTATTGTATTATTTTCCCTCTCCCTCTCTACACTTGACTATAGGGAAAATAAAGTCCATAATAATACACTTATATGTAGCCAAATGGAAAATAAATAAATAAAGTATATTTATTATTTTTATAAATTTCTCATCGTGACCTGACTTGAAGGTTCAAAGTCACCAACTTTTTCCTTTTTCATGTTATAATAACCCCAATTCCTTTTGTTCCTCAATTCTTGTAATGGAAAAAAGTGAGCCTTAGAAAAAATACATGGTTTGCCTTGCAGACTTTATCATTTCATTTCAACTTCCATGTTTTGAAATTCACCAATAACAATAATTCAAATTTAGAAGAAATCCCATAAATCATGAGACCATTTATTGCATCATCATGATATGTCTATGAACAACAAAAGGGCATTATTTCCAATATTAAAGTTGCCCACTTTAAGGCCTCATATGACCCACCTGCTATTTTGCATCTTTTGGACATGTTAATGGGCATAAAAGACAGCAAGTACTTCAGAGAGTATATATTGGGAAAAAATATAAAAAATCATATCAATTTGCTTTCAAGGAGATAAGAGAATCTTTTGCAATTGATGAGAAAGTGATTGTGCAACTTTTTTTTTTTCCCCTTAATTTTACAAACAAAGTGGCATGAAATCCAATCCATTGCATGGGATTTTTGTCAGTTTTTGGCCACAGGGTTTTTTTTTTTTTTTTTTAATGACCACACCGATCCATACAAGCAAATTCATAGGTACAAAAGCCAATCAAGACACACACATTGAAGCCAAAAGACAATGGTTTGTTTTTGTGTCTTGAAGGTAGAGAGAGCTACTACACAAAACAAGTGTAATAATATAAGAATTTTGGCTTACTTTTCCCATCAATGATCAACCCAAGTGATCTATTTTTGAATTCTTTCTATTTCCCTCAACTTCAAGTTTGCAACTAGCCAAACGGAACCCCGAGCACGAGGCAGAAAAAGTAACTCAACGTAAAAAAAAAAAAACCCTAGCCAATCTCGGAATTTTCGGTTAACTGTACATTTACCTGAATATAGACCACCGTGCCACGAACGAAGCTCATTCTTCTTTCCATATACGGCCGGTGACCCTTAACTTAAGTTCTTGCCTATCCCCGCCGGAGAAATAGAGGGCCAAATTCCTCT
This sequence comes from Boehmeria nivea var. tenacissima, assembly GCA_018132145.1. Lineage (NCBI taxonomy): Eukaryota > Viridiplantae > Streptophyta > Magnoliopsida > Rosales > Urticaceae > Boehmeria > Boehmeria nivea. The sequence continues at coordinate 11,616,979 of CM030884.1, read as the reverse complement.
GGATGATGAGCCCGTCCTGGCTGTCACGGACTTTTTTGTGACTGTCACGGATGCTCCTCGGAATTCCCTGCCATATTAGCTTACGACCGCTTGCACCGACCTCCAAACTGTAGCTGAATTTCTTGGCATCGTTGTCGTCACCCATGAACCGTAAGAAGGCCATGTAAACCGGAGACGTGCCCTGCTGAAAGGCCTCAAAGTGCAAGCAGAACTGTCTTCCAAAGCAGTTAAAGACCTGAATCGAAAAACGTCTATTTTCAAAAATACAAGTAAAATTACAGTTGGTTTTTTATGGGTGAAGTACGAGAATACCCAAAATTTACACTACAATAAAAATAAATACCCAAGTTTTGAAAGTAATTGAGCAACCTCATAGTAGCACATGTTTTTAAGGACTTATTCAATTACCAGCAATAACTGAATCACTTGGGCATTTAGTTATACTTTTCACAAGATTAAGTATTTATTTAAATTAGGTGTTAGAAATTGAGTATAGTTTTTGTTTTGTTTTTTTTGTTTTTTTGTTTTTAATAAAGGTCGCACCAAGATCATAGAGAACCAATGTTTCACCATAAAGCAAAAATATCAAAACTCCAAACCAGTTTTCTTATTGTTTCATTCATGCAATTAAGGAAAAAAAGCCAACTTATAACCCAAAAATGTATCGGAAGTAAAAATGAAAGAACAACAATAATAACCAAATTTTTGAGAATATAAAAGCCCTCGCTAAAAACCCGTAGATAAAGTCATTTCATGAAGGGAGAGAGAAAAACAACCTACCGTGAGCATCCAAGTTGCGTTTTCAACTTCTTGTGGATTTGATTTTACGTATCGATGGTTGAAAGTACACCCGTCATGCATGTCAACCTTGTGATCATCCTTGAGGTGCGCAACGAGGCTTGGGATGTCACCCGTAACAGGGCATTCAGATCCTGCATAAGGGCAGCTGTACGGACGGAATCTACAGTGTTGTTCGTGCTTAAGCTTGCTATAGTACGGAAAGATATCTTGACAACCATAACTCTGATATGTGCAGGGAAGTTCCAATGATTCAGCAACTTTCTCCAAAGCCAAACATCTAATATTTCCAAGTTCGTAACGGCAAGTTGGGCAGCAATTGTGCACTCGAATTTTGCAGTTTGAACATAACGTGTGGCCGTTTGGACACTGCAAAAGAAAAGGTTTGCATAAAAAAAAAAAGGAGTAACAAAAAAAAAAAACCCTCAGATTACAAAAATTTTCTCAATAAATGAGCGCTGAAACATATCAAAAGCGCATATTCATGCTTGCTTGTATAATTTCAATCCTCCAAAGCAAAATGAAACCAAAAAAAAAAAAAAGAAATTAAAAACGTAAATATGTTCTTTGAGCAATTGAAACTATTAGGCAACAATAGACATAGAAATTGTGATTTCAGCTCAATCAGAGGGCAAAATAGAGCATTAAATGAAACAATTAAACATGTGCAAACTGCAAATTGCAAATGCACCTGGTGGATTGGCGGGTACATCAAGCTTGTGCAGACGGGGCATTCAAGTAGCTCGTGCACGCCATTCGTGGAATAAACTGAACTTTTTCCGCCCGAACCAGGGCTACTCTTTGAAATTGTACTTGTAGACTCTGACTTCGGTATTGCTACATCGTAATCTGAAATCGAACTCTGCGACTCTAGAACTTCCTTGAACGTGCTGCCTCCAGGAGCCATCAGTGATTTAAATCCACAGAAGATTCTAGCTCGAGAAGTAGGATTCTAAACTAAAATCCTCTACGCCTAAATCGATTCAGACTCAATATTCAGCGTATATCAGAGCTGTTGAAACAAATGAATGGTTGGTAAATAAAAACACAAAATATAACAAACTATAAGAAGCCAAATGAAGATGCAACTTGGTAAAATAAAACAAAATTACATACAGAACATATCAAAATTTTGTCCAAGAGCAGTTGGAGATAAGACAATTTAAGCACCAATCTCAGCAACAATACATTGACAAAACTGTATGCAATAATAGGTTGCGGCACTTGACACTCGGGTCAAGAGTTGAGACCACCCATAAACTAACTACTACATGTGTGGGAAGCGAAAGCTTTGACCGGTCTCATTTGGCTGCAACAAATCTTCCCAACTTCCCACATTTCCCATGTACAAATATACATTACACAAACCTATAATTCAATCTGGTTCAAAAGGACTCTTCAAAGATTTTTTTTTTTTCTCTTTTTTCAGAAACAAAATAGCATTAAGATCGTAGTCGAATCGTTGAAATGGTGAATCATTTGGCCTCTAAAGAGTTAAGGAAAAAAATCGACAAGCTTCACTAATCATCTCATTAGTATACTATATTTCGGTACTAACTAATCCCAACTTTTAAATGTAACTAAGTAATCAAAACTTGTCATTGTCAAACTACTAATAGTACTTGAAACAAACTAACTCCTATTAGCTGAATTACCTAAGATGAAGATTACCATTACTAGTAATCCCAGTTGAAAAGCATGTCTGAATTTCTCAATCAAAAACCAATTTTGGTCCAAAACCCTCCAACAACAGAGAAAGGAATACACGGAATTAACCATGAATTGCACTGCAAAAACGAAAGCACCAGCTAACCTAAGACAATAATCTTTGGCATCAACAATAAAGATAAAAAAAGAAGAAAAGAAAGTACTAACTAACCTCTATAATATAAGATTGTTTAAATAGAAAAAAGATAAAAACTTGAAAGGTTGTGTTTTCATTACCAAATCTTACACCGCTAGCCGAATCAACAACAAAACTAAGCACAGCAAAGAAATGAGGGTATTTTCACTCATATTCAAAACTGGGATTCACAGAGAAAAAGGTTTTTCCATTAGAAAAAATATTTAAAAAACAAAAAAAAAAAAAACAAAACAAAGATATCCCATTACAAATGCAAATCAAGCAACCATTTTTTTACCCAAAAAAAAAAAACAAAAACAAAAAACTAGATTGACCAGAAATAAATCTTTAAAAAAAAAAAAAGACTAACCTTTTTTCATCGTATAATCCATCAAACCACAAACCAAAACGAATCAAGACCTATCGAATCCCATTTATATAAACAATAAATCAAAACCCAAAAAAGAAAACAAAAATTCCCACTTAAATAATAAGCAATGCGATAAAAACAAGCACATAAAAAAATCCATCTTTTCGAGCCTCCAAAAGCAATTAATTATCACAAGAAACAACAAATACAAAAACCCAGAAAAAGTTCAGGCATGTAACAAATAAACAAGACCCCCAAAAAAAAAAAAAAAAAAAACCCAGTTGAGGTTTCCGAGCCAAATGTCACCACAAAAGACCAATTTTTTCACAAAAAACAAACAAACAAAAAGAAGAGAAAGGAAACAAGAATGGGATTCAGATTGCAATCTCGAAAAAGAAAAAAACAGAACTAAAAAACAAAGACACAAACCACGGACCACCAAAACCTTAAAAATTTTGAAAACAAAAATAAAAAAACAAGTCTTTGTTGATATTGTTACCTGGATTGAGTATATTGATGATAATATTTGTTGAATGCAAAAAAAAAAAAAAGAAAAAAAAAAGATGAAGAAGACGAAGAAGAAGAGAGGCTCTTTATGTGTGTGTCTGTATAAGTGCTGGCCAATACCATTAATGGTCTCTTCTCTCTTTTTTTTTTTTATTGGTTTTTTGTTTCTCTTTTTGTTGTTGTTGTTTGTTGTTTGTCTGTCTCGACAATTTATGCTTCCAAATACTTTTTTTTTTTTTTTTTTTTTTTTTTTTTTTTTTTTTTACAATTGCGCGTTTATAAAGGGCAAGACCCGGAAATTCATATACATTGATTTTTTTAAAAAGAAAATATATATAAAATTGAAAAAACTCAATAAGCTTTTTTTCTTTTTTTTCTTTTTTCCCTTTTGGGATTTTTGCTGTTTTACAAGCAAAAAATATATTTTATTTTTTATTTTTTTTGTGCCCATCCATGAAATAGTGTCTCTGCCCGCACGCAACGTTTGAATATTCTGTTTTTTTTTTTAATTTTAATTTTAGTTTTTTAAAGAAACTTGTTTTAATTAATTTTTTGAAATTAAAGCGTCCTTGACTTTTGTAAAACTTTCGCGCGTATGGAAAATAGGGACTCGCCTTAATTTGTTGCCACGCTTGCATGATATACACAGTTCAAAAGGTGTGAGTTCTTTTAACTTTTTCTTTTCTTCTTTTTTGAGCATCTACACTACAACAAAAAAGTATTTTCATTTTTAGTTGGTTAATTTACAAGGTTATCATAATAAATTGGCTTTATTGCACTGATGCCCCCTGAATTATACGTGTTGGAACACTTTGGTACCCCAATTTTTTTTTTTGGCAAAATGCACCTCGAATTTCAAAATCCGTCACAATCTGCCCCAAATTGCAAACGTCTGTCAAATTTTGGACGAAATAAAGCACGTGCCTAACACATGAACACTCGATGAGGGCAGGCGTGGTCTTTTCTCAACTCAAAAACACTTCCAATAAATTTATAAAAAAAAACAAAAACCCACTCTCTGTCTCTCTCTTCTTCTTTCTTCCTCTTCTTCTTCTTCTCCCTGATACAACCCCTCTCTGGAGTGACACAACCAGACACGCATTCAAAACAACTCTTGCCCAGAATATAACACATCAAAAGACATGTTTCAGGTTTAAATATCACTAAAAGTAAATATATATATATATATAATATAAATATTTATAAAAGTATATATATATATATATATACGTATAAAAGAGCTTCGGCTCAACAATACCCAACTTACATTATGATTCTTCCGCTTGATTCAAAGCTCAAGCTTGCGTGCAAATTACAAATCTACTTGTGGGCAAAATTGAGAACAAAAATTAGCTCACAATAGTGTTTTTTTTTTTTTTTCAGAGACCAACATACAACTTTCATTCAAATTTTGGATTGAGAAATACATTGATCTGTTTTATCAACAGACTCCGAGCTCTATCAGGACATAGTTTTTCTCTTCTATTCTGAGAAGCCCAAATCAAATAAGAAAAAAAGGAGCAAGAAAAACCATTTAACAGTTAGAATTAAAATACATTTTACACCAAGATTGCTGCTTTCTTTGTGCATACATTCCATCAATCTACTCTACCATGGCGTCAGCTGGAACTTGAGGAGCACTTGGCTTGATTGATTTTCTTTTACCTTTATCTCTACGCTTGAGTTTTTTAAGCTTCAAAGGCTTCTTGATTGAGAACTTTGTTGGAACCTTGAGGCCATCTTCTTGGAAGTCATGAGCGGCGGCCATTTCGACATCGTGGATGGTGATGAGGCCTTTGTGCAGAGCCTCTTTGTGGTCTCTGCGCCATTTTTTCAAGAGCTTGCGCTTTCGCTCGCCCTCACACGCCGCTCCCCTCTGCCTCGCGCTCGCCGTCGCCTCCCTCGCCGACGTTGCAGCGGAGCTTGATTCCCTCGGCGACCTTCAACCTCTGCCACCCTCCCGCAACAACGACCACCCAAACCCCCGCAACGACGATGACTCAAACCCCTCGGAACCAAACCTTGCCAGACGAACGATGACCCAAACCCCTCGAACTCGAACCCCCCGCGACGGTGACGACGACGATGACCCAAACCTCTCGAACCTTACCCCTCGCACGACGAACGCGACCCAAACTCCTTGAACCTCCATGACCCCGCCCAACGACTTGAACCCAAACCACCCAAGCCCAAATATCCAAACCCCAACCCCGCCACATACTGATCGGAGCAGATCTAAGAGAGAGGAAGGTTTGAGAAATAGAGACGAAGAGGAGAGGGACAGAGATGAGAGGGAGCGGGAGTTAGAGAGGGAGAGAGACGAAGAAGATGGATAGGGAATTAGGGATTATGTTTTTTTTTTTAACTTAAACTTACCAAAATACCCTCAAAAAATATCTCACATGTGAAGCACATGCTAGATTCCGTCTAATTTTGAACGGAGTTGAGACGGAAGGACGCAAATGCAACGGATTTTCAAGTTTAGGGAGTCGATTGCCAAAAAAAAAAATTGGGGTACCAAAGTGTTCCAACACGTATAGTTCAGGGGGCATCAGTGCAATAAAGCCTAATAAATTAGTTACTTATCGCATTTTATATTTACTTTAGAAAATAAAAGTGATGGGTTAAAATAAGTTGCTAACTGCTACATTTTATAAATCAGCACTTTGAGGAAACTTTGTTGCAAATAAATAAAAGGATCAGCTAGTAAATATTTATTTCAAATGGTGTGTTTTTAAAAAACATTCATAATTTTAAAAAATTTGAAAATAATCATGAAAAATTTATTGTCCAAAATAAATATATATATATATATCATAACAAAATTACATATAGAATTTATTATAATAAATTTCTTATTAAAGTAATAAAAATTTATAAATGACTATTTTCATAAAAATTTTAAAACATTAACTATTTTTTTAAATTATCTTCTCAAAAATAGTTATTCGCTTAAATTCTCATAATAAAATGCATCTTTTTACCTTTTTTTTTCCTTAGAAAACATGTTAGGGATTAAAAGCTCATTGATAGTTTGACATTTTACATCTGCAAACGACAAAAATACTAGTCTAATCTCTACTCGGTTCCTAATTTATTTTGTTTTAATTTTTTCCTCCCCACTTTACTTTTTAACCAATGTCCAATAAGTCAATAATAGGTTGTTAGGTAAATATCTAATCATTTCATTTTAGAATAGTTTGATTTGCAAATTTCGATATGGTATAAATAATTGAGAAAAAAATAATTGAATGGAATGAGAAGAATGAGTGAGACAAACATGGGATTAAGAATATTGCATTAAGATTAGGAAAGTTGGAAAAAAAAATGTGGGGGATGTCTACCCCAAACAAGGGGTAAGTTATTTTTCTAAGAATTCATGGCAGTATTGTCATAAGTAATGAATGGTAATATTATGCTCATAATATGAGATGTCTTTTTTGTATAGAATACACTACAGTACTATTTATATAAATGCTCCTTATGTTGTGTTATTTTTGTAAGTTACACCTCGAATTTTTAAAAGCGATACCCTTGTTCAGAAGTTTTATAAACTTATAAGTACACCTCATTTGTGAAAATCCGTAAAATAAATATAGATGGAATTAGTACCATGCAGTAATTAAGGGGCACTTGTCCAACTTTTAAAAAATTAAACATCTTAAAATTACCCAAATTATAATAACACATTTTATAGTTATTTTCGCAAATATTCTCTTATTATATTGTGTTCTTTCTCTCAGGGTGCATTCTAATCTTTTAAGTTTGTATTATCCCATGATTTCGTCATTTTTTTAACTGATTAAAATAGAGGGGCGAACTTGCAACGTTTTTCAAAATACGAGGCACATGTCATTTTTGAAAGATTGAGATGCAACTTCCAAGGATAACACAATATTTTGTGGCATTTGTATAAAAAATCCTATATTAAATAAAGAAATAATCTATAAGGTTAAGACTCGTTTGGATACAAATCCAAACCATATTTTACTGCAACAAAATGATCTAAGTTTGACTTTTTGTTAGTGCAACGAAATGATCAACTTTAGTTTTAAAAAAATCTCTCAACTTTTATTCGGAATAATTTTATGTAGGAAATTAAATTTACAAATAGAACTTCCGTCAAAATTTAAGTGGTACATTGTATTTTTGTTGATGAGAGACTAGTATGTTTTTTCTATAATGATAAACATATGCATCTCATACAAGACTTTAAAAATATAATTAAATATATGTATTATATATAATCTACTACTTTTCCCAACATTTGTCAAACATAAATCCGTAACATCAATGGCTCCGTGAGTCAAGTCAAGGGTCTATATAATTTTCTTTTAAGCGTTTTGCTTTAATTTTGTTGAATCCATAAAGGATAAATATTTCTAAATGCATTAATTATTTAAGAGAGAGAATTGCAAAAAAAAAATCATTTTAAGTGTCACTTAATAATTTTATGTCTCAAATAATGTGTTTTTTTATATTTATTTAAAAAGTAAAAATAAGAATATAAATTAAAAATACAATGTAAATAAGACAGATTTTTAATGTGTCAAAAAATAGGCATTTATCAAACCCTGTAACATTAAAATTTCAAGGTACAATTGGTCAAAAAAAAAATTCTAAGCTAAAATTGAAAAATCCCTTGTATTTCAAAGGCCATTGTATAGTTTCTACGAAAAAAAATAAAAGAATTAAAAATGTCAAAACCTATGTTAAATTTATATGAAATTTTCCATTAATTCCGAATAAAAAAAAAAAACAAGAAGAAGAAGAAGTCCGCATTTAGTATTTTGTGGAAATAAAAACAAGGAGAAAATATTCGAGGAATTAATTTTTATTACTTTTTTAAAATTTTTTATGTTATGGAAATTTAGGGTAGACCGTAAATAAAAGGAACAAAATTACTTATATCAAACTTGTTTACTTTTTGTCCATGGCTTATTTATAATTAACTAGTTTTATGTACGGGCCTAGGGCCCATGTCTGTTAATTGGTATAAGTTTATCAAATATTAATTGAAACAAATTAAGCAAAAGATAATAAGTTTTTTTAGGCATTTGTCAATATTAATGCGTTATCAATATTAACATGTTATGGCTAAATCTCTAATTTCGTGAAACTATGGCTAAATTCTTCAAACTTTACTTTTAAAATGACTAATTGCTTAATTGGCCCAAAGATAATTATAATTTAAAGTTGTATTGATCATAGTGTGTATATCATTGTATTTTAATTAAGGGTCAGTTAGGTAAATAATCATTTTAGATGCTGTGTTTTTAAAAAATAGTCATAATTTAAAATTTTTAAAAACTAGGCATAAAAGTTTCTTGCACAGGTAATAAATTTTACCATAACAGTCAAAATTTTACCATAATAAAATTATACATAAAATATGATGTACAAATATTTACCATGGTAATAAATTTCTGAAATGGCTATTTTTTAAAATTTTGAACTATGATTATTTTTTAAAATTATTTTCTAAAAAATAATTATTTTCTTAAAATTATCTTTAATTAATTATGTTAAAAATGACATAATGTTCAGCTTATTAATTATTAAAGTTAATGATATTTTGATATTGAAAATACTATATATTAATATATTTATAAAAAAACTCAATTAGTACTGCACAAAGAATAAAGTCTTGTAAAATAATATATATATATATATATATTTATGCATATCAAAAATATTATTATTGTATATATGGTTAATACAAATTATTGTATTATTATGATTATATTATAATATGGGTCAGTTAGATAAATAGCTATTTTTGACTGTGTATTTTCAAAAAATAGCAACAATTTGAAAAAATTTAAAAACTAGCCATAACACACTGTAAACAATTTATGACAATAACAAAATTACACATAAAATGTGCTGTAAGAAATTTCTGACACGTGTTAGAAATTTCTGAAAGGGTTAGTTTTTAAATTTTTTGAAATTGTGGCTATTTTTTAAAATTATTTTGTAAACAGTGGCTATTTTCTTAAAATTCCCTTATAATATTTAGCACTTTAAAAAAAATGTATGCATATGGTACTATTCATGTATCAATAATATGTATATATATATATTATATATGTGTATGAATATTCAAAAACACAAAGAGAAAAAGGAAAAAAAAAAAAAACTCAACACATGAATATATCATATATTTCTCTTCAAAAAAAGAAAAAAGGTTGCACATGTCTAATAATTTCAAAATTTCAACCCTTGGATGAAGTGATTAAGGGGGGAGATAAGGCTCTCCATGACAAGCTAGTTGGTGAATCAACTTTTATTAGTAAAGTAGATGTACTAGAAGTTAATGTTCTAACTCCAATATATATATATATATATATATATAGAATTAATTAAGATGGAGAGAAGGGAGAAAAAAAGAACATCTAAGTTAATATTGTATTGGTCAGTCCAAAAATTTGTCTAGTGCAATTAAAATCATAAAACTTGGTGGGATTGTCCTCTCTACTAAACCGAGACAAAATAATAAGGTTGACAATTTAACTTTCACAAGTTCATGTTCACGGTAGTGCCTTAGCTAGCTCGATCAAGGATAGGACCACCTTTTTTTATGGGACCAACAAATTTGTTTTTATCTATTTATTTTTAAAATTGGTTGTATGGTTTTGGTGCAATATTAAAAGCTATAGCATCTAAGAGCACGGCCCACAAAACTCCATCCCAAATTTAAAATGAAAAAAAAATCAATAAATATCATTAAGTTCCTTGCTTCATTTGGAAGCATATTAACAAAAAATGGTTATTATTTTATAATATAATCAGGACAATTTATAGTAGAAATAGATTCTGAGTAAGGTTTTTTTTTTTTTTTTCTTGACAACTTGTAGATATATGGTTCTATATGATTACTTGTGTACTTGAATTTGAATACTCTATTATTTTTATCTATTAGTATTCATATTAATCTACTTTGGTAGTTTATATATACTAACAACAATATGCCTTGATCTAGAATGTTATCCTTTAGGGCATGCTATTTATCGTTATTATTAGACAATGCACGTTTGACTTTATTTGTATTCATAATAATTTGATCTTATTGATTTACTTTGAATTTAGGACTTTTATAACAAGATAAAAATAATAATTTCCAAAAATATATATTAATTTTAGTGATGGTCTTCTTAATAATTTTGTTTTTCAAAGATCATTGATCGTTAATGAATATATATATATATATATATATATCTATATATATATATATATATATATCTATATATATATATATATGTTGGAAACATATTGATCTCCTTAAAATTAAAATACATCTATAACAAATAATTTCAATTAATAACTAGCCATAATAACCATTCCATGTTCGAGCTAATTTTCAATTGATGATTTTTATAATTCACTGGTCTTGCTTTAAATATCTGGCAAATGTTGAAGATCATGAAAATATTAATTTGCGTGATAGCTAGTTAAGCTTTGCTTTTTCGAGTATATATCTTAGAAAAGGAAAATTCATTAATGAAATTATGAAAACAGTTTTTTTTATTATTATTTAGGATGTTGCATGATATTTTTAAACGATGTTACAAATTTAATATTTGCTATATATTATAGCTTTTGAAATTCTACTTTTAAGTGTGTATGCACTATGCAATCATGACCTAGAAATCAATATAGCATTATTTATTGCAAATGTTTCCTAATATTGCAAATAATTATGATTCAAGTTAAAAAAACATGTCGATGATCTTGTATTTTCGTGTAAGCAATTAAATCTATTATTCCATTGATAATCGGTGAACATGCAACGCCAAACCCTATCATAAATAAGCTATATATGGCTTTCGTCGTTATACCAATCACCTAACCCCAAGAATCTTATCTAATGTATATGCTCATATCTAATTCTATTTACTTATAAATAAAGGTCATAAATATCTACAACGATTAATAATCAATAAATTGAAGTTTCATGTCTACAATCTTCTACTTGGGAAACTATTTTAGTGAAGATAGTACTCTTTATTGAATATAAAACTAGCAAGGAACAACTATAAAACCCTAATTTAAAAAAAAAGTGTTCAATTATTGTCAAGTTTTGAAGTATAAAATACAGTTAGAGCGCCTATAAATTATTTATGGTGTATATACACTTGTTCACCAACAGTGGGGTCTCAAATCCATGAGTAGGTACTTAAATTTTATCCTTTAAAAAAAAAAAATTGCCATTAGGTGTGTAATATTATATTGATTTGAATATTTCTGAAAAGGCTTGTTACTTTATATAATCATTCATAAACATATTCACCAATATCATCATATAAGTTGATTGTGCTTTGCTATGTGTATTATTCATTTAATTTCATGTCAAAATATTAACCCCACTTTGTGTTTATTGAGTATATTCTAAAGTGGGGTATGTTAATTAATACACCAGAACTTATATATGGATTTAATACTCTAGCACTGTCGGTGTAAAAGAAATAAATGAAATCCAATATGAGTCATTTGACCATGGTTTGAATAGAATAGAGTAAAATAGAATAGAATGCTAGCTATCTTTTCTTTTTCTTTTTTTCTTTTTTTCAGTGTGAATTTAAGGCGATACATTTTTTCTTTTCTTTTTGGTGGGAGTCATTTTCCACTTTGTAATTAATTACAAAAGCATCCTAGGTGATGCAATTTTTTAAGGTCGAAATTTAGAGTGCAATCGACAAATTCACACACACCAAAAAAAAAAAAAAAAAGGAGTAAGCAAATAATTGTACATGACAGTAATGACAATATTTCTATTTTCTTTTCTTTAAGAAATAAGGGATATTAAGTAATTCTAATTTATGTTTTTGCGAGGAAAAACCAACCAACGTACTAAAGAGTAAAGGCATACAAAAATTAGTACAACAAGATGTACACAAAAACTAGTGCAGATGTGATCACTTTTAATATAAAAGACAATTTAATTCTAACTCAACAGTTGACGCTAGTAGTACCAATAATTAAGTTCAAATAAGAACTTGAAAGCAATAAGTTTAAAAATAGAAAATCAAGAACCGATTTTGGTTAAAAGATTATCCTTCTATTACAGGATAATTAACAGATTAATTTTGGTTGACCAAGGCGCACAAAACTTTTTACATGATAATTTATGGAAGAGTCTCAGGTGGGGAATTCCCCACTACAGGGAACGATTTTGCATCGTCAAATTTATCTTTTCAGTAGGTCTCACTACTTAAAAAGGTAAATCTGACGATCCAGAACCATTCTCTGTGGTGGGGAATTCCCCGCCTGAGAATTTTCTGATATATGTTGTTCCCTTTTTTTTTTTGTACACAAAAAGAAATGACATTTAGGGGTTGTTTGGAAACCATTTAACCTGAGAGTAATATGTCCATAATCTTTTTCCCCCTTATGTTAATGATTGTAGTTAATCAACAATTTCTTGTGATTAACTGGTATTATCATGTTTAAACATTATCCTTTACTTTCATTTACGAAAAGGAATCCATAGCGAATGTTAAGATAAAGCGAAGGCACAATATGTTACAACATAAAAATTAACAGCAGAACTTTTCAATAAGTAGGAGATTAATATTTTTTTTATTTGAAAATATAGTTTATTTTTCTCCACTAAACAATATATATAAAAAAAAAAAGATAAATCCCAAGAGATTCCCAAGTAAATAGATTTATCAATCACATCTTTCAATATCTTTTTCCTCTTATAATTAGTTTTGCATAATAAACCACATTTGTCAAATATTTACATGTACTCCTCGAATTTTAAGCTAATTAATATAATATATTATTGAGAATTTTTCTCCCAACATATATAATAATATTTATTAATGTATTTCCTTGGCTTTGCTTGGTCTACACTAAAAGTCCAAAACAAGCAGGAAAGAGCATTGACTCCGTTATTATTTTTCCCTTCAATATTATTATAATTGTTTTTTTTTTCTAATAGTTATAATTGTTACTTGGGTTTTGCTTGTTTCACACTAAAAGCATTATACTCAACCCCAAAAAATTACACGAACATTATATAATTTCCTATTAAAGAGTCGAGAGCTATAGAATTATAGAGTAAACAAGACATTTAAGGCCATCATAAGTACAAGAAACGAATAATTATTTGCTTTAAACGTGACAAACCAACAATGCTCTTTTTTTTTTTTTTTTTTTCTTTTACCTAGATTCCCACTTATATTGTTTCAAATTTTCAATTAGTATCTGATTCCATTAATCAGTTCCTTAAAGAGGGAACTACACATTGTAGGTTTGTGTAACAATGCATAGAATTTTATTTTATTTTTTCTCATGCGAGTTTACAGATTATTCAAAGACAGAATATTTAAGGAATTTCCTTTGGGCCTATTAGAATGGTCAATATTGCTTGTTTTGGGGCTGGAATTGGTGAGAAGAACATGACCTTTGCTTAGTTGATGGAAAAATAAATCATGAAAATTTGAACAATGTTATTTGACTCAATTCTATCAAACTCTATTATCTATAAATGTCTCAGCAAAAAAAATATATTATCTATAAATGTGAATGTTATATGAATAAGACCTGCAAATAAAATTTACTATTTATTCGAGAATAGAATTGGACATTATTTTTTTCTAAAAGTTTTGATTGTGAGATTACTATAATAAGTATTGGGTCAACTAAAACCTATCTAGGTAGAGCCATAGCTTTTATTGGCTTCAACTTCCACAGGTTCAACATTGAACTAGTTCAACAAAAAGTGAAAATCATGTTCTTTACCCAATAATTCATTATTTCACCATAAGACAATATAACAAGTTGTCACATCATATTGTAATTTTGGGATGTTATAAGTGTTATAATATCAGTCTGATATTGTTTTGTATTTTTTTTTTAACTGGTAATTTGTACTATATGAGTAAAAAAATTGTTACGACAAAAATCATATATATATATATATTTATAAAAATATTTAAAAAAATTCGTTTAAACAAAGAATGAATGTCGTTTATGATGCATAAACGACATGTTGCGTCTGTAATCCCTAGTAAGAGATAAACGACATTGAAAACGATGTCATTGCTTTATATACAACTGTGTCGTTTCCTTTGTAACTTGCAACGTAGAGGATGTAAGTTAACCCTTTACGTCTAAATATTTTTCCTCAAAAACAAGACGGAGCGTCGTTTTCTATATAAACGACAGCCTTTTTTAATGAAGGAAAGAAACGACGTATCGTTCATGTGTAAACAAAAAATGCGCGTTAATTTTTCCTAGTTTTTTCAAACAGCTGTCAGCTTGCAAATAAATAATAAGCATAGAGCTAGTTTGGCAATGTTGTGCTGTATGATTTTTATTTTTATTTTTGGTTGTGTGAATAAGGTTATTGTAATAATAATAATAATCATATTTAAAAAAAAACTAATTTTAAAAATTAATCTGTTCCCATAGTAGAATCTAAAAGTCGTGCCTGAGTTAATTTTTCAAAACATCTTTTGTACAACAAATTATTCAGAAATTAGATCAGAAGCTACTAAACACTCAATTCGCCTGTAAATTCTTACAAAGGCTAATATATAATTTCCAAAAACACTACCAAACAGGGTCAAATTCTCTCTTTAGAGAAAATTATAACATGATAAAAGTACCCCAATTTTTTTTTTGATTCTGTAAAATATCTCATTTATACCTTTGATAAAGAAACTCATAACAAAATTTTGTAAAGTATCTTATTTATACCTTTGATTAAAAACTCACAACAAAATGATCCTTGAGCTAAAATTTTGAGTAAAAATTTTGGTTATAAAATTTCTTACAAGTGGCATTTTTTAATATTTAAAACATGTGTTATCTTAAAAAAAATCCACTTTCTACAACTCTTTGTTTGTTTTTTTTTTTTTCTCTTATGAAGTACCATTTTTATTCTCAAGGTCATTTTTGTTATGATTTTCTAAATTAAAGGCATAACTACAACAATTTACGAAAAAAAGAAGGTGATTTTATTATTTCTTCATAGTACAAGAGGCACTTTTATTTTTGCTTTTTCTTCTAAACTTTTTTTCCATTGTAAAGAAATTTACAAAAATCCATTTTCTTATTAGCCGCCGCCACCACTAACTAATTAAAAAAAATATGAGTTGAAAAAAAAAGTCAAAATTAAATATGTCTTTCAAAAAATAATACATATTTTATAATATTAAAAAAATAGTATTTGCTAGATTTATATTTACAGATGTGTTAAAAAAATTGTCATAAAATTTGTGGCATATGTTACATTTTTAATATTTTAAAACATGTACTATTTTTTATAACAATTTGTGCTATTTACGATAATTTCTCAAAAAAAAAAACATTAAACACTACGGAAAAAAAAACCGGGAGAATCTAAAAAAAATATATATATATATATATATATATTTAAAAGAATTTCTCAATTTCCACAAAAATAACCTCACAAAATACCCGCCCTTACAAAATCAAAAAAACCCCTCCCTTTCAAACACTTCACTCACTCACCCTCTCACTCTCTTCACTTTCCCTTTCAAACCTCTCTCTCTCTCTCTCTCTCTCTCTCTCTCTCTCTCTCTCTCTCCACTTTCTCTCTTTAACCCAACAACCATGGAAGACGAAGATCAGCACAAAATCGCCGATCTAATCAGAGAGCTCGTCCTCCGATTACTCTCTTCAAACTCTAACTCCGACTCTTCTTCTTCTTCTTCCATTTCCAGTTCCAATGCCCAAACCCTAAACCCTAATTCCCCTTCCTTCCAGAAGCACCTCCGCTACGCCGCCCGGATCCTCTCCGCCAACCTCCGCCCCTCCGTCGCCGCCGACGCCGCCGCCGTCGCCGAGTCCGTCAAGCGCCGCCTCGCCACCCGAGGTAAGTCCTCCCAAGCCCTCACTTTCTCCGAGCTCTTCGCGAAATTCGCCGCGAAAACTGGACCCGGAAGCGTCAACAACAAGTGGGCGGTCCTGCATTTGCTCGACCTCGTCTCCGAGGACCGCGGCGACGGTGCCGCCGCCGCGGCGCCGTTGGACCCGCCGCTCTTGCTGCCCAATTTGGCGCCGGGCAAGGGCGGGGATTCGAGGGTTCTGTCGCGGCGGAAGATTGAGAATGGGGTTTTGTTTGTGGATAAAGATCCGGAGAATGTTAGGGATGTTGCTTTTAGGGAATTTGTTGGATTGGTTAAGGAAGAGTATGAGGTCTCCGAGGAGGTTTTGGTTAGGGATGTTTTGTATTGTTGTCAGGGGATTGATGGGAATTATGTGAAATTCGATGCTAGTGTTGATGGTTATATTTTGTCGGATTCGATTAGGGCTCCGAGAGCTACGAGGGTGATGATTCGGAAGCTTTGCGAGTTGGGGTGGCTGTTTAGGAAGGTGAAAGGGTATGTTTCGGAGAGTATGGATCGGTTTCCGGCTGAAGATGTGGGGACCGTTGGGCAAGCATTTTGCGCGGCGTTGCAGGACGAGCTTTCGGATTATTATAAGCTGTTGGCGGTGCTGGAGGCGCAGTCGATGAACCGGATCCCTCTTGTTTCGGATTCTGCAAGCTCGGGGAATTACTTGTCATTGAGGAGGTTGTCGGTTTGGTTTGCTGAGCCGATGGTGAAGATGAGGTTGATGGCGGTTTTGGTGGATAAGTGTCGGGTTTTGAAGGGTGGGGCGATGGCCGGGGCCATCCATCTGCACGCGCAGCACGGGGATCCGATGGTGCAGGAGTTCATGAGGCGTTTGCTAAGGAGGGTGTGCTCTCCATTGTTTGAGATGGTGAGGAGTTGGGTTTTGGAGGGAGAGTTGGAGGATATCTTTGCGGAGTTTTTCGTTTTGGGACAGCCGGTGAAGGCCGAGTCCCTTTGGAGGGAAGGTTACATGCTCCACGCCGGGATGCTTCCTTCTTTTATCTCGCAGTCTCTCGCGCAACGGATTTTAAGGACTGGGAAATCGATTAACTTCCTTCGGGTCTGTTGTGATGATCGTGGCTGGGCCGAGGCTGCCACAGAAGCCGCAGCTGCTACCGGAACCTCAGTGACAAGAGGGGGTCTTGGATATGGTGAAACTGATGCTCTCGAGTCTTTGGTTTCTGAGGCAGCAAAGAGAATTGATAAGCGTTTGTTGGATGTTATTTACAACCGCTATAAGCTCAAAGAGCATTGCCTTGCTATAAAGCGGTATTTGCTCCTTGGACAAGGCGATTTCGTTCAGTACCTAATGGACATTGTTGGTCCCGAGCTTTCTGAGCCAGCTAATACAATAAGCTCTTTCCAGCTAGCTGGGTTGCTGGAAACTGCGATACGAGCATCGAACGCTCAGTATGATGATCCTGACATTTTGGATCGACTGAGGGTTAAGATGATGCCACATGGAACCGGGGATAGAGGCTGGGATGTATTTTCGTTAGAGTACGATGCAAGAGTTCCTTTAGATACTGTGTTCACCGAGTCTGTCATGGCTAAGTATTTAAGAATATTTAATTTCTTGTGGAAGCTTCGACGAGTAGAGCATGCCCTTATCGGTGCATGGAGAACGATGAAACCGAATTGTATAACTTCGCATTCCTTCACTAAGCTGCAGAATGCTGTTAAGTTGCAGTTGCTTTCGACGTTGAGGCGGTGCCAGGTTCTTTGGGATGAGATGAACCATTTCGTCACAAACTTGCAATACTACATCATGTTTGAAGTGTTAGAGGTCTCTTGGTCTACTTTATCAAATGAAATGGAAGTAGCGAAGGATCTCGATGATCTGCTTGCTGCTCATGAAAAGTATCTCAATTCAATCGTCGAGAAATCTCTCCTTGGCGAAAGGTCGCAATCCCTTTTTAAGTCGCTCTTTATCTTGTTTGATCTCATATTGAGATTTAGAAGTCACGCTGATAGGTTATATGAAGGGATTCATGAGCTACAAGCAAGGTAATTTATCATTTAATACCTACATTATCATGTTTTGTGGCCTCTGTATTGGTTTCATTAACAAGGTACTTGTCATTGCAGATTGGATTCCTCGTTACCCGCTCAAGATAAGAGTAAATCGAGGAAGCAAACAAGCGATAAATCTTTGGAACCCGGATCATGGATTAGTGAAGGCAGGAAGGCGCTGACTCAACGCGCCAATGAATTTCTTCAGAACATGGGGCAAGATCTAGACGGTATTTCAAAGGAATACTCGTTGTTGCTCGAGAGTTTCATTTCTCAGTTGCCTGTGCAGCAACATGTTGATTTGAAATTCCTCTTGTTCCGTCTTGACTTCACTGAATTCTACACCCGGATGAACCCATGGGAAAGCAAAAGATATTCAGATGTTTGAACTGAACCACTTGTGTCGACAAATCAATGCACAAACAAGGTGATCCAAATTCCTAACTGCCCTTGCTCGTCTAGCTCGGCAATTGTTCATTTGACTGCCAGACATTATGAACAACTAGTTCATCTTTTGTTGCTCGACTTTAGGTACCAGAAAAACCTCAGGACTCGTGGTACTCACAACTTGCTAATTTTTCGCGTAAACTTTTTTCAGGCCTCTAATTCCTTACAGTTATTTTCTCAATTTTTCCAGGCAGTGTTTGCTTCTCTTTCTGATGTCCCGTGTGAAAGTTAAATTGATGACATTAAAAAGGTACATTTATACCTTTCAATCAGGGTTTGAAGTGTTTCTTCTTGTATACACGTATGGTATTTTGAGGTTCAAATGATTTGCTGTTGTTTTCTTGCGCTTATTATTATTTTTTTTTCAAGCTGTCCATTCAGAGCTTGTATATCTTGTACAATGGTTCTGTATTTGGATGAATGGTAAGCAATTTGTGGTATCTAATCTTTTCACAATTTTATTATTTTCCATTCATATTTTGTATTGGTATTTGGCAATCAATTAAAGCCCTCCTTTGTACTTGTAAAGGGTTTTTCTTTTGATACCTGATTTATTGCCCTCCTTGTTAAGACAATCATTTCTTGTTGTGCTAATATATTTCTGGTTTTTCTTGCAAACGAATGGTTTAAGGTTTTGCAACAATAATAGATGAGTGGTTTTTCTCAATGTTGCAACATTTCAAATTCATTGTGTATACACATGATGGCTTAAATCCAGTACTGACGGTTTTATGAAAACGTGCCAATATTTCAAATTTTCAATGGAAACAAAAACCCACCAAAAGGGAAACAAAAAACCCACTTTAATGCAAGACTTTGTAGCAGAGTATCAGAGTGGTCTGAGAGTGTTCTTGGGAGCACTTATCCAAGGAGTATCAGCAACAGCAAATCTCCACAACGCCTCGACGTGCTCGGGTAAAGCGTATTCGATTCCGACACGTGGACCGACCAGGACTTTCTCCGGCTCTGGACCATCTAAGATCTCCAAACCACCTGGACCGAAAGAACAATTCATCCATATCAATTTACAACTGTATTATCAGTAAGATTTCACCATTTAGAGGTAGATTTGCTAAAACCTACCAGGCGTGTAAAGAGGATGGTTAGACCATTCTGTTGAAATACCTAATGCTTGGCCAACCTAAAAATGTCATATAAACATTAATCAATACAAGAATAGAAATTCTGAAGGTTTGCATAGAAAACATTTCCACTTTGAAGATTAAAAACAAAAGTGTCCAATTTGCAGGCGAGGCAATGCATGTTTTGAACCTTCTAAATAAAAGAGACAAAAGCAAGACTCGAACCTTTCCGGGTCCAGAAAGAAGAACAGGCTTATCGGTCTTCTGACCTCGACGCTCTTGAATCGTTTTTAATCCTTGAAACAAAAAAAAAAAAAAAAAAAAAAAAGTCCCTTATAGAAAGTTTTATGTGACATGAAGCTGAATAAAGAAAAGTTCATGAAATTCCAGGTAATGATGAGATTAAGAGGCATAAGAAAGGATTAAATTACCACTAATTGGAGCACAAGAGCGTATCAACACAGCAGCACCAACACCTTCCTTGTCAGCAACAACATTAAGCATTGTGTGAAGGCCATAGCACAGGTACACGTAAGCATGACCACCTGCTCCGAACTTTTTTTTTTTCCGACCCCCAAAAAACATAAAATCATCAATTAGCACCACTTTTTTCTTTTCTTTCTGGTGTGAATCAAAACCAGTCAAAAAGGACTTGAAGTATCTTACAATAGGGGCGGTTCGTGCGGTGATGCCAAATCGACCGTGACAAGCTGTATCATTCGGCCTATATGCTTCAACCTGATACGCATCGACAATTGTTTTATTGTTAAAATGTTACAAATATGTACTTTATAATTTACCACAAATAAATGGTCACATTACTTTTAATTTGTCAAATTTGTTACTTTCTACTTTCTAGTTAGTTTTACATCCATGGCTATCTAAAAAAAAATATCATCTTTCCTACATCAATGGCAATTAAAATTCCTTTTATTCGGCCTAAAAAAAATTGAACTTTATAATTTCCTATAAGTTATATTAATGATTCGTCAAACCGGTCTTTATAATTTCACTATATAGCTTTCATACAAAATAAAAAAAATTGTAAGCTAAAGATCACCTCAGTAATACGAAGAACGACGTCGTCTCGCCTCAAGAACTTGCCGAGCAAGCGAGGGGCGAGGTCGACGGCGTCAATTTGGAAGAACTTCGAGGGCAATATCGTCATTTCACCGACGGGAAGCTCCGATGTTGATGGGCCTGAACTCGGCTCCGGCTCGGCCCTGACGGTGACCGATTTGACTCGGCGACTCGGCCGAGTCGCGTCGTTGTCGTCAACAATGGGTTTGGTGAGTTCGGTGGCGACTCGTTTGAATCGCCGAGTTCTTTTCATTTCGGCGATCAGCGAAGACCCAAGGAAGTTAGACGAAGAGGAACATAGACTTTTGGTATTTTTGGCGGGTTTGTTATATTAGTTATTATTTTTCTTTTTTGTTTGGTGTCAAATATCGAATTATTTTCTTTGTTCCCTATATAAGCCTAGGAAAATTCTCAGCTGGGAATTCTCCACCAGAAGAATAATTTTGGATTGTACGATCCAAAATAAATTTTTTAAGCAGTAAGACCTATTAAAAAAGTAAATTTGATAGTTCAGAATTATTTCTTGTGATGAGAAATTCTCCACTTGAGATTCTTTTTATATGCCTATTAAGGAAATTTAAGTTATAGAATATTCTATTTCCTAAAACATTGATATGTTATTTTTTTCTCTTTCGATAAATGGAATGTTGAAAAGGTTTATCCCTTGTTAGGGCAAAACATTTTGCTCATTTTTTACCATTTAGGATGGTTTGAAAATAGTTTAAAAAATGGTTAGAAAAATGATTATAGAATGGTTTGACTTTACGAATTTTGAGGTTGTATAAATGGTTGAGATTTAAAGATATTGTATAGAGATTTGAAAAGTTGAAAAAAATAATTAAAAAAAATGAAATGGAATGGAATGATTTGGAGGATTAGAAAAGTTGTAAAAGGTAAAAAAAAAAATTAAATGGTTTGGGAGGAGTTGCCAAACAAAGGGTTAATTCAATTCTTTATCTCATTTGTAAAAATCTCGATATTTATCGATAGAACTGAAATGACTTAACTCAATTCTACTTGAGTGGTAACTAATAAGTCAAGTTTCACTTTTGTTCTATCAGTCTAATGTCGCATAGTCAATTGATCGATAATATATTTGGTCCTTCGAAGTAAGATTTCGAAGGCTTGAATCTAGGTGCATCATGGAAGAAGATAGGAAAATCATCTTTAGTGCTATACTAACTCATTGGTCATCTCAATTTGGATGGTTGTTTCTCTATTATATTTTGTAGACTTAAAATTAAGAGGTTATGAAAGAATTAAATTGAAATTCTCAATTATTTTAAAGTTTATCGAGACAAACTACTGACTCCAACGAGATCAATCTGTCGCACAATGCACCAAATAGGGTGAAAGCTCGGCCAGCTAGTGTTGCAGCAAAAATGAAAGAATATAATTATAAGATATCTAACGAAACCATCGTCACGTGATTTGAGATTTCATAAATGAGAAAGATATCAAATATTTGAAGTTTCTTTTTATATATTATATAAATGATCCGATACGGTAGGACTCATGTTTTAGTTAATATAATATACGGAGTACGTTCCTTGATGAGAACCACTCTTTATGTTCAAATTTACCATTTCAAAATGTTCTATCGATCAAAAATATTAATTAGATAAAGCAAAATTGTTTCCCATCAAGCAAAACTCAAAAATACCTCATTGTAGAAATTTTCTTGTATTTATGAGATAAAATCAAAGAAACAAAAGAAAAAGTTACAATAAATATCAAAATTTTAACACTTAATTAAAAAAAACCTATCATTTTAAAAATTACAATAAAACACCTAAATAATCGAATGATCTTGTCTGATAAAAAAAAATTATAACGAAAATTTGCCCCCGTTTGCCCTACTCATTCTAACTATTTCATTCCATTTTTTCACTTTTTTCAATCCTCCAAACCATTCTTTTCCATTCCAATTTTTTCAACTATTTTTTTCAACTTTCAAAATCCTTATACAATAACTTTAAATCTCAGCCATTTATACCACCTCGAAATTTGCAAAGGCAAACTATTTTCCAAACTATTTTTCAAATCATTTTTCAAACCATATGGAATGGTCAAAAAATGACTAGAATGGTTTTCCCATACACAAGCTTGATTAAAGTTTTAAAAAACGCATGTGGTAAATCTATTTCCATTTTGTTATTGAAAATATATTTTCAAAAATAAATAAAACAAAAGATTCTTATTTTCAAATTTTTTTCAAAACAAAAACGTTGAAACCTTACAAATTTTTTTTTATATGTTACAAAAAAATTATTTGTGTTTTTCATTTTTAACAATAAAAGACAGAAACATGATTACGTTGGTATTTAACTGTAATGCACAATTAAATCTTTTCCTTTTAGAAAGAAAAAAAAAAACCCTTATAAACCATCACAAGTATGATTCTACGAACCCTAACTTCCAAGTTCTAGATTATTCCATCACTACACATCTACTTCCATAGTCTCTCTCTCTCTTCACCCAAATGGGTTGACTCAAAAGAAAGAGAGAGAGAGAGAGAGAACCAAAAATCCAGACCCTTCAAAGCTCCTCCGAACTCTCTAGACCCATCTCCCTTTTTCCCTTCTCCAACCCTATTTCTATTTCTCTCTTCCTACTTTCCCTCATTTTCTCTCCTCCCAAACACCCCCCCAAAAACCAACAAACCCAAAACAAGACAAAACAACCAAACCACTCTCTCTCTCTCTCTCTCTCTCTGCGTTTCAATGGCGAAGTACGGCGAGGGTGACAAGCGGTGGATTGTGGAGGACCGGCCGGACGGCGCGAACGTCCACAACTGGCACTGGGCCGAGACCGACTGCCTCGAGTGGAGCCGGAACTTCCTCACCAAGCTCCTCTCCGACCAGACCCTCCTCGGCGGCGAGGGCGGCCTCTTCGCCGCCACCAAGAAGGTCTCCAAGGTCGACGGCGAGGCCTACGTCAACGTCCGCAAGGGCAAGATCATCCCCGGCTACGAGATCTCCGTCTCCATCCCTTGGCACGGCGAGGCCCGGGACTCCGACGGCCAGTCCCTGCTCAAGGTCGACGGCGCGATCGAGATCCCCTACATCTCCGACGAGAACGCCGACGAGGACCCCGAGCTCAGGGTCTCGGTCAGGGACGAGGGGCCGATCGGCCGGAGGATCAAGGACGCCGTGGCGGCCAAGGGAAAGCCGGTCGTTTTCGAGAGGGTTAGGGCTTATGTGGAGGCCATGGCGAGAGGCGGCCCGGCGAGGGAAGAGTTGGAGAGCAAGAAGGTGGCGCCGAAGGCGAAGAAGGAGTCCGAGGCCTCGGCGGAGACGAAGAGCGCGGCGAATTCGGCGGATTCGGAGGCGAAAAAGGAGAAGAAGAGGGAGGGTTTCAAGACGATATCGATGACGGAGAAGTTCAGCTGCCGGGCGCGGGACTTGTACGAGATCCTGATGGACGAGAATCGGTGGAGGGGCTTCACGAGCAGCAATGCGAGGATCAGCAAGGACGTCGGCGGCGAGTTCAGCATCTTCGACGGCGCGGTGAGCGGCACCAATGTGGAGCTGCAGGAGGGGAGGCTGATCGTGCAGAAGTGGCGGTTCGGGAATTGGCCCGACGGGGTTCATTCAACGGTAAAGTCTCGCGCTTTTGTGTCGAAATCGAGCGGTTTCGGATTGGTTTTTGTGATTAGTGATTGAGGTTTTTTTTGTTGAAATGTCGCAGGTGAGGCTGGCTTTGGATGAGCCTGAAGCTGGGGTTACAGTTGTGAAGCTAACACACACAGATATTCCTGAGGAAGACAGGTTGGTTTTTGGTTAAAGCGTTTGTAGTGATGGTTTTCAGATACCAAGTGGCTTCAATAGGATAATTTAGACATTTGGTTAATGTGGTTGTTGTTAGAATTAGTTTTAGCTAGATTTTCAGATACCAAGTGACTTCAATAAGATAATTTAGATGTTAGTGATTTGGCTAATGTGGTTCTTGTTATAATTTGTTTTAGCTAAAATTTCAGGTACCAAGTGACTTCAGTAGGAGTATCTAGAAACTAGCGATTAGATAGCTAATTTGTTTGTTTGGGAATGTAGAAGTGTTTTGCTAGGAATGTAATTGGTAAGTGATGTTTTGAGCTTGTTTTTGGGATGATTTTTGGTATGGTACATAGATGGTGAAAGAAACGCTGTTGGGTTTTAAATTGTTGTGTGTTCCACTTTTTTTATATGACAGAGATTGTGTTATCTTAATGTGCTATATTTAAACCGTTTAGAAACTGAAAAGTCAATCGTTGGGTAAAGTTTGGTATTCAAACTTGACAGAAAAATGGTGCATAACCAGAAGTTTTGACCTGAAATAAGTGACGGTTTATTGGTTGAAATGAAAAAATGTGCATTGATGATTGTGTTATATAACTAATAAAAGAATGTCACGCCATTTTGACAATTTTTCTGGTTAAAACTTGTAGTTGTGTAGCGCTACGTAACTTGATAAACTAGTTGCCACCGGTACTCCATAGCATTAAAGATGTTAAATTTTCCACGATTTATCAACTGTTTTATTGATTTTCTTCAATTGAGAGCTGATTGGTTTGTTTACTTTGTGCGATGTTGAGCAGATACGGCAATTCGACGGTGGTAGAGAACACGGAGAGAGGGTGGCGAGATCTTATTTTCCACAAAATACGGGCAGTTTTCGGTTTTGGACTTTGAGAGCCTTTTTAGATTGTCTCCAAAGTGTAGAATCTGAATTATTTTTCTCTCACTATTCCATCTTTCATCAATGAAGCATGAAATGCATCTTTGGATTAAATTATTGTGTCCTGTACTGTAACTCATAAGTTGGTCAATTATGTTGGATTGTTAGACTTTCATTTTTGCATGTTTTCAATAGCCCAAACCGCTAAGTAAACTTGTGTTTTACACCAAAGATGACAAAGCGTTTTGAACTTGTCCCATTTTCTTCACAGCATGGTTCTTATGGCATGTTTCTTCTTTTCTTGCTGGATTCTCGTATAATCATGATGATGTCCCAAGTTTAATAAAAACAAAGCAAAAGAGGCAATTATAAATTTTGCCGAAAACCCTTTTGCATTATCCCATTTCGAGGCGTAAACCTAATTCGCCTTGTTCTCGCTTAGTCGGCGCGGCGTAGGATGCACCGGGCACAAAGCGTTGTGTTACTTTATGTTTCATAAGGTTTTGATCTTTGCTTCTGTCAAATAAAGCCTAGTTCTTAGTACTGTACGGTTAAGCTCTTCTGCAGAAATTACATATTTCCGTGTAGTTTTTGGTAATAGTAGCGGATTTTATGTTTTAACTGTTAGAAAGGTAGAATAGTAAGGTCCACTAGATCTAACTTGTGTTGAAATTTTTTTTAAGGCTCCAAACATATATCTCTGAGACTCTGACTGACCATTACTATTTATCGTTATTTTGTCCGCGCATTTTAAAGATTATTTGTAACATAAAATTTGTCCGAGGAAACAGAGCTGAGAAGTGTCCAGAGTTTGCAATGAGACTGTTTCTTAGCTTGTCACTTGTTCTCTCTCTTAAATTTTTTTCCCCCATTTCTTTGGTAAATCTCTCATTTTGCATGACAATGAGTCAATGACACTGTAAAAAGGAAAATTCGAAAATCAGGGAAAAAATAAAATAAAAAGCAAAAGTTGAAACGTCGCCTGAGAGATTCGAACTCTCGCGGGGAAACCCCATGTACTTAGCAGGCACACGCCTTAACCACTCGGCCAAAGCGACTTTGTTGACTTCTAGAGTTGAAAAGTATTAAATCGTCTTATATGATTGCCAGTTTTGTGTACTTAAGTAATTGATCAATCAACGTAGGACAAACCGATATGATTATGCGGCCATTTAGGACAATTATTATTTGGTGTCTAAGAAAATTAGACCACTACAGAAAATTCCCTTCAAATCTTTTACCCTTTACGAAGAGCTTCACAAAAAAGAATGAGAGGTACAAATACAATGCTCATGGAAGCTAAAGGAACTAGTTAGAGGGAAAAAAAAAAAAAAACTAATGAGAGAATACTTTTGATTTACAAAGTACAACATTTTCCAAGCTTTTATGCTTTTAATCTAACTTCCTCATATGGTAAAAGCTATACATATATTTGCTTTTGTATATTATCTTTGCCTAATAACCAATTACCAGAAAGAAGATTTAAAAAAAAAAAAAATTATAGTGTCATAAGAACCAGCTAGGAGGTCAAGAAAAAAGAGTTAGACAAATTTTTTTATCATTTCTGTGACCTCGTCTATCACAATCCATGCTTTATGGCCTCCGATCACTTCTTCTTTCATCTCCCCATCTTTCCATATCTGCTTATAATTTTTAAAAATCAATTCAGAAAGTTTAGTTTAGATTACAAAATTGTAGAGAAAACAAGAAAAAATTTTATGCTAAAAAAACAAGACCCACCTGAATTGTTGGCATTTTCTGAGCAAAGAAAACACACCAAAAGAAAATTAGAAGTGAACATTTCTAAAGCAAGCAAAATAGAGGGAGAAAAAAAAAGGGAAAAAGAAAATTACATACAGATATATTTCCACGCTTCACAAGAGTTTGAGGTACCTTGTTGACATCCACGCAATAAAACTTTATTCTGTCGTAAACAAATTATTGAACATAAAATTCTTCATATATATATATATATATATTTGTTTTTTCATAGAATTTAATCAGCCTTATTGTCAGTGAATTGAAGAGAGCATTGTTACAAAAATAAGCATGCTTAAAGAAACTTGAAGAAAAGAAAGAGCAACAAAAAATTTGCGTGTTCATTAGTACTCAATTCCAATCCTAGGACAATCCAAAACACTACAAAATTTTAGTTCCATTTATATCATGTATACACACATAATACACACACACACACACACACACACAATAGAGCTCGAGTTGAAATATTTATCATCATACAACACACATATATTAATCGCTGTCACAAGCATAGCAACATTAACAATCACAATTCACAAGTACCTAATTAGGGTCATGATATATAAAAAATAATAATAATAATAAATCTAAAGTCTTGCACTTTTCATATGAATTTCTCTCTTTAAAAAAAAAAAATCAAGAAAGTTAAACACAGAGAGAGAGAGAGAGAGAGAGAGAGAGAGAGAGAGAGAGAGAGAGTTACTTGGAATCATATTGAGCAGCCAATTTCTCCAACTTGGGTTTCAAATAAATACATTTCCGACACCAAGAAGCCATCCTGTGACACTCGACCATATGTTTATATATATACATATATATGTATATATATATATATATATATATATTGTCACATGACATCAAACACTTGGCAAGCACAATAAAAAACCTGTCGAATAATAGTAAAAAAATGAATAAATAAATAAAGTACCAATCGATGAGAATGGGCTGAGAGATTTCCTTTGCATGGCTGAGAATCTGATCAAGATGATCACAGTCGTTGATGGGCTCCATCTCCAGCACTGTGGGCTTCGACAAATCGGGCCAAAACGCCAGCGTTTTGAAGGAGTCCCTCCTCGCTGTCGTCTTCTTCTTCGAGTCTCTGCCCCTGAAATCCACCCAAAACCCAGAAGAAGAAGAAGAGGATTTGGGCCAAAAGAAGCTCTGCCCAGAAGAGCTATACGGTTGAAGATTGTCTCTGTGATGATTCAACTCTCTGCACAGAACGTGAGAGTTCGCTGCGATAACAGACATCACTGTCGAAGAAAATGTTGTTGAGAAAGTTTTTTCGAGAGAGAGAGGATTTTGAGAAGATGGGTTAGACTAAAACTGGGTATAGAAATATCATTGGTTTTTTTTTTTCTTCTTTTTCTTTTTAAAAAAAATATGTATTGTATATTCAATCTTGTGTGTGTGTGTGTGTGTGTGTTTTGGTCGTTTTGTGAAATGGAAGGGAAATGGTGTTGATTGTTGAAGGCTTGAAGCTTATCCTTAGAGGGGTGTGTGGGGAATGGGAATGGGAAGGGAAAAGGGATTTGCTGTGGGGTCCACTTAAGAATGGGAGATATTTATTTTTATTTGGATTGAAATTGAATTTATAACACAAATATCCTTTTTGAAGTTTGGTCGGAGGGGAAATTCTAATGTGGTGCTGCGCGTACGGTGGTACGACTGTGATCGAGTCAAGAATTTTATTAAGACCCGACACGGTGTTCAATTTCAGCCACCCATGAGGGTGGGCTCTATGGTGGAACTCCTTTGGGGCTCATGGATGACTGAGATTGGATAGACGTGTCAGTTGTGTCTGTTCTTAACACGTCTCTTGGGTCAATATTGAATTTTGTTCGGGTAAAATTCGACTATGATTAATAATGAAAGAGGAAAATATAAATCTATGCTCGTTTGACGCAATTCATTATTTGTTCTTTTGATATATTGTTGCTGATTTTAAAGAACTGTGTTTTAAATCAAATTGAATATTATCAATCTCAATATTTTATTTTTGCTCTCAACTTTTTTTACGGAATGCTCTATGTTTTATTACATCAAAGATTTTAAGTAATGCTGTATTACACTTATAATTTATATTCTTATATTTTTTTTCTGTAAACACACCACTTGCGACTTAATAATTATTATTATTTTTTGGTGCAAAAGACTTAATAATTATTTAGTGACACTTATAAGACTGTTTTTTGTTTTTCAATTCGCCTTTTGGAATCAAGGTTTTATGCAATAAGATCATATTACTCATTTTCTAAAAAGCCCAAAAAGGCTGAAATAGACCCATTTTGGAAGTGGAAAGTTTGGGTTCAAAGCTTTGGCCCAAAGTAATTGGAGTAAGTTTCGGATAACCTATCAATCAAGTCGAATAGAAATTGTGTCAATCAAAAATTAAGAAAACTCCAAGGCAAAAAAAAAAAAAAAAGGAAGAAAGAAAATGAAATCTGTTAATCAATTTTCTACTTCCTCTATAAACTGTAACAAAAGAGTATAATTTTCTAAGAATAGGGCATTTCTTAAAATGTCCTTTATATGCACTTGTACGACAGAAGGCAAATTATTCCCATTTCATGCAATCTGAAGCACAATAAAATGCAATTTTAATTTTCTAAAGAGTTCGTGATATCATAAACTGTATGTTAACTCCCATATTAGAGCACTACTAAGTTTGTATTTGCTAATTATGAACTCATATATGTAATACAACAATTCAATCTCAAATGTCAAAATAACCTTCCATGGCCATTATATATATATATATATATATATATATATATATATATATATATATGTGTGTGTGTCTTTTCTAAGACGTGTAAACTGAATACATTAGTCATAATTATTCTTGAATAATACAATGAATCAAGTTTCCAAGTCCACACTTGGTTTTACTTGTCT
This sequence comes from Boehmeria nivea var. tenacissima, assembly GCA_018132145.1. NCBI lineage: Eukaryota > Viridiplantae > Streptophyta > Magnoliopsida > Rosales > Urticaceae > Boehmeria > Boehmeria nivea. The sequence continues at coordinate 11,586,652 of CM030884.1, read as the reverse complement.
CATTGCTTTAGTGGTGTCCAGTGTCCACTATACACTCAAATCTTAATTGACCACTTTTCTTCTACTACTAACTACCCATTGCATGAGCTCTCTCTCTTTTCTTTTTCTTCTCTTTTATTTTATTTTATTTTATTTTATTTTTTAAAGAATGCTATAGTAGGGTAGAAAATAATTGTCTTTTTTTTTATGAGAGAAAATAATTGTCTTTTGAGAGCTGTATCTAAGCCATTAATTTGTCACATATTTTATGTCTTTCAATTGAAAAAAGTAGTGGTCTCGACCGTGGACGTTTGTAAATGGAAAAAAAAATGTCTCGTCATTATTATTATTTTTTAAACATATGACACCATGAAATAGTTAAATGAACACCCTCCATTATATATATATATATATATATATATATAATTGGTTGCTATAATAAACACCCTCCATTAGAAAATCCTCGTGATATATAGATGCTTATATTTATATTTGTATGTCTAAACCATTAATTATCATACATGCATTTAGCTTAAAGGAGATGCAAAAATGATTGCAAGGATAACCTGCAAATAAACAATAGATTATCTGCACTTAGAAATGAGAAAGCAAATTATATATATATGTGTGTGTGTGTGTGTGTGTCAATGAGCAAACCCCATATGCACTAACATATTAGGATATGATTATGTGTGGAAGTTTGTCATGCGAAGGAAAAAACAAAAGGCATATATTTGCATTGGGAGCTAATTTATTGCAATTTCTGAAGTTAATCTATTGTCGCTTAACATCATGGTCATCTCTATTCTCTGCAGACACAAATAATTAAAGAAACGAAAAGAAAATGATATATGTTTTCATTAATTTGCACATATTTTGGAGTTGAACTACTAGTAGTACCACTCTTGTTTTGGGGTTGGAATTTGGAAATAAGTACTTGGGGGATAGTACTGTATAATGTGTTTTGCGAAAATTTGATTCAATATTTCCTTTTAAAATCCAAGCTTATAATTTATGTACTTTAGAGTTTAGACCAATTGTAAATTATGTTACTCTTATCATAAGTAAATTATCATTTTGTCATTCCTCTAATATTTTCATCAAATTCGCTGTAAAAGCCTTTTTTTTTTTTCTCTCAATATATTCTAATAGTTGAACTCTATAATTATTTGGGGAGATTTTGTAAGGACTATCGAACATGCATAGCAAATAATGTTGGGAAATCCTAGACAAGAGTAGTACCTTAGACGTGTTTTGAAGCAAATATATATATAGCTAATGATATATAGCAATAGTATATTTTATTTTGTTACACCATTACTTCAAAGTCAAAAATAGCAACTGCACATTTATTCCCTACCCTGAATTTTGGCAATTTCATAGCTTGGACGAGGTGGGTTTGGTAATACATTTCCAATAAACTCTACCCTTACTATATTATGTCATAAGTATTAATATTGATTTGATGTACTTTTTATTTATTATAAATAGTATTTTTGGCCTACATATTATAAAGTAGCTTAGAAAACGCACAAGAATATTGATCCTAACCTAAAAAGTCAGAAGCCATTATAGTCCCACACGGACTTCACAGTGTCCAGGCAAAGAAGAAAGGCAATGAATTGTGTCATTTTAGATAGTGACTGAGAATTTATTAATATTGTTTTTCTTTTCCTTTTTATTTTCTCCATTTACTTTGTGCTAGTTCGCCTTACATATATATATGGTTTAAATCGTAAACATTCTTCAAACAAATTATAAATGAAAAAAATTCTATATATGATGCGATATATCCTAATATGATGAAAAACGATATTACACCATCGTATAATTTTTAGTAAGTTTTCGAAATTATTTTCTGATTATAAACTCGTATTTACGTGAAGTTAAATTTTATATGCTTTAAATCTTTTTTTTCTTCGCTGAAAATGCAAATAAAATATTTTTTCTCTCTCTCAAAACGCAATAAAAGAATTTGGTATTAGTTATTTAGCAAAGCAGTCGGTGGATAAAAAAGTGGTAGTATGAGTTGGATTTTTTTTTTTTTTTTTTTTGGTCTTGAAAGTATGAGTTGGACTTTGATGCAATATTGCATGGTCCTTGAATGGACACAGCCCATTTTCTCATTTTGTCATCTTCTCGAATTTATTTATTTTGAAGATTTTTTGCGACACTTTTCAAAATGAGGTTGAGTGTTTGTGAAATATATTATATTATATGCCATTGACATATATATTACGCAACAATCAACATTAGGTCCAAATTCAAGAGAAAAAGAAAGAAGAAAAGATTCGTCCTGCTAATACCCACTAATTTATGGCAACTTTTATATCACGGTTCTAAGTTTTGGGATTACATAGAAGAAAAAAAAAAGTCTCTAAATGAGTTTGATATATATATATATATATATATATATATGTTTGAGTAGCGAATCACTTAGATGTAGATCATTTGTTGAGATATAAAAATTATTATTGGTCCGTCTTTTATTAGTTTAAATTTTTAAATGAATCGATAATTTAACATGATATTAAAATAAGAAGTTCTGAGTTTAAACCCTGAGAACACATTGTTAGCTCGTCTCACACATCACACAGTCTTGTGCCCACACTATAATTAAACTGAATAATTGTAGACCTCTTCATAAGAAAATTATTATGTTTAATCAATTCATCAGAACACATTGTGTGGTCATTATTGTCCTTTTCTTTTTGAATCACGATCAATAAGTAGAAAAATCATGTACTCAGTCCATTTGAATATTTTCCACCAAAAATATTGCAGATTTCAAACAAAAAATAGTCCGATAGGCTATTATATACTTTATTTTTTTAAGATTTTGACAAATGCCATTTTTTTTGACACAATGTTAATCTATTCCTTTTGTTATGTTGCACTTATAATTTTTTCTTTTATGTTCATAATATAAACATAAAATAAAAATCAATAGAACAAATCATTTAGGGTATAAATTATTAAATGTTACATAAATATTTCTTGAATTTTTGTTAAAGAGTACAAATGCAAAACTTATCATAGCAAATATCATATATCCTGGGAACAATATTATTGTCTTATTTCATGCTAATTTTGACCATTAATTCAGTGATAAATATATGTATTCACATGTGAGACTTGGAATTCCAAATAATAATGCAAACAAAAAAGGGCGTTTCATAGTCTTCTCTGTAAAGCATAGGGAAGTTTCTGATTTATGCATATTCAAAAGCGATACTAAATGCATGTCCAACTAAACTACTGCTCACTTTTCGTCCATAAAAAATAATTATTACAAACTTTTCTGAGTACTGTTGTTGATCAAAAGCATATATCTACGTTGTAACTTATCATGTTTAGACAAACTATTTTGCCTATTTTATTTTATTTTATTTTTTAGATTGAAAAAAATGGTTTTGAATGGTTTACCACCTGTTTAAAGTGATAATTTCACCCATTCCATCTTATTCTTTGGGATGGAAAAAATGGTTTGAAAATTATTTGGAAAAATGATGTAATATAATGGTTTGATTTTGCGAATTTCGATGTGATATAATGGTTGAGATTTAAAGATATTATATAGGGATTTGGAAAGTTGAAAAAATTATTGAAAAAAAAAAGAGAATGGAATGTGATAGATTATAGGATTATGAAAGTTGAAAAAAATGAAAAAATGAAATGGGTAAAATGAGGGAGCCAAGCAAGTTAGAAAAATGATGTAGAATGGTTGAGATTTAAAGATATTATATAAGAATTTGAAAAGTAAAAAAATAAATAAAATGAAATGTGATGGATTATAAGATTAGGAAAGTTGAAAAAAAAAAAAAGATAAATGGAATGAAATGAAATTGAGAAAATGAGTGGGGCAAATATGTATACACACTTTAAATAATAATAATAATAATAATAATAATATTTTAATTGATATTGGATACTAGCCAGTATACCCGCATTTGAATAATTTTAAGTTTTTAACTCACATATCAAATTTTATGCATTTTGCTATTTTATTCAATATGTGTATAATTGTTAATAAAATGCTATGACCATCAAATTGGAATTGGAATGAGAATTGAAAGAGAATGAGCATTCCATGGATTGAGTGATTCTTATATATGTTGGAATGCGTATTTTATTAGAATGATTAATTTAATATATTTTTTGTCCAACCAAACATAAAAATAGAAATTGTCATTATATTCTATTCTTATTCCACCAAATCAAACGTGTCTCCATGTTGATCAATCCCTCGCGTTTTGGACTTCACAAGCTAGAAAAAAAAAAAAAGAGCAATATTATTCGACTTGCCCGTCATAAAATAATTTGTGTATACAAAATTTAAAAAGAAAAAGTACTAAATGTATCCCCATATTTATGTAAAATTTCATGTTTTAGCCCTTTGCTTGTAGAAATACAAAATGTATTCATTATGTTGTATTAGAACCACACATTATTATAATAGAAAATGTCGAAAACAATGCACCGACACAACACAAGTAGTAACTAGTGGAGTTGTGGTGGTCATAGTAGATACACAAGGTTGATGCGTCGCGTAACCATATATTATAGTATAATATGTAGGTCCCACAAAGTCCACCATTGAACTGTACGGACGATGTATTTTTTAATCAATTTTGAGGTCCAAATTTCTTGATAAAAACAATTGGAAAAACTGTATGATATGATATGACAAAAACCAGCCAACCAGCTTCTCCATTGACAATTCACATAATGGGGTCGCTATAAGTACCCATAATTATGTATTTATATATCATCCTAATACAAAAATAGACTTTGCATATCCTTAAAATTTGAATTTGGATATTTCTTTACAAGTCATTTAAATCTATAGCAGAATAATGATGAAAAATTCCCTGCCATTGTGCTGCCCAAGTTTCTTATGTGCAATACTTTTTTTTTTCTCTCTTTCTTATGCAATCTAATGACGAAATCACAATATATTATGGATTTAATCTCATATGTATTGTGACTCGACGCATACGATTTATTAACTCATACCTCGTCTATTACAAAATCGTATCATGAAGAAAATGCCCGGCACGTAGTACTCATGTCAAACAAACAACACAATATTTTATATTTTAGACTTAATTATTTCGCATTTTGACTATTTTTGTTTATATTTTAAAAAATAATAAATATTTTTATAAATTAAGAAATTAGCCATTATTCTATAAAAATTAAGGGTATAAAAGTAAAAATATAGCATATGTTATTTTTATATTAAATTTGGCACAAAATCAATGCATTGGTTAGCATTAAAAAGTTTTAATAGTTTTTACGACTAAAAGTAATGGCTAATTCTGTAGTGCTCTATTCCAATCAGTGCTCCACCAATAAATGTATCAAATTTAGCATTAAATTTGATACATATATATATATATATTTTATGGTATCTAATGCTCAAATTCATGATCGCTTTATTTTTTTAATAATTAATAATTAATTATTTGAAGCAACTGTTTGAATGTGATAATTTTAATAATTATTTGAAGCAACTGTTTGGATGTGTAATTTTAATAATTAATTTTAAGTTTTACTCTTATTTGTGGAAAACATGTTATTTAAAATAGTTGTTGATTTTCAAAATTTGTAGGTGGATTGAACATTGAGATTTAGGTATATGAATTAAGATTAGGAAATAGGAATGTAAAAATAAAAAATAAAAAATTGGAATGAAAACATTAAGATGTTTAAGACAAACAAAGGGTTAAAATAATTTCAAATAGTTGAGATTTTAATATCTAACTATCTATACAGATACTCTATAATGTTGTGATATCCTTGCAACTGCATCCTCATCCATTATTTTAATAGTGGTAGATTTACTCACAGCTACATTGCTCATTATTTAAGGTTACTTGTTCTATACACATGTCATACGGCTCTGCTCAACCAAATATCAACACGTAGCTTATCGAATTGTCCACACATAGTAGATAATAGTTTTGTACAAAATTGATCCTAATAGGTTTTACTAAGAGTATGTTTGGTAAGATGAAAACATAGAAGAAAGGAAGTGAGTGGAGAAAAATTTGGATAGAATTTAATAAATGCTCTTGTTTGGTAGAAAAGAAGAGAAGAATGAAAGGAAAAGATGAGGGAAACAAATATATGTGGGCCCATTATTTTTTATTCTTCCAATTTGGAAAACTCTTTTAAACTTATTTTAGTGTAAAATTACCACGTTATCAACATTTTTAAATTTTAATAATACCATAAATAGATAAAATGATAATTGTCTAATTAAATATTTTATTTCCTACATAATATATGAAACACTATAAAAGCAAATTATTTTCTTTTCTATCTTTATTATTTTCTATCACCTCTTATTTTCCTTTTCAATTATTTTTCTTTATTTCATACCAAACCGAGTACCAAACCGAGAGTAAGACTTGTGACTTTTGGCTTTTGGGAAATATTTATGCTTAATAATTATAAATTAAGTATATGTAATTAATCTGCCATGTCAAATTATGAGTTGGTGTTAATTTAAAAGTGGATAGAATGACAATACACGTGTTATTATTTACTCGACTTTCGTTTTTCATAATTGAGAGAGGAGAAATTTGAACTTCACTTTTTAGTGGTAGAGTCAGTGTGAAATTACAGCTAAACGCCTAAACCCAAGTTTGCTATCACGCTATTATTTACTTGATTCAGTGGTGTTACAATGGAATTAAAGTAGAGATTAATGCCTTATTTTTCCTACTCATTTTCCTCATTTTATTATGTATTTTTTTTAATATTTTCTTAATCCTAAATATATATAATATTTTTAAATCTCAACTATTTATATCACATCGAAATTCACAAAGTAAAATAATTTGGATATTTACCCCAACTAACCCATTAACCATTCCATTTCACCTATTTGCATTATGCAGCTTCATAATCATCAAAACTTTTCAATTTTGGTCATTTTTCAACCAATTTCACTCTTTTGGCCCTCCCTGTATACCAAGAGGAAAAAAAAAAAGGAAAAAAAAAGACATGAGTTTTCATATGCTTTATTTGTTGATCTAGTAAGACCTTGGAAGGTTTAATGTCAAATTAAATATATAGCACAAAACTTATGAGTCAATGTTGTTTGATCAATTTAAATGTGTACAAGTCATCAACAAAATAGCAACTTCTCTCTCCTAAATATATATTTCGCCATATTATAGGAGCCCTTGTATATTGATCTAGTTGATAATTTTACCTGTCTTTTCCATATTTGGAAGCCATTTATTTTGGCATTGCAATCAATTTTAATTTATTATAAGTGCACTTTGTACATAGCATTAATTATATTTATAGTCCATAATAATCCTAAGTTTTATTTTACAGGGTAGACACACTAGACACCAGAAAGCTTTAAATAGCGGTCCATATTCTTCATGATTTAATATTTTATGGCCATTATGTCTGTTTGAAATATTGTATGGCATGTCACGATCAATAGTAATTGTAATGACTCAGTTTGGTCTTTGTGGGACACATCTCACTAAATTCCTCTGTCTAATGAAAACAATTAATAGCTCAACAAAGTCCTAAACCTATTAATTAGAATTGATATTTTCACCGTAAAATATAATCTTCCGAAATAATTTTAGTATCAACATCTTTCAGAACTTATATAATGCCAATATTGAAAATTTACAACACTGAGTCCATCCACATCCAATGTCCATAATACGTTGAGAAATCACATATTTTATTACTATTGTTTATTTAATTTATATACTTTTACTTATAATGAATTTAATAATTATTTCTTAATTTGCAGCAATTTAAGAAAAAAGAATATGGCATGGATGAAATTAATGAAGTTCGTGAAGAATAGGCCTTTCGCGTAATTGATGGTTTATAACTAGATTTTGATTCTAATTTAAATCATTTTCGTTGATTTTCTCTTACAGTGACAGAGCTTTTAAATAAGTATTTGAACTTTCTTGTCATTTTATTTTTTTCTATTATTTAAACTTCATTTATTTTAGAAAGGTTTAAGTGTTTAAAGCCTTCTCTTTATTTAGTTACTTTACACTATGTAAATATGAATAAATATTTGATTACTCGTGTGGTTGAATAATAAGATGTTAATATATTCTTTAAGTCTTGTTAATTATATATATATATATTATATCAAGAGTCAAAAGTAATATTAATTCAAATGTTATGCATAATAATTTTAATTAAAATTAATGAAAAATATATTAAAAATATATATTTTTTTTAAATTCAAAATTTTTAACGTCATAATAAAAAATGACGTCGAAGCTTGGTGGGAAGATATTTGGCGCCCAAATTTCAATGTCATATGATAAGCAAATGACTTAAAACAATTACGCGTCATTTTGTGACTGGCCTTATTGATTTTTAAGGACATATGATGAGTATATGTTGTCGTATGTATGAAAAAATATTGTTGAAAGCCTTCAACGACAGTTGCGGACTGTTGTTAAATATTTTTCATGACACGTACCTAAAAACTGATATTAATATATAGTTTTAATGACACACAGACTTTTTACGACACCTGAATCAACAACATACGGATATATGATGTTAAACACATATGACAAAATATTTTGAACCTCTTGAAAAGCCATTTTTGTAGTAGTGTCTCTTGCTAAAATGTATATATATATATATATATATATATGTGTGTGTGTGTTTATAACATAAGGTGTATAATAGTGGCCAAAACTATTTTCGAATTTGCTAACAATAATTTTTTTTACCATTATTCTTAATACATCACTATGTATATGTAACTATAATAAAATTATCAGATCATGTACTTTCTGTTATATTTAGATAAAATAGCTCAACTATTTACATAAAAACGGATATCACATTCCCTTAAAAATATCATGTGTGAGATTTTTTAAGGTATGAGATGTTTATGCACAGAAAATATTTTGAATTATTAAATTAATTATTTTAGTAAACTCTACAACTTAAAATATAAATAAATTTGACAATTCGGAATTTCTCCTTGTGTTTTTTCAGAACCCCTTTAGATGATAAGTAACATTTTTTTTTTCTGTAAAACCAATTAATAACATTCCTCGTCCTTAAAAAAAAGTGTATTTTTTAACATACTGGATCCATCAATTTGGATATTTTAATAATGATTAGATTATTTTTGTAATTTTTTTCTATTTTATTTTTATTTCTCCGCACATATGGCTAGGTATTCTGGCAAATGTAATGATAATAAAGTCAATCCATATTGGATTTGGTCTGTGACAATCCCGTGAAAGGTTCACATTCTATGCGTACATTAAATTCTTATTTTTGATTTATCGCTAAACTAAGTTATATCTGTAATGAACAAAGTTAAATACTAATCAATCAATTAAAACAGCACTTAATTATATCCTTTAATTAATTCGCTTTAATAATCACGACCTCCTTAAATTATGCGGTTGAGATATACATTAGTTTGGTGGCAGTTGATGAGAGATGAAAATAATAAGAGAATAATGCCAACTTGATAATAGCCCTAAAGTACAATCTTGCAAAAAAAAAAAAAAAAAGAAAAAAAAAGCCCTATAGTATTATAAATATATATAGAGTACTTATCATGTTGATGATAAAGAATAAAAGATAAATAAAAGATTAATAAAAAATTTGCGTGTTTATGTAGTTTTTAGTAAGTTTCTTAATAAATTTCTGAGTGTCATATTTTTCTTTTTATTATATTGATGATGCACCTACCAAATCATTTATCAATTTAAAAAGAAAGTTTCTTAGATTAACATAATAGAAATTCATGACACTTCATTATTTTAAATTACTCCATCAAAATATTTTGTTGTTATAGTTGTTGTTAACTCCAAAATTAGACACCTATCTAATTTAATTAGAGCAAGCAATAGACTTTGGTTTAATCTAAGATTTTTGTTTTGACTAGGACAAGAGGTCTACCAATTCTCAATGTTATTTTTAAAATGTTTAATCCTAGAAGTGAAATTCTTTTTTTTTTTTACCAAGTTTTGACTCCTTTCCCATTATGCCCCTCAAACTTTATCCCATTTTTTTTATAACAATAAAAAACAAAGAGAGAATTTGAATTCTAACATCTCTTAATAGAATAGGTGAGAAATTAATATTAGACCAAATTCGGAAACTACAAAATTCATCAAATTCAATAATAGAAAAAAAAAAGAAAAAGAAAAAAGCAATAGTCCTACAAGTAGGCCGAACAACACGGTTAAAGTTAGGCCGGTGTCCTTTCTTTTATTTTTATTGCCTTTTCCTTTTGTCCCTACTATGTTGTTACTATTAACGACGCATTATTTTATTATTACACCAAAAAAGGAATTAATTAATGTTTTTTTTATTGAGAATCCATTGCATAATCAAGCAGATATAAAACTACTCACGTAACTAAAATAAAATCGAAGGAAAATTTCATAAGACAAAATGCAGAACAATTATCGAGTTAATTTTTAATTATTTTTTTTCTAGAAATCTTTATATTAGTTTTAGAGAAATGTTAAACAATTTTAACCAAATAAAATTAGTAGAATAATGTGTTAATTAAATATTGAATAAAATTTATTTTATAATAAATGAATTAATGTCACATTAATTTTTTAACTCTTAGTTTTAATTCTAAATTACTATATGCAATGAACGCTAATAATTCAATTGTCACGCAGATTTAGACTAAAAAGTTGATAACAAATTAATATCCCAATAGCAATCTACAATCTCTTTAAAAATTTACCGGCAAGATACTTGTAATTTTTAAAATTCATTGAAGATACAATGTACCATATTAATCATTATATTTACCATGTTAAAAACAGACCGAGACTGACTTTCCAGAAAAAAAAAAAAAAAGAAAAGAAAAAAAAAAGATAAAGACAAACAGCATTTTAAAAAAAATCAAATCTAACCCAAAAGAAAATAAGAGAGTGTTCAAAATAATTAAATAGATAAATCAAAACAATTACCTCTCTTACTATTTTTCACCGCCCGACACGTGTCAGACAAAGGTGCTCAAACTCAAGCAGAACAATCCACGTGTTTAGACTCTCCTCGCAATCACAAAATTCCAACTTCACTCTCTCTCTCTTTCTCACGAGCCGCCAATGGCACTCTCGTAATTATCCCCCAACTCAACTGCCATTTTAGTCATTTAAGACAATTTATTTATTTTTTCTTTTATAAAAATATTAAGAGTCTTTTTTGCAGAGAATTACAAAAAAAGAAAGCCGAGTCCGAAAACAGTTAAACCACGCTTTCTTAGTGACAAACGTCTTCGTCCACTCCAAGTCCTTCTCAATCTCTAAATTCTCTCTCTCTCTAAAAAAAAACTCTCTCTCTCTCTTTCTCTCTCTAGAATCAGTACGAACAGTCCTTCTTCTTCTTCAAACCCTAATTAAGCACAGTTTCTCTCTCCTCGGAGCTCTGTCGGCCATGGCGGACGGTGCGGCGGCTGCGGCGAAGCACGCCGCGCCGGTGATCCCCGACCTGAAGAGCCTGATCTCCGTGCACAAGACTCGCCGCACCGTGGCGTTCCTCTACGGCTTCATGTTCGCGTCCATCGTCGTCACCGTCTTCTTCGCCTTCAGCCCCTCGCCCAACTCCGCCGCGCCCTGGCTCACCAACGTCTTCAGTGTCGGCAACAATGGCGGCGATTCCGCTCGCGGATCTCAATTCTCATCCATCTTCTCCTACCTCTTCCCCAACGGTTCGTCTCCTTCTCCGCCGCGAGGCTTCTCCTCTGCCGGCGCTCCTACGGCGCCGGCGAAGGTTCTGGAGCCGAACTCGACGAGATCCGATAACGCGGTTTCCGATTCCGAGACTGAAGCGTCGGCGAAGAATCAGACGTCGATCGAAGCGAGGAACAATGCGACTGCGATTCCGAGTCCGAAGAGTTCCGATCAGAGTAAGGTTTCTCAGTTGAATCAGACGACGACGACGAAGAGTTTGAGAGATTCAGAAAAGAGTAATGTCTCTCAGTCAAATCAGACGGTTCAGAGTTTAGGAAATTCCGATAAGAGTAAAGTTTCGCAGTCGAATCAGACGGCTCAGAATTTAGGAGACTCGGAGAAGAGTAAAGCTTCGCATTCGAATCAGACGGCTCAGAGTTTGAGCAATTCCGGTGAGAGCAAAGCTTCGAGGCCGAATCAGACTAAGATTTCGGCGCCGAAAAGTCCTCCGGCGGTTAACAAGACTGTCGGTTCTGCGAAGAAGAACGAAACGGCGTCGGTTTCGGAGGAGAAGAAGAGCAGCGGGGCGAGTTCCGGTGTGTCGGCGGAGCAGGGGAAGAAGGTGGACGACTCGCTGGAGTCGTTGAGGAAGTGTGATTTGTTTGATGGCCGATGGGTGAGAGACGACTCGTATGGATTGTATTACAAGCCTGGTTCTTGCTCTCTGATTGATGAACAGTTCAATTGCGTCCCTAATGGAAGACCTGACAAGGATTTTCTGAAATTCAAGTGGAAACCAAAGGGCTGTTCTCTTCCAAGGTACGGGATGATACGTTATTTAACTTTTTCGTTTTATTTTTTATTTTTAAATTTAATTTTGATTATTTTGATCTAGTTTCTTCTTCTGATTGGGTGTGTGTTCAATTGAAATTGAAGCTGATCTTTGAGGCTTGAAATTCCTAATTTGTAGCTCTGTGTTTTTGGGAATTTGTCTAGATTGGATGGGAAAAAGATGTTGGAGATGTTGAGAGGTAAGAGACTAGTCTTTGTTGGAGATTCTTTGAACAGAAATATGTGGGAATCGCTGGTTTGCATTCTGAAGAACTCGGCGAAGAATCAGAGCAATGTTTTCGAAGCTCACGGAAGGAGCAATTTCCGCAACGAGGCCTCTTATTCGTTCATATTTCAAGTAACGCTTTTATGAGGCTTATAAGTAGTGGTATTTTGTGCTTAAGTTTGCTCTACAATGTGGTGGAGATCAATTCTGATGTGAGGTTTGTTGTTGTGTGTGTTTTTTCTTGGTTTAGGACTATAAATGTACAGTTGAGTTCTTTGTGACTCCTTTCTTGGTCCAAGAAGAGAAAGTGAAAGCCAAGAACGGGAAGGAGAAAGAATTTCTCCATCTCGACAAGATGAGCCAATCTGCCCGGGATTACAAAACTGCCGATATTATTATTTTCAACACCGGGCATTGGTGGACTCATGAGAAGACCTCCAAAGGGTAAAGTTTCTGATTGATTTTCTTGTTGTTACCAATAATTTGCTATCTTGATGAGAGTTTTTGTGATCTTAAGGACTTGGAAATTTGTTTTTGCAGGGAAGATTATTACAAAGAAGGCGGGCAGGTTTATAAGAAATTGAATGTTTTTGAAGCGTTTAGGAAAGCTATGACTACTTGGGCAAACTGGGTTGATGCCAATGTTAATCCAACGAAGTCTTTATTGTTCTTCCGGGGCTACTCTCACTCACATTTCAGGTATAATAATAATAATAATAATAATTAATAATAATAAGACGATATGATCCCACATTGGCGCATTTAGTTGTTTTGCCATGTGTTGTCTTACCGTTTATTATGTTGAGCCTTATGATTGAAGCAATAGACATGTGGACAGATTGTTATTAAATAATGCCTTGTGCGAGGTAACTCTTAGATCAACTAATTGGCAACTAATGTGCCAATGTTGTGAGTGAGTTGTCACACTTTGGTTGAATTGCTATATTAATTAAAATTTTGTTTTGAGATGTATTAAGAAATTGGTACATTACCAAAGGAAAAGTGACACATGGAGTGCTATATATTTATTATGTTCACACTGCATTTGAACATTCATAAACTTCCTTCCAACTTTCCGTATTACAATGACTGTAAAGTAGTAATTCTGTTTTTCTCCACAGCGGCGGGCAGTGGAATTCCGGCGGGGCGTGCGACAGCGAGACCGTGCCCATAAGCAACGAGACATTTTTGAGGCCATACCTGCCCAAGATGATCATCCTTGAGAAGGTGTTGGAAGCAATGAAGAGCCCTGTAACATACCTCAACGTCACGAAAATGACTGATTTCAGAAAGGATGGCCACCCCTCGATGTACCGGAAGCACATCATCCCGGAGGAGGAGATGAAGTCTCCGCTCAAGTACCAAGACTGCAGCCATTGGTGCCTGCCCGGAGTCCCCGATACGTGGAACGAGATGCTCTACGCCGAGCTCCTCGTCAAGTTTGGCCAGAAAGGGCAACAAAAACAACAGGAGCAGAAGAAATCATAGGTAAAAATAAGGGAAATCACAAGAGGCTGCAAATAATAGTCAATTCAATTATTGATTACAGTTCATACATATATACACGCAGTATAGTTCTTTTTCTTTTCACATTATCATTTTTGCATTATAGAGCGAAAAACACAACGAAGTGAAGGTATTAGGTTTCAGTTTATTATAAGCCTTTGCTGTGAAAAAAGAGGGGAAAAAAAAAATGGTCTATTTGTCTATATGGTCCAAAGAGTTGAAAAGCAGGTACATAGAGAAGGATTATTTTCGGTTGTTTATTTAGTAGTTACATTTTCCGTTGGAACTATGTCAATATTATTTTAGCCTTGAAAAGGGCTTTGAGAAGTGTAAATTTGATAAGTTATTTAGTCATTTTTTATTAAAAAATAATAGTGGATTAGTTACTTCCCTCAAGCTTTTTCTCTATGCTTATCTTACTAAATATGCCACCTGATTTGTTTGATATAAGCTTTGAGTATTTTCCTCTTATGGGCAAAGATCTTCATTTAATTCCTTTGTTCGGCGGTGATTTTATTTGTATATTTTCCTTATTCACGGGTTATTGTTTTCTTGGATACATAAATTAAAGTTTATTAGTTAAAGGCTCTCTCAGTCTCGAGTGTGAATTGCTTCATGTAGAAGCTTCAGCCAGATCCTATTTAGAATATGTTTTTTTTTTTCCTCGGGTAAAGCAATTTGGTGCTTTTAATAAAAAAATAAAATAAAATATGGTTTATTCGTCATTAATTAGTTTTAGATTCTAGTACTTTTTTTCTGTGTCACATGGGATGCTTGACCTGGTACCTGGCGTATAAAATTAGAAATTATGAGTCTTTGTCTGAACCAATTTGTCACAAAAATAATTAAGATATTGAAAATTTGACTATATCTCTATGGGAAATTACTACAAAATAATATGTGGGATATGATATGGTTTTACTACAAAAGGACGGAACGTACAAATAGAATATGATATGGTTCTACTTCTCGATAGTCGATACCCTCAAAGACAAGTATTATTTGTTAATTATGCTATTGTGCTCTCTAATTTATGTCGGATTCAAACAAAAAATATCCAGATTTACTATCCAGGTGATACCCGAAAATTTCATCGGGTAATTATTTACCGAGCACTATACATTCCACATTTTCACGTCTAATGACGATACTGTAATTGTAATAT
Organism: Boehmeria nivea var. tenacissima; assembly: GCA_018132145.1. Lineage (NCBI taxonomy): Eukaryota > Viridiplantae > Streptophyta > Magnoliopsida > Rosales > Urticaceae > Boehmeria > Boehmeria nivea. The sequence goes on along the minus strand of CM030884.1, from coordinate 11,571,270 downwards.
TTTGTTTTGTTATTGAATTAATTATTTTCGTTGTCTTTCAAAATATTTGCCAACTTTTTCTGACTTTTGTCTCATGATTTTTTGTTTTTATTTTGTGATTCTTGATGGCATCTTTTTTGTGTTGTCTCTATCACGATGGGTAAAAATTGGTATTTTCTCTTAGATTTTTTTTTAATGGGTAATAACTCATTCCCTATGACAAAAAATAATCATGAAAGCTTATGTACCATTTTTTACATTATAGATAGAGCACAATTTATAATAACTTAAAAAATATATAAAATATTTTATTTTACACATAAGCACATTGTACCGTTTATTTTTATATTATCAATTTATTTATCAAATTTAAAATTAAAATTATGTTTAAAAGGAGATGAAAATGAAAAAAGAAGAAGGAAAAAAGAAAAAACAAACAAAAAAAACAAACAAACTTCTTTTTTCTTTCTTTTTATCTCTGATTAAATATAATTCTTGTGTTAAATTTAAAAAAATAAATTTATAACATATAAATAAAAAATGTAATATACTTATCGTATAAAAAAATATTTTTATATATTTTTTAAATTATTGTAAGCCTTAAAAGGTAGTGTATATCGTACGTCCAGTACTATACTACTGTAGTCACTTATATATATATATATATATATATATATATATATATTTTATTGGGATAGCCAGAGTTGAAGTTGACCTACATTGCTCACTTTTCAACCACCAGGTCCACCACTAGAAAAGTTGATTCAGTTATCAACCAACTTGTTTATATTTCACATCTGACTTGCTTCTCTTATATATCCATTAACTATATCTGGACCAATAAGTGGAAGTTAAGAATGATTAATACATAAAATTGCCTATGTAATCGATTTATTAATTGCAATTTCCACGCAAGATCATCAATATTTGCTGGTTTTTCATGTTTTGGTGTAATGTAATTTAGTGATCACCAAAAATTGGGAGAATTTCAAAATAAAGCCATTCTTGATGCCACTTAATAATCTATACTCCATGTGATATGCTCCCTTCATTTCCACTCTATGTTTGTAGTGTAAATTTTAGGGTATAAATTAAAAGTGCAACACACATGGGGTATAGATTATCATTATGTCAAAAATGAGGTATTCTTCAAAATCCCCCCCAAAAATTCTCTATTAACCACTCCACTATCGGCTATACTCAACTTAATTTTTGTTATGTCGCCATAAAATCAAAGAGCAACAGAAATAATATTTTTATATAAATTTCCTTGTCCTTCTGGCTTGTCCCTTTTTCATACAATGAACCAGGTAATTACATTGCATTTAACCTAAAACTCCTAACTACTTGCCACAAATATTATTCGGTCTTCGGTATTTGTATGAGTGTCATCACGATATTTCAGTTGATTTGATTGGATTTAAGTGCAAAAAATAGTTTGACAACGAAGCTCTAAAATAAAGTGTAGTGGTGAATAACTGAATATCCTTAGTGACAATTTGACTATGTATTAGGGGTACTTCTGCCACGGGAACTATAACAAAAACCCATTCACGGGAAATGATTTTGATTGGTTGGTATTTAAAAGTGTGGGAAAAATAACATACACCTTGCTACATTTAATTATTGTTTAAATATTATTAAAAAATAAAAATAAACAAAAGTGTTTCTGCTTCTGAGTTGTGACGCTCTGTCTACACTACAAATGACACCAACACCACACAACACCAGAAACAGAATTCAGCAACCGCACCGCCTCCGCCTGCCCTGGCTCTTCCTCCACAACACCTCCGCCCGCAATCACCAGTCCTTCGCCTTCGCCTTCGACTCCTTCCTTCCTCCCTCCTCCCTCTGGTTCGATGGCTTCCTCCTCACCACCGCCATGTCCTTCTCCTTCCCCCCCCCCCCCCCCCCCCCCCTCCCCCCCCCCCCCCCCCCCCCCCCCCCCCCGTCCTCCGTCGCTCCTTCCGGCTCACCTCCTTCTGCCGTCATCGCATCTGTTCTTCGTTCTCGATAAAGTTGCTCTTGCTACAGATTTTATCATTATAGATTGTTCGAGTTAAGTGTGATTGTGGAAGACTTCGTCTTTGGTGATAATTGCTAGTAACTGAGTTAGCTTTTTATCACCACTGATTATGAATTTTTTGTGTCATTCTTATGGATTATATATTGCAAAGTAGTTAGTTTGGGGAATTTGAAATTTGGCTATGGAAATGAAACGAAGAAAGACAAATTTGAGAAAAAAAAAAACCCAAAAGAAAAAAAAGATCGAATGAGGAAGAAGAAGAGAAAAAGAATACATAAGATAAGAAACATATTACTAATCATATACAATCATTCACATCCAATAAGAATTATCGTTTCCCATTGGAGGGTTTTTTTAACGTTTTCCATTACAGAAATGGCGATGTATTAGATACTCGTATTATATATATAGTATACTGTAAACTTTGTGCATATTTTGAATTTCATACTCCTATTGAAATGTTTGGACTAGGTCATCATTTTTTTTGGGTCTTGTAAAATAATTATATATTTTAGAACAGTAAAAGGGATGGCGAAAAGAAAACCATGATTTGATTAATTTAAGCTTGTGTTTAGGAAAATCATTCTAGTCATTTTTTACCATTCTAAATGTTTTGAAAAATGGTTTGGAAAATGGTTTGACTTTGCAAATTTCGAAGTGGTATAAATGGTTGAGATTTAAAGATATTGTATAGGGATTTGAAAAGTTGAAAAAAATGGTTGAAAAAATTGGAATGGAATGGAATGGTTTGGAGGATTGAAAAAAGTAAAAAAATGGAATGGGTAGAATGGGTGGGACAAACGGGGGGTTAGGAAAAATGCCTCTTTTGTGGAACAGATCTTCTATTCACGTCGTCTATTAACATCTCCTTCCCCTTGACATAATGACAATTCATCAATTTGTTTTTAAAGAAAAGGAAAAATCTCTAAATAATTCATGGGTTATGCAAGAATTCTCGTTTCGTCATTGTATTTTTGAAAATTCCGAAATAACCCTTGTGTTTATTACATTTGATACTAAAATATACCTTGAGGAAAATTTCAATTGATTTATTGTTAAATACCCAAACTACCCTTCATATAATGTTTTAAAGAAATTTTAAATTAGGGTATTATTGAAATTTTGAAAAGTTTAGCCATCTAATTTTGAGTTTTGATGAGTTTTTTAGTTTATTAGATTGTATATAATTGTGTTATATTTTTTGATTTTTTTTTGAAATAAGGTAATATTAAAAATTTAAGTACGTAGATGTAATGAAATAAAAGTTGGAGGCTAATATAGTCTTTTTATACAAAAAAGTCAATTGAAATTTACCTCAAGGTATATTTTGGTGTCAAATGTAATAAATACAAGGACTATTTTGGGATTTTCAAAAACACAAGGACGAACGAGAATTATTGCAAAACCTAAGGATTATTTAAGAATTTTCCCTAAAGAAAATATAAAAATGACACGTTTTGAATTAAAAGTAAAATAATAAGTTGTCATTAAATGATTAGAGAGATAGAGAATGGAGAATTGATTGGGTTCCCTTTTGTGTACCATATATATATATTTACCTAAAAGTTCTTATATTTGCACTCTAAGAAGTGGGAATAGAAAAGAAAATACAAATTTCGTTTTTGGGAATTACAAAATAAGACTATTTTAAGTACCATTTAATAATTTATGCTCTAAATAGTATGTTCTATTTGTTTCTACTCTATATTTGTAGTGTAAAATTGAGGACATAAATTAAAAGTGTAACACAAAATGGGCATATATTATTACTAGGGAGTATTTTAAAATAAAGTCATTCTTGATGCCACTTAATAATCTATGCTCCAAATAGTGTGATCCCTTTATTTCCACTCTATATTTATAGTGTAAATTTTAGGGTATAAATTAAAAGTGTAATACACGTAGGATATAGATTATTATTGTGCAAGACAGGAGCATTCCTATTTGCAAAAAAAAAAAAAAAAAAAAAAAAAAAAATTCCCCATTTTTCTACTAGAATCTTGTTGGGCCTTAGAAATATTTTGAAATTATGGGCCATATATTGGGCTGTACGATGAGATGAGGGCTCACAAAGCCTGTCCAAGAGTGAAGTAGTATTTGTGTTGAAATTAATGGGGAATTTTGAGGAATGCCTTTTTTTTTTTGGGCAAAATATGCCATATATGCATTGTATTTTTAATTTATACCCTAAATTTTATACTACAAATAAAATAAAAATAAAGAAAGCACACCACTTAAGGTATATTAATAAATGACACAAAAAATGATTTTGTTTTGTAATTCTCCCAAAATTAATGGGGGATTTTTATTTTATTTTATTTTTATCCATTAATAATTTATTCTCCATTTTTAATTTGTATCTAAATATATAAAGTAAAAATCAAAGGAGCACACTAATTAAAGTATAAATTATTAAGTGGCACTTAGATTTTTTTTAAATCCATGCATGATAATAGAGATTTGCAAAAAAAAAAAAACCCCCCCCCCACCCCCCCCCCCCCCCCCCCCCCCCCCCCCCCCCTCTTCGCTCCTTTTTTTTTTTGGCTCATTTGTTAAATAGCCACTTGGAAACCTATGTTTTAAGAAAATGACCTAAGAATTCAAATATTAAGTTATTAGCCTCAAATCAATTCATACAACTTTGAAATCTCATTTTTACGCCTCATCACTCATTTGTTATCTCATGTAATAAAGGACAAAAAAGTCAATACATATTGTCTAAAGGCTAATAACTTAATTATTACAAACTCAGGTTAATTTCTTAAAACTAAAGTTAAAAATAGGCCATTTTCTTAATAATATCTTTTTTTTTTTTTTTTTACACACTTGCATTCTTCAAATTATTTCGACAAAAAATGACTCGAGATAATTCAGTGAAAAAGAATTATAGAATATTTATAGAAATAGAATGGAGAGGTTATTTTTATTTTTAACCTATCTAGTACCCGATTATTTCAGACACTATTTTGAAAACTATGAACTAAAATGAGTAAGACGATTAACTCTTTCTCTTTTTTTTTTTTTAATTTATTTTTTTTTATTTTTTTTATTTTTTATTTTTTAATAGAAAAGAGAAACTGAAATATTTCTCCGGTTTAGAAATCCAGGCATGGCAGCGCCCCCCAACACTGGCGCCGGAACATTAGCTCGAGAGATGTATGCTCCTCCTCAATTTTTGAAACATATAATTTTTCCTTTTTTTTTATATATAAAATTTCAATTACGTACCCCAAATGTATGCTTAATATACTCAAGTCAAAACCAAAAACCATAACTATATATCTACTAAACTTAATTTAGTTAGTTAAATGTTTATTTTTAAAATTTATGTTGTAATTTTGATTCAAATTAATAATAATTATTATTATTATTATTTTTTCTCTGTGTTACGCTCTCTTTCAAATAAATTTATGGCTCCACCCTGGCTCGCAAACGAATTGCTGGAAACTGCAAAAGGTGCAGATGATCGGCATTGTCGTTCAGGACATGGTGTATACTTACAAATACATGCACATCTATTATATATCCACAGAGCTCCCATTCCTCTTGAGTTATAAGACCATCTCCGATGCAAATGCCAATGTCAATACCAATGTTAATGTTAAATTTGGCATTAAAAAAATATAAAAATATTATATTTGACATTTGATGCTCTAATGCACAAATGTTATTTCAAATGCTATTTTGTTATTTTATTTATTTTTAGTTGTAAAAATCAATAAAAGTAGTTGATGACAACTAATAATAAATAAGACTACAAATAGTCATAATGATTTATTGGTAAGAGGAAACTTTTTTGAATAAAATATTAATTTTTAATTAAATGCCTAAAAATTGACCAATCAATGTTCTATTTCAAATGCCAAAATTTGGCATTATGCTATACTTTGTGCTAAATTTAGCATCATGTATAGCATTTGTCAAATTTAATGCTAAATTTAATATTGCATTGGAGTATATTTTTTATGCCAAAATACTAAATTTTAGCATTTGCACACAAATTTGAAATTGCATTAGAGATGCTTTAAGCTTTAATCTAATTATGGTCTTCCCTTTACATTAGAAAATTTTAAGGTACTGATCTTATAAACGGACATGTGCCTATATATATATATGCAGGTCAGTTTTTGTACGGTCTAATAAATATAAATCACTCGTCCATGCTTTCTGAACAAATTAAATTGATATTATTGTAATTATTATTGCTTCCCTGGGCTAGTTCTTAATTATACTTCATGAATTATTAATATCGCCTTGAGTTATTTGGTGTCGCAAGAATTAAGGGTGAAGTAGGCAAATACCCAGAATTTATATAACAATAAAATAAATACCCAAAATTTTAAAGTAATTGAGTTTCTAGTCAATTTGTGAATTACTTGCACATGCTTTTGATAACAAAGTGAATTACCAACACTTACCACTGTGTAAGTAATTACATCTTTTGGGTAGTTAGTTACATTTTTCAAAAGATTGGATAATAACTTACATTAAGTTTTAAAAATTGAGTATTCACTATAATTTCTCTAGAATTAATTATTGGTTTTACCCAAACATGGATATATTTAAGGATCAATATTGTACAATACTAAAAATGTATGTTAACACATGAGTTTGGTTAACTTATAGATATGCATTATTATGATTCGTATGTGATTTGATATCATATATATTCCTACGTAATTAGAATTGATGGTTAAAATTTCGTAGACTCAGAATACTATGTAAGATAAATATTACAGCTACCATATATATATATATATATCTATATGTATGTATATGTATACACACACTTATAAAGAAAGTCACGCATATGGGATACAAAGTATAAATTAACACAACCACCTTAACGTTTTTTTTTTTTTTTTTTTTCGGTAGCAGCTTATGCACTGGTCACAAAAATTGATTGTCATTCTATATTGCCATTTTGTACGAGCTAGGCTTTTAATGTGGTGAAAGAGACAATAGAGAAATCTGCAGAGTTTAGCTTTTCAAGTCTTATTATAATTTATTAAGTACTCAACAAATGTTTATTGTTTGCTTAATAACCTAAAATTAATTCCCAGCAACTTGGTGAGCAAGCCTTCAAATCCGACCGTACATTTTAATCTCCCAGCAGAGAATTAGGTCACGTATCATCATCATGACATGCATGCAAAACTTTATATTATTACAATCATATTTAGTAAATTTATAGACGAGAATTCTAATGTGTACAAAAGGCAAAAACTGATCACACACACACTCTCTCTCTACTTTCCCCGTCTCTCTATAATCTTTTTTTTTTTTTTTTCCATTTGCTTTTGTAAATTAATAAAAAAAAAATAGTTGTCAATTTGAAACAAGAAGCTAAAATGTAATTTGGGCCTCTTTATTTATTTTGCTAAATTATAAATGAAACTTTAAGAGCCATCTATATTTTTTGTTTGTTGTTGAGAATAATAAATATTAATTAGAGGGCAAATAGTCTTATTCACCTAAAAAATCTACGGTTATCCATGCCACTTCTACATCACAATGACGGTCATGGATATGTTTGTGTTGTTGTTTCATTGTATGAGATTGGCAGGTTTACCTTAATGTCATTGTATTAATATTAGGGTTTTTTGCACCTATGGCCCCTCAAGTTATTGGGTTTCTACACTTTGGTACCCCTTTTTTTTTTTGGCATTAACCCCCATGAATTTAAAAATCGTTACATTTAGCCTCAAATTGAAAACTTCCGTCCAAAATTGGATGGAATATGCCCCCAAATAAGCTATCACGGGTGAAGCACGTGCCAAATTTCATTAAATTTTGGACGGACGTTTTCAATTTAAGGGTAAATGCAACGATTTTTAAATTTAGGGGGTTAATAGTAAAAAAAAAGGTGCCAAAGTGTAGAAACTCGATAAGTTTAGGGGCCATAGGTGCAAAAAAACCCTTAATATTATTGAACTGATATATAAGGGGAGAGGAAGAAAAAAAAGGAGTGCGTATTCAACGATATTGGTGATTCTTTCCAAAGTTTAAAAAAAAAAAAAAGAAAGAAAGAAAGAACCAAAAGAGATCGTTAAACAAACATTATTTTTTTTTTATGATGGTATAAGAAGATGGTCAACGTTTTTATTAATTAGGAAAATAATTTTTTTTAACTATATAATACTGCGATTTTACTTTAAAAAATTCTATTTTTGAAAGGGTTAATGGTTAGTTTTTTAATTTTTAGAAACGTTGGTAATATTCTTGAAAATAGACTAAAGAATGACCAAATACCAAATAGGCAAAAAAAAAAAAGAGAAAATGAAAGAAAATTAAAATAATAACTCACATTGTCCCGGCTTCTTATGATATTTTACGATTTTACCCTAAATTATATATATTTCATAATATAAATATTTTTCGAGAAAAAAGATGAGAGAGAAAAGGGCACTATGGAGATATTTTTTAAAAAATTAAAGGAGAACTGATGCTGTGTTTTAAAGACGAGGAGATAAAGAATCAAAGCTACAAAATAAAAATTTTTCTTTTTAAAAGAAAATATATTAAAGACTATGTTTTTTGAAAATAATATTAAGAGATTTTTAAGGATTTAGCCAAATTTTAGATTAATTTTTTAAGGATTAGCCATAGTTTTAGAAATTTAAGAAATTAAATTTTTATTTTTTATTTTGTCACAGTAGATAAAAACTTTGGTAATGGTAGGTTTAGTTTACTTTTTTAAGTTGAATATGCCAAATTTTTAGAGATTTTTAATTTGATTTGAGCAATTTTTTTGAATAATTATCATGATACTTATATCTATTAAGGTATTTAATGGCTATTTTCTTAATTTTGACATTCTAGGGCTAAATCCTTCAAATTTTATCTTTAAAATAGATAATTTCATTATGGACCATAATATTAACGGTTTTTATATGAAATAGCCATTAATTTATATTAGTTTTAAAGATCTAGCCTATGTTTGCTTTTATTAGTAAAATAGCCATACGTTCGTGTATGGATTTTTGAGACTGCAGTCATTAGTTTTTTTTTTAATTTATTTTTTATTGTTTGTTGCAAACAATATTTAGTCATAAATTTTATTTCTTTGGTCATAAATTTTTAGATATTGATCTGATGCCTATTTTACTAATATTTCAAAACGTTAGCTATATTTTTAAAACACAGATTATAAAATTGCTAAATCGTTAACTGGCCCTAATATTAAATACTATGTTGGCCACAATATTTTTATGATTCGATCTTTCCTGTATCTAGGGTTTTGTTGCCGAGAAAATGACAAAGAGAGAAATCTCAGCTATTCGGTAGCTCTTCAAATTTTATTATTATTTACAAGTACTTCATGTGTAAATATACATACATACACACATATATTCAAGGGCTGAGATACTTGAGGGCCAGGGCATATGATCCCCTTGAACTTTTTACTTTTTATTATATTGTAGATAAGTTTTGTGATTAGAAAAAAATTACTTGTAGTTTTTCTTCGCCTGCCCCTCCCCCCGCCCCTCAACACGGTTGCAATGTACTACATTGAGTTAATTATTTTCATATTTCGTTTTACTTCTATTTTATGTCCCCCTCTCAAGAAAAATCATTGCTCCACCCTAAATACATAATTGGAACGTGTCAGGTATTATTTTGATATTTAAAAAAAAAATTCGTTCGTTAAAATAGTTTTACGTGGCACATTCTTATTGTTAAGTATAGCAATGAGAATGTCAATTCGGGAACAACAGATCTAAAACCGTGACAAGTTCAAGGGCTAATAATACAAATTAATCTTTAAATTTCTATTGTTGTAAACATTAATTATATATTATTGATGTGTTCTTACAACAATAGAGTAGAATTATTTGATAAAATTCGTTGAATTCTTGTTTTTTAAAATAATTATTTTATTATAAACCGGAAATTTAGATATTATCGTTTGAGAGGAAAAGAAATTGTTGCATGAAAAAAAAAAAAAAAGAAAAAAGATAGTTTTGATATAGTGGTGAATTTAAACTTTAAATCAAAATTTTCTTACATTCAAATCTACCGAGCAAACGGATAAATTTAAAATTAAAAACAAAAAAACAAAACGAAACAAGTGAAATTCACTCATTTCACAATGGGCAACTTACTTTAACAACTAGTTGGCGTGTCACATGATATATATTGGTGCTTGATGGCTTTGATTAGCAATTTTTTTCATAATGTTATATATTATGGCCAAGCGGCAATATCAATCATATCGCTTATATAATCATAATGACAATGGTGAAAGTGATACTAAGAAGTCAAATCCTAGACTTTGACATGAAATATTGGCCGACAGCCTTAGAAGCAAATTTCCCTAGCTAATTTCTATCTTCTCTCTATTTACATCCTATTCTCATCATTTAATCATCCGTAATCAAGATGGTTCGTTTATTAATAAGATACATATGAATGACAACAAGATAAGGCTATAATTAGTAAAATAATTCCTTAGAACAAAATAGTAAAAAATATTAATAAAATAAAAGTGGCTTAATTTTGATAAAGACTAATAAATATCTATTTTTGTTAATAATTAATTTATATCCTTTTTCTTTGTTGGAAATAATTAATATATCTGAGTAGCATAATTATCATGTTTACTAAGGGACTTATTTTCTTATAAATTTGACAGTTAAATGATATATATTTGACAATGATCACTTATCACAATTTTTTAGAAGGATTATGAAGCATAATATTTTTTTAAGACAATTTGATTCAATGCGAGTTTTACAATTCAAATTTACAATTTATGTCATTATAAACTATACCACTTTTTCTATTAATAAATTACTATTTTGCTTTCTTTAAAATCTTTCTCATTTGTAAAATAAAAAAGACAATTTAATCAAACTCACAGCTAAAAAGTAGGATGAACTGTACTAACTTTTTTTCATTTCTTGTGGCAAATTTCAAAATATATTATCCACAACCAAAAGTGACATTTTACAAAATTTTCTATTTTTTAGTAGATCTTATATATTTAAGAGATAAATATGATGATTTAAAATCTTTAACTTGTATATAGATATTCTTCGCAAGATCTTATTAAAACAATAAATAAAAATAAAATCACAAATTATTGTTACTTGAAATTAGACAGATTATTATATGTTTCCTATATGCTATATATATATATATTTATATACACGCATGCTGTATATACTATATATAGTACTGCTAGCTTGGATCATTGACATATCTTGAGAGAAGCCACACAAGTTTGACCAATTATTTCAACGCAGCTGTGATAGTTTCAAGTTTCAACAAGTTTGAGCCATATATATAGAGAGGCTCTTTTAACTCGTTCTATATATACAATATGTAAATATATTATTATTGGATGATGTGAACTTCAAATCTAAAGTCTGTCCACATCAAAATCTATATTGAATTAAGTTTAGGATAGGAATTAGAGGAAATTGCATATAAAGGAGCACTTTGCTTGTGCTTGGATATAAAATTATTATCATATAATTAATGGACGATGATGAGAATTATACCTATCAACAACCAAAATCCAAAATCATGGAGAGATATTTATTAGCCACAAAAAGAAAAAGGAAAAAAAAATACTTTTTAAAAACATGTTCTTAATTAAGCTGTGGCTGGTTTTTCCATATATGAGACGATTACACAGTTCGTTTTGATGAATAGGCTAGCCAAAAATACTTCTGCCGTGTAAAAAACTCTTGAGAGAAACTAAAATAATTACATTGAATTTTAGTATATATATATATATATATATATAGATTAAAAACAAAAAACGATACTCATCATGAATATTGGAATATTACAGCAGCCAATGTTTGACTTTCCGTTTCTCATAGTTTTTCAAAAATTTATATTCATATTATCATCATTGAATTAGATTATCTAACTTTATGTTTGCGCAAACTATTTTGTCTATCCCATTTTATTTGTTGGGATGATCAAAATAATTTAAAAATAGTTTGAAAAATGGTTAAAAAATAAGTAAAATTATTTAACTTTGCGAATTTTGATGTGGTATAAATAGTTGAGATAAAGATATTGTATAGGGATTTGAAAAATTGAAAAAAAAATGATTGAAAAAAAATAAAATAATTTGTAGGATTAGAAAATTAAATGATTTGGAATAGAATGGAATGAAATGTGATAGTTTGAGAGGGGTTGCCAAATATGGGGTAATATATTTTTTTTTTCTATTTCTTTTAATGATGATAACGTGATAATTCATTATTATTTTTTAAATATAAATAAATTACACATATAATTAAATGCAAATTGATAAGTTGTTTTAAAATGAGAAGTGAGATAAATGGGAGATAGAAAAATGCGATAGAGGATTTGAGTTCGTCATTGCTGTATCTACAATAAAAGTATGTCAATTAACAATTATATTGTAGTTCAGTTGTTTCAAATTAATTAACTCACTTTAAAATTAAGATCACGTGGCGTACATTTTTATTGTATATGGAGTAATAAAAACACTATTTTAGGAACATAGCAGCTCTAAATTTTGCTAGAGTCACTTCGGAGCCAAAAAAGCCCTTTAAAAGCTTGATTTAGGCAAAACTAGTTATAATGACTTAGTTTTAGCGCAAAAGGCGTTTTTAAGGTTTTTGGAGCTCCAAATGAGTCCTTAAGACTTATTATAATATATTATATGTGTAAATTCACATTCGGGATCGAAAAAACTTTGCTAGAATCACTTCGGAGCCAAAAAAAATCCTTTAAAGGCTCGAATTAGGCAAAACTAGTTATAATGACTTAGTTTTAGCGCGGAGTGAGTTTTTAAGGTTCTTGAAAATCCAAATGAGTCCTTAAGACTTATTATAATATATTATATGTTTAAATACATATTTGGAATCAAAACAACTTTGCTACAGTCACATCAAGTCCATAAAAGCCCTTTAAAAGCTCGATTTCGTCTACACTAGTTATAATGACTTTGTTTTAGCGCGAAGTGAGTTTTTATGGCTTGTTGGAGCTCCAAATGAGCCCATAAGACTTATTATAGTACATTACATATTCAAATACTCATTTAGGATCAAAACAACTTTGCTAGGGTCACTTTGCAGCCAAAAAAGCCCTTTAACGGCTCGATTTAGGTAAAACTAGTTATAATGACTTAGTTTTTGGGCGAATGGAGTTTTAAAGACTTGTTGGAGCTGAAAATGAGTCCCTAAGACTTATTATATTATATTTTACTTCAAATACTCATTTAGGATCAAATTCACTTAATCATTGTTACAACTCTAGATAATTTGTTTAATATGAATGTCATAAGCTCATGATTAATATATATGTCAAAGACTAGTTAGGTACTTGGCACAATCAATCACTGCATTGAAGCCGTAATTACAGGGTTTGGCGTTTTTATTTTGTGTTTTTTTTTTAAGCAGCAAATTATAGTTTGTTCTCACCACATTATTCATGATCAAGAAATTGGACAAAAAAAGAAAGGACAATCAAACAAAGCGATCATAATAACAAATAGTTTAATTAATTTCCCTGTATTCAAAACAACCAAATTAAAGTAAAAAAAAAAAAAAAAACCCCAAAAATAAAAGAACCAACAAATCGGTAGGCTATTTTTTTTTTTTTACCTCTTTTCTACATTATCATCAATAACAAGTTTGTCACCCTTCTCTCATCTCCACTCTAAATAAAAATAAAAATCCATAAACCCTTAAACTAGCTAGCTTATATGAGGTAGCAAGATAATTATAGTAACTACTCTAGGGTACAATAATATTAACCCCAAAAACCCAAAACTATTTACAAAAATAGACCACCAAAACATCATGCTTGACTACATGTAGTAATAGTAGCACTAATATATAATAGTGTACTAGTAGAGACATACATTATATGGTCCAAACCAAATATTTCCCATAATATTGCATGTCATGATCATAATCATAATCATAATGATTATGTAATTAATCATGCTTTCCCTGAAGCTTGGAATGGCTTGGCCGCCGGTGGGGCGGCGGAGTTGGCGGTGGCGACGCGCTCACAAGAGGGGCACATAGTGAGAGTGGTGGCCGGAAGTTGCATGTAAAAAGGCTGAGAGGTCTTTAAGGCTCTGAGCTCTTGCAATTCCTTTTGCAATCTTCTATTCTCTTCTGTCAATGTCTCACAACACCTCTTTAAATACTCACAATCTACCTCTGTCTGCTTCAACTTTGTCCTGAGCGCACCAATAATAATATACATGAATTTTTATTAATTTATTTATTTTTCCGAGAAATGAATGAACGAATAATAATATTTGTCTACATTTGTGACAAGAGAATAATATTGTTATTAGGATAAGAGAGAGAGAGAGAGAGAGAGAGAGAGAGAGAGAGAGAGAGAGACAATATTTGCAGTGCAGATATGTGACAAATAATTAAATTAAATTAAAATAAAATGGAACAATAAATGTATATACCTAGCTCTTCTGTTCTGAAACCACACTTCAACTTGGCGTGGTCGGAGATTTAACTGCTTTGCAAGAGCTAGCTTTTGCTTCTGCAAATACCATTTAAGGAAATATTATTAATAACATACTAATTTCAAATTACTATATATATATATTTATCCACTATATATGATAAAATTAATAATATTATTATTATTATAGACATGTGATGGTCCAAAAATACATTTAATGTAGTAATCGGATTATAGGACCACGGCCTTCTTTTTTTTTTTTTTTTTTTTTTTTTGAGCAATAGAAATATATTTAGGCCCAAAAAAAAAAAAAGTTATAATCTTTGTGCCAAAAAAGGACAAAAAAAAAAAAGAAAAAAGAAAGGAAAGAAATAGAATCTTTGACTTACAGGGTTGAGAGTGCTGTGCTCCTTGAAGCTCTCCTCAAGAAAAGCAGACTGTTCTTTAGAGAGCCTGAGTTTCTTCCGAGTTGACCCGTTTTCTTCGTCGTCACTCGCTCTCGAACTCGCTCGCTCGGCCTCCAACTCAGTGTCCACCGATCTCTTGTTGCCACTACTCATAGTAGTACTAATCACGTTGTTATTATTATTAATATTATTAGCGTTGTTAATCATGATATTATCTCTCGTACTTCTCACGCAGAAATCCATGTGAAACGACGACAAAGTGCTGTTTGGCGATGATATCGTCACCTCCTCCGCCGCCACCGCCGCAGCCGGTTGCCGGTTCACGTCAAACCCCTTTCCCGGTCCATCTGAATTTATTAAAAAAAAAAAAACGGTTCAATTAAAATCCACTGTTTTTTTAATGGCCAAAAAACATTAGTAAATTATATACAATAAAGAAACCCAAACTATAGAAACTCACTAGGATTTTCACACTAGCTAGCTATATAATCTCATAAAGAAAAAGACCATAACATGCCTTAATTTTTTTTTTTTTTTTTGCAAAATGATTTATTTGATGATATATCTCTCCGAGTATATATATATATATATATATATATATATATATATATATATGCTTCCTAGAAATGTTCTTTTTTTTTTTTCAGGAAGAGTTTCTAATGAAAAATCATACAATAGTCAAACATTAATAGCTAATTAAGAGCGCGTGACTAATGACTATATGTACCATATACATGTACTATTTTTCCCGGATTCACAAAGATATATACGGTACCAATAATTAATATATGGCATGTATGATATATATGGAAAGGGAAAAAAAAGTAAGAGATATTGATATTTACAGTTATCGGTGAGCCAAGGAAAGCGAAACTGAGAAGTGGTCATGTGGCCGCGGGGAACCGGAACAGACGGTAAGAGGTCAAGCTGAAGAGGGACATGAATATTATTATGATCAATAATAATATCATCTGGATCTGAATCACAAACCCTTGATCTCCTTGATCTGATCAACCTCTCTTGATCATCAAGATCTTGATCATCATCATCATCATCATCATCTTGATCAACCACCTCTCTCTTCTTCTGATGATCATGATCATCATCTGATCTTCCCAAGGCCATGCAAAACCCTAGCTCCTTCGTCTTCTTCTTCTTCACCGTATGGGTCGGCTTGTCAAGGAACGAAAACGGCGTCGTTGATTGATCGCCCAAGCTCAGACCTAGCTCCATGGTAGTATTGATTTTCCTTTTTCTTTTCTTTTTTTTTTTATTTCTCTTCAACTAAAAAAAAAGGGGGAAAAAAAAAACCCTCTCAAAGAGAAAGAAGGGTTGTTGTTGAAATGCTTTTGGTTGATGGATGAAGAGAAAAGGGTTGAGAAGTGAGGGACTTTAAAAAGGGATGAGTGAAGAGAAAAGAAAACCCTACCAGATCTTTTTTGACGTGTAAGAGAATATTATCACCAAAATATTTTATAAAAATAAAATTTAATATTTTTATACATACACAACTACACAAGCACTACCTCTCTAAAAAACACACCCTTTTTTTTTCTTTTTCTTTTTTTTTTTTTGTAAAAAAAATTATTTTTGGTGTGTTTGTGTGTGGGCTAATAATAAAGATTGACCGACAAAATCCAGGTTGACAAATGCACGTGAATCTATTTAATTACGAAGCGGTTTACACACACGAGAATGAAAAAGCAAATTAAAGAAAATAAAGGGTGAGATCTTGTCTAAGCAACAAATCTTGAGGGACGAATATAAAAAAAAAAATCATGTGAGTGATCAATTTTATTGTGTTATAATAAATTTGTATATGAGATAAGATAAGAACATATCAACAGAAAAAAATTATTAATTTTCTTTAAGCTTTTATTTTCCTTTTTTCTTTTCTTTTGGAGGGTATTGGTAAATAAAGTAATAATAATCATTCAGCGTACCTAATTAATGCTTATCATAAGGTGAGAATGTTTTATCTTTTCTTTTAGCAAATCATATAGCATGCCATTATTATTTTGTTTTGCAGTTGAATAATAAATTATTATCTAAATGATGGTAATTATATTAGACTACGTGATTATGTCTCCCTAGATTAATTTACTAAATTATTGTGTTTGGCAAATTAAATAATTATCAATCGCCACAAAACAATCATCATCATCATCGTGCCAAAAAAAAAAAAAGATCATAACTCATTCAACGGCCAAGATCATCTGGGGTCAGTTGATTTGTTGTCTTAATCATGAGTGTAATAGAGAAAATTAATTGGATATATAAATCAGTACTGTTGTGTTTAGAAGCAAAAAATAAATAAATAAAAATCAGTATTGTGTTCATACCAAACGCAATAATAATGTAACACCACGCACTGTTTTGCTTTTTTGTTTGTTTTCAAATGATAGCCAATTAATCAAATCTCAAACAAAGTTGGCTCTTTTATTTTCTCTCTTTTTTCTTTGCTGTTTCCAAGTTTTCCGATTTTTTTTCCTTTTTCACTTTTAATTTGTCAGTAGTGACGCATATATATTTATATAGATAGATATGGAGTTAGACCGCTGACTCACCAACCAGAGAAATGCAACTTTACCAACTTATCCTACGTGTCAACAACTAATTGGGTGGAGACTAATCAAAATTAACTCTAATCCGGGAACCCAAACAATAATAATAATAATAATAAACTATTGAAAGCATGTGTGAAAAGAGAAGAAACATAAAGGAAGCATTAGTCAGATTAGCATGAGATTTGACCATTATAATATGTTTTACTTATTAGGCAGACAAAGCGACCATCTTTTACTATTTCAAGGAGGGAAGTCTTTTTAGTATTTCTTTTTTACTTTTTAATTAAATAATTAAATAATTTTTTCCTTTTTTATTTTTTTTATTGTGGTCTTATGGGGGCAGGTTTGCTTTTGTGTCTTTTAAGCAGCTAAAGGGTATATTGCCCTATTAACCCATCAAAACTCCTTGAAACTATCATAAAGGTGTGTCACCACAGAAATGGTATCCAATGGACTCCATTATTCTGACCTCTATTTACAATCAACAGTCTATAATTATTAGGGGACTGGTTCTACAACAATTTGTGTGTTTGGAGTACATGAAATAAAATAAATAAATAAATAAATAACACATTGTTGTATTATTATACACATAATTTCATAGGGAACATCCAATGATGTTCGCAAACGAAGAATTACTCTTTATTTGTTTTATATAATTATGTAAATGTGATTTAAATTATTAATATTTAAGTATTTAAATGGTTGAGTTTTATTCTTTGCCTGATCTTATTGATAAATCTAAAAATTAAATATGATATTTCAAAATCGTTCTTCAGTGATACGCGAGCTGTTACATAATTTTTCATTTTCTAGATATAGCAAATTAACTCATAATAAAAACTCTACACAAATATATATTTCTTATGATGAGAAAATCAAAAAAAAATTTTTTCTAACGTATCTTCATTCTTCACTATCGACTTAATAGTTCCATCATCCATGTCTATATTTTTATAAATTTTTCTTTCTTATAATAATAATATAAATATAAATAATAATATAGTTTTGTGGTCCAACGCGCGTGGGCTATCTTTTGTATACAGGTCGTAATTAAAATACGCATCTAGAGGATGTGACCAGGTCAGATATGTCATGCTTTTGGGATCATTGCAATTATTGAAGTCATGCAGGCTTTAATGATAGGTTGGAGAGAGAAAGATATATATATATATATATAATATATGCATAGATGGATGAATTATTTGGTGGGACCCCTTTCGGAACCGTGGGATATATTTAAAAGTAATACATATAGTATATTTTTTTTATATCTATCTGTGTATAGTGTATACGCGAACCCTAATCTTTTTTTTTTGGACAATGATAAGGTTTAGACAAATTTTGTACTGGTTGTGATTTGTCAAGGCGATTAATCAGGTTTTCGACACGTGGCTTGATTAGTTTTTATAATTTTGACCGTACATGCTCTAAAATTAAAAAAAAAAAAAAAAAAAAAATTTATTATTTTGAACCTTTTTTTTTTTTTTGAAGTGTATTCTTTTGAACATTCTCTCCCCTCTTGATTAAAAGTGATTTCTCGCGTATTGTTAGAGATTGAGACGTTTTGTAAATTAATGTTGTTTAATCCACGGAGTTGCAACAACCTTTAATATTTGGGTTCATTAGTTAAATAGTAATTTTAGACTGTGTATTTTTAAAAAATAGTCATAATTTTAAAAAATTTATCTTTTATTTGGGGAAACTATTTTAACCATTTCATTCGATTCTTGAAATGGAAAAAAATAGTTTGAAAAATAGTTTAGCAAAATATTATAAAATGATTTGACTTGCGAATTTTGAGGTGGTATAAATGGTTGAGATTTAAAGATATTGTCTAGGGATTTGGAAAGTTGAAAAAATGGTTGGAAAAAATGAAATGGATTGTAGGATTAGAAAAGTTGAAAAAAATATTAAAAAAAATAAAATGGTTAAAATGGGGTATACAAACACGGGGTTAAAAATTAGCCATAAAACTGTAAGAAATTTCTGACAATAACAAAAATGCACATAAAAATACTGTCATAAATTTCTGACGCTATGCAAAAATTTTGTTAGAAATTTCTGACATTGCTAGTTTTTATATTTTTTGAAACTGTTGCTCTTTTTTAAAATCATTTTGTAAACAGTGGCAATTTTATTAAAATTCCCTTAATATTTTGGGATAATGCATCAGATTTTTGTTCCTTAAAATATTTTAAGCAAAATCTCACAACTCACAAATCATTAACTACAAAATTGTCAACTTTTGTATAGTTTTTTAATTAACCAATAATCCAGTAACATTTTGATGGAAAACTATTAGAAAATCAGCGTGTGATATACTTTAGGGTGCTTCTAAATGCACCCCTCAGTTTGCTGTGTACACACCTCAAATTATAATTATTATTTTTAATTTAAATTATTTAATCGTCAATTTTTGCTGTTACAAAAATACCCTCAAAACTCTTAATAACTATTGTATTTTTCTCCTTTTATCACTGTAACCGCTCCTATTTTTGGGGAGCTATTATTTTTTTTCTTTTTATATTTTTCTTGAGAGTGACTTGCATCTTTGCACTTGTGCACGCCCTCTAAATTCAAAGTTTCAGACTTACAGTTTTGCATAATAACACCTTAATTTTTCCTGATAATTTCATTAAAGTTGTTTTTAGCAATCCTATAGATTATATATTAATTTCATAATAGTTGTTTTTAGTAATTCTATAGAATGCAAACTAACGCACAATGGAAATAGTTCACGCCCAAACAAAATTAATGGGTAAGTGATTATTTTTCTCTTTTATTTTGTTTGGAGCAATTACAAGTAGCTTTGATTTGCACAGCCATTTTTTCGTTCGATGATGTGTACGCAAGACATGAATTATAACCTAGAAAGAATAAAAACAAACTCCAGAATAAGACAAAAACAAAATGTATATAAAAAAAAAAAGAAGGAAAGATGATGAAATTAAATACATGATGATGTGCAAATTGTGTGCAAGAATGATGGAGTGTCGGGCTCTGCAAATTTGGTTTCGAAGAAGAGAGCGTGTACAGTACGAACGTAATTTGTACTAATATTTGCATCCCAAAAAAATCGAGTGGAATATATTAATGATAAGATGTAATTCGAAAAGCAAATTTTATAATTTGAAGGGCATTGCTGGAAAAATAAAAATATAAATAGATGATTAATTTTTTTAAAAAAAATTAAATTTAAGGGGGTGTATAGAGAAAAAATGAGGGTGGCAATAGAAGCCTCCTATACTTTATTCTCGCATTTTAATACGTAAATCTTATTATGACATTATGTCATAATTTTAAGTTAGAGCGGGTCTATATAGACATCCATTCTTTGCTCTTCTCGAACCTTTATTTGGTAAAATTATTTTTAAGTGCAAAAGGAAACCCTTTGTTTAGATGCCGTTTTATACAAATCCAAACCACATTTTATTATAATAATATCGTAAGAGGGTGGGTTGAAGTCTAAATTAATTTTTATTTTTCCTCATACATCTCTAGGAATCGAACGTATTACAAATGTGTAGCTGTAAACGTAGTTAGTTACTTACCATCTGAGCTATGTTGTCCCTAGTGCTTTGCATAGCTTAATCTTAATATGAAAGAAAAGAAATCCTCACAGTCACAGATCTCTTTCAAACACAACTTATATATACTAGTTTTAAGGCACGCGCGATGCGCGTGTTCATATATTTTTTTAATAAATGATATTTTCGTTAAAATTTTAAGAAATAAGTGCACTTTTATAATTTAAAAAAAATAGTGAGAATAAAAATTTATAAAAAGGCCCAAAAAATTTGCTAAAAAGCCCTAAAAAGAGCCCCACCTTTGCAAAAAAAAAAAAAAAAAACGTTTGGCGACACGTGGTGCGTGCATGACACTCGCACGGGCCGAAAAAAAAAAAAGTTAACGGTGTTTTTCAACCAAAACGCGCGTTTTGATCGACGAACACTGTTCAAAACGCCCCCTTTCGCACTTTATATTATAAAGGATATATATATATATATATATATATATATATGATATTTGGTCAATATTATTCACACCTAATGATCAGAGCGAACTACGTTTTTTTTTTTACCGAAGATTTGGCGTCTCAACGATGCATTTGAAAATTCTTCATAATAGTTGCTCAACAACTGAAACATGTTGAAACTTCCACATGGAAAAATGTTTGTATATATATATGCCAATGAGAATGGGAAAAATAAAAACTAAAAGGAAGCTGCCTAGTTAGACAATTAAGTATATAAGTGGGTTTTTTTTTTTTACTTTTTGCATTATATTAATCAACTGTCCATTAATAAAATATTTTATAGTAACCTGTCTGCTCCATTATCTAATAGTGATCAGGTCAAAAACCGGTTGTCTCTTGGCTATATAGCACATATGTATTAGTGGCCTAATCAATTTCTTCATGGTGGAAAGACTAATATTTTGACTTTGTCTCTCCTAAAATTCTCAAGATCTTAATATTTTTAATATAGGCCAGAAAATGCGTTTCAAAGGTGCATGAATTTACAGCGAACATGCATGAAGTTGAATTGATCAAATTATATATAGTTGAACATATACTATTTAATGTCCACTAAATAGGGGAAAAAAAACATTTACCTATATTATAAATTCATAAACTTGTGGATATTATCAATTATAATTGATGTACGTTCACACAAGACAAAAGAAAAGCCAGAAATGACATTCACTAGAAGCTAATTATCAGTTGAAAGTTAAAATTAATCATTAAGCAGTTAGTGGCCGCCAGTAGCCCAGTACCCACAGTTGGTCTTTAACTTGTCAAACAACAATGAGGCAATATTATATTACCAATATTTAGACTCTTAATTACTAAGATTAAGCTCTGACTGACCCACTTACAATATATTAGTCATTATTATATAAACCAATTAATCTCCCTTATTCATAGATTATGAAATGCAAATATGAGATTATTCATGCATCATCATGATCTTCATCCTAATCTCAAAATAATATATAAAAAAGAAAGTAACTTGAATGAATTTTTTCCTTTTTGATTTATTTATTTTTTCTTTCTTGTAGAGCAATGTTATTTAGCCCAATAATATATATAAATGCAAGCATCATATGTGCGGGATTTTTTTCTTAAAAAGTAAGATGGTAGGTTGAAGTCCAAATTAATTTTTGTCTTTTTTTCTACTTCCTTAGGAATCGAATTCAGAAATATGTAGCTGTAAATATTAACTACTTACCGCCTGTGCTACGCCCCTAGGACATTTGTGCGGGATCTATATTGATTGAGAAGGGTATTGTGAGTTCCATATGTTTATTTTATATATATATATATATATATATCTAATTTCTTGATCATATAATAATGAGAAAAATGAGAAGAATAGGTAAAAAAAAAAAAAAAAAAACGTACATTTCTCGACTAAGTTGTACGTGCGAGTATTTTGTACTACTATATGTATAGAGAGTTTCAAAATTCAAACCCAAAAAGAATCTTTAATGGGTCCATGATGTTTGATTAGAGAATTCAAACTCGATATCCAAGGATTGAAAAAAATAATGGGAAAAATCAATGATGAGAAATTGAAACAAACAAGTTTCTACGCCCATCATAGCTATAGTCAAACTCCAAGGTCGTTTGTTTCCCAAGTAGTCATGCGTTACTAAAGTCATACACTAAATTTTCTAATGTAACATTAATATTTTCCTGTGGAATAATATTAATTGTATATCATTGTTCTAGTAAAAAAATTATAGTGGATTATGATTATCTGCTTATTCTTGAACTGCCATGTTTTGGTCCAAGCGTTTAATAGTATGAAAGCTAAATGCCAATTGGATGATAAATAAATAACAACCAATTGAAATATCATACCACATTATCTCATCACTTTTGAGTTGTCATAAACGTGTAAAAATATGTTCTAGAGAGGTGGGCTGACCAATCAAAAATATAAAACAAATGTTGCTTCAGAAGAAACATAAAATTACAGACATTTCAAAGACAATTATGTCATCAATAATATTGTTGGGTGGGATATAAGAGATGAGATAAAGTATATTATGTCTTTGTTATTTCATGTTAGGTATGTTAATTTAAAGTCTGTAGGAAAAATAATTCTAGAGCTAAAACTCTTTGCGGGATATATGATCTTAACCAAGACTTCTTATAAATTATACCGCATATATGTATATTAGATAATGTTAAATTTAAATATATTGTGAAACTAATGAAAGGTGAACAATTGCACTTCGAAAATATCCTATAGAGATGTTCCTTTTGTTATTTTTGTTTTTAGCTTTTTTTGATTGTAAACTTCTGAATATTCTTGTATTTTTTTTTCTTGAATGGTCGGAGCTAAGATATGAACCTATGCCAATAAAGTTGGCACATGTCTGAGAAAGAAGAGGCTTACCAACAAGGTTGATCCTCCCCCTCCCCTTCTTACTCCTTTAATCTTAGACCGAGAATATTTAAATAAAGAAGAAATACAAAAAGGTCCAAGAAGCAATAAAGGAGACATTCCCAAAGGAAAAAAAGAGAGCTAACCTAAATGAAAAAATAAAAACAAAAGAAAAGACCAAAAAATAACGACCATCCTTAAGGATTTACCCGAAGTGCAATAAGGCCTCATTAAAACCTCAAAAAGAAAAACCCAGAGGGAAAAATCTCCTTGAGGAAAAAGAGTGCTTGATCTAGGATAAGTTAAAGATTCCTAAACCTATAAAAAGGTAGAGGAATCATGTCTATGTAGGCTAGTCTTGTAACGTCTTCAGGGGATCCAACCCACCACTTCTTAGTTGCCGGAGTCGTAGATAGGGACGCGAGCTTGTCAGCAACACAATTACCTTCTTGATAGATATGGAAAATCTTAACATTGAGTTTATTAGCCAGTTGTAGAGCTCTGGCCCATCTATTTCTGAATTTTCGTGGCACATTTTCGGTTTTATTGATAAAGCTACTCACAACGTAAGTTGAATCTGTCTCATTCTAAAGACAATTCCAGTCCCAACTATACGCTACTTCAATAGCAATAATTAAACCCATAATCTCAGCCTCAAAAGCAAACTTAATTCCCAAATACCATGCGAAACTTCCTTTAATGAAACCTCTACAAGTTCTAAAAATACCGCCACATCCCGAGTGTCCTGGGACACCTCTAGTAACACCGTCTATATTAACTTTAATCCAGCCGAAAGGAGGAAAGTTCCATGAAACTTGAGTGATGGCCGGACCTGCTTGTGGGTTACTAGAAATCTCAATCTTGTGAAGGATAATGAAATCCTCCATTGAGTTATTAGTACTTCTAGAAACCAATTTATTTGTTTCTTGTATTTGTTTTATTAATGCATTTGTGGCTGGTTTAAAGTAGGTTCTGCGTATGGATCAACTTCGTTGGGACTACTTGGCTCCCTATTCTCCGGTTCTCTTTTTATTAACAAAAGAAAAAGAAAAAAGAAAGGTGATCAATTGAGAAAATAACTAATATTTTTTAGAATAATTGGAATAGTAACAAAAAATTTTCAATAATTATATCAATCACTTTTTTTTTCTAGTACTAACTAATTACCATGACATAATTTTGTTCAATTACCAAGCAAATGAATTCATTATTACGTATTTTGCAATTTTTTTTTAAATTTAAAAATTGATTCATCTAACTTAAGGATTAAAAGTGAATATTTACTAAAATTTATGATTAGTTAATTAATCATTTTTGTTAATTTTCTTCATTTTTGTTAATTTTCTTAAAAACAATAACTATCTGTAACAGTATTACATCTAACGTAATTTGTAGAGTGCAGTGAGTCGGTGAAATATTTATTCACAATTATGAAATATAAATATATATATATATTCTATTAGTTCCCAGCAAAAAATACATATATATATATATATATATTCTAGTTTAATGCATGTTTGCATACACTATTAAACCGTGTCAATTGTTGACACAGTTGAGTGAAACTAAATAATAATAATAATAATAATAATAGTTGTCAAAAAAAAAATGCAAATTCAACTAACATATATATTTAAAATTTAGATCCTTAATCTCTATTTGGTGTCGCGTTTGCCTTTTTTTTTTTTTTTTCTCATTGCTTTCGTGATACACATCATCGAGTCTTAATTACTTATCCATCGTATTATAATTTTCATAAAATATTATGTAAATAATTCATATTCTGATGATGTGGATGTGCAGCAAAATCTTTCAAACAAAGAGAAAGATATAAATACATACATATATGATAAAAGCAACATGAATTTAGGTTTAAGAAATTATTACTCTTTTGAGTGATACCTATAAAATCATTACGTACGAATCTCACCTAAATTTGAACTACAAGAATTTACAATAAATTCATATGCATATATATATATATGCTCTCGAAGCCCTTTCCGTAACCAATTAATCCAGATTCCTTAACCAAGGACATAATATATATATATATATATATATTAATGAATTGTAATGCAGGCTATATATACATATACGTATATAGGTGGACTGGTGGGCAATAATTAATGTATTGTACTATTCGTACTATGTCAATCAAAATTAATGATCATGCAAAGTGCCGGTGGGGTTGTTAATTTTTCATGTGTCGTTTATGGAAGAAATATAAGTCACGTGAGAGGAGCGTGATATGAGACTCAGAGCAGAGTATATATTATATAATATGGTAAGTTGATATAATAATAATATAATGATGATGAGAAGAGATGGGATAAGTCTTAGTCATAGTCAGAGGAATGACGTGAGGCTTTGAATATAATATATATATATATAGCACAAAATAGAATTCAATATATATATATATGGTTTCGCATATATATATCATGTACATGTATGTGTGTGTGCGTATAGGGTTATGGGCGCGAGGCAGAGAAGAGAGGGGAAATGAAATGATTATAAAGAAAGGAAACAAGATGATTGACGAAGGCAAAAAAAAGCAGCCAATGAAAATGATGATCATGGCGGTGGTGTGGGACCCAATGAAAACGACACACTGTAGAGCCCTGAGGGGACATTACATACACCGGCAATCATTTGTTCGTCGGATCGTATTAGGTCTCTCACTTCTTCTTCTTTTCTCTCTCTAATTATTCATTAAGTTATTGGGTACTTCTGTGATGGGTTTTTTTTGTGGTGGAAAATTATTCTGGACCGTCAGATTCATCTTTTCGGTGGGTTCCGCATCTTAAAATTGTGAATCTCACCATTCAAAATTATTTCCCACCACAAAAAAAACCCACTACAGAATTTCCCAAGTTATTATTATTATTATTATTATAGTTAATTGTGTACTTGTCCTTCATTTATATGTTGTTTCCTGTTGAGGTCCCCAATTTTAAATTTTTTTTTTTTAAATAAAAGACTATACCCCGTTTGCCCCCCTCATCCTACTCATTCCAGTCCATTCTATTTTTTCACTTTTTTCAATCCTCTAAACCATTTCATTCCATTTTAATTTTTTCAACCATTTTTTTCAACTTTCCAAATCCCTATACAATATCTTTAAATCTCAACCATTTATACCACCTCGAAATTTACAAAGTCAAACCATTTTTCAAACCATTTTCCAACCATTTAAAATGGTCAAAAATGACCAAAATGATTTTCTCAAACACAATGATAGTTTGTAAGTTGTAACACACAATTAGAATGACACATGCTAAAAGGAAAGAGCAATTTATCGAATGTGTTGATCCTTTGTTATTACGCACTTCAATTGAAGCCCGCATGTATTCATAAAAATAAAATTACATAGGCGCTTATTTTTAGAAATTTTTTTTATAAATATCTCATCTATTTTATTAAAATTTCAATTTATATAATAATGAGTAATTTTTATATTTAACAGAAAAATATGTTTCATTTTAACCTTGAGTAAAAAAAATGCATTTTAAACAATATTTACATTATGACTATATTTTCTTGTTTCCCTTAGAAGAACTAATAGTTGGACATTTAGAAGTATAATAATTTTTTATAATGAAAAATCATAATACAATATATATTTATTTAATTAAAAGCTTAAAAAATTGTATTATCAAAAACTCATGAAATATAAGTAAAATTTTAATAAAACACAAAGATACTTATAATATTTTCTTTAAGTATTACTAAGTCTCTAATTATAATTACCTATCATGCTCGTTGATTTTATGAGTATTTTTTTTGGATAATTTTTTTTTTCACAAATTTTAAGCGAATAGATTGAAATTAGGCAAAGAACTAAATTCATAGCCAATTTAAAAATCAGTAACTTCATAAATTCTGACATACAATTCTTTATTATAATTTAATTAAACTTTAATTTAGCTATATAGGCCTATTTCCATTATAAGAGGCGTAGAGCGCTGAGAGTACTATATATAGGCTCTGACTATAATAAGTACAGTTCATGGAGTCCATATCTTGATGAATATCTATCATATTTCATAGTGAGTGGGGTCCCCATAAAACTTCTCAACAAAGAGAATTATTGTTATTAATTATTAGTGGTTGATTGCTTTTAAATTGTGATGTGTGAACAGAGTACTAAGTACTATCATATTATTTATAATTTCATCGTCATGGTTGAATTTTCATCAGCCTGGAGATGCTTTGCCCTTCATTTTCTTCTCTTTGATCTTTTTACCTGTCCGTATCCCATAATTTTTCACTGCCACAAAAAAGTAGTGTATTTTACGTATCATTATTTGACTGATTTATCTCTAGTTTTTTTTTTTAATTTTTATCCAACACTTATTGATTAGACTCATGAATATTCAAACCTTTTTCTGTATAATTCTCCGTCCTCTTAATTAAATTTTGAAACTTAAGTAAAATAATTATTATAAAATATAAATTAGTTAAAAAATTAAATATTTTTGTTTAAGAGTCAAAATTTTATATGAAAACAGAAAAAAAAAACATAAAAAAGACAGAATATTTGGGCTCATATGTTATGAAAAAAAATATAAAATAATAGTGTAAGAATTATTTTAAATCCGTTGTATTAATCATTTGTATTGTTACTTCACCTTTTATTATTGTTACATTTTCTTACTACGTAAAAAATCACTTTATTTCTATATATATTCCCATAAAAAAGTTAATTAATGCTTTATATAGTAACGAGAGTACATATGTACTATCATGTATATATATAGGGAAAATTACACATCTATATTCTTTAGACATGATATTTACAAAAATATTTGACAAAATTAGAAATTTACAGAAATATTCTAACATTCCTTAATTAGATTTCAAAATTTTTTTAATTACAATTGTACCCTTAAAAAGAATACTCATTACCCGATTGACTTTAATTATACCCTTAAAAAGAATATCCATTACCCTCAAAAGGAATACCCATTACCCATATCTGACTTTGGTTTGTTATTCTTTACCATTTGTATTCATATGATAAGTGTAAATATCATATTCACCTATAATATATTAACCAATAAATATTACATATACTGTAACTATAACATTTACCAAGAAAAACTTTCTCAATTAATTATGAAACATCTGTCACATAGGAATCTACAGTCAATCTTATATTTACCAAGAAATAATAACATATTATGCTGTAAATATAATATTGTCAATTTTATAATGTACATGTTGTCAGTACTGTAAATATAAAAAACACGTTTCACATATGAACAATATCAATATAGTAAATATTATATTATCCAGGTAATATTATATAAACCAAAACTACTATAGATCACACATTAAACTCAACAAATTTAATGAAAAATATTTGGTAGGTGAAGTTTCCATCCCAATGCAAACGAGGTATTCAATAAATAATATATTAACTGGTATATATCATATTTCTAAATAATAAATTCAGTAGTTATTTGAAATGCAATATCATATCAGCAATACTGTAAATATTATATTAACCAAGAAATATTACATATACCGTAACTATAATATTTTTCCGTGATAATATTAATCAATTCCTATTATTAATCAATTCCGAGAATATTAATCAATTCATATTATTTATTAATCAGCATACCTTTTTATTTTTAAATCCCACAATAATAGGAATTTTGTTTTGAATTTTTTTGGGTAATATCCATTTCTAAAATTGGGTTTTTTTAAAAAAACCAGATCTAGAGTCCTCTTTAGTAATTACACGCCTTATAGAATATTAGTGTAAAAATCCTAATATAGAAATTAGATTTGTAAATATCTAATTTAAGGGGACTAGTTATAATATTCTCCCTATATATATATATATATATATATATTTTAATATAGAGATTTGGATATAGGTCTGAGCTTTTAAAGACTTACAACTGGGTTGATCATCTGCATAAATTCTTCTATAATGCAGAAAATAAGAAACGATTCTAGTCATGAAAGACTAGAGCCAAGAAAGAAATTGAAAAGAAAGAAAACATAAATCCAAAGACGCCTTCCATAAAACAGAGCATAAACTCACATCTTACATGGACGTCGCGCAGCCAGATTCTCATTAAAATCCCCTTTAAAAAAATTTAGCAGGAAAACCTAAAAGAAAAAAAAAAAAAAGAGTGCCCAGGTCTTGAAAACGAAGTTTGCTGACATTACTTGGAGAAACGATAACATTATATTGTTTTGCATACATGACCTTGTATGACCTTGTAAGTGCGATCTCACTATACGTATGATTTCGTTTGCGTGATGTCATATGTGTTACCTCGGGGTTACAAAATTAGTTTTTATTATTGTACGAAGTTATGATATGTTTTAAGGTAGTTATAATGTCATTTATAAAATCAAATGACAATTAACATATTTTTATAAGAACAGCAATTATTGAGAGCGATCTAGATCTGGCTTTTACTTTGTGTGCTACCACAGAGTTTTGAAGAAAATTTGTTTAGTGCTAGCTACCTTTCAAATCCAAGTTTACAATCATACTACTGAACGTACCAATACCAAGAAATGCAACATTTTTTTATTAGCAAATTATACTTCTTCTCCCTTCTTTTTGTCTTCTTTATTGTAAGAAAAGAGCAATATGTTTAAATTCGCTACTAAAAAATGACATGGATAATATATTTTTTTTCCTCTATAAATTCGAACTTTATTTACAATCGCATCACTAATTTTCCCCACTAATTTTACATATTAATGAAAACTTTCCTATGACTGTTTTTTTTTTTTGGAAATAATTTCGTTCATAATTACCCCAAAAAATTTTCTTAAATTCTATTCTATACATAATTTCGTTATTTGAATTTGATTATACCTTTATATGATATAAAAAATATTTTAATTTTATTTTTTCTCAACTTAGAAACCTAATTCTCCAAAAAAAAAATGTAAAAACTCAATTGATTGATAGCTCAATATAATTTTTCAATATTATTACAAAATAATATATTTATATATATATATATATATATAAGTACATACACTTTTGAGAAAATTACATCGAATGCCACAATTCCAAGTACACAATTTATGCGACCAAATAATCTAACTCCAAAATATATCATTTTTATTATGAATAAATTATTATTTCACCTTTCTTTTTGTCCTTCTTATTTGTAGAATATATGAGTAATTTTTGTCAAATTTACTGCAAAAAAGTGGACTGTAATATATCTCTTAAGGTGGTAATTTTTAAATTTTCCAAATACTTTTTCTTATATTAATTTCAATTTTTATTAATTAGTTGTGCCCACGAAATAATTATCCGATATATATATATATATATTGAATAATTTTGAAAAATATAATTTCTGAACAACATGTATTGAAAATTATCCCTTTAAAAGAAAAGTTACAGTTTATGTCATTTTTTTTATTGCAAATTTAACCAAATTGCCTGTTTTTTTACAAATAAAGAAGGTAAAAGGGAGGATAAATTTGTAATTTGATAAAAAAAAGTGATATAGTTTGTAATAGTGGCTAAATTAAAACTTAATTTCCAAAAATGATATTGGATCATTTTCTCTCTCTCTCTACATATATATATATATATATATATATATATACCTTTCTCTCTCTAACATATAATTAAAGCCTGCATGACTTCAATAATTGAATAGTATCTAAAGTAAATGACCAAAAAGATGTGACATGAATTTAATAGTTTCAAAACAAAATTATCACAGCACATGTTTTAATTTCATTCAATTAAAGTCATCGCGTCATTCTTACATGTTCTCGTATTAAATTGAGAAACTAAAAAAAATGACTATTCTCCTTAGATGATTTAAAAATATGACCAATATTTTTAATTATTACGAAAATAGTCATCAAGTAGTATAAGAGATAATGTTCATCCATGCACATCTTGTATTTGTATAATGACTATTTTCTTTTTTTTTTTAAACATGGTCTAAAATTTAAGAAGCCTTTCTCAAAATTTTATTTAGACAATTCATCCTCCAAAATTACACGCATTTACAAGTTTCCTTAACGGTGAAAAGTAAGAGAATATTTATTTCTTATTTTACCAATGTAAAAATATAAAAGTGTAGTAACGATATAAAATCATATAGTATCGATTATTTTAGATTCGTTACATCACCTTGTTATATTGTTACATTCGCCTTCTACAATGTTAAATAAAATACCGATAAGTAGGCGGAGCATTACAAAATTTGCCTTATTACTATTATCATCATCAATATCGCTAAGAGGACTCTATTCTTTCTGATATTTTCCGATGGGGAACCTCGTTGGGCTTTATTTCCTCTAATAATCATATCCATATTTATGAGCCAAATTAAATTATTTAATATCATTCAGCGGGTATAGTTAGTGATGGCCAATGGGAATAGATCAACTCTATAGAGTATCCTTTTGAACTAAATTGAAATCGCTTTCATGATACGATTCATATAAATTAAATTGCTAAATAATTTATTTAGACACGTAAGCCATGTCAATGGATCAAATCTATTAATAAAACCTTATGGGGAGCACTATGCCTGTATATATGTATATCTGATCAGTTTAACTAACATTAAAAGAATAGTTTATGAAGTTTTTATGGAACTTTGAAGAATTCAACGTGATATACACAACTGGTATAAATCCTATTAGCTTGTACATTAATTTAGCTAAAGACAATGTTATTCTACAGTTTGGACCACACCGAACGAATTAATGCCAAAAAAAGAAAAAAGAAAGGAAAAAAGAAAATTTCAACAATGACAATATCAAAAGTCGTATGAATTACTGGGAAATTTCTCAATAACTTGATTGGTCGTTTCTTATGCTTCATGGTTTATTTTTTATTTTTTATTTCTTTTGGTAAAAACATATATTATATATATTCCCCTGCAGTTGAAGAAACCTTGGGTTTGTTACTATAGAAGAATATTAATTAATTTGGCTTTATTTTCGGTTGAGCTCTTTTTTATTAATAAAGTAAGCGTTTCTTCCATTTTTTACACCAAAATCCACCCAATATACATATAAAATACTGGTAATTTTTTTTGTTTTGTTATTCTAACCTGAGATTTTGATAGTTAAGAGTAGTAATCGAGGCTTAGGGAAAATTAAAAGTTTATTAAAAAAAATAACAAAAAAAATTCAAGATAAACAATATAGCAAAGGAAAATGTAAACAAAAAATAATAATAATAATAAAGAAAATAATAATAATACGAACAAAGGTCATTTCAAAATATATATGGAGGAAGATTGTCTATCGTCATTTCAAAGTCATCATTAAAGAATTTTCACCTTAAACAAACATATAAATGATATGTTTTATGATTTTAATCTTTATAAGGTTATAATGAAAACCACAATAAAAGCAAACGGAATCATGGATAATTATTCTACATTCTTAATAGACAATATAGTTGAGTTTTGTTTTATGTTTAATTTATATTTATTGAACTTTGTCTCGTAGGTATATATGAGATTTTTTTTTTTACATTTTGTCCTTAAAAGTAATTTGACTAGTAAAGGGTGTGTGAAGAGCAAAATGAGGGATGAAAAGAGACCCAATTTTATAATAAGTGATCTTCGTTTCGTTTGTTTTTACACATTTCTTCAAATAAAAAAAAAAGTTTAATTTTACCAAACCATTTTTGAAGTTTAGTTTATTTTTAAAAAAATAAAATAATAATAAAAATAATAGTGTTATCAGATATACTTTTTGTTAATATTTCTATTTATTTATTTTTTTTTTGGCGATGAGAGAAAGGATATACATAAATAAGAAGGGAAAGGAAAAGCTTAAACATATGGAAATTTTGTCAAACTCCTTTTATTGAATCATTACCATGAAAATATGGGAAATTATTAAATACCTAATATTTACGGTTTTTTAAATAAATAATCATATTTTTATGTTTGTTTTTAACAATTAGCCTATATTTGCTTTTATTAGCAAAATAGCCATACATTCGAATCTAGATTTTTAAGACTGCAGTCATTAATTTTTTGAATTCTGTTTTTATTGTTTGTTGCAGACAATATTGTCTAAAATTTTGTGTCTCTAGTCATGAAATTTGTAACTTCTTTGGCTGCATATATTTTTTGCTAATTATAAGATATTTTTTATTTAGTAATAAATTTTATGAAATGGAATTTTAAGAAAATAGCCACTGTTTACAAAATGATTTTAAAAAATAGCCACTGTTTCAAAAAATTTAAAAACTAGCTCTTTCAGAAATTTCTGACACGTGTCATAAATTTCTTACAACAATTTTTATGTGTAATTTTGTTATTGTTAGAAATTTCTTACATTGTGTTGAGACTAGTTTTTAAATTTTTTGAAACTGTAGCTATTTTTTGAAAATACACAGTTTAAAATGACTATTTACCTAACTGACCTTTTATGAAATTGGTTGTATAGGCAATCATTTATTTGTGAGTTAGTTATTTTATTAATGGATGTTTAAATTTTTTATTATTTTTATTTTAAATTTTTTGAAATTTTTTGACCATAGTCACAAATTTTATGACTGTGTATTTTATTTATTTAGTCACAAATTTTATTTCTTTAGTCATAGATTTTTAGATGTTAACATGATGACTATTTTGCTAATATTTCAAAACGTGGGCTATATCTTTCAAACATAGATTGCAAAATGACTAAATCATTAACTGATCCAAATATTTATTTATAAAGTTTGAATTTAAAGCATAGTTAACTTATTTGAAATATTAAAAAAAATAGATATCACAATCAATTTTGTTAAAAAATACTAAATTTTGTTATTTAATAAAATTTCTTATTCAATAATGTATTTTACTTTTTTGTTAATAGAACTTATTACGATGACTGCGATCTTAATCTTTTTAAACTATGGCGAATATCCAAAAATTCAGCAAAGTATAGCTTATTTACCAAATTCACTCTTAAAAATCTAGAAAAAAAAAAATTGATGTAATAAGAAGAGCTAGATGATATGCCATTCATTGCATGAAAAAAACCAGTAGATCAATCACATAATTGATCATGAAGCAACATGGCCAAACTTAATTAAAGCTAGGCTTATTAGGAGAGAGTCTAAATAAATTCTAGCTGGTTTATATACTAAAAATGAAAGGCCTAGCTAGCTGTAGTGGAAAGTGAAAAGCATGCATGTATATATAATATATATATATATGAAGTAGATCTTTCGATGGACATGAAAGCTCTTCAGATCAGAGAGGCAGAGATACAGAGGCTACATATATCTATAGGTGTATCTACATAGCGTCAAGCTTATAGAATCAAGACATGGGATCTGAGAGCTCTGCTCAAGGAGGACTATTCACTATAGTGTCAGTTTTGGTCACGATCATCATTATGAGGTTTTAGGGGGAAATTCAGGCCTTTAGGGTTAGGCTGGCTGGAGCTAGAGTGTAAAATGTTTTTGTAGGGTTTTGGTTGTGTAGTAGTGGGTGCTCATAAATAAATAAATAAATATATATATATATATATATTGATCTATAATCTATAATATCTCTCTCTTAATAATGTTGCTGAAGATATTAGACTTGTATAGTGCTTATGGTTTTAGAAATTATTATGACTGAAATATGGAAGAGAAACTACCTCATTGTTCATGTAAACTATTTAAATATATATATATATATATATATGTATATATGAATCGTATTGTAATCCAAAAATCTCATTCGGAAGTATGTTTTTTTATCGTTTTGAAAAACATAAATTTTACTATAAAAAGAGAGATTTAGAGGTTGTTTGGTAAGTAACTCACATTAAAAAATTAGATTTAAGTATCTTAGTTACAATACTAATGTTTTTTTACTCAAATATAAAAAAATTGAATTTAAGTATTATTGCTACAATAAAAAATAACTTTTTTCATTCGCAATACATATCTTCTTTTTCTAGCAATCTCGATTTAAATACTATAATCAAATTCCTACCCAAATATTGATTGAATTCAAGATTTTACTAAAAAATAACTCATATCAACAGAATATATGAATTTAGTATTTGAATTCGTACCCAAACGACCTGTTAATTTGGTATTTTGTTTAAGAATGTTCTTCCCGCGACTAGAAAATTCGCTATCACATGAATTTATCTATTTCGTTGTACGACATAAGTTTATTTAATTTTTATTTGTTTCATGATATATTAATTTGATACACATAAGATTTATCGCATATAATAGTTCATAACAATGTCAAAATTAACTTTTCCTAAAAAAAAATGTCAAATTTAAGTATTCATAGGGAAGAAGCTTCTTCATTTTTCTAGCGTGCACACCCAACATAATTTTTACCTTTAAGTTTTGCTAAGACTTGATGATACCAGTGATGTATGATTAATTTGTGTTTTAAATGTGTGTCAATCTCGTTGGGATACGTTCTCGAAGCAATTCATTTTGATTCAAAAAAAATTTTTGTATTTTAAATAATTTCCGGTATTTTTGTATGTTTTTTGTAATAACCCTGCTCGGTAAGAAATATAACAAATATGTAACAATGTAGTTAAAATAACTTCTATAAACGTATAAATGATAGGAAAATAAAAGTAGACATAATGAGTTTTTTTTTTTTTTTTGGTGCAAAGTAGACATAATGAGTTGAGGCTCTAATATATATACAATACTATCATCACCATTACATGATACAATCATATTATTTTCTGTTCCATACACATAATTGTGCATACCCTCTAGACCTAGCTAGGCTAAAAAGGCTCCTTAATATATATATATATATATATATATATATATATATAAATTAATGATACTAAAGAGATAAAATTTATTATATTGTAGGATTAGCTAAGCAAGGATGTGAGAAAGAAAAAAAAAAGAAAAAAAAAAAGGCAAATGAAAGTGAAACACGACACCAAAGCATGCAACGGCCTGGAAAATGGAAGGATCTTTCATCCTTTTATAGAACTTGTTCCCCCACAGAGACATCATTATGGTACATTTGTCATGCTTTTATTTAATAATAATAATAATTATTATTATGATTATTATAGTAATCATCATAATATAATCATGATGATCATCAACATTATCATCACCATGATGCATCCAATGTCCCTTTCTCAACCTGGGATGCTTTGTGATGTTGGCCAAAAATGGGACACAAACCCCTAAATATTGCGTTTAAACTCACCATAATGACAATCATGATCACACACTTTCATCAACCCAAAAAGAAGACCACTTTTGATTATGTTGCTCAAGCGTGGAGATATATATATATATATATATATATATATATTGGACTTCACTTTATATCTATATTTTAATTAGTGTATTGTGCTATGATTTTGTCACATAACTCTCACACATTTCAACGATTTTTTTAAGGGTTGTTTACTTTGGCATTTCAAAAGTTTGAGGTGGTGATTAATAACGTGATTTACGTGATTGAAAAAGTTGAGAAATATATGATGAGTACTTAATTATTATATAACATTAAGTGGTTTGACCAATATATTTTGGTTTTTAGTTTCACCCACTTAATTAATCTTCCGGATATCTTTTCTTCATGGATTAATTCATTATTTCTTTGTAGTTTTTTATTCCTTTAAAAATAACAATAAGATCTCTTTCTTGTTATCACATATATAGTTGGCAATTGATTTATAAATGAGACACTTAATTTAGGGGATGTTGTTAGCTTAGAACAATTAAGATTTAACTAGTGATGGAGAATTTCAAAAAGTTGAAATCTATCAAACTACATGAAATCAATATAATCATTTGCTACTCCTACTTGTTCGTTTCCCTTAAATTTTCAACAATAATAAGATTAGATGCTTTAACTTACTAGTATAAAAGCTTCTATAATTTATTTTTTCTTTTTGAATCTCACATTAGTTTGTTTCTTCAATCAATTCATTTAATACGATACATTACAAGAACCCTAAACACATCAAGCAAACAGTGATGCTAAAAATATTTCATGTCGGCTAAATTACAACTTTTAAAACGTCCGTATCGTGTTTGTGTCTCCCTCGAGCTTAATTTTCAACGTCGTTTAATTGCCAAATCGACGTCTTATATAACGACTTATTGTAGTATTAAATACCTAGCTAGTAGTTCCATTTCATATATTTAAAAAAAAAATATTGCCGAAATATATAGCAGAATAATACAATAAAGATAATAACAAAAAGAACTATCTCCTTGCAAAAGCTTAAATGTCAATTATATTTAGGTAATTGTAGCTTATAAGTGATTGCAACGTCCCAGGAGCTATAAGAGCAAAGAAGTCTATTTTCTTCTGGTACTTAGTGTTTGAATGTTTATGACTTTCCTTTTTTCCTTCTTGATAAGCTCAATTTATTCATAGATTATTATATTATTATTATTCCAATAATTATTATTGTCCATCACTAATAATGACTATAAACTATACCATTGAAATTTATAATAAGGACATCATGATCATATATGGGGGACAATATTGGGGCAAAACAAAGTTGAAAAAGAAGAAAGTTGGTTTGTTATGGTAATGATGAGGATTAATATTTGACCAGAAGACAAGTTGATAAAGTGGATAGCTTCAAAAATACTCTCTCTCTCTCTCTCTCTCTCTCTCTCTCTCTCTCTCTCTCGTGTGCTCAATCATGGTTTTAGCATATCCCAATCATTTCGGCTCACAACATTCCACCTTTTTTTTTTTTTCCCCCTTCAATAATCAGGCTTTTCAGGCTTCATGTCTTCAATCATATCCCTAAGAATAATAATAACACACAAAAACAAGACGTAAAAGTGAAAACTTTTGAATTCAACACTTGCTTATATATAGCTTTGTTCATGTTGAGTTGAAAGAACGTTGTGAATGTGATCACTAATAGGCCTAATGAAGTGAAAGCCCAATTTGTCTTTTGCTTGGATGGTTTGGGTCCTTTTTTTTTTTATTTCTTGTACTTTGATTCGCTCTTTGGACGTTTGTGTGGGCTAAGGATTCTGACAAATTGGGCTAGGCTTTAGAGCTTATGCACCTTTTTTTTTTGTCAAAATAAAAAATAAAAAATTTCCTTCAACAAAACCAATGAGTTTATTTGAGGAAATTTGATCCAAAAAATATATATATATATTTTTACGATCTATGCCACTATTTCGAATTATGTCATTTTTTTATTATTATCAAACTACTATTTTGAGACCGTAGCTTTTCTTTTGAGATGACAATTTTCAAAAGTTTTCCAAATATAATATTTTTTTAAATTTTTTATTTTATTTTATGGCATTTTA
The DNA here is from genome assembly GCA_018132145.1 of Boehmeria nivea var. tenacissima. Classification (NCBI taxonomy): domain Eukaryota; kingdom Viridiplantae; phylum Streptophyta; class Magnoliopsida; order Rosales; family Urticaceae; genus Boehmeria; species Boehmeria nivea. The sequence continues at coordinate 11,532,205 of CM030884.1, read as the reverse complement.
GGGAAAAATAAATCTCGATATCTCACTACTGAAATCAAATTTTATACAAATGGACTATGCTATCCATCTTTCATATATATATATATATATATATTTATCAAAAGTAATTAATAACTAAGAAAGTCAACAAAGATAGCTCAACTTTCGGTACACCTCGTCCGGCTGCGAAGGTGTTTTAAAAAATTCGCATAGCTTCGTCTGAGGTTGTTTTTCTTTTTTCTTTTTTTCTTTTTTTGTATTGGTTGAGACTTGAGAGGTTGATTGGTTGGTTTATTGATAGCTCCGAGAAAGGCCTTGTCTTTAGTCTGATTTTCTCTGTGGATTGAATTCACTCTACCAACGTTATCCAATTATATAATTCCAAATCGCAAAATGTCCCTTGAAAATTTTGTAACAGATTGCTTCGGGCTCTCAAGTTTTCATCAATAGTTGCAAATTCATGTTTTTTTTTTTTTTTGGGTATGAAAGATAGTAATAGAAATTGTTCATCTATGAGGAGTAAAATTAAAATGATAAAATAAAACTTAAAAATTACCATTTAATGGTTTGTAATTTGTTCCCACAAGTAATTACTTCTCTTTTCAAGAAAAAAAAAAGTCATATGAGTATATACGAAAAATGTTGATTTGCTACTATATATTTAAAGAGATATTTATCAAAACCCCATATATGAACTGATATCACTGATAGTATCTAATCACCATCAAATTGATTGGGAATAAGTTCGTTTTCCAAGTATTTTTCCATACTAATATTTTTCTATTGGATCTTCCCTAATTTCTTTTATCGAGCATAATGATGCGAATCATGATTTGATGAATACTAGCATTCAACATCAAGCAGTTCCGGAGAAGCGCATTGTTGGAGTTTGGGTTGGATGTCAAGTGACTCTAGTTTTCAGGTTCCCACTATAGCCAGAAATGAGAGAAAAATCCTATATATTGATACTGAAAAAAAAAAAAAAAATACTTCAAGTGTTTCATCGGTTACATATCAACGTTCTAACAAAAATACTTGTATGTATCAAAAATCCGAATATAGTACCTATTAACAAGCGTCTTATGTATGTGATAATGCGATGATATTTATATTCTTTTTACATACAGAAATATGATACTTAGACTCATTTGACAAGCCACGGACATGAAAGAATTACTAAAGAAATAGCATAGGGGGATTTTGAAGAATGCCCTATTTTTAGCACAATGATAATTTATGTCTCATGCGTATTGCACTTTTAATTTATACATTAAAATTTACACTACAATATAAAATAGTAATAAAAAGAGCACACCACTTGAGGTATAGATTATCAAATGACACCAATAATAGTTTTCTTTTAAAATTCTCCCAATACACCATATCGAGAAGCTCATTAACTCCGAAATTTAGATAAAAATAGGGTTGTGAATTGTGATGTTACGCTACACTAGTATAAAATATTCCAATTAGTTAATTTAGGTAGGTGGAAATACATTTTAAAAAACTATACCTATTCTTGGAGAATCCCAAAATTAAGTTCGAAAACTCGAAAGAAATTCATAAGAGAAATAAGCTCTCCCTTTTTTTTTTTCTTTTTTTCTTTTTAATTTTAAATTTACTATACTGTCAACAATTTTATAACAACTCCAATAAAATAAGTCTCTCTTTTTGTCCTTGCTGAGAAATGTCAATTAGAATTAAGCTAAGAAGCCAAATCTAGTCGCAATTGTCCCTTTAGAGAGTTAATTCTAAGAAATATTGCAACCCAATCGAACTGCAAAATAGTTCTTGACAATAACATGCTAGTTTAGATAGCTAACCAAATGACCCTTTAGTCACGAAGCCACGAGACATAGAAAAGCTGCAAAATACGATTTTCAGTATTCTCTAGTACGAGCCTAAGGCCAGACGAGTGATTGAACTTCATTTTCTTTAGATGAATTATTTTAACTTAAAAACTCAAAAACTTTGACGATGAAAACATATTTAGGAGAAGGATATGATGTAAAAGCCGAAATAGATATCTTTTTTTATTTATTTTACAAAAGCTATATTATCATTATTTTCCTTTCAACTACCAAACTACTAAGCTTAGTCAAATCAAGACCAAACTCTTACCACTCGGATCCAATCTACTTATATACCAAGAGAGTATCATTAACAAGAAATTTTTATCACTAAATTGAGATGATAAATGAGAAAAAGGAATTTCATAGCAAATTACGCGCAAGTGTACTTTCAAGAGAGATAAAGTTAAGGAGATTATGTACAGTGAAAACCAATGAACTCGCTCAGGTGTTTTACACAAATCTGATCTCCTAAACGGTAATAATTTGAACCAAATGCTTGAAACTGAAAAGCTGTAGGAATTCCATCATAGTCATCTAATGGAAGTCAATGGCTATGGATAGATAGATAGGAGTACTTTTTTTTCCGAGCAGAAATGTAGAAGCGCGCAGCACATACTCGGAAGGAGTACTAAGCGCTGTCTTGACGAGCACCCGATATGAGACATGCTCTCAGTTCAACCGTCTCCTTCGGGGTGCACGGGAATCTCCTGTATCCAAATCTGAAACCCTCGAGGTGTCGCTTCTTCTCCTAGAAGATGAGGTTGAGAGTGACACCATTGAATCGATTTCCGCAGCGGTGTCCATTTGCGACTCTGAATTTATAACAGCAGCAATGCTGGAGAAAGAATCTCTATCATCGACTGCGGCAGGTTGCTCTTGGTTTCTACTGGCAGACTGGCCTCGAAATGCCTCCACTAAAAACGCTGATGACAGAGAAGGAAAGCCTGCTCTGTTGGATTGTGTTCTACGAAGTAGCAGGGAATGGAGCCGGCGGGTATCTCCTGCCTCAGGGCCAGCCACGCTTGTTTGGTTCAAGTCCATAACGTCATCTATCGGTGTCGCTGAAGTTTGCTCTCTACGCAGACCCCGGGCTGTTAAGATCCTATTAAGCAAGGAATTTGTTCTTTCTGCTGTTTCCCGAGCACTCTCCGCCTCCGGTGACTGGAACAAATCCCCCCTCAAATCAAACCTACTCCCAAGGCGGCGAATCATCTCTTCCATCGGCAAACTCAGCATGTTTCTCTGAATGGTTTGTCTCAAACTCTCCACTCGCCGTGCCTGGGGTCTATCAGGGATCTTAAGACCCAAGTCCTCCTCTGGTTCGCGCTTATGATTCCCACGACCATAAATTGGTGTCACATTCTTGAATGTCACCTCTCCCTTGCACACCGGGCATTCCTTCGCATCGGAATGGAAATGTAACCATCGATAAAGACACGACCAACAGAATAAATGGCCACAGCATGTCACAACAGGATTCTTAGACAAATCCAAACAAATGTTGCAATCAAAGAAGCCCCCATCATCACCATTGCCCTTTTCGGTCTCATCCTTATTCTGCAATTCCTCTTCTTCCAAAAACCCATTGTTGTTCTCACATGTTTTGGGCAACTCGTTAGTTCTTACTTCTGCATCAACGGCAACACTACCCTCACCTGCCCGCAGTGTACTTGCAGTACCCGAATTGACCATCAAGTTGTTCAAATCCATCGAGATTCTCTCGGTCTCGGGGGTCAAATGAAGACGCCGCCATCTTGTCCGTTGACGGGCCCCAATCCTCACAGCTTCCCTAATTCTACGAAGCGGGTTATCATCCCAGGAATCCAGACTCATAGGCCCACTCGACACCGAGCCGGACATTGGCTCGGGACCAGGACTCAGGTTCAAGTCAAGGTTCATCGCATCAGATGTCTCCTCAGCCATCACAAAAGCCTACTTTATCACAACAATAAACTATTTATACCAAAATTGAAGAGATTCACATAAGAAAATCCCTTCTTATTCCAAAATTGATAATAATAATTAAAAAAAAAAACAACAACAACAACAACCGAATTACCCCAAAATTGAAGAGCCCCTAATCACAAAACCCAAACTTTCACCTCTCCAACAACTGAATCCAATCCAAATCCAAGCCTCCAAAAAAAGCCCCAAAATTTACGAATCCCGTATAAAAATATAAACTTAAATGGCGATAAACTCAACAAACCCCCAAATTGAAAACCCTAACAACCACAACGCAGATATTACAAAATCCTCAGAACATTCGACTCCGAGCCAAACATCTAATAGCCAAAAAACTTAATTCTACGGCACGAAAACTGGGGTAAAAAGTATCGACAATCGAATGTTAGGTCAAAATAGATAAAAAAAAAAAAACGAAACACCTGAGGACGCAAAAAGATCAGGCCATGAAGTTTAGCTCGCTCTCATTCCGAGTCCTATGAGACAAAACCCCAATCTTCTGAGTCAAGTCCGAGTCGGAATCGCCACCAAAGACTCGAACTTTACGATTATCGATCTGAGGGAGAGAGAGAGAGTTTAGAGACCCGATTTTTGGTCGAAACAAGATGTTTCAGAGTCGCAAATTGCAGAGAGAGAGAGAGAGAGAGAGAGAGAGAGGATCGTATCAGAATGGCATATTGGATTAGGACATGGGTGATTGAAATCAACGGCTGTGATTGAATGTGTGGGCCACAGCTTTCCGTAGAGACCCCATGCCCTATTCGTAATCACGTGGCTCGTGTTGACTTGCGGTAGCACCATCTGGTCCGTCCAAGCCACGTGGCATATCCTTGTTTAGCAACTTTAAAAATTAAAAGTTTAAAACTATTGTCTCCGGGAGATTTTTGCAATTATAATTTCAAACCCTATTCCAATTAAAATCAAGGGCACATCACTTAAGATATTTATAAAAATTGCTAAGCAAGATTTAGATTTTTTTTTTTTTTTCAATTCTCCCTTATCCTAAGTGCATCAAACCCGATCCAACCCTATGCCCTATTAAGACCTCGTGCTCACCTGGCCCTTAAAAAGCCTCTACAATTTTGAAAAATTCTATAAATGCCACTTTTGAAAAAGAGAAATTATAGTGAATATTCAATTTTTAACGCTCAATTTAAATCGATACTTAATTTTTTTAAAAATATAACAAATTATTCGAATGATTCAATTATTTATATAGTAATAATTGACGGTAACTAACTTAATTACTAAAAATATGTGCAAGTAATTAATAAATTATTTAAGTACTTTTTAGTTACGTTGATTTTGGGTATTACTTACTTCACCTTTGAATAATATATTTTAAAAGTTTTTATTTTTTCGAAAAGTTATTGTCTGTCTCATATTTTAGCAGTGAATTCATCCAAATAGCTCTGAGGACAACGAATATCTTAATCTCTTATCATGTATATTCTCCATTCACATTGTAGTTACAAATGCAATTGCGCCAAGCAAATTATATATTGCTCAGTTATATTTATCTTCAAAAAAATAAAAAGAACAATGTGAGATATTTTCGACAAAATTAAAAGTATTTTTAGTCATTGCTACAGCACCAGCCTCGTAATATTTTATTTTTCAATTTTATATTGTCAAGAAGCTTAGTTGCACTTGCACCAAGCAGTTCATAAGTGAAAGAGAAATATAAAAACAAAATTATATTATATATGGGCATGTCTTCTGTACAACACTTACTATATTGTTGTCGTACACCACTTCGTTGTTTGACCGTTGGATGCAATGATGTGGCTGTTTTAGGAATAAATAAACGGAGCAAACGGTGAGGATTGGAGCAAAAAGTCATTCGGTCATGTCATAGGACATTAGGGGTATACATATGGTTGTAAATTGGTCACCGGTTGGTTAAAATACTGGAAGAAAATGGAGAAAAGAAAGAAAGAAAAAAAAAAAAAAAAAAACCCCACGCAAAGAAGAAAAGTTGAAGTCATTTTTCATTTTTTTGATGTTTTAAGAAACTGATTGTATCCTTCTATTGATTGGTTCTGTAAATGTTGGGTTTGTTTTCCTTGGGTTTGGTTCTCTTCGTTGTGGTTTTGTGCTTGTTTTTCTTGGTTTCATTATAAGAAAGACATAAACTTACCCTTGATTTGGGTTTTGCCCATTCTATCTAATTTTTTAGAATAGAAAAAATAGTTTGAAAATTATTTAGAATGATTTGAAAAAATAATATAGAATTGTTTGACTTTTCGAATTTCGAAATAATATAAATAGTTGAGATTTAAAGATATTGTATAAAGATTTAGAAAGTTGAAAAAATAGTTGAAAAAAAAAAGAATAAAATGGAATAGATTATATGATTAGGAAAATTAAAAAAAAATAATTGAATGGAATAAAATGAAATAGGGAGAATGAGTGGGGCAAACATAAAGATCTTGATCTTAGTCTTGATCTTGCTTATTGCTTTATCAGGATATAGCAATGGAGATTACTGGACTAGCTTAGACTGGTTGTAATTTTTTTGGTTTGAGATAAAAACCTCAATATCTTTTTTTTTAACTCTTAATTTTTATTTTGAAGAAGAAGATTTAAAGAGGCTTAGAAATTGGCTTACATGGGGTTCTTTGTCCTTTATGTCTTGTTTTGATGCATTTTATTTTCTCAGAAAGTTTATAACTTAATTACTTAAATATATTACTAGGTATTGGCATTTAACTAAAGTATTTAGAAGTTAAAAAGGATTAAGAAAAACACGTGGTGCCTTTCTGTCCAATGCAGCACCCATATGGATGACTAAAACATTCACAAAAACCTTAACTATACTACAATATTTCTCGTTACCAAGCAAACTTTCTATTTACATTCAATATTCCTTGAATTACATTGTCCTGAGGTAATAAAGACTAACCCCCCCTGTTTGGACAAATCATTCTTCTTATTTCATTCTATTTTAATCAATTTTTTTTTTCAACTTTCTTAATCCTACAAATCATTACATTCCAAGACTATGCCTACCCTTATACTCAATCTACCGGAAAAGTGTTGCTTTTTTACCGTATAAATTGAGACTTTACCTAACACGTCAGCAAAATATTGGGTTTGCCGACTCAATTGTCTTGGCGCATATGACAACATCAATTGATGTGGAGGATAATAGAATTATCTATTATTATTATTATTATTATTATATATATATATATAAATAACTGTCCGTCGCGACAACACCAATCAATAAAGAAATATAAAAACATCTTCTCAAGTGGGACTATATCGTGCTACAATATTATACTTAATCTCTCAAACTTGCAACATAGCTATTTGACTTTTCTTCGTCAAACTATAATATAGGCAAAATAATATAAACCCACCAATTTGGAAAATCTACATATATTGAGACCTAAATTAGCTTCCTAAATTTGGTCTCTCTCACAGTACTAATCATTACAAAAACAACAATTACGTAAACTTTTCAAGACCAATTCACATGATCCATCCTATTAAATTCTTTTTTTTTTAATTTTTAGCGACTCACATGTCATGTGATTTGATGTGATTTGGTATATACTGAAAAATTAACTATAATTTTTTAACTAATTTCCATTAACCCTCTTGCAATCGGCCCTGATCTCCCCATTGCTTCCGGTCAACGGGCTAATATTGCCCATGTTGATCATCGATTGCGCGAAGCTATCAAAGAAAGCGTCCTGATTGGCGGCGAACCTATCGACAATCGCCACCGATGGAGCGCCAGAAGTGGAGTATAGCACCTGGTCGGACTCCAAGAGGCCGCGGTTGTTTTGCAAGTTGGTGAAGTAGCTATTGTCGAATCCGTTGGGCGTGGCTGGATCAAGGTCTGCCACGGCCGACGCGTCACCACCCTGCGGGCAGGTCTGTTGCAGGGTGGTGCGGTATGTTGCGTCGAGCCTCGGGTCGGGGTTGTTGGCCCCGTCGAAGTTGTAGAGGCGGTTAGAGAACGTAAGGCATTGGGCTCGCCCGAAGGTGTGTGCGCCTGCGCGAGTTGTACGTACGAAGAAATGCGTGAGCAAAGTGTAAGAGTAATTTAGGGGGTTTTTAGGGTTTAGGAAAATTAGGGCTCGATGAGCATCGTTTTATATTAATTTTTTACAAAAAGAAAACAAAATATAAACAAGCTCAGATGAAATAATTATGTATAAAATTTGAAACGTTTAAGTTAAAGTGAGACTTTTAAAAAAATATATGAGAAAATGTGTACTCACGGACTATGGTGGCCTCATTTTATCTCTAACTCATAACAAGCTCATTCAACTGAAGGTAAAGTTACTTAGAGCATGCACACTGGTTACTACAAAATAGAGCAACCTTGCTCTATTTTGTAACAAATTCTGCATTAAATTTATTATCTCTACTCATTACTCCAAATTTTATTCTATAAGGAATATTATCTTCTTATATTCTTTTTTCGTATTATAATAATCAATTTATATTCTTAAAAAACTAATTTCATAATACAATTGATTAAATAAATAATATAATTTTTGCTCCATCTAGTATTCATTTACACTAAAATAGAGCAACACTATTCATTTGCTCCAAAATGAAGCACCAAATGGAGCACTGATGAAGCTTGTTTTTTGCTCCAAAATAGCGTTTTTGCTCTAAAATATAACACCAATGTGGATGCCCTTATCGATCTCTTAAAAAAGTTGACTTTGACTATTTGGGTGTTTTGTCAAATAAAAAAATAAAAAAGCAGAAAACATATATATAATACGTAATAGAAGACGTTATTACATTATACGGTAATATTTTGACTGACTTGTCGTGAATTTTTCGACAGTTTATAGATATAACTTGAAAGTGTAAGGTTAAGAAACTTTAACTTCGTAATAGACTAATAGCACATATATATCACGAAACTTTTTTCTTGACATTTATCATTAATTAGTTATTAGTCTAATATTTTGGTACTAGCTAAAAATCATAATTACCAGATAGGGCAACGAGATCGGTGTTGTCAAGGCCAACTGCAGTGAACTTGGCAGTGATATTATCCAAGCTTTCAAAAGGTGCCGGCAGACCGGAATTGGCACCGTCCCGATTCGCAGTTAAACCATCTCTTCTTCCTAATGGCACGTTCCATGACGGACCTCCTGACTGTAGACATGATGATCATACTTAGTTTTAAACTCTATATATATATATATACACACACACATATAAAAGTATGTCTCTTGATGAAGTATTTATTCGTTTGTTTCATTATATATGAGAATAGTATAGTACTAATAATTAAATGGGATCTATAACAAGAGTTAATAATGATCACTAACTTTTGATATTATTTGTATAATTGAGCTAGCTAAGAGTTAATCATAACAAGATAATTAATTTTGTTTCAAGTACTTGCCAAAGAAACCGAGGATTCGGAAGCTAGGGCGAGAATATCAGCGCAAGAAACAACTCCCGGGCATGAATTTTCCACAGCGGTCTTGATGTTGTCGACGACGCCAAATCCTCTAAGGGAATTGTTGTTGGGGCCGGCGTCTTTCTCGCTCACTATTGTGCTAGTGCTATCTAAGAGTACCGAAGCATCGCATCCCTAAATATCAAAAGTTCAAACCAATTAGTACAAAAAAAAAAAAATGAAAATCGAGTAACAAGGTGCAATTTTAGTATAAAACGAGGTAAATTTTTTTGTGATTTCTTACATTTACGAAGCAATCGTGGAAATGTAGACGAATAAGGCTAGCGCCGATTCGGGAGTCAGAGTTGAGAGCTGATTGGACCACGTTGCGCACAATGCTCGACACATTAGGGCAAGTGGAGGCGTAAAATGTCGTGGTGAGTTGAGCATTGGCTTGATTAAATGCCAATGCGGTGGCGACGGTAATCGCCAATGCAATGGCGTAATTAGAGAAAGAAGAAGAAGAAGATGATGATGATGATGAAACCATTTTTATTTTTCTTAATTTCTACTTAGTACTTACGTAGTCTAGGTTTTTCTTGTGCGTGTGTGGTTTTGGTATTGGTTTAAACACTCCTATTTATAGCCAATACCACGTCTCTCTTCCAATACATAGACACCAAACTCTTGATTGGCAATAATGTGAAGACTTTATCTGTATATGATTTTGAAAATAAGAAAAAGAAACATATTGATTATTGTTGATTTTGGATTGCATATGAGGAAAAGTCATCCCTCTTTCCCGCGTGATTTAGAAATTTGAGAATTTTCCTCTCTGAGTCTATAATTTTAGAATTTGTTGCAAAGTTGCAATGTTTTGGTTGTTATTTTTATTATTTATTTATTTATATATAGAAAAGTCAACATTTAACGCCGGTCTACTCATCAGCTAAAACCAGCAGAAATTTCTAATTCGGCGGGTGTTCGGCGACAAAGCTAAGCCTGAAAAATTTGTAATATATGTATTAGGGGATTGTAATACTTCATGTCAGACAATATCGTAATGAGTTTTAGTTTATTATCTCAATTGAGTATAGTTTTTAAAAAACTACCAATATAGTTTATTATGAACAACAGAGAACAAGAGAGAGAAAAAAAAACTGATTTTTTTACTTCTTGAGAATTTCTCTATATAAGCTAGAACATTATGTCCACTAATAATATTTGGAAATATTATCTTATATAACTAGCGACGTTAAAATAAATATATAACGTAACGTTGGGACTACCCATTTTGAAAAGTCATATATTTTTTTTCGGTGAAAAGAAAATGAAGGTTTTGTCCGACGAGCAAACGTATTCCTCTTGGCAATTGAAATATTCAAGGTAGGTGTTAATTATATTTTGTTTTTAAATAGACAGCTATCATTCCTTTTCCTAGTAGAGACAGAGGAAACCAAACCTAATGGCTAATATTGCCTCAAATAAGATATGTCACTGAAGTAAAGCCAAACACAGTAGCTAATTATATTTGTCTGAGTAGAAAAACTTTGGAAAAATTTCCAATGAGCATTTGTGTAATTCCATCAATCATGGATCAGCAAATTAATAATTTATGTCCTACAATCTGAAACTAACTGTTGTTGTACTGAAGCTCCAAAAGTCAACATTCTTCTCCCCCAACATAAAAAATAAAAAAAGATTGTGATTTCTGATATATATATATATATATATATATATATATAAATGTAACCTTAAAAAGTAGCACCTTTGATAATTGGCTGGCCATTGTTAGACTTGTTGGCTCGTGATACTATGCGGTAATAAGTACGAGATAATTGAGTAAATAATTATTTTTTAAATAATTTTTAAAAAATAATTAATATTTGAAGTAATTAAAGATTAGTTATTTTTTTAATTATATGATGATATGTATTTATTTATATATTCTTAGTTTTTTTATATAATTAGTGATTAATAACTTAATTTTTGAAAACGTTAATTATTTCTTTAAAATCTAGACCAAAACGTTGCAAAATCCAAAATAGACCAATAAGTATTTATATAATTAAACCTTGAAATATGGTTAAAATAAAATAGTGACAAGGTTTTATTGGATGTATGGCCTATATAATGAAACATACTGAAAGAACAATATCAAAGGAAGAGAAATTATAGTAAATACTTAATTTTTAAAATTTAATATAAGTTATTACCCAATCTTTTGAAAAATATAACCAATTACTCAAATGATGTAATTACTTACACAATGATAAGTAGTGATAATTCACTTTGTTACTAAAAGCATGTGCAAGTAATTCACAAGCTGACTAGAAACTCAATTACTTCAAAAGTTTGGGTATTTATTTTTATTGTTATATAAATTTTGGGTATTTGCCTACTTCACCCTATCAGAAATTTATTTTCTACCCCCATTTTTCTTGACACCTGTACGTCATCAGTTGTATTAATATGTCAATGAATGCAGCAGAATTAACAAAAAATCGATAATGCAACAAAATTAAAATAATCTTTACAACAACTTATTTCTTTTCCATTTGAGTGTTAAGGCTATATTGCACAATCGTGAATCGCCCCATATTGCAACGTTACACAGTGGCACGATAAGGAATATACTCTTTATTCTTTATGATGATACTCAACTACAAACGCTTGGCTCGATTTTTTTTTTTTTTAAAATCAATCAAATCCCACACAAATTTTTCATACGTGACTTTTGATTTTCCATTATCCTTTAGGGTTCCAACTTTAAACCAAATACAATTTACACTAACATATAGTAAGTATTTAATTTTTCATACACACAGACATACATATACTACATATACAAAAATATATATATTTATTTATTTATTTATATACGTTTTCAATGTTTTTTTATTTGGTTATTTTTTGGTAAATGTTTCAGAAGAATGACCAATATTTTAAAAAATTTTAAAAATTAATCGTGATCTCATAAAGAATTAAAGGTATAAAAGTAAAATTACGGCTTTTTGTAGTTAAGAGAATTATTATTTTCTTAATTAACGAAAATATTGACTATTTTCTTACAAAGTCATTCAAAAAAGAGAAATTATATTAACTCATAATTTACATAAATATATATTTCTAATATTTTGAAAATATAATAAAGTACCCAAGTGATTAATTACTTGACATAGTAGTTGGTTGTAGTAATTAACTTAGTGACCAAAAATATGTGCAAGTAATTAATGAATTGGTTAGTTACTCAATTATTTCGAAAATTTGGGTATTTATAAATTAGAGAAATTATAGTGAATACCAAATTTTAACACGTAATTAAATTAATACTCAATCTTTTGAATATAAGAAAATACCTAAGTGATTCAGTTACTTGCATAGTAATAGCTTGTGATAATTAACTTAGTAGTTACCAAAAATATGTGCAAGTAATTAACGAATTTACTAGTTACTCAATTATTTTAAAAATTTGGGTATTTATTTTTATTGTTATGTAAATAGTGGGTATTTTTGCACTCCATCTTTATAAATATTAACTACTTACCGTTTGAACTATGCTCGTTACAGATATTTGATGATTAACCGCTTGTAATTATAGGAAGCTGAATAGAATAATACCTCAGCCAATCATGCTACTTCCCTTTGCGATTGAATTAAACTAAAAGTTATACAATTCCAATATATATATATATATATATATATATTGAATATACATGTAGTGTCCCATGATCCCACAACATAAAAGTTGGAACAAAACAAAGACTTTTCAAAGCTGTTCAATTCTTCCCTGTCTTAGTCTAATACGTCCTCTTCTAGATCCAAGTACCATCTTTTTTAGTGATTTATTCAAATACTAAGAATTCTCTATGTATATAATTATAAATGAGGAAACTCTAGATTGCATGGGCATGACTCAAGCGGTAAGTGGTTAATATTTACAATTACACATTTTTGGGTTCGATTCCTAGGGAGGTATAAGGAAGAACAAATAAAAACGATTCCTAGAAAAGTATGAGAAAAAACAAAAATTAATTTAGGTCTCGGCATGAGAAAAAACAAAAATTAATTTAGGTCTCGGCCCACTTGAATTTTTTTTTTTTTTTTTACTGTTGAAGTGTATCTGTATTATATGTTTTATTTTAAGTAGGTAGCTCAAGTATACCTTCAATCAAATTGACATTAATAAACCCTATATATATATATATATATTGCTTTAAGAAATATCATGATAATCAAAGCATGGAATGGTCAAGAAAAGTCAATCTGTTTTGTTTTGTTTTGTTTTTTTGCTTACTTTTACCATGAGTATGAATAATTGAGTGGAATATATGTACGAAGCTTGGAAACATAGAATTCAAATGGAGACTATCTTGCTGAATTATGACAAATGAGAAGATTATCCACATATATACAAGTGGAGTGGAAAAAAATGTGAGAAAAAAAAATTAAAATTAACAGAAGAGCTGGCTAGATCGACTTGGAGCCAATATCTTGTTTTATGTATATATATGCGAAGAAAATTCTAACTTCTGAAAAAGGTTGATGACATGACACTCCTAGTTTTGAAGAGAGAATCATATAATCACATATTGTTAGTACTTAGTATGAATTAGGATGAGCACAAGAGGCTAGCTAATCAATAAATGAAACTATAAATTATTATTTTCGCAACTGAATATGCATATAATTACGAGATCATATGTGTTAATAAGTAGAATTGTATCCTAATGTGACATCTCGTTTTAATTTTTGACTCCTGATATATTCATGTTTTTTTATAAGTATATAGTGATGCTTCATATAAGGTAATCAATACAAATGCTTACTAAGGTTTTTTTATTTATTTATTTTTAAGTAAAGGTTAAAATTAACAAATTATATAATTTCTAAGTTTATTTCTGATAGTAATTGGTTTGAGTGTGATTAACAGTATTAATTTTCAGTCGTGGAGGATTATCTTTTTTACCTTTTCCAATATATTTTTCACTCGTAGTCACGAATTGTATTGTTGATTCTAGGATCTTTCCTTTAAGCCTTAAGGTAAGGTTATTCGTGTAAAATTAAACTTTATAAATGACTATTTATTATAACTTCTCTTGATTTTGAAATATATATATATATATTTTTTATCCATGTGATAAATTATTAAATTTCCAAGAAACTAGTTAATAAATAACAGGTAAACAATTGCCTAACACACATTTACTTCTTTTTTAAAAGTGGATTTTTAAATAATACCCATAGTTTTAAAACCTTACAAAATAGCCAATAACTAATACGAAAATTTATTATCAGAACAAAATTTATCTCACGCAGTCCAAAAAAAATATTAAAAAATATTTTGTGAAATTTAATTTTTATGAGTAAAATATTGAGAGAAATACACAACCGGACATGGGCTTCACCACATACTGGCGGTCCAAGTTCATTGGGCTCACAATATCTACGATTGGGCTGAGCTAGCTGTTGCTTGATCCTAACTAACCAATTTTTGTTGAGAAAATTTACATTTCACATTCAAATTTGCAATCTATAATACATGTCAATTTTTTTTATCACCAATATAGTATACCATTATTACAAGCTATTTTTTTCATCACCAAATTACTATATTGCTCCTTTTTCCCTATTATTTTCCTCATTTGTAAAAAATAGAAGGGCAGTTGAGTCAAATTCACTACTGAAAGGTGGCATGAATTACAACATTTTTTAAAAAAATGCATTTTTCAAAACAAGTTGTGCAGAAGTGATATTTTTTGAAATTTTTTCAATTTGGTTAGAAGAGGAGACGGAAGAATATAGGGGATTGCAAAACCTAATAGCTATTATATGTGTCACTTAATAATTTATGTCTCAAATAGTGTGCTCTATTGATTTTAACTTTTATGTTTTATAGTGTAAAAGTATGGGGGAAAAAAAAACTCAAACGAGACATAGAATATTAACATGTCAAAAAAATGGGTATTCATCAAAATTTCTGAGAGAAAATTTGATCTAGTGCAACATTTGATATCCAAGTTTACAAATTACAACTCATGTCACTATTACAAGTTATGCCAAATTTTCTATCAGCAGATTACTATTTCGACCTTTTTTTCCTCCCTTTTGTCTTTTCCATTTGTAAAAGATAGGGTGGTTCAGAGAAATTTGTTTATAAAATATTGCATGGGCTGCAATATTTTTTTAAGATGACAAATTTCAAAATTAGATGTTTAAAAGTGATATTTTTCAAAAATTTTCAAATTTGAAATGGACATTTTGAAAAATACTCTTTTATTTGATAAACTATTGATTTATACCCTCTTATATTGCATTTTTAATTTATGTTTCTATTTTTACAGGTAAAAATTAAAAGCACGCCATATATGACATGAATTATCAATAGTATAAAAATAAAAAGAGTAATTTTAGTCAAGAGCATTATATTTTTATTGTCTTTGAATCTCGTAAAGTGATTCTTAAAAATAAAAATAAAAAGGGTTTTTTGCACCTATGACCCCTCAACTTATTGGGTTTCTACAATTTGGCACTCCTTCTTTTTTTTTTGGCATTAACCCCTGAATTTAAAAATCGTTGCACTTAGCCTCAAATTGAAAACTTCCGTCCAAAACGGAATATGCCCCCAAATAAGCTATCACGTGTGAAACACGTGCCAAATTCCGTCAAAATTTGGACGGAAGTTTTCAATTTGGGGTCAACTGCAATGATTTTTAAATTTAGGGGTTAATGCCAAAAAAAAAAAAGAGGTGTCAAAGTGTATAAACCCGACTAATTGAGGGGCCACAAGTGCAAAAAACCCAAATTAAAAATAAAAACAAAAAGAGAGAGAGAGAAGCATTTGACACTTATAAAATATCATTTATTGAGTGGACCGTTGAAAAACGCATAATTGGATGTCAAGATACTAACTCGCATGAATTGCTTAGGCCAAAAAAAAAAAAAAAAAAAAAAAAAACCTTGCATGAATAGATTACACATTAAAATGTGAAAAACTATAATATCTACAAAACAGAATCAACTGTAAAAACACAGAGCAGTAGTGAACATATTGATCCGTATGATTAATTTTTGTGACTAGAAAATTAAATTACTTTTATTATTCATCCTCAACTTAAAATGGATTAGGGATGGATAGTTCACGGACTAAAAATACAAAGAAAGTAATCTTCCTTTAAAAAAATAAAAGTAATCAATTTATCAAACATAAAAAAGGGACCTAAAAACTCAATTATTTACTCATTGTCGTTTCTATTGAAATGGAAATTTTCTAGTCAAGTCGGACTCTAACAATGGAAAATATTGCTTTGTGTACTTTCTGAAACTGCAAAATCTGAAAGTAAAAGGAATGTCACACCATTTTCATTAAATGCCATATATTATGGGTGCAGTGCAGGCTGTTGGCGTGTGGTAAATATTTGATTTAATTTTTATGAAACCCTCAACTAAAATTTTCAACCCACTTTTTTTAATTGCTAGCGTTTTTCTGTATTATATAATCTTCCCATACCGATCCAGAATTTTAATACTCTATAGTTAATATTCAAAACTACCTAGTTCTGCTCTCTTTTCTTTTCTTTTTTCCGACATTGAGGGGGATTAAAATTCTTTTATATGATTTAGATGAAACCAATGAGTGGTCCTAAAATAAAAATTGCTTTTTTGTCATTAACAAGTGATTAAATATGCTTAATTATTTCTTAGTATCTCTTAATTAGTTAATGCATTTAGGTTAAGGTATTGTCCCATATATAACGCTTTCTACAAGGGTGAAGTAGGCAAATACCCAGAATTTATATAACAATAGAAATAAATACCCAAACTTTTGAAGTAATTGAGTTTCTAGTCAATTTGTGAATTACTTGCACATGCTTTTAGTAACTAAGTGAATTACCACCACTTACCACTGTGTAAGTAATTGAATCATTTGGGTAATTGGTTACATTTTTCAAAAGATTGGGTAATAATTTACATTAAGTTTTAAAAATTGGGTGTTCACTATAATTTCTCTTCTATACAATACAATTATGAGTATTAAAATGTGTTAGGCAAAATTTTGTATTCACACACGTAAATCTGAAGTTACAAAAACTTGAAAAACACAAGATAAATTAGAAAGAAAAAAAAAAGATTAGAGGGTATCGAAGCCCGTTTTCATATATTGGTGTCGTCTCATGCAATGAGTATGAGCAACGAGTACACTTCGCAATGCTAATTTCGGCAAAGTGAAATTATTTGAACTTCTATATTCAAACTCAAAACTTAATTCAAACTCATCCGAAACTCGCAATGTTGTACGAGCTTTGCAATTACGAAAGGATAATCTTATAGCTTTTATGTTGGACAAGCTAATTTATTCACATCGTTTCAATTTTCTTGACACATAAAAGCATAAATCCATTTAGACCCCTCATTAATATAAACTTATTCTAACCTAAAATCAAACCTCAAAATTATTTTATACCTCAAGGTTCAAATGGTATATCCATAAGCATTTTCCAATATTATAAATCAACAAAGCTATTTATATCTAAGAAAGAAAAAAAATTATACTACCTCTCACATCAAGAAATACAATATGTACTATTAAGTGATAAGTTGCCATCACTAAAATAGTCCCAATATATAAGAAATACAATATGAACTATTTATATATCAACAAAGCTATTTATTAGTTCTTTTAATTTTTTTTTTCTTTGAAAATATAAAGAAATTAGAAAAACACTCTTATACATGAATTTTCCAGCAGTATTGTGTTCGTTAAACTAATACATTAAAGTCAAATAAAATAAGTTGAAAAACAGAATTACATTAAATAGAAACTAAATGAAAAAAAGCTCCTATAATAATAGCACTCTTCTAAATATAAATAAATCAGGACTATTTACACCAATTTATTGTGGTTTATAGTAAGGATCAAATATATTATTTAGAATGTTAAAATCCGTCAAAGTGGCATTACGCAAACAATGTCAATAAGAGACGTGAAATATTTACGTGAACAACTTAATAAGACAAATTAATTTAAGAAAATATGATATAATTAATATTTCCATGCCTAGCTAGATAAGAATTTAGGATTAATTTTACGTTTGCCCCCTGAACTTTGGGGTCAGTTTCACTATGCTCTCTAAACTTCAAAACGTTAGATCTGTTCCCCTCCATTTTTGAAATTTTTTAAACTTGCCCCTTCCGTCAAATATTTAACGGAAAATGCCTTAAATTTGTATTTTAAGGTGTTTTAAAGTTGGTAAAAAGGCTAAAATTATTATTTTATCCTTAAATTAGTGTGTGGTAATTATATTTTAATAATTTTAATAATATTTATATGCAAAATTTATAATTAAATTCATACTTTTTCTCTCTCAAAAAAATTAAGATATGATATTTTGCATATAAATATGAATTTAATTATAAATTTTGTATATAAATATTATTAAAATTATTAAAATATAACTACCCCACAATAATTTAAAGATTAAACATTAATTTTAATATTTTTTTAACCTCAAAGCACCTTAAAACATGAATTTAAGGCATTTTTCGTTAAATATTTAACGGAGGGGGCATTTTTACGAAATTTCAAAGATCAAGGGGAACGGATCTAACGTTTTGAAGTTTAAGGGGCATAGTGAAACTGACCCCAAAATTCAGGGGGCAAACGTAAAATTTGTCCAAGAATTTAACATGATTTCCCATCCTTAGAGATAATTGCTACAAATAAATATTAATATTCCACTACTGTACATAATTTATAAACCATGTTTTTAATTATTGGATGTTGTAAGAACTATTTGTGTTCATTGGCAAATAAAAGGGTTTTTAGGTCCAACTTTAATTCCATAGGCAAGATACGTCCAAGTGCAAGTTTCTAAAAGATCTATTTAGAGAAATACATTATCTATTGCACTTTGACTCTTCCCTTATTCATTTTACTTTAAATATAGTATATGGTAGAAAACTAAATTAGATGACACTGACACATAGTAAAATTCTTCAGTGATGCTCAAATTTGAATAGTCTTTTTTCTCCTTAGCCCCATCGACAGTTGAGCTTGTGGCAATGTAAGCAAATTTCATCTAAAAACAGGTGACGCATAACTGTTTTTTTTTTTTTTTTAATTAGAAAAAAAAAAGTTAGTATAGTAAAACTCGCCGTAAACAGGGAAACGAGTAAAACCCATCAACGGATAAACGAATATGTGGCGGGTGACCGTTTTAGTGCACCACACTATTGTTTAGTAGTTTAAAGTATATTTAATATTTGTAAGTACCATTATTTTATCAAAAAATATATTTTTAACATAATTTCAAGACTTTTGATTGATGACTGTTCATATCCGTATCTCTAATATGCTCAACACTAAAAAAAAAAAAAAGTAATTTTGTGAAATTAGATACATTTCTACTATAAAATTTTGAATATTAATATAAACAAATTCATGTGAATGTAGTTGTCTCTTGACAAGTATACCCATTATCGCCCTGTTAACTTAAACAAGAAATATACGAGCGCGTTCCTCTTATCAGGACGAGTAGCAGGATAAAGCGCCTCCACCCCGATACCCTCGTGTTGCCGCGCTTAGTCACAAACACACTCTTTATTTATTATTATGAACATCCAAAGCAAAAACATAAGAATTTCTTTAGTAAGTTTTTTTTTTATGGTAAAAATTAATTTTGAATCGTAAAATTTATCTTTTTAAGATGTGTAGCCTATTGAAAGAATAAAGTTTACGATCTAGAATAATATTTTTATAAAAAAAAAAAACCGCCCAAGAGATTTCCCAAGAACATTACCATAAACTTTAAAAATAAAACAACAACAAAAACACTGATTTTTTATTTAAATTATTTTTTCAAAAAAAAAAAAAAACATGAGGATTGAGGAGCATCTGGGTCGTCGTTAGACAGTGGGACCCACAATTTCCCTTCCTTTTGCTGGGCCCCACTTTTGCTATCTCCTCCCTCTCAAAAGTATAAACGATAAAACTACCCACTCCCATCATTTTGTATTCCCCTCTCCCCCTTGCCTTCCACCCTGGCATCCTCGTCCGTACTCTGTCCCATTTCTCTCTCTCTCTCCACCGCCTACCGTATCACCCGGTCACCAGCCCCACACGTGCGAAGCTCCCCACTCTTGACACCCCGCACGTGCCAGCTCGACCACCCCACCCCATAGCACCACACCACACCATTCTTATTTCTTCCCCCTCCCTTCTCTTTCTGTGGTGCAACAACAAGTAAAAGTTAGAGAGAGAAACACAACAACACAATACAATATCAAATATATATATACATAAAAATCTAAAATTTTTCTCTTCCTATTTTTATTTTCTTGGTTTAATTTTTTTTTTGGAGGGGGTTTTTATAGCTCATGATATGATATGGGTTTTTTTGGTTTTGTGGAGAGAAAGTAAAGAGAGAAAAATCTCAGCTGACCCTTCAAAAGATCACTTCTGTTTTCTCTCTATTGTATGCTCAATTATTTTCATTTTGTCCCTTTTTCTTTTTTCTTAGTCTGAAAAAAAAAATTTACTATTATCATGAGGATCCGGAAAAGGCCAGTCCCGTTTCTCTTACCGGTAGCCATATCAGATCCCCTACTCAACCTCAACCGGCCACCGCCGGTTCCGGTGGTGGTGCAACTCGGCCACCACGACTTCTCATGCGACGCCGTTTCGCCCCAGCGGCCTGACCGTCCGATCGGACCCGGGAGCAGCAGGGACGGCTGTGATTTGATCTCCGATAAGGAAGACCAGAAGGAGAAACGAGTTCGTCCGGTTAGTTAAATCATATATTATTATTATTTAAAAAAGGAAAAAAAAAAAAGTTCTATATATTATTACAGTAGTGCACTTCTGCTCAGTGTGACCTGGAAATAACAAGTGTATATATTATTGATTTTGAATTTTAATTACTCTTGATTTGCACTCACAAAGAGATTTATTTGTGTGTATATATATGGATCGTGTAATTATTTGGTTTTTTTTTCTTTCCTTTCTTTTTGGGGCTACAGGAGTTTTTGTTTGAAGATCAGGATGAGAAAGAGAAGGGCAATGATATCAGGTAAGAATTTTGAGAAAATTGATTTTGATTACAAGAAAAGTTAAATAATATTGTGTATGTCTTGTTCTCATATTTCATGAATATTTTTCATGTAGTAAAAAGGGTTAAAAAAGAGCAAGAGACCCATAGGTCTACAACTTTGATATATGTATATTTATTTTTTACCAGCACAAAAATAAATAAATAGGAAAAAAAAAAGAAGAAGGAAATACTAAGAGAGAGCAAGTGGAAATACTGTTTTAGGTGTTTTTATATCAGCTTTGGCTAGCCACCACCATACCTTCCCATCTAATCTAATCTAGTTTTGCTTTCTCTCTCTTCTCTCTCTCTCTCTCCTTTTTTTTTTTTTTTCCTACTTTGATGTCTCTCTAAACTAATGAACCCATGCGGTGCACGTTAGCATGAAAAGCTGGTCCCCATCTACAATACACCCACTTCTTCCTTTCCTTGACAAAAATTACACTGCCTGTATATATATATATATTTCTCTAATTTGTTTCTTATATTACAAACTGTAAATATATATATATATATATATATATATATATATTCTGAGCATGACTGTATTTGGTCTTATAGGAAGGAAAACATCTCTAGTGCACAAACAGTTTGTGGGTTTCATCACAAATCAAGTCCCAAATACTCTAGCCCTTCTCAAGGTAAAACGATATATAATATTACATTACACCATTAATATATATGTATATACGCACATACAATATTGATATAATGTAAATGCATTACGATAATTCAAATTCAAAACGAATGCTGTTTCGTTTTTCTTGTTTTTTTGGGTACGTAATTTGTCATCAACTAGTAATGATTCCGCCGAAGAAGAGATCAAGAGGGAATAATATTACCAGTGTTAACACAACAAGCTTCGATAATAAGATCCCGAAAACCAGAAGCGCCAACAAGTGCAGTAAAAACGACGACGTTTACGGCGGCGGCGACGACGACCACGACGATCAAGAGATCCAAGAGAGCAGTAGTGCCGGTGGTACTGGCGTCCCCGCCACGGCGGCTTATAAGAAGAAGGCGGCGGGGGCGTCGGGGAGAGGCGGGGCGCTGATGGAAGGGTCGCGGTGCAGCCGCGTGAACGGGCGGGGGTGGCGGTGCTGCCAGCAGACCCTCGTCGGGTACTCCCTCTGCGAGCACCACTTGGGCAAAGGACGGCTGCGGAGCATGACCAGTGTCCGCAGCCGCTCTTTGACCAAAGCCACTACTACTACTGCTACTACTACTACTACTAGTACTGGTACTACTGCTTACGCAAAGGCAGTAGTACCAGGCAATGATAACGAGCCAGGTGTTAAAGAAGGTATCGATTATGAAGAGACCCGTGATCATGATGATCGCGGCGGCAATGATCATGATCACAAGACTAATAAGAGTGGTGGGAAGAAGAGGATGAAGCTTGGGATGGTCAAGGCGAGATCGATTAGCAGTTTGTTGGGACAAACCGCGAACAGTACTACTACTACTACTTCTGGTGCAATTTCAATGGTTGATCATGATCAATATAGCAAATAGATATATATACATATATAGATATAGTTATATGTGGACGTGAAGAACCTGGTGCAACTTCTATATGCATTATGCGATTTACATACAATATGGTTTATTTGTGTGTGTGTGTGTGTGTGATGTTTTAAACTCGATATATAGAGTTTGAATATTATATATTGTGTGTGGTTGATAAAATAGTAGTGTCGTGTTAAACGTTCATGATTGTCATTTTCCTTCCTTGTACTGATTTTGATTTTGGGAGTGATGTAATTTAAACTAATGCAGTGCTGTTTTAATTTTTATTTGTTTTCTTTTGTTTTGTTTTATCCTTTAGAATCTTAATGTTTATTAAAATATATTAGTGGAGATCCACCCAAGTCAGTACTTACTAGACCCTAATTATACGGATATATAGTTACTATATATATTACTTTTCTACTGTATATCTTTTGACCAACGTTGTTCTTCTATATTCTGTCAGTAACTCAGTTTGTGAGAGAGATATATATACACACATATATATATATATATATCCTGGAATGCTGGCTGATTATCATCATTATTTTTCTGCTGTTTTTTTTTGTTCTAGAGCAGAAAAAAAGGTGAGTTTTTTTTTTTGGTTGTTTTTAGGTTTCTGCATTTGAAGTTTGAATACTTGTAATATATATTATTTTGAAATATTTTCTTCTTTTTCAATAGCATGCATATTGAGAATGAAGTTTGTGCAGCTTTGAGCAAAGTGATTATAATCAGCTTATATAAATTTCGTTTTCACTTATGTATGCCATAACAAAAATGCATTTAGTTTTCCTTCCAAAAAAAAAAAAAAAAGAGCATTTAGTTGCTGGATTTTGATAGAAATAATATTACAGATTATATCGTTATTACCAGGTTTCCACTAGAGTCAGTTAATAATTATTTTAATGTCGAAGTATATAAGAAATATGTGTTTTGGTTCATTAACAAGAAAGAAAGGTAAATTAATTATAGGTTTTCTAGGAATTATATATATATATTTTTTAGGGGAAATCATATTTATCGATAAAAATGGTAAATTATCTGTAGAGGGATATATCAATTTATAGGTATGGGTGGTGGGGTTGGCTTTTCTTTGCCTGATAGAGGATTGAGAGTGAAAGGTATATATATTATATATATATTTATATATCACACACAAAATATCTATACTGTATATTATGATTAATATATTGGGTAATTTGTCGATAATATGATATATTGATCATTGATTAAAGCGAAAAAAAAAATATGACACGTCATATCGTTCATATGTGCATATCTTTCTATCATTTTTCAGACATGGATATAATAAACTCTTTTAAACTTTAGTAGTGTCACAATAACCAAAAGATAGAGAAGGAAAATTGTAATCCAATTGTATAGTAATTATTAGCAACTATTTTTTAATTTTTTATTTTTAAAGACACCTTACTGGCTCAAGTAATCGAGTTTTTCAACTGCCTTTACAAGGAAGCTAAAGTGTGAATTTGGAATGAGTGAACAAAGTAAAGAGGAGAGTGATTTCTCAAATTAGCCAAAGAATATGCATTTAAAAGAAACGAAAAAAAAAAAGAAAAAAGAAAAGAAAACCCATATTTGTTATGAAAAAGTTAAAGTGACAATAGTGCAATAGCAATACTTCTAACCATATATTAACATTACAGCTACAAAATAATATATTAACCCATATCATTTTCAATCATTACAAGCTTATTAGTATATGAAATTGCAGGATTAAATGATTCCTCAAAAATATAGTAAGCGACTAGGTGATAATTATTGACCATCGATGGTGCACAATTCCGATTCGTTGATGGGGATGATTATATATTCTTAAGATGAGACGCATCACATTCAAAATATATATATATATATATATTTCATATACACACATTCAATTTGATTTGCTCGGTCGGAGGCTTGATCGGTCAGACATCATTGAGATCATTTGTCAAGAAGCTTGTCAATTGGGAACTTTGCCTTGCTCGGTACGAGGGTTTGTTTTTTTTTTTGTTGGTAATACGAATGCTTTAAATTTTTATTTGGGGATTAGCCTTAACGTCGTTTGAATATTGTATATGAAAGAAATTTGAATGTGCTCTCATCTTAAGATCATATAACAATCCTCATCAGCGAATCAGAGTAGTTTAATCATGCACCAGTGATGGTGGTTAATAATTGTCATCTAGACTAGCTGCTTCCAAAAATATAATGATAAATACTTAATTTATATGATTATTTATTCATAGGGTTCCATATTAAAAAGAAAAAGGAATTATTTAAACATGTATTAACAAAGAAAACCGTTCAATTCTATATATTTTAAATTTTGATTTGCTAATGATGTTCCATGTTGTAATTTTTTTTTCCTGTCTTATTATTCAACAGTCCTCCTCAAAGTACAATGTAGGTTAAAATGAATTAATAATAGTCATTAGATCGTTGGATTTCCTTTCAAAATTTCATTAATTTAGTTTTTGGTCATGAATTTCCTTTGAAATTGTTTATGATCAAAGCATCTCAAACGCATGCTTGAATAGTTTGCATGTACTCTCTCGTAGCTTTTGATTCCCTTATGTGCTTCACAGTAGTTCGTGAAAGTACGGTCTTCAAAGTCACATTATTTTATTGAGTCAATTATTATTTGTTTATGTATAGGTCCTACTCAAAAGGCTAGTTTATTATGTAGAATTAAACTTTCTTTTAACACCAAAGATATCAAGCATTATTATATATATTGTACTACTATATCTTAATTTCTAATTGCCAATCAATGTTGTTAATGATTTTACACTCAATAGAATTTCTACAAAGATGAGCATCCAATACCTTGGTAGACACAACTTTGAAAGGCTAAGTACTTATAATTGGAAGAATACCATATAGAGTTCTAATGAAATTTCTTAAATATGTCTATAAAGTATTAGTATATCATGCATGCATCAACATTTCAAATATCAAATCATTTCTTTTTTTTTCTTTTTTTTTTCTTTTCTGAAAAAGTTTATTAAGGTAAGATATATATATTCTACTTTCCTTTTGGAGTGATTTGGTGGAGATCTTGGTCAAACAGCCAATAGATTGGTTCCCAACTGAGAAAAGAAGAGAAAAAAATAATAATATTGAAGTTGTTTTTGCTTAAATTTAGCATATATATACAACTTATGTGTAGTAACTATTCTTCAGTTGGTTACATTAAAGGGATTCATTGATATATTGAGAAACTATTACCAGATAAAGCAATTATTTTTCGGTTGGTACTTGGTATCATGGTAATCTATTTAACGTTAATGCCAAGATATTAGGGATATCTATTACCTAGACCTGCCCAATATTATTAATGGTTGTTATAAGGAGAGAGTGATGATAAAGAATACATAATGTCTTCAAAGCATTGATCATGAGCAAAAGAATTTCCTAGCTAGGAACAATATGAGTTGTCATGTGGTTATTGGCTCTCACGTCATGATTTAGTAATTTTTTACAAGTCAAGTTATATTCTTGTTCTAGCTACACACAATCTCACCAATTTCTTCTACAGCTTCTCATTGTTCATGTATTTTTTATTAATTCGGTTTACTAAGGATTTAATTACTTTTTTAATTAGTGTTGTTTTTAAGTAAATATCCAAGGTCTTTGGTTTTAATATTAGCAATTTAGTCAATTTCTTCTATAGCATTAGGGGTATTTTAGGTTATTCAATTGTTTGGTCATTGAAGTAGACGGCTATTTGACTAATTTATTTCATTCTTAAACTAAATGGGTAAAACATAAGCTCAAAAATGCATGTTCAGATGCCCAAACTGACCTCATTTAATTTGTAATCTATTAGAAACTCTCCACTAATTTACCCTTTTTTTTCCCGAGCTAGACTGGGTTTTGTGGGGTTATTTGGAGGACATGTTTTGCTTTGTCATATCTGCTTGCTTAACCTTAACCACCAAATAGTTAAAAAAAAAAAAAAAAAAAGGGCAAAAGGAAAGACGTGAGTGGTTTTCACAAGAACTCAAAGCAAAGTGAGGTAGTCCACATCAACATGATCAGCTTAAGAGGTCCGAACGTGTAGGAAAAGTCATAGATAGCTCGTAGCTGTATTGTGTGCGTGTGTGCGTGTGTGCGTGTATATATATATATATATATATATATATATATATATTACCACTTAGAGCCCGATTAATTAAAAAGCACTTAGTGTTGGTTATTGGTGATCCACTTCTAAACAACTTTAATGCTTAGGGGATGTCTCAATGTCAAGATATTAAGGAATCGTTTTTGGGTATATTTGTTGAGATCACAAGAACCACTTTTAATACTACTTTTGTTAAATTCGTTATATTCATTAATTAATTAGATGCAATATTGCTATTAATCAACATCAACGACGGTTTGGTATTTACTATGTACAAAACTATGGTATGGTTATGAGACTCACATATTCTTATTACAAACATAGTTAGTAAAATACGATATGGGTATTATACGGAATTACGTATACACTACGTGTATATATATATTTTTTTTAAACTCTAAGTTAGTTCAAAATTCGGCATCAAAATGGGTAAAAATTCAGAAACATACATACATTTTATTCTTTTTTAACACGGTTTCAAATATGGCAGTTTGTTAGATGTATGTATATATACTAACCTTTTTATGTTCATTAATCACGATAAATTAATTAATATGTGAATTCTTTTCATAAATGTACAAAATACATTAAACAAATTAACATTTATACGGGAGTTATATGATATATATATTTTACTTTGTAACAAATAAACATGTTAAAAGGTACATATCTTTTTTGTTCATTTAGTCAAGTTTTATTCATTCTTATTATTGGGTTTTTTAGGCACTTAACTAAACTGTTGGGTAGTTTTTTAGGATTTAGCCATAAAATATCGAAATTACGGATTTAGCTATAACATGTAAATGTTATATGTTACGTATATGCGTGTAAAAGTGTAACATTTAATGTTACATTTAATGTTACACTTTTTACACGTATATATGTTACATGGAACATAAAATGTTGCATATTATGACTAAATCCTTAATTTCGTGAACCTATAACTAAATCCTTCAAACTTTACCTTTCAAATGGCTAATTGCTTAACTGGCCATTCTTATTTCTGTAAAATACTTTTATAGTAAATAATCGTAGTCACTTACCATGCATGGTAACATATTTATTTTTCTTTTTAATTACTCTTTGTATTATAAATTTATTAAACTAAATTTAGATTGTATCAAAATTATTTTTAATCAAGCATCAATTATATTTCTTAAATAATTTTTTTTATTTGTCCATTTTAAAAAAATATATATTTGGTTTTTGGCTATTTTTTAGTTCATGTTTTAAGAAAATGACCAATGTTTCCAAAAATTAATAAACTAGTCATTATTAATCCCTTACAAAACTAAGGGCGTATAGTAATATCACACCATCATGTAATTAAGAAAATTACTATTTTCTTAATCAATGAAAACATTGGTTATTTTCTTAAAATATCATCTAAAAAATGGCTATTTTCTAAATAATCACTTTGAAAAATTATTTGAAATTTAATAAAAATGAAATAAATAACAAAATAATACGTTTTTTCAAACAAAAAATATTTAAGCTTCTAAATAAAAATAATTTAAAACAAAAATTATAAAAATAAGACCTTATAAAAAATCTTAAAAATTATTTAGCATGAATATATATATATACACACACACACAAATTATATAAGAAAAGAATACAAACCAAATAAATAAATAATAAGGAAAGAAAAAAAAATGGGATGGGCGGGGATGTTTTTTGCACGTGAATAGCATGCGCCAATATAAGGGGCGGAGGGGCAACCCTTGACAAGCACCAAAATCCAAATTTTAGACACATCATCCCTTAAATTAAAAACTAAAGTTTTCATGTTCAAGAATCATAAGAAATCTGAAGGAAAATCGTCAATATTCATCATGGGTTCAGCTAAACAAATAGTGTCAAGAGATACTTGTCGATTGAAATCAAAGTCTGTTTTGCCTTTTTGGATGTATTTTTCAAAGTTCATCTTCTGTCTCCACTAATTCCGCCTAGCAGTTTGAGGAGAGGATGCGAGATTCATGCAAGGCTATTGTCGAAGGTTGGATGATGGTGATCATCGAGTCTTCCATAATACTGTTGAGAGGACGAGATTAATGCTGAATGAGCTAGAGACGTTGGTCAATGGCAAATTCACATGATATTCTCTGATAATTATCCCAAGTTAGGGTATTCAGCGATCAAGTAGTAGGCAAGGAAGTCTGATAATCTCACAGTGTTTTTGCGCATTAGAGATAACGACCCCCTAAAGGATTTTTCAGGGTGATAGGGGCATCAATAATCCTTACGGGACTATAATAGTCTTGATTACGAGCAACAAAATTTGGGGAGACTACTGTTGACAAGATGACATTTGCGACCACAATGGAAAGATCATTCCCGATGGTGTTGGGCGTGTTATCAGAGAGGGTTTGGACGTTGGCTGAGTCTGAGGTTGATCCAACTTTGCATTTTTAGTGATTCCTTTTCTTTCTTGGCATCTGAGTTCCTTGCGCTAGGATTTTTCTTACAATTAGCGAGGTAATGGTCGACGGCGGAGCAGTTTTTATAGAACTATGGCAGATTTTCATATGACATTGAAACAAAAAATTTGTGCCTTAGACGTTCAATCATGAGAGACTTTGGCAGCTGTTTAGAAAGATAACATCCACAAGCACTCAAGCAAAGTGACCGAATTTACCATCAAGAGATGTTTGGTCAATTTTCAGAGGTACGCCGATGCTGCGCACCATGTTTGAGAGAATGTTAGCATCCCAATATTCCCAAGGCATATCGTATAAGCGAATCCATACTTGTGGTTAGTTGGATTCTGGCTATAGGGATTGAAGTTCGGACTCTATGGTTAAAGACAAATATGACCAGGCTTGATAGTCCATGAACCCATTGACCATATATGATCCTTGTCCTCATGCAAATCGAAGTAAAAATAAATATAAAAAAAAACCTTTCCCTAGAAAAATCATGCGCCATTTATCGATTGGCTTCCATATTTATTGCAATCGGTTATACAAATCATCAAATTTCCAAGGATTGTCACCACGAAGCAAGGTAAATATACTGATTAGGAAGGTCTAGCACATCTGGACCCTTTTTTGATAATCTACTTTGTCAATTTTGATGCAAATAATGTCGCTATATTTGTATAAAGAACCCGAGTTGAGTTGGGATTCAGCAGAGGAGTTTGCAACCATGCTGGCGTACGACGGTTAGGGTTGATTGAGCATAGGATTAGAGGGACGCGGTAGGTGGTTAGAGAGGGCGATGGGTTGAGAGTTAGGTGCAGGGGCAGTGAGAGATGCCATGTTTCCGGTAGCTAGGGAGGCGGATATCGGCAAACAAACAGAACGGTGACGGCTAAGGTTTAGGGGGAAATCTAAGCCCTAGAGAGATAACATAATTGACATGGCATTCTCTTGCACTTATAGTATAATAGTGTCATCGACAATGGGTTCTTAATAATACGTTTCTCGTGTTCTAAGACTCTCGTGTAGTGCTATCATTTTTTTTAAGGTTTTGACCTTTTTTGACTTTTTTTTTAGTCTCCAAACGCCTTAAATATTTAAAACTTCTTTGGTTTTTTTTTTTTAAGAAATAATTCGAGATCGTCAAAGATATATTTTTAAGATATAAGACCTACTTAGAAGATAAATCTAACTATTCATTGTAATTTTTCAAAAAAAAAAAAAAAACACAATAGAATTCCTCTAAATATTAACTAATTCACCTAGGAGGAGTAAAAGATTCTAGCTAGCAAAAAGGATAGGAATTCTATGTGATAATTGAGGTTGAACCAATGCGTAGCTAGCTATGTAGCTTTTTATTGGCCCACTAAAATAATTCCCAATACTCTTCAGTGCTTTTCAATTATATATACATGGGTTTTTCTTCTTTTAAGCTTTTGTTTTCTTCTCCTTATTCTTTTATTCCCTCTTTCAAATTTCCCTCCCCGATTCCAAAACACTCAATATCAGAATTCATGCTTCAGTGTGGAAATCGGTTCAACATAATTTTCTCATCATTTTTAGTGGTTTGGATAAATGTGCATGTACATACAAATCTCACTCTTTCTCTGCCTTGGACCATGCAAATTTATGTGATAAAAAGAGATTCTTGGTGGTGGGATTGAGACTTCTATAGACAAATCATTTTCCAAACTAATTTTGAAGATGAGTTGAGTAAAAAAAATAACTTTAATAAATAAATTTTAAATAAAAACTAAAATTTAGTTAATAACTAACATGTAAATTTCGGAGTTTGCTTAGGTAGCTAGGAGCCCTCTCCAGTTAGAGGACTCCGAATCATTAATTTACTGTTTAACTTAAAAAAGTATATAAAAAATAGCAAATATATATATATGACAATATAGAGTCCCCCTCACAATTGTCCTACCAAAAAATTTCAGTAAATACTTATTACCATAAATAAATTTACTGTTGATTATTTTCTTAAAAGTTATAAATCTTGATTATTTTTAAATTAAATATGATTATTTATTACAATGAGTGAAAATCTATTAGGCAAAAGCATACACGTGGTAAAAGAGAGAGAAAAAAAAATCTAATATGAAAAGAAAAAAAAAATAGAACGATACGTTTTCTAAGAGTAATGCTAAAAGATTTGGTGAGGTAATTTATTAGTTCTTAATATGTTGATTACTTACATCACCATGAATCATTTTCTCAAGTATGGATGACAATTAAGCAGTAAATTTCAATAGTACGGACGATGAGATGTGTAGTACTTTTCTTTTTTCGTCCGCACCACCAAAGGGTATCAAAGAAAGGAAAAAGAAAATCTTAAAAAAGAAAAAAAAAAAAAACAGTTGGAAGTGAATTAATGTTAAAATTTGATTGGATTCACAAGGGAAAAGTGTGGTTGGGCAGGATTAGAACTAGTGACAACATATTTGAGACATGGTGGGGCCACAATTAGTCATCCATTGGCCCAATATGTTAGGCCTAAGCAGTGTGCTAGAGAGAGCTAGGGCCCACCCAAACTGACTTTTTTTTTTCCTAGAAAATTTCTCACAAAAGAAATTAAAAATTTAGATCATATCTCATCATTAATATATAGGTTAAAACTATATATATGCACTTAATTGTGGATTGCAATAATTAATATATTGTTTGCTTGCTACTCTAATGTGGCATGACTATGAATAGACAGATCATATATAGTTGTTGGTGCTTATTTATTTATTTATTTTCTATCTTTTAAATTAGTGGTTAGCTATTTGGAAGTTTGAGAGCTCGTGATAAGTGGTGCATATTTTATCAGACCTTTATTGGGTTAATATTTGGGTAATATATTTTGTTTCTCTGTCATCATTTTGTTTAAAGAAGTATTACTAGCTACTAAATATGATTTCAATTTATAGTAGGATTATCCATATGCAAAATTACAGAAGCTTACTTTCTTAATAAAAAGATGACATTTATATAATAATGACCAAATAACAAAAATAATATATAGGAGTACCATTTGTGGATCTTTACATGAAAGCACTTCTTAGATGCACCGGTAATAACAAAACAACTTCATTTGTTGCCAATATATATACAGAGTACCAACTTAATTAGAATGATACTAAAAATTTTGATATCAAATATTTTCTCTCTCTCTCTCTCTCTCTCTATAAAAATTATACGTTAGTATATTAGAATTATGCCGTCATAACACGAGACTTAGATGATCATAGTTTTTGCTACACGGACATTCTTATTTTATTGTCATAGATACGCGCATAAAATATCATCTCTAATAAAGATACATCGAATATTGTGCATAGCGGTAAAAAAAAAAAATATTGTAATACTTTCGCGATCAAAGTGTCAAGTTCTGTGTGATCCTCTCGAAGAGTTTTAAATGTGAATATTTGTATTTATAAGCTCAATACTTAATCTAGATTAAAGATCATATATTTTCATGTGTCCTTATTAATTAACGTATCATTGAATCATATATTGCAGTTGGGATGATGCGGTTTTTTTTTTTTTTTTTTTAACTAACGAACGCTCTTGTTGGAGTTTGAAACAGTCAACAATTTGATAATATTCTAGGAGTATGCTAACGCCGGTTGTCATTAAATTACCTTAAAAACAAGTAATAAATATTACTACTCGTATACCATTCAAATGAAAACAATAATAAATATATATAGCTACAAAATTATTGATTAATAAATGATATGTTATTAGAGCAATAAATATACAAAGCAAAAGCTACCGGGCGGCAGAAGGTACAAAAGAAAAATCAAATTAGGAAGTGTCGGTCTCGGAAAGGTGTTGGAGGGAGAGGCTTTACACTACAGCCAGGCTGTTACCTTTGTTGCACATCACACACTAAAAAATTTATAATTGATACAAATTACAAAATCAAATAAAATAGCTTAACGTCCCAACAAAACATGTCCCATTAATGGCTCAACGTCACAATCATTTATTGTTTGGATTCACGTTATTACCCATAAGCTCTTTTTTTTTTTTTTTTGGGTTTCCCTGAAATATTAATTCTAATGTTACACATGATATTGCTTATCTCAAAAATAAAATGTGGTTTTTTTTTTATAAAGCTATATGAAACACTTTGGGTGATACAAATTTTTACAAAGCTATATTAAATAATTACTAGTAATTGTATTTCAAAGTCAAGCTATTTTATAAAGATTGTTTCTCATAACTATATATATATATATATATATATATATGTATGTATATGTATATTATAGGATGAGGGGATTTTTTTTTCTTTGTGTGGAGTTGTAGTTTACGTCTAGTCATGATGAATTGGACAGAAAGAAGTTTGTGTGATGGTGATGAGCTTTTAGTTCCCACTTGGAAAACAAAATTGTTGTTGGGAAATAAATATTGTGTTTGTTATATTATATATACCAAAAATTTAAAAAAAAAAAAAAAAAGAACTACCCCAGTTGGGTTTTAATAAAGATGACGATGGCTGGGTTTGACAAGGATATCATGTGAGTATATCAAAGTAGTGGTAGCTGGTAATAACTCTGAAAGCTTCACTCCAAGGAAATAATTTAAGTGAACCCAATTGAGAGAATAAAGGAAACAACAAATAGATATATAATAAGCAAACAAACATTGAGACATTGTTTTTGGCCAATAGATGGATATAACAGAAATTTTCAGCCCCAAAAAAAAAAAAAGGAAAGAATATAAGGGAAATTAAGTTTCACATATATATTTTTTGGCCAAGAGAATTTAAATTGCTCAGAACCATCCACACAGAAAGATTAGAATAATTCTGCGCCTTTTTTTTTTTTTTTTTTTTTGTCGTTGGCAGATTTTGGACACGTTGATGAAACTAAAAATATATATATATATATATATTGCAATCACAGCGAAAAAAATATATATCTATACATATATATAGGCTATACGGCTATACCATATTTCTAGGGCAGTTATTTGTCATACTGTTTTTTTTTTATGGATAATTAGTATTTTTACGCAAAATTGTTGCCTTATTATTTTCTTAATTTAACCTAATTTAGTAAAACTTGATTTCAACTTTTTTTATGTTTTTTGTTATCTTATTGCCTTTACTTACAAAATCTTCTCGCAATATCAACTTGTCCACATTAATATATATATATATATATAAAATATCGTCCATCCAATATAACAAACTGATTCTGTGCATAAATTATTGCAGGTCCTAGAGTAAGAGCAGTACAAAGTATTTGCATGTGATTTGTGTAAGAGGTAAGAACCAAGAAAATTGATATCTTGTACTAGCTAATACCTATACTTTGAAAAATCCTACTTTATTGGTTATTGTCGGTACTTCAAAGTACTGTTGTCTTCGTTCGGCCCCAAAGAAGATGTCCTTTTCTAAAAATACATAAAATAACATAAAATAAAAGTTGAAAAAGTAGGTTTGGTTTCAAACTATATTGCATATTCTCTGATATTCGTGATCAAATTATATACATGTTGGGATCTAATAAATAATTTATTGGAATATAATTGGGAATTGTCCAATAATAATTATTAAGATTTGTATATTATTATAATATACATGGAGTCATAGTCATATAATATAACGAAAAATGGAGGGCATATTCTTTGGATCTCTTATCAATATTTACCCTAGTTTCTACTATATCCAGTGCATATACAAAAATTGTAATTCCAAAAGATAAACCTAATTAATAGAACAAAAATGCTGTTTAAGTAATTAAATAAGTTTAATGTGGCTAATAAGAAAGTATCATGTTTTTCATTGGGCTAGAGGTTAATTCATATTTTATTAACATCAGCTATAGCCTATAGATAAGATATGTAAGCCAATATACATAAAACCAGACGGCCAGTTAAGATATATATATATATATATGTGTGTATATATATATATATATTGGGCCATATGGTTTAAATTATTGGAAGTCAAATTAATACTAATTAGTGATATATATTGTTAAACTATTTCCTTGGAAAACACATACATGTAGAAATATAATTCAGCTCAATATATATAATATTATCCTGGATATTTAGAGATATATGCTCTTACATTAATTATAAATATCACATAATGCATCCCACTCCAAATTTGATGCTAAACACAATAAAAATATATAAATGCCAAATATTCAGATAACAGATAATTTTTTTTCTGCAAATATATATCATGTTTCAGAGTTTTGCATGAGTAATAATCTCGACCGATCTTAAATTGCACTGTCTTGCTAATATATAGCTTATGTTGTATAACAGAAGCATATTAAGCGCTTTTGCCAGCTTGAACCACCGGGTCTACCCTGCATAAATCAAATACAAACCTAATAATTAATTTAAGGAACAAAATTTTAAGTGTTCAATGTTAAAACAAAATGGGACACTAATTAAATATTTTAGCACATATATATCACATAGATGTGTGTGTGTGTGTGTGTGTGAGTATTTGTAATTTGTTTGTTAAATATATGTATAAATATGATTTTCACAGCAAAATTATAAAATCTTTTATTTGTTTGTTAAATATATATACATGTGTATAACCAAATAAATTATATACAAACACAAAAAAATATAAAATCTACATGACAATTGCATATTATACATTAAAAGGCTTGTTTCGACTGAACGAACAAGTCAAGTAAAAAAGTTTTCTAGCCTTCTAAGTTTATAGACCAAACAAATTGGATGAATAGTACTATGCAATAATTTACTTCCAAACCAAAGAATGAAAGGGAGACGGAGATACTTAGACATTACAATACAAAAAATTAAATATTAAAACTAAAAATATTCTTATATATTATAAATTATAAGAGTATCCCATTTTTCTTATTTTCTTTAGAGATCATCATGGTAAAAGGAAAAAAAAAAAAACTACATAAATAAAAGTTACACCAAACAATAATGTCAAGATCTAGAATCAATGAACTTACTGTATGTGATTTGGTAGTAGTTTTGCCCTTGTTTTCACTTACTTTCCCTTTCTTGCCCTTTTGGCCCAATTCCTCTCTTGTAAGAGTGTCATTTCTGACCAGAAATGCTTCTTTCAATAACCTCTCATCTCTTCCCACATTAAAGGAGTAATTATGACTCCCTAAGCCAAAATTGCCATAAGCACTAAGTTTCTTCTGTGGTTTCAAATCACTAAGTTGAGAATTAAGCTTGATCATCTCATCATGAGCAGTTTTTTCATGACTATCAATTTTTGACCCTTCAACTTTAGGACCACTTGATGTTTGATTATGATGATCACCATCATTAGCTTCAGCCCTTCCCTGATTTTTCGCATCGTACCCCGAATAAGACCTCGCCAAGTCTATCGAAAAACACGCGTCGCTCAGCTGGAAACTCGCAACCATGCTCGTCTCTTCGGAGACCGGAGTTAGCGGACCTTGGTGGGGAAACGGCTGCCCTAAACTCGGAGAAATGACACCAATGTTCTTTGCTTCCATTTGGCCAATTGTAGTACTACTTGCTCCACAATCATGAACATTTTCTTTAGGACTTTTTAACCTAATGAAATCCCTTTTGAGACTCTCGTCATTATGGCAAAGAAATCTCTCGGTCACCAATTGCATTACTTCATCAACTTCACTGTGGTAATCAACTGAGATTCTTCTGATCCTAAGAGAGGATTTGGAAGAAGAATGAGTGGTTTGTCCATTGACCAAAGCCTCGGGAAAAGGCTGCGCTTTCCGGCGGGCGATAGCGCACGTGAGATGAGTGTCGAACTCGCAAATCTGGCACCGATAGAGCCATCCTTTTGCGGCGCCACTAGGCCTGCCACAAATGTCGCAGCTGAAATTGTAGGGCGGCGAAAATGTGAGCTTGAGTTCATGAGTGTGGCACGAGACCGAGACCGAAAGAGGCAGCGCCGAGCACAGGACGTGGTAGCAAAGGCGGTGATCGCACTCGCCGCAGCTGTAGTAATAGGCGCCGTCGATGTGGCCTTCGCAAGCCTCGCATTTCAAGGGCTCGTGATCAAGAGAAGAGGGTGATTTTGGAGGTGAGATTTGGAGGGTCAAATGGTGGTTTGGGTGTGAAGGGTGTTGTGTTCTCTTGGGCATGTTGTGACACACATTGTGTAGATAAAATGGACAAGTTTTGCAAGTGTAATAGTCTTTATTGGTATTGTTATTACCTGGTGATATCTTGAGCTTGCAAGCTGAGCAAAGACTGTTCTCTCTTGGTGGTGAATTTGTGGGCTTCAATGGATGTTCATGGCCAAAGTGGCTAAAGCTAATCTGCTTATTTAGAAGTACTCTTGTTTCCATTGCCCTTGTTGCTCCAATAATATCTGATATCTCTCAATGACAATGTTTTCTATTTTTTTCTTTGGTGTTACAAGTATTGTTGTATATAAATTAAATAGCTTATATTATCCAACTCTCAATGTTTTTTTTTTTTTTTGGAGGGATGAGTTTGAGGGTTTCCAAGGGCAAAAAATGAAAGAATTTAAATAATTCTGACAGGTAGATGATTGCAAAGAAATGCCCACATATTGGCCGGCAAAATAAAACCCACTAACAAGTACAGAAACTGACCTTTTGAGCAAGCAACAGAAATATATATATATATATATAATATATATATATATATATATATTTCTATCCTAATGATGACCTTTTCTCATAATTATTCCATGTATATAACTATACATTTATGCAAAGTTTCTTCGAAAGCAGTTAAGAAAATAAAACCTTTAGAAAACTTTGGTGAAAGAGTGAGACACGAAGATATTTATAACACAAATCTAATGGTATATGAACACGAGTCGTGTCAAAAATTTGAGGTACTAGTTGGACTTTTCACATTGTTTTCACTGTTAGGGTCGAGTAATTTAATTTCCTTTGCAACAATGATTGTGTGTTTGTCTATATATGATAGGGTAACCACTTTGTCCTTGCTGTTACACTATATGAGAAGACAAAAAGCCTGGTAAAACCCGCCAATAACAGTCACATAGTGATAATGTATGGTTATAGTTTATGTACTTTGATACATTATGATTTTTTTATATTTATTTTTTGTGATAATATTAGATCATATTTCTCGTATATATCTGTTGTTTAGCTGTTCATTTCATTGTAGATTAAGTTTGAATACCATTTAATTAAATTTGCCAACTGTCTCACAGCTTGTGGAATGTATATATATATATCTATATATATATATAGTTGAATATACATTCTCTACTCGTATCTATATATAATGCGTTGTCTATATTTTTGAAGCTGCTTGATATAAAATATGTTTCTTATGCTTGTGGAAATATTAGGATTATCCCTTGAGGATCATATTTGACTTTTGGAGTTTAATTTCAATTTTAGTTATATTTCTCTGCCAAAAAGGAAAGTGTTACAAAAAGAAAAATAAGAGATCGATGCGTTTCTTGAATACTTTGAAATATTAATTAAATTATACGAACTTGGAATTAAATCAGTTAAATGGTCACATAATTGGTTGCCTTTATAATTATCTTAATTTCTTAGTACTATATATTCGTATAATTTGTTTCGGATTAAATTGTCATTTGTAACGCGACAAAACACTTCTATTCTATTAAGTATATTCTAATTATTTATTAATGAAATTCTCCTTTTTTTTTCTTTTTTCTTTTTTCCGAAAAGAGTTGTTCAGTTTTATTAACTAATTCATTAGAATTGGCCAGCTGAAACAAAACTGTGATATCCACTCAGGCAATTGCTGATTATTAAAGAAATTTCAATGCATTGACTTGTTTACATGCCAAAGTCAAACCTCTAACTTTTCTGTCTTCCCATACAAAAGTAGTGCGAATTTCCAAATAATAATAATGTGGTTGTGCCATAGAAGTGTTGGCCGTGTGAAAATATATTCTATTCCGACCCTTTGTGTGTGTCTATAACTATGGACTACATATTACTCAAAAAAAAAAAAAACTATGGACTACATATAATAATATATAAGTATAATTACCAGTCTTAATAAGAAAACTTCGAATATATAGGAACAGAACCATTATTTTGATACTTATATAGATATATATATTTTGCTGAAACTATAAAACAATATTGTCCGAAAACCAAATTAAGTTGTTCCAAATTCCAATGACTACAATATCACGAAGACAAAGTACAAGAATAAGAGAGCAAAACAATATCATGTGTGTATATTCTTTGAGTTTCTAATAAGCATGACACATGAAGATTATTTGGATATCACAGTATGTTTATTATCTTTTGAAGCTTCCTTGAGCTATTATTTACGCAAATTCAATAAATTAAGCCATATTATTTCTTGCTTGGAGAAGTCAAGATCTTATTTTATTTTTATTTTTGGTACTTGTTTATCCAAAATCCAGATTTTTTGGACCACATTGCAAGATTGAATTAAAATGTTTTTTTTTTTTTCATTCTCTTGTACTTTGTCATGTGTCTATTATTGAGCGGGAATTCCTTCTTTTGTAAATGCCACCG
Organism: Boehmeria nivea var. tenacissima; assembly: GCA_018132145.1. Lineage (NCBI taxonomy): Eukaryota > Viridiplantae > Streptophyta > Magnoliopsida > Rosales > Urticaceae > Boehmeria > Boehmeria nivea. The sequence goes on along the minus strand of CM030884.1, from coordinate 11,492,397 downwards.
AAATTTCTCTGATCGATTGCCGTAGTCTTGGTCAATTCATCAATACTAATCCCTTGAAATCGACATGTTCAAAATATTTTTTTTTCCAATATTATTTATGTCTACCTATATATCATCAAAGCTTTTAAAAATACAAACGAAGAGTATCGAACTCGCAGAAAGAGCTAAATTACCTTCGTTTTTTAATTAGCTAAATGGGTCAATTTGGAAAAAAGAAATTCTAAATTTTAGTCAATATTAAAAAAATCAAGAAAATAATTATGGTAGAAGAACGAAGAAGTGCATGGACAAACTTCATCTTCCAGATGACCATTTTCTTAATAAAAAAAATATTATTCATATTTTTAAACAACTAAACAAAATTATATGTTTTTATAATTTTCCTTTTTTGTTTTATATTTGCATATTGCAATAGACTAGAAACAATTAATTCGATGAGAACAAACTCTTGAAGTGACGTTCTAACTCATCAGCCAAAGGGCTTGGAAAGTACCACGGCATAAACAAATCAATATTGTCCCAGTTGTGACTTCATTTATTTATTTATTTTTATGTTGATCAAAGGACTTTATAGCGAGTACCATGGAAATCAAGCCACAATGATTGTGAATATAATGACCAGACATAGACTTTTTCATATTTGAATTCATGCTCGGTATGTTTGTCTCAAATGCATTTTTTTACTCTCATTCAAAGTCATTACAATAGATATGCAAGAGGCAACAATGAAATTTCCTAGACAATTTACTAATACTACAAACTAATTGTGAAATTGACTTCAATATTTAATCACATTCAACATATTCTTCCACATGCACATTGAAATTTCCAACCAAGATTATTAAACTAATTTTCATAATTGGTTCATCTAAATCCACATTCAAAATAGAGACCAAGAAGGAAACTTCCAAGTTTCTCAACTTGAGTTTCCTTCCAGCACAAGTAACCAAACCCGGCCCCCGTTAAATTCGCCTCAGCCAGCGCATTCTCCCCTTACCTTCTTGCTCTCATCTCCGCCTCGAAAACCCGATTTCCCCATCACTCCCCATGGCTACTAGCCCTCCCTTTTCTCCGCTTCCGGCGCGACTTCTCGCTGTTCTAGCCCTCTTGAGTTGCGGCGCTTTTACCCGAGTTCTATGCCTCGATTTTTCCTTCCCGACGTTTCACAAAGACAACGAGACGCAGCTGATCCTCGACAACTCGAAAATAGACCTCGGCGCCATCCAAGTTACGCCGGATCTCAGCGACGCCACGAGAGTAATGAACATGTCAGGAAGATCCTTGCACAAGCGAGAGCTGAGAATTTGGAGAAAAGGCGAAAACGATAGCCGAATCTTCGCCTCTTTCAATTCCACCTTCACGCTCAACATCTCTCCTTATCCCGGCGGCAATGTCCCCATCGGCGAAGGCCTAGCGTTTATCATGACCGCGAAAACCGCTCTTCCCAGCCACAGCTCGGGCCCGTGGCTCGGGATTGTGAGCGAAAACGCGTCGCCGGCGCTCCCTCGGGAGGGAATCGTGGCGGTGGAATTCGACACCAGGAAGAGTTTTCCTCAAGACACTGATGGAAACCACGTCGGGTTGAACCTGAACAGCGTAGAGTCCGTCGAGCAAGCTTCGCTAACTCGCTATGGCGTCAATATTTCCGGCGGCAGCGACATAATCGTGCGAATTCAGTACGACGGGACGAACATCAGCGTGTTCGCTTCGCTGTCCAACCAGACAGAGAGGCTTGTCCTGTCCCGGCCTCTCGACGTCTCAGCCTTCCTTCCGGAGAAGGTTCACGTGGGCTTTTCGGCCTCGACGGGCAGTAACAACTTCGAGCGCAACTGCGTAAAGTCGTGGAGCTTTCGCAGCTCGGATATCGACGAAGATCGGAGCCCGTTGTGGCCTTGGATTGCTGTCCCTGCCGCCGTAATTTCTCTTCTCGGCGCCGCCTTTTTGGTGTACTGGAAAAGGCCGTGCTGCAGGGAGGACTTGGAGGAGGCGTACCCGAGGATAGAGGAGGAGATTCAAGGCTCTTCCATGGCTCCGAAGAAGTTCAAGCTGAGAGAGCTCAGGACAGCAACAGGCAACTTTAGCCCCAAGAACAAGCTCGGCAAAGGCGGGTTCGGAACCGTCTACAAGGGCAACATCGGCAGCAAAATCGTCGCGGTGAAGCGAGTCTCGAAGAACTCGCGGCAAGGGAAGCAAGAGTTCGTCTCCGAGGTGACGACGATCGGAAGCCTCAGCCACAAAAACCTTGTCAAGTTGATAGGCTGGTGCTACGAGAGCAACGAGCTGCTCATCGTCTACGAGTTCATGCCGAACGGGAGCCTCGAGAAGTACTTATTCGGGGACGAGAGGACGCCGGAGCTGAGCTGGGAGCGGCGGCACAACGTGATCTTCGGCGTGGCGGAGGCGCTGGACTATCTGCACAACGGCAGCGACCGGAGAGTCCTCCACCGCGACGTGAAGGCGAGCAACATTATGCTCGACTCCAAATTCGACGCGAAGCTGGGAGATTTCGGGCTGGCCAGGGCCGTCCAGCGGAGCGAAAAGACGCACCACTCGACGAGGGAGATCGCGGGGACGCCGGGCTACATGGCGCCCGAGTCTTTCTTCACCGGCAGGGCCACCGTGGAGACCGACGTCTACGCGTTCGGGGTGCTCGTTTTGGAGGTTGTGAGCGGACGGAAGCCCGGGGGACAAGGCGACGACAGCACATTCAACAACGGCCTTGTCCACTGGATATGGCGGCTCTACAACGCCAACCGGATGCTCGACACCGTCGATCAGCGCCTCGACGGGCAGTTCGACGACGACGAGATGGCCTGCATCGTCGCCTTGGGGCTGGCCTGTTGCCACCCGAACCCGAGCGAGAGGCCTTCGATGCGGACCATCCTGAAAGTACTAATCGGCGAAGAGGATCCGCCGGTGCTGCCGGAGGAAATCCCGGCGTTTGTTTGGCCGTCTATGCCTCCGTCGTTCAAGTCGGAAGGCGATACGACGCTGCAAGGTAGCCAGCTCACCCCATTCACAGAGATCACAGGAAGATAAATCATCCCAAAAATAACACAAACTTAGTACTGTTTTATTGGTCTCATTGAGTGCCAATAATGTTTGTTATCTTTGTAAATACAAGCAAGTTTGTTAGGTTAAAGTGTGTTGTCCAAGTAAAGAGTGATATGTTGAGAGGTTTAGCAGAGAAATTTAGTGTAAAATAGTTAAAGATTTGGTGGGAAATAAGCCACTTCTCTTCAATTTTGGAGAGCTTTGAGTTTGTAGATAAAAAACTTATCTTTATTATCATCTTGTATTAAAAATGTAGTTAAATTAAATAAATGTCTACTATTTTCTCTTCACTATTTTTTTCAGAAATTTTTTTTTTGCAGAACTTTCAAACCATGGTTTTGTGACTTAGAATTAGATGAACAATTTTTCAACAGTGTCCCGGTGAAAAATATTAACCGTACCAAGTTTGACATATTACAAATGGAGCTGATATTTGTCTCCTAGTATGGTGGTCAAAACACAATGTGACAAAAGATTATTGAATAGACTTTAAGGTTGTTGAATGCTATTTTGATAATTTATTTTCCAAACAAGTTGCTTAATTTGACAAGTCTTAATTTCAGTGAACATGAAATCAAGACAACATAAATTATTGTGGAATCAGATACAAACTGAACTGAGTATAATCTTTCTCAAGGAGAAATATGCTAATACTACATAAGCTTTGATTGAAACATCTCAACAAATTTCATGGAATTCATGTAAAAGATGACAAATGTATCAATCACCATAGTAAGAACTCTCATTAAATCTTTGACTCATTCTGGTTTCTGAAACATGGAAAATTATATCAAATAGATATAGACATGATTTTTTATTTTTTTATTTGGATACTAATCGTGATTAGGGTTGCGTATTTGACAACCTTGTTTCAGTTTGCAAGATCACAAGTTATAAGAGTAATGTGTGTATTTTTTATTCTTTTAAATTCAAAGACCTTTGAGGAGTGTCAAATTATCAAGAGAAACATTGATTACGTTGCAAAAGACAATACAAAAGTTTGGGATAAAAGACAATCTTGTTTAGTACCTATTTGTAGCTTAAAATTTTGTTATCTCTCTAGCTACTTTTGGGAAAAACATGATTTAAACTTCAAAGTCATGTCTAGTGTTTGAGATGTCCTAACTTGGTGGGATTACACAATGCACATGTAAAAAATATCACAAAAAAAAAAAAAAAACTGTGATTAAAAGTCAAAATTTTGAAATTTAGAGTAACCGTGGCTAAAAGTTCTAGCCATAAAAGTCATTTTTTTTGGGCTAAAATCAGTAAATTTCATGACTAATAACTTCTTTGATGACTAAATAACTAAAATTATATTAGTGATAAGTTATTAAAACTACTTTTTTTTTAGTAGAAATCTAATTTTTTTAGTGATTGTATATACTATGGTCACTATAAAAAAATATACGAAGTCTGATATAGAAAATAAAATTGGAAGAAGAGTTGTGCTATAACAATTGTTCGTTATATTTTTTCTAAAAAAGAAAAACAAGAAATTCAACAAGACCAACAACAAGACGGAACTAATTATAGAAGGACATTAATCTGTGTAAGAATAAAAAATATTAAAAAATTCAACTATACCAACCATTCTAATTATATATTCTAACCCACAATCTCAATGTTTTTCATTTTTTTAAAGTCTCCTTTGAGAATCTTACTTGGTCATACAAATGCAAAATTGAGTACAGAAGACGATATACTATGAATTTATTTCAAAATTCTGAGTCTCAAGCAGTGAAGCATTTTGATAGGCTCTTGAGGGAAAAATATCGTAATCACTTAAACTTATTCTAAACATTAATTTGTTTGACTTGTTGAAAGCGAAAGTGAAGGAGAAATCATCCCTTTTTTCTTTTTCCAGCTATGCTGAGAACTAATGATAAAAATTCTTAAGTGTTGAAAATCTAAAAAAAAAAAAACTCTGATCATAGACTTCTGTTGGAGTTTTGTGATCTAAATTCTATTTTGGACCGACCCGAAGGCCCGCGGTGCGACATAAATGAAAAACTGAGAAAAAATGGGGGTCAGTTGTAGCTCCGAGTTTGGGCCGGAGGCGAACCTTTTGAATTAGGGTTTTTTCTTATATTTACTAAAATTCGAAAACACTGTAATTTTGTATCAATATTCCAAATAGTGAATTTTTCTCCTCTGTTTAGTGGATTTTTCCCTCTTGGATTTCTACTTAAATCTGCGTGTTCTCTATTTTCGTGTTTCTATTTTTCGCTTATTTGCCATTAATTCCGTAACAGCTTCTTTAGACAAGTTTATTGCATGATTGTCATGAACTTATTAATCCCATTCAAATGCATATTAGAGCACATAATAAGAGGAGACTGCGAAGGTGCTTAGCAAACTTCCTTGCTCATTCTCATCAGATTATTCCATTGCTTGGCAATGGCATAACTCTCTACCTTCTTCCTTCTCGGTTCTTAAGCTTACCTTGCTCGAAATCTACCTTCGATCGTTGTTCATGGAAAAGTAGGCATTTTACTCTGGTGCTAACAAAATTCTTCATCATCGCGGCGCTCTTACTCGGATTGACATTAGCGACGCTGATATAGCTATAAATATTTCAGAGAGAGTAGTGTGCAAAAAAAAGCCATTCAAATTGTGGAGAAAAGAGAAAAAATAATAGTCACACTCGCACCACGGTATCTTTCAGTGCCTCCTCTCCTTTGTGCCAAACATCTTTCCTTCTCCTACCGATCACGTTCCAATTGGTGAAGGACTGTCAAGGAAAAATGGCTTGGTCTTGTAAATAGTTTGAGCACAGAGTGTCAAATTCATGGATTGTCAAGAGAACCATTGATCACATATGCATATCCAAGAAAAAATATATGTATTATACATGGACTGAAAGATACTATATGTTTGTATGTATGAATTGGTGTATGCATTGGGCATAGTTATGGTGAATATATCTGTATAACCGTTGACTTTTGACTGAGTCTTCATGAATGTTACTTCAGAAACATTTGTACTCAACCAAATAGAATAAATTATCGGAGGGAATTACCCAAACCATAACATGTAAATGTAAGTAACTAATTAGCATATACCTGTGAACATAGAGACTTTGTCTCAAGTTAGTACTCGCTTTTGTCAATGCCATTATACTCATTCAACTAGAAAAAAATAGGATAAAAATGGAGAATCACCGTCTAATATTAACCTATCAGCAAAAAGGGTTTTTCTTGGTGGATATATAAAAAAATAAAAATGATAGCAAAACAACCACAATAATGGTGAATATAATAGCCATAAAAATATAAAATTAAAAGAAAAAATTCACAACGTTCATCAGGGCCTGATTTTTATAGTCCCTTTTACTCATTCAAGACTAAAACATTAAACTAAGAGTACAATAAGAGAGAGTTACTTAAGTTTGTTAGACTAGTTTCTTGTATTAACCTTAGTCCTCTTGCTTTATAGTGCTTAAGCCTTTTCTTGAAACTTCATTTCCAATTCTCAATCATGGGCTGGCCACATTTTCCTCTGTTACTGGCAATAATCTTCATACTAGCCTTGTGTTTTGGTACAACTATTACTAAAGTAAAATGCCTGAATTTCAATTATACTACGTTCGACGAAGACGACGAATCGATTTTCTACCTAAAAAATTCAGAAATAGAGGATAAAGCCGTGCTCATCACGCCTGACTTCAGCGACGTTGTGAAACTCATGAACCAATCTGGACGGTTCTTGTGCAAGAAGCCAATGAAGCTGTGGAGAAACGGTAAGGACAATCGCCGCATCACAGCGTCTTTCAACTCCACCTTTGTCCTCAAAATCACTCCCTACCCAGATAACAAGACTCCTGTTGGAGAAGGACTCGCTTTCGTTATGACGGGGAAGCTAATTTCTATTGCCAACAGCAACGGGAAATGGCTTGGGATAGTGAATGAGAGCACTAATGGATTTTCGCAGGCTCAAACTGTGGCAGTGGAGTTCGACACGAGGGAGAGTTTCCTAGAAGACATTGATGACAACCACGTCGGGTTAGACGTGAACAGCGTCTACTCTATCAAGCAAGTCTCTCTCACTGATTACGGCTTTGATCTTTCGAGCGACGGTAATCTGACAGCAAGAGTAGAGTATGATGGGAAAAACATGAGTGTTTTTCTTTCCAAGACCTTGGACGACAGTACTTTATTGTTGACTTGGCCTCTCAATCTCTCTGACTATCTTCCACAGAAGGTTTACGTGGGGTTCTCAGCCTCTACGGGACCCAACAACACACAGACGAATCGCATTCTGTCATGGGAATTTCAGAGCTCGAATATAGATGAAAAGAAGAATCTGCGGTGGGTAGCGATAACTGTCCCTTTTTTAGTAGTTTTGATAATCGGTGTCATCTTTTACTTGCATAGAATGAGATTGTGTTGCAAGGGAAGTATGGAGGACGGTAATACGTTGATAGAGGAACGAATTCAAGGCTCTTCCATTGTCCCCAAGAGGTTCCGACTGAAGGAACTTGTAAGAGCAACAGGAAACCTTAGCCCCGAGAACAAGCTCGGGCAGGGAGGTTTTGGAACCGTTTACAAGGGAGTTTTAGGAGACCAAGTGGTGGCGGTGAAGAGAGTGTCCAAGGATTCACGTCATGGAAAGGAAGAATTTATCGCGGAAGTCACCACGATCTGCAGACTCAGCCACAAAAATCTGGTGAAATTGATAGGGTGGTGCTTTGAAAGCAACGAGCTTCTTGTTGTGAGTGAGTTCATGCCGAATGGAAGCCTAGACAAGTTGATATTCGGCAACGAGAGGCGCGGAATAGAGATGGCGGAGGTAACTCTCAGCTGGAAAAGGCGGCACAGCATACTTTCGGGGGTGGCTCAAGCACTCGATTACCTGCATAGTGGGTGCGAGAGCAGGGTGCTTCACAGAGACATAAAAGCGAGCAACATATTGTTGGACGCGGAGTTCAACGCCAAGCTAGGAGACTTCGGGCTCGCTCACACCATTCAACAGAGGGAAGAGCCACTAGTGACAAGAACTTAGTTTTTGCGCGAGTTGAGTTTTTAAGGATTTTTGGAGCTCCAAATGAGTCCCTAACACTTATTATAATATATTATATGTTTAAATATACATTTAGCATGGTGAGCCGGCTGTGGGGACTCTGCTCCAAAGGGATGCTTTTGAGTGCCGTCGACACGAGATTGCACGCTGAATTCGACGAGGATGAGATGAGGCGTGCGCTGGTTTTGGGTTTGGCTTGTTGCAACCCGAGCCAGCACGAGAGGCCCTCCATGAGAACTGCGATGAAGGTTCTTTCAGGCGAAGAAGAGCCGCCGATAATTCCCTCAGAAATCCCGGCTTTCATGTGGCCGTCCATGCCGCTGTCGTTTAAAGAGGACGGTCAAACCACTACGGGAGCTAGTACTGATTTCAGTGAGATTACTGAAATCTATGGAAGATAAGCCAGTGAAAAGGTCATAATGGAACCTTTGTTCTGCTTTGTTCTGTGCTTTTGATGCAAATACAGTGAGCTTTTATAATCATAGCATATGTTGCTTCTTCGTGGATAATGAACTTTTTGTTTGGGTTGGTCTAGTTCTTAGATTTCATATCACGGAAACATGAATTTTAAAAGCTTTTATTAGCGGGGATTCTTAGGTGGTTTTTTTTTTTTTTTTTTAAGCAACAATTCTGGATCGTCAAATTTACTATTTTTAGTGAGCTCTACATCTTAGACCATCTTCAATGTTAATGCTAAATTTGGTAATCAAAAATATAAAAATGTTATATTTGACATTTGATGTTCAAATGCACAAATGTTATTTCAAATGCTATTTTGTTATTTTATTATTTTTTAGTTGTAAAAACCAATAAAAGCAGTTGATGCTAGCCAATAGTAAATAAGACTATAAATAGTCATAATGACTTCTTGGTAAGAGAATTTTTTTGAATAAAATATTAATTTTTAATTAAATGCTTAAAAATTAATCAATCAATGCTCTACTTCAAATGTCAAAATTTAGCATTATGTTATATTTGGTATCAAATTTGGCACTATATATAGCATTTGCCAAATTTAATGTCAAATTTAACATTGCATTGAAAAATATTTTTTATGCCAAAATACTAAATTTTGGCATTGACACACAAATTTATCATTGTATTGGAGATGCTCATAAAAAAATAAATCTGACGATCTAAAATTATATTCCAAAAAACAAAACAAAAACCCACTAAAGAAACACCGCTTACTAGTGCAAATAAATCTAAGGCAAGTTTATTTTGAAACTCGTATTATTTCTCTCCATAGCATTTTAGAATTGCACTTCTTTTGGAAGCCAGCCCAGTTTCTTTTGCATTATTATAGACAAAACGTACTAACGTAGTGACATACGGAGGAGGGTGTTCATCAAAATGGGAAAATATATCAATTATAAAGTTGAGAGTAACAAAATCTTAGTACAATTCACTAAATAATAAGATAAGATTATTCGTGAACAAAAACCTAATAATCAATATCAGAAGCGATTCTGTACAAAATCCGAGTATAACAACAACAACACGAGCGAGCCAAATTCTCTCAGTACTTTTAAGATTTTGCTGAAACCCTTTTTACCAGCTAGTGATGACAAAGTAAACAATTCTATACTATCCAAGTGGTACAAAAGCTAAGAAAAAAACAAATAGACAAAATTTGAAAAGTGATTTCACTAATACGAGCGAGATCGAAGAAAAATGACACTCAGGCGTCTTCAGTTTGCACTGTCAAGTCATGTATGCCCAATTCATGGTACAAACCATGCACATAGTGGAGAATTGACCGGTCGTCCATCCCTTTTTTCGCCTACAACCATATACCATGAAAATCCTCCATTCAATTGCATTCCAAAAGTTTCAACAAAAAACTAACCAAATCCCTAAGAAAGAGAAACAATCAAGAAGAAACACATAGTTCTACTCTCGCAACCAACAGTATAGGCATTATCATCAAGTATATGTTGTAAAGGTTCTGGAAAAAGTCACCTGTATAGAGAGTGAGCCGACAACATGGCCGGGAACCAGTTCCCAAAACCGAGCTTGAGAAACTTCAGATACATCTTCATGGGCAGCAATCTAAACAAGAATATCAAGGATTGTGTTAATTACCAGTAGATTAAATGCATTTACTATCATAAAATTGAATCAGATAATGTAGGACTAGGACTCTAGGTAGAAAAATAGATATATCACCTGTCTCCAGCATTTACTAAACGCTGAAGATGGAATGCTTGGCGGGGCCATTTGGAGCAGGATTCCACCAGTTGCTCTAAAGAGTGGCATTACAAGCATAAAAACCGCAACTGAGACCAGTCCAAAACACAAAACTTCCGCATTTTGAACCCTGGAAATAGAGGAAACGATAAGGGAGAAAAAAGGGAAAAAAATGGAGATTACTGAAAATGAATCAGCCCTTACCCAAGGGACAATAACCATGATGCCAATATCAATCCTGCACTGAGACACAATTAAAGCAAACCAGCTTCAGATGGTTGTGTACAAAAAACTAAACTAATTAAAAAGCAAGCATGGATTCGCCCATACAGGTCACTTTTAAATTTGAGAGAGAGAGAGAGGGAGAGGAACCAAGAGAGAATGTTGTACCTGCGGATGGAATCTGCAAGGACATGCAGGCAAACTGAGTGGTAGTTCATATCTTCTGCTTTTCTGTATGCTGCACAACTTACACATGTGAGATTTACATATATATATATAAGACAAATGGAAATAAAATCTTTCCCATTCTTTATGAAAAGAGAGAAAGACAGAGGGAAAAGATTAACTGTAAACTTACTTAGATTTATACGAGCATAATTCCTAAAGAACCAAACACCAATAAGGTTGACTAGAAGATTTGTGACCGCCGAAACAATCAAGTAATGTCTGCAAATTGGCAACAATTAGCAGCCAGACAACATACTATGGAAAACAAATACCTATTAGCACAACAAATCAATAGTGAAACTACCTCCCTATATTCAGAAAGGATGTGCTTGCTCTATGTACAAATCAATAACACTTTAAAGATAAAAAGCCTTAAACCACATCGATGAAACTAAAATCACACGTACTGGCTTCTTAAATCCTACTCAATTTCATACAAATTCTTATATGCACCCATGCACACGCCAGCGTGCTAATAAAGCAGATAGTAGAATGAAAAGGGGGTTCAGCTATTACAAGACCACAATCTAATTAGTTAAAAAAATAAAATGAAACAAAGAAGGCACCTTGAACCCGTTCGATGCCTCAAAAACAAATATAATGAACAAAGAAAGACACAAAAACCAAATTATTTTGCAAGAAGAATAGAGAAAGTGAAGAGGACAGCATGAATCAAGCAATCATAAGTATGCAAGATTAATAGAACAGTATGAAAGAAACTGATGTATCATAATCAAGATAAAAACTCATGATCATATACTATTTGCTCATCAGAGCTGGAAGGTTGGTGTGCTTACTTGTGTTCAGATTCATCTTCTATAAATGCATGAAGCGCTTCCACTGCCAGAGAGAACGACATAAACAACAGAAACAGCTGTCTACACACAGAAGAATCCAACAAGTTCGCGTATTAGCTTTGTCCCAAACAAAACAACAAGCACACGGAAAAGAAAAACTTCAACTAATTAGACACGGAGATGCTTCCATTTCATAAATACAGTACCAACACTGATTATTGAACCTACACTAGCATAATTCAGAATGATTATGATTGTTGAAATATTTCAATTATACAAGAAAAATCAATAAAAATCCGAGGGAAAACGTGAAACACTTACAGCATTGGTAAATGCAGACAAAACCTCAAGCCGCTTATACCTGATGAAGAAAACAGTCAGATTACAATTGAATCTAAAAATGCTGCTCAAAGGACACTAACTACAGCACCATATAATTCATTACACAAAACAGAAGTTTATGTACTAAAACAACTTCACTAAACCCAGTTCCACGGGATTAGAACGATGATTAACTCTCACCCGTAAGTGTAAATTCCGTCAGGCTTTCCTCTAGAGGCAGCCATAGCAAATAACGAGAATGTCAATAACCCACATCCGAACGTTAAATGAAATGCATCAGAAACCAAACCTGAAAACACAATCCCACAACAAAGCAACAAAAATTCTAAGAATAGACAACAAAAAATCACAGATATATATATATATATATATCAACAACAAAAATTTTAGCTGAAAAAGGAAAAAACTTGGCTATTTTCATTTACATACCAATACGACCAGTCAAAAGGCCAATACACAATTCAGCACTCGAATACAACACATTCAGCGAAATCAACACGAAAAGTCTCTTCATGTACCGATTCCCAGACCTCATGACCCGAAACACCGAAGCCACGAGAAACAAAACCGATAATTTCTCTCCCGAAGCCTCTCTCTCGCCGAAGAGCTTCACATTCTCTTCCTCCGCGTAAACCTCCGGAGGTATATCGATACTCGAGACACTCCGTGAGAGAAAAGGCTTCGACGACGAAGAGTCGCTCCAATCGCTCGACACCGGCGTGCGAGGCTCGCGGTACTGCTGGAACGACGCTTGGCGCGAGAACGCGAACCTCCGATCGCCGACCCCGGCGCCGAGCCCGAAACCTTCGTTGAAGGAGCTCCGGAGATCGTCGTTCTCCATTTTTCTCGTTCCTTCCCTCGCCGAAAAATCCGATCCCGTCGGAGATTCACAGTCCGAAAAATTCCCCTGGAAATTCTCAGAGCTTCTTGAGCTCGATCGAGGAGAGATCGATCGCGGCGATTCTCAGAGATTCATTGTGCGAACGAAACCCTAATTCCCAAAAATCGCCATGAAAGTCGTTGAACGAGAATTAGAAGAAGAAGAAGAAATAAAATGAAGACTCAAAGTCTTAAGTAAAGGAGTGGGATTTTTCTTGGTTTGAATACTCTCAAGTCTGAACCGATAGTAAGGGCAGTTCGGTAATATCGTTTTTTTTTGGGTAAGGTTGTTTTGATCTTAAAGGAAAATTTGGGTAAATAGTCCATTTTTTACATCATATTAAAAAAATGTCCACAACTTTTTAAAATTAGGTGAAAGGCCCGTTCGTGGTAAGTTGACAAAATACTATAGTAAGCGGATGAAATACCAGCCAGTTTTAGCTTGAGTTTTGTCTACTTACCATGGTAAATAATCGGTATACGTCTAAAAAAACTTTGAGTAAGCAGATAAATTACCATAGTAAGCAGACAAAATTCAAGCTAAAAATAGCTGGTATTTGATCCGCTTACCATAGTATTTTGTCTACTTACCAAGAATGGGCCATTTACCTAATTTTAAAAAGTTGTTGACATTTTTTTAAATAAGTTCTAAAATTAAGCCATTTAGCTATAAACCCCTATTATTACTATAAGATAACAAAAATCATTAGTTTTTTTTTTTTCTTCTTGAAATTTATATTTGGATAATAAATTGGAATTTAATTGACAAAATCTAAAAGCAGGAATTGTCAAATTGGTCCTAAATTCTTATAACAAAAGTCGTTAATCAGCGTCTGAATTGGGCTCAAAATTATTAAAAGCTTGTCACCTTCATTGGGGTGGACCAACATGGAAGCAATAAAAGCATTTTATTTTGTTTCTTAAACTATTATTATTATTTAGAAATTATCTTTGTACATAATATTTCTGTTTTTTTTTTTTAATTTATATAGGCAAGCTTTTTTTGGTATAGAAATAACTAACACGATCAAACGTGTGCTATTTATTGTGTAAAGGCCGGTTAGTGGCCGTGGGTCTCACAATTACGAATGGCTCTTTTCCTTATATATTTTATGTGATAAAAAATGTGTTTTTTTTTTTTTTTTTGCAAAAATAATCAAAACTGATACCAAGCTTGACCTGTGTAGAAGTAGAACAGTGTAAAATTCCCAATATCTATTGCAAAGCTTGCCGTAATTTTCAAGGTAAAAAGATAGAAAATAAGAGAGGAACTTTGGGTAATTATGGACCAAAAGAGTTCAAGTTATGATTCTACTTTCATGTTTATGCTTATTTGTCTCTTTATTGATGAGAAACACAAATGACAAATTTACCATCTGAAAAGAAATCTTATTCAGTAAAAGCAATCACAAAATACTACAATTGCAAATGAATTTCTTTACCAATTATCTCAATCTTTGTTCATTTACAACATCTCTCCCAATGCTAACATACAACTTGGTTCCTTTTCCTCAAAAAAACAAAACAAAACCGTATGTGGCTGATTGATCATCCTGGGCTTGTTTCAGACATCAAAAATGGTGGAATGAATGCCAGGTGTCGGTTCGGGCGCAGGTGCATCGAACGGAATCCAATGGATTCAAAGAGTTAGAGAAAATGCGGACACTCATGCCGTTCTCTAGTTAGAAGTACTCTAACTCGACCGATTTCTTCAAGCTCTAATTCCAATTTTCGGACACAGCAAAACTGCAGCTAGGAATAACACACCGTGTGAACAACTATAAGGTGCGATTTTTGTATTAAGAAATTGGCAAATAATGAGAAGAAAAATATCATCAATGTATTTCTACTGTTGTGACTTTATCGGAAGCTACAAAACATAGCCTTATTGACAATTACTATTGCCCTAGTTACTCAAAGAAATCAGAACATCCGCTTCAAGGTGTGAAGGGAAGGTGAAAAATTAAAGTCTCTAATGAAGTTGAAAAATAAAGATCCAAGTCCTCATTCTCATTCATATATCACACTTCATTTTCCCTTTTGCAAGTTTACACGATATAGAAGAAAATTACCAAGTACCAACAAGTCAGGATTGCAAATGGTAATCAAGTGTAAATGCATGGATATCAGAAGGGCTTGTTCCGGGCCTGATACAAGGAATAAAAAACAGAGAGAAAAAGACATCAATCATGAGAACAAAGTAATTTGATACCAAGTTCAAATGTTCTGTAGAAGCAAATTCTACAAATCAATAATGTCCAAATCAAAATTGTAGACTGAGCAATGAGATAAACCATAACGATTTTCAATAAGAGCAGCTTATTCCTTCGCCAAACCCCACTTCGAGCTTTCTATCATCACTAACTTCCACCTAAGATCTACATTCATTTTGCATTGATTTTATTTCCAATAATGGCTTAGTTTGATGGCCATCTTAGGGTAGTTACAACTAGTCAAACCAAGGTTCATTCAAGTTTAATAGCTTTTATTATGTTCAAGCAGACAATATAAGTTGTACAACTAGAAAATAGTTGTATTTCTCTATTAGTTGGAATTCAAATAAAATGAAATTACCTCTTGTTAATGGTACCATAGTGGAACTTAATTCTTCCGGCCTTAACATCTTCAACGTACTGCAGACACAAGAAAAGATACAACAATATGACTTTATACATATCAAACCGCAACAAACAGAACGAAAACCATATACTCAGGACTCAAAAGCAATCCCCTACCAATTTTAAGGTAACCAACATTGATGAAAATGCCAGAGAATCATAGGGTATTTCATCAAGTGCAAAAAGCTGGCATTCAGACGACTCTGGACCCGGTGCAAAGTGGGGTTCCTTCAACTTTGCTAAGAAAATTATATAAGTCTGTTTCAAAGAGGAAAGAAAAATCATCAAAAGTTGATAATATAAACACCATTAGCAAGTGAACACAAGATCAACGAGGATAGTGAAGCGATTGTTTCCACACCTGACCAATCAGAGGGATGTCCAATTGAGCAAAAGGCGATAGCATCTCCACTTTTGCACCCGCTTCCTCCCAGGTTTCCCTAATTGCCCCTTCTGCAGCCGATTCACCGATTTCCATGTAACCCGCAGGAAGAGTCCTATTTGATAACGTACGACAGTAAAAATCATAGGGAGTGTCGGGAATTACTAGAAGCTACATCGAACAAGATTATGTTTTCCATACTGGTTTGTTTTTTTTTTTTTTGGCCAATGGATCATGTTCAGACATACCAAAGACCATACGATGGTTGGATATTCCTCTTGCAAAGTAGGACCCTATTATCATCCTCGATGAGACAACCCACAACCTACATGCACGAGTTAACAAAAACATTGACAATATCATGTCAGCAAATCAATCAATCCTTCTCTCTCGTTTTCAACTACTTACTCCTTTAAGAAAGACTACAAGACTATGTTTTTCTTAAAGGCGAGAACTACATTCGAAATTTAAAGACCTTTCATCCCAAGAAACCTAGAACAAGCAATCAAGGCCTGCAATATTTTGAGCCTTTCGAATTTCATACCAAAGGAAGTGATAATCAACGATTCCGACCATTTCTATCGTCGAGCAACAATCAAAATACACGTCAATTTCGATGCTTTAACCTCATCAGGAACAACGGGCATAACCCGCATCTCCGCCCCATATCTCTCCTGATAAAGAACCATGTTCTAACAAATTCTTGAAAACCTATTCACATTGCAAACCTATATAACAAGCACTAAAATTATTCAACTGGCAATGGCCCAACTTTTTCCTAAACCTCAAACCTATATTACATAGTGATATAATTACACTATTCTATAGCATTTTTAAGTGACAAAAAGAACAATCCTTGCTCTAAAAGAAACCAAAAAAAGCAAGAAACTATACCATTTTGGGGTTCAGATAGGTGATTTTGCCACAAAGCGTGCAAATAGCCCTAACCTTCTCTTCTCCGTCTGGAATTTCGTGTTTCGTTTGACCACCACACCATTGACAGAAATTCACCTTCAAAACATTGCCCTAATTTCCCCAAAAAAAAAAATAATAATAAAAAATAAAAATAAAAATTACTAAGCAAATTCAAAACCAAAAAAAAAAAAAAAAATCAACAAAATTGAAAACTCACTGACGAATGAACCAACGAGGGAGACGAAGACGAAGAGGAAGCGGTTTCAGGACTGGAATCGGAGCTCGCGCGAAACGCCCTGAGCGAGCCACGGCGGCGCGTGGCTTCCACGCGCCGGAGCGGGGGGCGGTTGTAGGAGAGTCTTGACGAGAAGGGCAAAAGCGCGTGAGTGGTTTGGGGCTTGAAGCGGAGAGAAACGACACCGTTTGAGCAATTGCTCAGAATCTGAATCGCTCTAAGCATTTCTGATTACGGATTCAAAGCCTCAAAGGAATTGGAAAGAGTGTGTTTGTGACAAAAAAATATCATTACAATGCAATTGGTCTGAACTTCATTTTCTTTAAGGTGGGGTTATTTATTTATTTATTTTTTTCTGTTGTGAATCTTCGATTTAATTTTTTTTATTTTTTAAGAAAATTGTGATTTTGGTTTGTTTGATGTGTATAGCTAGTAGCTACAGTGAAGCTGAAAGGGTTGAAGAAATATTTTTTTAAAAAATTCCCATTAAAAAAAATACTATCATTTTATATTTGTCGTTTACGGAGTAAACGACATTAAAACCAGAATCAAACGGCTGGTCAAACGGCATGACAAATCTTGTCGTTTTTGGTAGTCTAAGTATATAAATTTTACATGTCGTTTCTTGTTTGGCGAGTATGGCGTTATTCTAGTCAAATGGCAGCCATTCTGAAGACAAATCTTGTCGTTTTTTGTAGTCTGTGTATAAATTTTACATGTCGTTTCTTGTTTGGTAAAAACCTGCCATTATAAATTTTACATGTCGTTTCTTGTTTGGCAAAAACCTGCCATTATAAATTTTACATGTCGTTTCTAGTCAAACGGCATGCCATTATGAAGACAAATCTTGTCGTTTTTTGTAGTCTGTTTATAAATTTTACATGTCGTTTCTTGTTTGGCAAAACCCTGTCGTTTTCGAATATAGGCTTACATTTTGATAAACGACAAGTCGTTTCTTTTAAAACCTCAGCAAAATGAACGAGTGGAGATGCGGGGTATCGATCCCCGTACCTCTCGCATGCTAAGCGAGCGCTCTACCATCTGAGCTACATCCCCTTAATAAAATGAGCTTTTCAAACTATTTTTAAATAATAAAGTCATTCAATTTTACAATTTCTAGCCCAAAAAAGGAGAGATTTTCAAAGATAATATATAATATACGCATATGCCTATGTTGCAATTTCGTTATTACACTGCTATTATACTATAAGCACAAAGTATAATTATTAATTGTACACGCAGCATAAAATGATTAATGGTGCATCTAGAAAAGTATCTTAAAATAAATCTCAAAATTCTTTAGAAGGAAGAATGGCGGTGAGAGAGAGAGACAGAGCCCAAAGAGTGAAAAATATTTTTCATCCTCAATGGGTAACATGAATTAAAAGAACCATAAAATAATGAATACAATACATATCTCACGATCATTGAGTGATTATTTTTTATACTACAAAGAGTGCCCTCCTTTGAAAAAAATCATAGAAGCACTCTCATTGTTTGTATAAAATTCCCAAACTATAAGTTAAATGTACTGTTGGTACTGATTTGCTACATTACACCTACTATATGAGTAATACATAAAATAAACAAAGTAAAAATAAATTATTAAATAAAAAAATTGTAAAGTTTGTATCAGCAGACTCTAAAGCATCCTTCAATCCGTCAGCTTATCACATAAAGATTGATATGCTGCACTACAGAGCTTGAACTTCTCTTCAGCCACAGCCTGTTTTTATTCATAATGCCAATAATTAATTATAATCCACTCTCTGCGTCTGTGTGTATGTATGTATAGATATTATCAATCTTAGAAGATTGGTTTGGAACATGTACAGTACATACCTTGGAAGAGCCTTGATGTCGATCCGGATGCCATTTCAGCGCGCATGATCGGTATCTGAAATTGGAAATTTGCGGAAGTTAAAAAGGACAAAAGAGAAAGTGACAAGAGCGAGGCGATAAGGGAGCGAAACAAAAAGTCCCGAGGAAAAGAACTTACGCAGTTTTAACATCTTCGAGTTTTATCGGACCAGAAGCAGTTAATCCAAGGGCCAGCCTTTCTGAGGCAGCCGAGGATAAATCTGTGTCTGAACTCTCACAATCAGATTCATACTCTTTTTCAAACCTGCTCCTCCAATGCCACGAGCTCCCAGATTTTCCAGATGAGCTCCACCATTGAGAATTCTCTCCGTTAGTGAATGACCAATAAAAGAATCCTGCATTCCCACGGGTGAATGCAGATCGAAAAATGGTTTCCATATCGATATCTTCATCATTATCACAAAACTGGAAACCTCCTGAAAAGAAAGAAAATGTGCGAGTATGAGTAAAACTTTAAATAAGGCAGAAAGAGGCCAAGACTCAAGCACGGGTAAATCAATGTGCAGACAAGTTCATACCGACAATCCCAAGTTAGTCGGTCGTAAAGGTAGTGATACATACCGTTCACAAAAAATAAAAAATTACGAAAATTTGCAAAATTTTGTAACCTTGTACATCTTACTCTCCTCTCAGTGTAAAACTTTACTAAATCGAAATAACCTTCAAGCGTTTTATAAAGATTTAAGCAAGCATAAGTAATAAAACTAGAGTTGTATCCTTACTTTTGCTCCAATGCCGCCGCTGCCGCCGTGATCCCCTATTTCCAGCCCTAACCCTTCTAAAGTTGTTGGCTGAATATGCCCTTCTAAACCATGATGGGCCTCTAATTGAAGATGGGTCATATTCATCGTCTTCAGACAATGGATAGTAGAAACCATCTCCACCACCTGCAGATCAATAAAATGGTCTCGACATCAATCTCATCTGCCTCATATGAGGTTCCACTTACTATTCACGCAAGACATTGTTCTTAAGAGTTTCTCAGTTGGGTTCATTGGGTAAAAAGACAAGAAAATTCAGCCAAACCATCCATATAATTTGGCTCGCTAAAGAAGCAAACTATGGCTAAACAAGCTTTCACTAACAGAAACAAACCTTTCTTAACAGAAAATTTTTTGAAGACATTTAGTTAATAATGATTTGACCAAGCAAAAGTACTACTACACTAGAAGTGTATCCTTACTTCTGTCACGGAACCGTGATCCTCTATTTCCAGCCCCATCCCTCTGAAAATTGTCGGCCGAGTGTTGTGATCTAAACCACGTGGGGCCTCTCCTTGAAGATGGGTCATTATCATCACATCTATACTGCTCCCACAAGCTCTGTCATAGCAAACCTTCGATTAAAGTCTATGCAAATGTGTAAAAGAAAACAATATCAATATTCGGAACTTTGACTTCAAAAACATTGGTCCTAGAAAAGAGTTGAGTAAACAGAAACCTGAAAAACATTGTACCCATACAATACAAAAGAAAGGGAAAAAAAAAAAGAAGGCAACTCTCTAGCATAAGCCATAACAACTTAACAAGCAAAGCAATCAACCATGGACTATTGAGACTAGTGGAACCGTCCAATAAAAACAATACAGTACAACACAGTGACGTTATAAATGCAACGTGCAAACCTTAAAGAGAGAATCCGTATAAGCGTTGAGACTGTGCAACATGGACTCTCTTACATGACTCATTTGAGACCTCTTGGAATAGTTGTGGTTTCTCTGCAAACGAACAGTTCATTAGGACTCCCACACAACGCTCTCGTTCCCTTAAAGCTAGTTCCAAAACCCCAACTTCAACACTTCTTTTCGGCTCAATCCAAGTTAATGTGCTCATATGAACTCAGAAATATCCGAAAGTTCAATAACCGCAACCCTCTTTGCCGCTAGACAACGAAAAGCGCTTCCCGATAGTTCGATTAGAACATTGTTCTCAAATTTGTCTCCACGGAAGACTATAATTTCAAAACTGTCGGCACAACAATCGCTCTAAACACTCTCACACTCCCAAATGCATGTATAAACAAATACAGATACACCAAAATTCATAATGAAAATGGTAAACCGTAGCAAAAGCACAAAAGACTACCAACTTTAACTATCTTCCTAATTTCTTTCTCGAATGAATAGACAACGGAATCGTGAGCCACATTACAATATTATTTTCTTCTAAGCAATGAACTTGCAACAAACAATAATAATCACAACAATAAAAATCAGATATATACGATTCAAAATTCAATTCAACAATCACCAATAACAATAATAAGAAGAAAATAGTACAAAGCAGTGAACTTTTATATGAAATTGCAAATCCCCACAGAAAAAAAAAAAAAAGGAAAAATCAAATCAAATTCAATACATATATACATACACACACACACACACACACACACACACACAGACTGACATGGTCGGAGTGACGATTGCGTCGGCGGCGATCGAGGACGGCGGTGGAGTGAAAGAGAGAGACCCTTGTTTGGATGTTACATATGCAATTGAGCTTCGAGTTCGCCAGAGCCGTTTTCACGGCGGCCATATTCATTTTTGCTTTCCGCCGAAAGGGAAAATCAATCCTCTGGCGAAGGAAAGAAAAAATAATAGATATACCTCTCTCCCAAGCTACGTTTACGCTGTGCCGACTATTCCATCAGCGACTCGAGAAACCGCCATTGAAAATTCCCGTCGAATTCTCAAAGCTTCCTGAGTTCGATAGAGAGATTGATCGCGATTCTCAGAGATTCATTCGGAAACCCTAATTCCCAAAAATCGCCATGAATATTGAATGAGAACAGGAAGAAGAAGAAGAAGAAGAAGAAGAAGTGGGATTTTCCTCCGTTTGAAAACTCTGAACTGAGACCAAGGGCAGTTCCGTAATATCGTTTTTTCCTTTTCGGGGTCAATTGAGGTTGTCGTTAAAATCACTTGATAACCTCAACCTATAATTCAGATTTTGCAGCAAAAAATATTTTTTTTTTTTTCCCCTTCACCATGAAAAAAAAAAAAACAAAAAAAAAGGGCTTGACAAACGACATGTCGTTTCTTTTAGAGCGTTCATCGAAAGGAAAGAGTGGAGATGCGGGGTATCGATCCCCGTACCTCTCGCATGCTAAGCGAGCGCTCTACCATCTGAGCTACATCCCCTAATGTTTGGATTGCATCTAAATTAATTCTATCTTTTGATGGATTTACGTACTTCATCAAAGAACACTGCCAAAGATGACACGTCTAATTTTTACATTATGTGTTTCATTTTCATTCTTACCTGCTATTATTGAATAAACACAAATTATTACGGTGCATCTATAGGTATATCTTAAAATAAATCTCAAAATTGTTTGAAAAGAAAGAAGGGAAAATATTAAATTCATCACTTAGGTTTTTGCAAAATGCCAAAAATCACTTTTTGATTTTTCTTTTTTTTTTTAACTCTATCCAATCATGTGTTTCTTATTACTTGTTTCGAGCACTTTTTGGAATGGAGCCATTCCATCTAAATGGTTCGACCTAAACATTTTGCTATTTGAAGATAGAAAAAAGTTGGTCACTCAAAAGAGATTCAACACTTAACAAAATGGAACATTTTGATGACTTGTACAATATGTATCTATAATGTATATATTGTGCAAATCCAAACATCCCAATTGAAATATTTTAATGACTTGTACAATATGTATCTATAATGTATATATTATGCAAATCCAAACATCCCAATTGAAATATTTAAATGGAAAACTTCAAGTTTAACTATTCAAATATGTTCATTTAAATGGTTACAAAGGGGAACACTTTATAAAATAAACTATTTAGATGGGGAGTTTAAGTGAATCATTTTGACTTAAATGACTTATTCAAATAATTGCCGCTAACAAGGGATTAGACATTAATATTTTTCTAAGAATGGCAATTTCACAAGCTATTAGGCCTTTCATATGGGCATTCCATGCTCACAAGTGCGTGGTCAGCCCAATGAACCTCTTCCTTACTGGGCCTGTTTTTATTGGACTATCTAAGTTTTGAGCCCAATGAGCCTCGGTATTATGTTATTATGCTTCACTTAAGCATAAAATAAAGGGAAACACACATCCAATGAAAAATGTCAATTGTATGCCAATACACAATGTAGCATAAAAAATGTAACAACATTATATTCGAGGTTTACTGTTTCCATATATTTGTGTTATAAACCAGGTGGAATTTCATCGTGACTTTTTTATTAAATGTTGAAAATCACTCTATGATGAATTTCATATACTAAATTTTTGTCATACTCCCATATTTTGTGCAAAATTTACCTCTAAATGTTAAATATATAATTGCATTCGAGGACGATGTTTTAAATCAAAATACGAAACTTTGGTATTGACTATTGTGTAAACACTCTAAAATATGTTGCATTAGCCTAACTCGAAGGATCCATGTGTTTCCTTTTAAGAAAATGCACAAATTTTAAATAAAATTTTGCTACCTAGTTGTAGCATATGTCATATTTGACCTTCCTAACCAATTCACTACACTTCTAGGGTAGAAAGCTAAACAAAATTCTCTAACTATGCTAAGAAAGTGAAGAAAAGTGTTACTTCAATTGAAGTTAAAGAAATCTCAATAACTATGACTAGTTTCTTTCTTTCTTTCTTTTTTTTTTCTTTTTTTTTTTCTGTTTCTGTTTTAGAGGGAATAATGTGCATGTTCCCAAGGGGGGATAAATAAGGCATTGCTAAGATAAAAATAATATATAGTAGTATGATATGTACTGTTTTAAATTAGTTAGGTAAAATATGCACAACAACTTAAATATCATTTACCAAATATATCATAGCAAATTCAATATCACATTATTTTGGTATTCAAAATTTAGATAAATAATTTAATGCAATAGCATTTTCATATGTGGTATTATTAATGACCCGGGTTGTACATGCTTTTGAGTTTTGACAACTAACTAATGGGGTAGTAAGCCATAAATTAAATTTTGATTATGACAATATTTATGACACATATAATATCATAATTGTTGATCTGTGTCTTCCATAGAACACACTGCTAAAGTGACCATACTTTGAAAAAGTGCATTAAGCAAAAGAAAAAAAAAATAAAGAAAGAAAAAGGAAAGGAAAAATATTTCCTTTTTGCATACACGAGGGACCAAACTTTGCATGATAACACATGACAAAAGAGAAAGGTCTCCACATGAATAAAGATGGGATAATCAGATTCCAATGTTCCCTCAACTAAGCTAATTGATTAACATTCTTCTGACTTGAAAAGGTTTCTGTTAGTTAATCTCAGATCCAATTCATTAAAACTAATTTAAGTGGGTTTGATAATGATATACTAGGAGAAAAAGGCCACTGTTGAATGTGGTGAAGAAATAAATTGTAGTTAGAATGATCAAATTTGATTAAAAAATAGAAAAATAATTATAAAAATAATATGTTGAGTTAGTTAGTTAGGCAATAATTTATCAAAGAATTGAATTGGTTAAATTTAGTTTTTTACTAAACATCCGATTCGATAACAAATTTTTGTAGAATATAATAATATATATGTAAGCATTATCAAAGTTGTCCTTAGTTTAGAACAATATTGCAAATCAACACTAACGTATATACTATCTTCGGCTGTATAAAACATGTAGGTTCTAGAAGAAATAGGACTAAGTTAATGTGCCATGTTATGCATAATTAATGGTACTTTCTTAAACTAAAATCAATTGTAATATTTGTTATACCACTATCCAAAATTTTTAAAATCCTATGCACCACAGTCGCTTGAGAATTACATTTATCTTCATGAATTTTCATTCATTACTTGTAGCACTTTAAAGTACCCAAAAAACAAAAAAAAACTGCCATCTTTGGAAAAGGAAAAGTTATGAGACAAAATTGTGGTTATGAAAATCATTTCTTGGAAACGTAGGTGATATGATTAATTTGTAAGTGAGAATATTTGCAAAGCGATTATGGATTATGAGACGTTTATAATTGTTTTAAAAATATTCATGTTCAAAACTGTTCTCATTGCAAAATTTTCATTTTTTTAGGGTTTATTTAGTATTTAGTCATTTTCTAATTCATGTTTTAAAGAAATAGGTAATATTTTTAAAAATTAAGAAATTAGTCATTAGTTCTTTAAAAAGCTAAGAGCATAAAGATAACATCATACCATTATATAATTAACAAATGATATTTTTTTAATTAATAAATACATTGATTATTTTTTAAAAATATCATTTTAAAAAATGACTATTTACTTAATAATTTTTTTTGTACTTTTATGCATTATCAAGTTCCGGTCAATTTGCTGTAAACGAGTCTGACTATAGAAACATTAATTGTGTTTGATCAATTCCAAAAAATAAAAAAACACAGAGTCTTAGCTTTAAAACATTGACAGTACTTAATCAATTCATAGCCAACAAAAAAAAAAAAATAATACAACAAAACACACATACACACAAATAGGACTTGATCAATTCAAGTGTGTACGTTTAACTGAATCGGAATCCACCTTTTTTTTTTTTTTGGAAAGTTTTACCTATCTATAGTTTTACTAATGATTTTGAAGGCACATTAAAAAAACCATAAAAGTAGAACAATAAAACATAAGTAGCATTTGATCAATTTATAGCGTCAAAAAAAGAAAAAAAAACGCATTTGATCAATTCTAAGTGCACACATTTTGTTGGATTGGTATATGTTTTTTTTTTTTGGTTACATTTTTTAAAATGTTTTTGAAGGGATATTTTTCTTCTTCTCTTTTAAAGCTAGGAAACCTAAACATTGGGAATTCAATATGGCTAGCTAAAATCAAGCTAAAGTCACCATCATAATTCAAGAGGTACTAAATGGTTTTGTTACTAACTAGCCTATCTTTTTCAAAATTTGTCCCTTTTTCCATATATCCACATCTACCTATTAATTTATGGAAAAAAAAAAAGAAAAAAAAATCTAATCCATCTAAAATAAGAAAATGACATATTAATGCCTAAAGTATAGGCGACCACGTTGAGATATGGGTGGTGATAATATTGCATTGCACGTTCATTCCATTAAATATAAATTCACTCCCATCCATAAAATAAAAAGTATTATTTATTTAAATTTTTGACGAATTCTGGAGGTCAAAACAATCTTGTAATAATAGAAAATAGAGAGAGAGATAAACAAGGACGAGCACACAAGTGTACGTGGACGTGACCGCACGTGAACAAAACACGGCGCGACATGATCGGAAACCGGGAAAGGAATGAATTATAATGAATATTGCTGAGTTGGCAATTGTCCTTTTTCTTGTTTGGCTTTTTAATTTTAATTGTTTTTGGTTATATTAATTGAGCTAATAAGCTTATATGCAAGTTACTTGAATTTTTTGTCCAAGTATATAGTGCTTGGAAGTTGGAACTTGGTTCTCTATTTTTTTTTTCTTGTAATTTAATCCTCGGACCTACAAAATCAATAACAGCTAATTAAGTATAGTTGTTTATGAAAATTAAACTTCACATTCTAAGTGTAAGTGGGTTGACATTCTAAGCTCTTAAAAGTTACTTATTTGACAATACATAGATTGTGAATTCTTCCGAATTTAGTGTGTTTTGTAATTATTGGACTTAATTGCTATTGATTTTAAAGTTTAGAGACTAAATTATCAAACAATGAAATTAAAGGATTATCTTGATAATACACCATATATATATATATATATATATATTCAAGGAACCAATAGTGAAAAATACCTTTTTTTTTATTTTATATATATATATTTTTTTACAAGAGGAATGGTCTTTCTTTCTCTTTCCCATTATATGATTAGCACCACCACCACACCCCACTTGAAAGCAAGTGATTAAAGATGGCATCCGATTTAGGATTTCTTTTTTTCATTCCCCTTTTTTTACCTTCTTTTTATTTTAGTAGGGGTCTTTTTGGCTTTACTGAATTGCCCTCCAAAGATTTCTAATTTTACAACTATTGAAATTCGAGTCATGGAAGGGCATTTTAGGAAATAAGGGCTAAAGTGGCTCAATTAAAGAAAAATCATAAAATTAGCTGCAGTACCAATTATTATTTAGAAATAAAGATTTATTTGGTATTTAGTTATTTTTTATGTTATATTTAAAAAATAATAATCCATGTTTTAAGAAATTATGAAACTAGCCATTAGCTCTTTAAAAAATTAAGGGCATAAAAATAATATCATACCATCATGAACGTCGGTTTTTTTTTAAAACATCATCTAAAAAATGTCTATTTACTTAATAATCGCTATAAAAAATAAATGAATCTAAAAACTTAAACATTCTTTCAACTGTGTTTTGCTATAATATATATTTTTTTCAAATTCTCATTTAATTTTTTTTTCTCAAATCTCAATTGAAATAGTATAAATTAGCCTTTTATGTAAATATTAATTTAAATTACAATTTTTTTTTGCAAGCCAATTTTAATACAAGATTTTGCATCTCACAAGAAATTACTTCATATAGAATCTGAACTAGCATTCATATCACAAATTGATTTTTACTCTATAATTCTCAATAAAACAATGCTAAACAATTAAAATATTTTGCCAAAGAAATAATCAGAATCATATAATTTTTAGTAGTTATAATATACAATGATAAATGTGCATACTTTAATTTCATCAAATAGATAATTCACACTTCATTTTGATTATTGTTTTCATGACAAAAATTTTAGACATGTATAATTTAACTTGTTCATAAATAAAATACTTGGAATAAAATTTGATGACACTAGCAAATGACAACCTATTCTTGGCCCTTACCTTTAGTTTAAGAAAATAAATAAACGTATGTATTGTCTACTTTTTCCTTTTTGAGTAATGCAAGCTCACGAAGGTTACAATTACTTCATTCTTAGCTAATAAACCATAGCGAATCATTTAAAAAAAATATATATATATATATATATATATATATTGTCTTATTTGATTTCATTTTGACCGTCTCCCACAAATTTTTTATTGTTTTACAAGCTTTTTAAAAATATATATTAAATGCGTGAGTTATTAGTTAAAAACAACATATTTATATTCTATAAAAATACCATGTAGCGTATATTCAATAAATACAATACAACTTTGCCACTTCTTTATAAACAATTCATTTCTAAATTGATCCATTTAAGATTTGTGGTATCAACATCAAATTAGACATATGTATATATATTTTATCATACTTTTCCAAACAAAACAGCACTTTAGTTGCTCTCACTTTTAGCACATCATGAATCATGCTTTCCATTTTCTGTTACTCACCAAAAAAATATTTAAAATTTAAAAATACATAAAGAAAAAATGAATATTATTTCTAAAGCAGAAAAATACTCAAATTTACATAATAATAAAAATATCTAAAATTTTAAAATAATTAAATAATTAACCAATTCATTAACTATTTACATATATTTTTTTATCACTAAATCAATTAATAATTGAATCACTAGCATATATTGTTATATTTTTCAAAAAAATTGAGTAATTATTTAAATAAAAATTGGGTATTCCAATTTCTCCTTATTACCACTACAAACATAATTCAATTTACATTAGATTAGTAGAGAAGTTTCCGAAAATACCCCTGACCCGAGACAGGCGGGCAGTGGTGGGGCGTTCCCGCAAATCAGGGGGGCAAAACGGTCCGACGAAAAAAGCAAGCGACCGAAAGCGAAGCCAGCTGTATCCACCATCAACGTGACGCGTCATGGGGTCAGGCCCATCAGATATTCCCATCGGACGGCCAGGATTCGCCCAGACCACATTTGGGTTTCATTTGACTTGAATTTCATTTCGCTCATCGTCCTTCTTTTAAACCAACACCTGTTTTCGGTTCTCATTTCAAGACAACACTCTGTTTGGTTCGACGCACGCAAAAACGACACAAACAGAGAGAGAGAGAGAGAGAGAGATTTTCATTCTCACTTTTCAAATCCGAAGGTAAGGTATGAATGATGTGATGTTGTTGTGAAAGTTTGAGTCTTTATAGAGCTGAATTATGATCGTCATTGATCATTGTTAATGTTGTTGTTGTTGTTTTTTTTTTTTTTTTTGGTCATCTCTTTTGGGTGGGTTTGGTTTTGC
Organism: Boehmeria nivea var. tenacissima; assembly: GCA_018132145.1. Taxonomy (NCBI): domain Eukaryota; kingdom Viridiplantae; phylum Streptophyta; class Magnoliopsida; order Rosales; family Urticaceae; genus Boehmeria; species Boehmeria nivea. Next base: position 11,463,536 of record CM030884.1, on the reverse strand, counting down.
ATTTTATCAATAACCCCATTTGTGGATTTTTGTTTTTTGGGTGGATTGTGAGGCAAAAAAAAAGGTTGGGTCTTGATCTAGATACATCAGCAAGGAATATATATATATATATATATATATTTGTTTCACTAAATCAGTGGATTAAAGAATCAATTTTTTTGGTAGCTAGATTTGATGGGTTTTTATATTTTCATGTTTCTCACATTGCATTGGCGATGATCTGTGTTCCTTTATGGCAGAATTGACAAAAATAGCTTAAAATGCTTGATCTCATTATCCTCTGATGTTCATCAATAATAATTACAAAAAAAAAAAAAAAAAAAAACCTTATGTCTCTCGAGACATTTTAGAGCAATCCTTAGATCTATCCACTTCAGCCATTGGCTTTTGAACGATAAAAAAAAAAAAAAAAGCCATGTCAATTGACACAGTAGCTTTATTTTCTAACATGTTATGTCACTGAATTAATTGCTCACAGAAACTGATCAATTTCTGAAACAATTTTGTTCATGCAGAGCTCAATAGAAAATGGCCGAGAGCGAGGATATTCAGCCACTCGTCTGTGACAATGGAACCGGAATGGTCAAGGTAAGTTTTTAAAAGTTTTCGATCGACTCTAGTGGAATTCTTTTCTGGTGGGCAATTCATGCATTGATTACAAATTTTTAAACTGCAAATGCCCCCGAAAAACCCGCAGGCCGGATTCGCTGGCGACGACGCCCCGAGGGCGGTTTTCCCGAGCATTGTGGGGCGGCCGAGGCACACGGGCGTGATGGTGGGGATGGGGCAGAAGGACGCGTACGTGGGCGACGAGGCGCAGTCGAAGAGGGGTATCTTGACGCTCAAGTATCCGATCGAGCACGGCATTGTCAGCAATTGGGATGACATGGAGAAGATCTGGCATCACACCTTCTACAACGAGCTCCGCGTCGCCCCCGAGGAGCACCCCGTCCTCCTCACCGAGGCCCCCCTCAACCCCAAGGCCAACCGCGAGAAGATGACGCAGATCATGTTCGAGACCTTCAACACCCCCGCGATGTACGTCGCCATCCAGGCCGTGCTCTCGCTCTACGCCAGTGGCCGTACCACCGGTGAGCCATTCTGTTCCATTGCATTCGATTCGGTTCGTTGGTTGGTTGATTGGTGTGAATGTTGCTGGTTTTGAATGCTTTGATCAGGTGTAATTAGGCTTTGAGACCGTTCAATTTGAGCGAAAAATCGTGTTTTTGAGTGTTTGATATGTGGAGGTGTTCTAGTTTTGAACGCTTTGATCAGATGTGATTAGGCTTTTGAGACCGTTCAATTTGATCGAAAAATCATGATGTGAGTGTTTTTGATAATGTGCGAATGTGACTAAGGTTTGAGGCCTTGTTTTGCTGGTGTTTAGGTATTGTTCTTGACTCGGGTGATGGTGTTAGCCACACGGTCCCAATCTACGAAGGGTACGCCCTCCCGCATGCGATCCTGCGTCTGGATCTTGCAGGGCGCGACCTCACCGACGCGCTGATGAAGATCCTGACCGAGCGTGGGTACTCGTTCACCACCACAGCCGAGCGGGAAATTGTGAGGGACATGAAGGAGAAGCTGGCCTACATCGCGCTCGACTACGAGCAGGAGCTGGAGACCGCCAAGACCAGCTCGGCTGTGGAGAAGAGCTACGAGCTTCCCGACGGGCAGGTGATCACCATTGGCGCTGAGCGGTTCCGCTGCCCCGAGGTGCTCTTCCAGCCCTCGATGATCGGGATGGAAGCTGCGGGCATCCACGAGACCACCTACAACTCCATCATGAAGTGCGACGTCGATATCAGGAAGGATCTCTACGGCAACATCGTCCTCAGTGGAGGCTCCACCATGTTCCCGGGCATCGCCGACAGGATGAGCAAGGAGATCACCGCCCTCGCCCCGAGCAGCATGAAGATCAAGGTCGTCGCGCCTCCCGAGAGGAAGTACAGTGTCTGGATTGGAGGCTCCATTTTGGCCTCACTCAGTACCTTCCAACAGGTAAAATCGAGTCCCACTCATGTTATGTTTATGATATTTATTGATTCAATACATTCAAATCCAATTTTATGAATATAAACTTGTTAGTTAAATTGTCAAAATTTGGGTTCATTTGTTTTTGTATGATATATCATGGTAATTTGTGGATGTATTAGCTATTTTTTAGTTAGTTAGGTATGTTATTGTCTTATTATGGTATATAGACTATGTACCAAAAGCGGGCATTTAATTAGAAAACGAAAGTTGTGGACGTTTTATTAGACATGGTCTAAAAATAAATCAAGTAGCTCAAATATTCTTCTTTTTTTTTTTATACTAATTTTGTATTAATATTTTGTGTTTTCGTCGCCGCAGATGTGGATCGCGAAGGCGGAGTACGACGAGTCGGGTCCGTCGATCGTCCACAGGAAGTGCTTCTAAGCAAAGCAGAAGATGAGAGGTGGAATATGAATGAACTCACACTACACATTTTGTACTACAAAGAGGCTTCTTCTAATTAAGTGGCTGCATAATTTCCCCTTTTAATTTTTTTTTTCCTATTTATTTCCACATTTTCATTCATGTTTATTTCTCTGTGTTTTTTTTTTTTTTACTTTCTTATTATCATGTTGGGAAATCGAGCATGGGGTTGAGCGAACTATGATCAACATTAATTTTTTCATTACTATGTAGAAAAAGTTGTGTATTTGTTACTCATTTGGTTTGGTTGAATTGGAAATTCTTTTTCATCATAATACTCTCTTTGAAGTCAAATTATGATTACCACTATCTTTTTTCTTTACTTTATAGAAAAGCATATTCTTGATTTTGTGATGATAAATGTGATCATGATGAAATTGCATTATGAATCAAAATCCATTTAACAACACCGAACCCCAATGTGATATTACGCCACAAAAGTTTCCGTTCACATTAGACATGGAAATATGCCACTAGTCATAGTTGTTGAAAGAATGTCAATTTCACAACTAGGTTTAGTGGAAGAATTATAGGCAACTAATTCTGTCAAATTCTTCTGCAATATTGTTTTTTTTTTATCCTGCAGTTTTTTTAATGACTAAATAATATTTAAAGGACAGTTTATATACAGCTCATTACAAAGTTTATTGGAATATCCTTTTTGTGTGTGTGACTGTGTGTGTGTTATTCCGCATGGTTCAAATCAGAAGCATCTAAAGAGAAGATATAGTTGGATAAGGGGAACCAAATATTCTGTTCTATGTCCCTTTTTCTATTCCCACCCAACAAATTGCACATTGAACAATGACATATTCTTTTAATGCTTAAAGGGCATTGCTTTCTAATTCTTATCACTATAGTGTTGAATAGAATCAACTTGAAAGCATACCCTAGTAAATAATAATTTGTCAATAAAAGAAAATATACAATTACTTGACTCTTAATTCTCATTGACACAACAAACATGCACTCAGCTCACAATAGTTAAGGGAAGAAAAAAAAATACAAAACAAAACAAACCCATTGGATAGTGCTTCAAGTAATGTAACTGTAAGCGAGTACAAAGACAATTACGTAAGAATGAAGAGACAAAAAGGAGAGAGCTAGAATCACTTATCCCATAATTGATTATGCAGTGTTTTCTTGCCATTCATTTTTAGTGGCTTTGAAGTGAAGCACTAGAAAGCTAAGACGTCTACGTTAATGCATAGACATAGGCACATATAGCCACTCATTTCATGGCCTTAAAGAGAACAAAAGCAATATTTCTGTTTGAGCCAAACTTACTCAAGAGTAAGTCGTAACACCCAAATATAAAAAATAAAAAAAAGAAACTGTACATCATGAAATGGAAGCTATACTCTTCTATCATTTCTCTGCCCAACTAAACATGAGAGAACTTTGGTGCCCCGAAATGCCTAACAAAGATTCTTGATTTCCACATGCAAACAACTTCTTGTTCTTTTTTTTTTTTTTTTATATAAATATAATAGAATTTTAGGAATACGCTTATTCTGGTTATAGTTCCTAGTTACATCGTACATGTTTTTTTTTTTTTTTTTTTTCTATCTGTGCTTGTAACAGAAATCTTAATCATACAACTAAAAAGTAAGTCATTAACAAGATAACAGAAAAATGTTTTATCCAAATAGGGTCAACTCAACTCAAGTATAGCCTTTTGACACTCCATTTAAAGAGTTGAATAATTTGAAAAGAAACAGAGATACAGAAATAAATAAAAACAAAAAATAAAAATAAAACTCTTAAGAAGAAGAAGAGCTTTACTATTGCCAAGTATATGAATCCAACTTTTTCCGAGTGTGTTATATACAAAACTCTCTATAATGTGAACCCAAAATTCCATAGCTCTCTCTCTATAGAATTTGCCTTCCAAGGACTTATCCACTAGAGTTGCTTCAGGCCATTAGACCAAAATGAAAAAATTGAAAGAAAAAAAAAATGTGCAGTGAAAGAACTAACAAAGAGCAACATTTCCCATGTTGCAAAAAATGCGAAACAATCATGGAAAAAAAAAATCTGCACAAAAAATGACCCTTTTTGTCAACCTGTTCCTAAAGAAAAAACATCATGTTTAAGGCAGTCAAGTTACAAGCTTCTGCTTCTGCTGCTGCTGCTATTTCAGGCACTAAAAACTCATGCATTCATTAAAACCCATCGAAATTGATCCTCCCCGCCAGAGGCTCGGCTGCGTTACCTCTTATTTGCAACCGTGTTGGCGCTTGAATCTGCCTTGCATCTAGGAAGACGACGACAACTGAAATGTCATCGTGAATGATCCGCCTCTGTGAGGCCTCGAGACCTACAACACTTTGGTATGTCCCCGCCTTTCTCTGAGCTGTTGCCGCCCTTATAGCTTGTTTGATAAGTGTTTTCGCTATTCCCTGGTATTCAAGAGGGTAACTGTCATTACCGCAATAAGTCTAAGGTTGATATTGGGAAGAAACAAAAAGGTGATTTACATTTCGCGGGTTCTTATGCACAATTGTGACAACTTCGTCGTTGGTTAGGACATCCCAAAGGCCATCAGATGCGAAGATTAGGAACTGGTCGCAAAAGTTCAGTTCTCTCCGTAGTACAGTTGGGACTGCTGATAATGCCGAACCTTCGAGAGCTGGATTGAGGTGAAAGCTATGGCCAGGTTCAAAATTATATTGATCTTTCTTCAAGTATGCATCGCCTATAGCTTTAGTCACCTGATTTTTTACAAAAATGAAAGCTTTGTCTGTAATTGAATGTTGGAAAAAAGAGAGAAATATAACAAATGCAAAAACAGTTAACCAAAGTAAATAATGAAGAAGCTAGGAAATCTGTGTTGAATAGAACAGAAGCAATAAAAATACTTGAATATGCATTTCTGATAGTAGACTTCGAGTGTGAAAATGAAAACAATCAGATACAGAAACAGGGAAACCAACACTAGTTGGAAAAGGACAGAAACATATCAAGTAAACTGCTAAGAGCCTAGGACTTAAAACAGTCAGATTATGTTGTCAATGCTCAATGAAATGTTTGAAAGAAAATCTGTGTGAAAACAGTCTAACTAATTTAATGGATGAAGTAAGAACTTCAAGAAACAGAAACTAGGAAAATCAATCTCAAGTACTAGGAAAGTAGAAACAGAATGAAACAAAAACTAGGGAATCAAATATTTAACAAAGAGGGTAAAACCTGAATGATGCCTCTAACACGCCAAGCTCCATTCTTAAATTCTATGCGGGCGTTTGGATTTGAGACCCGCACTTCATCTCTTACTGCCTGCAGCCTTGCATTATCATCCCTGGTCAGCGGCACAGCCTCGATCTTGCATAGATGCTTTCGCCGACCAAGGACAACTCGAGAGTCGCCTACGTTGGCAACGTGCAGCGTTCCGCCCCTGATGACTCCGACAAGGCAACAACACCCGACGCCTTTGATTGCCGGATTGGCTTCGTGTTCCTCAGCAACACGAGCAAGAAAATCTTTCTCCACTTGATCATAGGCAGAGGTAAGGACCTGGTTGTTAATGCCACGGGCTGTTCGAGCTAGCCCTGCGAATTCGATACCCCGAAAAAGTTACAACCAAAAGAGGGTCAACATCAGGTAAGTAGAGAATTTGAGCCACAGGATGGTTTGTAAGAATTTGTTACCGAATTCTTTAAATGCAAACTAGCTTAAACAGAGAATAAGGAGAGAGGGAAAACATGAAGCCAAGATTCTACTAGATTCTTGTATTGGGAACGATATTGTTCTTGCATTTGAATGAAAAATTTCGAGGCTTTATTTGGACTAAACAATGACCTCAATAACACCAAGACTGCAAATAGAAATTGCCAAAGAACAAAGATTTTAATTTAATGAATTTTGCAGTTTGTCTCCAATTACGCAAACCCAATGAAAAGGCCAATGCTGTGCTAATTTCAGCATCACAACAATAACACAAATTATAAAGAACACAAAATTTGACCAGAAGGGGTTTCATTCTACTGAAATACACCATTTTTGTTTCCCTACCATATGAAATAAATAAATAAAAAGTTCAAAACTTTTAATTAATCGACAGTGCAAATTAACCAATAATCATAGAAAAAAAAAAAAGAAAGAAAGAAAGAAAGAAAGAAACGACAAACAAGATGAGGAATTCAATAGAACAAAACGACATCAGTACAAACTCGAAGCAAGTTTTTCTTTTCTTTAAACCGAAAAAAAAAAAAATATATATATATATATATATATATATATAGAAGAGCTGAATTTACAAACAGTGATTGAAAAAAAAAATCAAATTCAAGAATAACAGCAAAAGTACAAAAATTCACCAAACAAACACCAAGAAAAGAAACGAAACGACAATCAAGAGGAGGATTCGAGAAGAAAAACGACATCGATGCAAACTCAACACTCAAAAATAACAATCAATACACATTTGCCCAAAATTACACCCACCGTTGACCGTACAGAATTCACTGATCATTCATCAAGAAAAGAACAGAAACGACAAACACAATGATTCAGAGAACGAAAACGACATCAATACAAACTCAACATTCAAAAAAACAAAAAGAAAAATAAAAAAAAAAATATTCACATTAAGTTTGAAAAATAAAAATTATTACTCGAAATATCATAAATAAAAGAAAAATATCAAAACAAAATAAAGAATTAGTACAAGATTCTTCGGTCATCAAGAAAAGAACAGAAACGACAAGAGAGATGATTCAGACAAAGAGAAACGACAACGATACCGAGAAAAGAAAGGAAAAAAGAAGAAAGAAAAGTTTGTCTCACTATTGAAGATTGGGAAGAGATTTTCGCAGACGAATGTGGAGGCGACATCGCCGCCATGGCCGTCGAAGACGCCGACGAAGATCGCTCCGTCGCCGATCTCGACCAGGCTCTGGTCCTCAATGGCATCGTGGGCCCGGACGACGGCGTAGGAGAACTCTCCGCCGGGGTACGTGTCGAGGTCGTGGCTCCAGATGAGCGGGTCTTCGACGTCGTTCGGATCCTCCGCCGGCGCCGGCGCCGGCGCGCCGCACATCATGAACTCCCAGCACGAGCGAAGCCATTGCGCCATTCCTTCTCCGGCCATCCTTTGCGCATTTCCCTTCGGAGAAGCTTTCTCTACTCTAGGGTTTCGCTCTGATTGAAAAGAGACTGAGAGAGTCTGTGATCAATTCCGAGAAACAGTGGCGATTCTAGAGAGAGAGAGAGTGAGTGATGTGAGAGAGAGAGAGAGAGAGAGAGAGAGAGAGAGTTGTGAGAGAGGGAATGAAATGGTGGTGTTTGAGGTATTTATACGTAAGAGGCGTTGGAGTTGAAATTACGTTAAGGTCAGTGATGTTTTCGTGAAATTACAGATGATGCCACTGACGGGATATGTAGTGGGACCCGATGAGGGCTATAAAGTCCGATAACTAAACAACTAAACAAACTAACTTTTTGGTGGTGGGGTCCACTAATGGCGCTTTTGTGACAAACTGAAAAAACCACCTTTTTTATTTTTTATTTTTGTAATAAAATCTTTTTTTTTTTAAGAAAAACAATAAAAAATTAAGAAAAATTGAAGGTGTATTGCTAAAGCCTAAACGATCAAATATTGATTATAATTCTTATTAATGAATTTAAATGTAGTGTAAATAATTAAGATTTAAAGATATTGTATTGAGATTAAAAAAATTAAAAAATAATTAGAATGGAATGGAACGTGGGAATAGTGAAGGCAAACTAAGCATTAATCTATTATTACTTATGCTAGAGTAGTTTGTCACTTTGTTGCCATATCGACTAACTAAATTTTTGCTCCAAGTATTTTAATAACTTATTATATGTATAAAAAAATTAGTTAAAAAATGAAAGCTTTGAATATTTTCTTAAATAAAAGCTTACAAGTTACAAAGTAGACTAAGTAACTTTAATTATATATTTGTGAAGATTTAAGATTATTCTCATGTAAAAAGTTTTGTTTTTGTTTTGGTTCTTTTCATTTATGAGAGTCTAATTGTATCTCATCTTTTGACTCGGAGTTCTGGTTACTTTTAGAGTTTAGTAATAATTATTGCATTTTTTAAGACATAGGTTGCTTAGAAATGTGGACAAAATTATTTCATAAATTTTCATTAATCTTGCACTCTTTTTTAACCAGACTTTCATTTACTTTTTTAGAGTTGCAAATTGAGGTTGTAACAAAAGGGAGAGATTTTGTTTTCTTTTCTTTTTTCTTCAATTAAGGAGACAAATTGATATCCAAATGATAATTCAGTAAATAGAAATACAGAGCGCTGCTTTTTGGTCGTCAGTCTTTGTTTGTTTTTTTTTCAGCATTAACTATCAACTATTAGTGTTATCTAGAAGTATATATTCAAATAATTGTGCTTTTTAGAAATATATATTCAAATATTGATCTTCGAAGGCCAAAAAAACCTTGCTGAGCTGATTCCCCATTGCATTTTTTTTGTTTGTTTGAAAAACCCACTTAATTGGGTCCACTTCAATAACTTATTGATCCATGGACCAATTTGACCTTTTCCTCTGTGAACCTTAAACAATGGAATGTCATTAGTTTTTCTTATCTTAATGACACTCTTTAACTTTTTATTTAGAATCACTCATTACAGTGCATGTGCAATGTCACTTTACAAGCTTATTTTTCCAATAAGCTCAACAACTTATCTTTAGCACCATTAATATAAAAGTATCACATAATTTTGCCATTGTCATGTGCTCATGACACGTGCGAGTGAGCAAGCCTGGCTTATCATGACAAATATAGTGTGTATATATATATATATATATTATACATATATGTGTGTATATGCATATGTATGTTTATATAGTGGGTGATATGTACTTATTTCACAAGTGACATGTGAAATTAGCTCTTGTGTCACAAGGCTATCACATTGTTAATGTTCCAATATTGATAAGTTTACCTACATGTTTGTTCTAATCCAAAATCCAATCTATAAGGCAATAACATGGAGTGAAATTATGGCACGTGTATTTAATATTTGTTGATCAAACGGTTGTGACTTATTTGTGGTCAATTCTTCCCCACAAAAAGGGAGCTAAATTTTCGAGAGCAATGATAATGAATATGAAACGACCAAAAATATGATTGAACTTCAACTATATTTCCAACAATATGAAACGACCATAATAATCATAAACTATTGTTTAAATTGATACTCATACAGCTTGGGATATTGCATTTGCAATCTATGCAAAAGCTAAGGTTTTGGGTTGAACTGTATTTATTTTCTCATAGACAACAAACAATATAAATAAATAAAGAATGATAAATATAAAGATGCAAATATACAAGATAATTATCCTTTTTTTTTCCCTCTCTATCTCCTCTAAGGCCTAAAGAGACTAGGCAGATGGTTTTGGTCTTAGTAGACAATGTCATTTACCAAACGTTTGTGGCGATTATAATGTTTCTCCATAAACACCTTTGAAGCTCCTTCTATGGTCCTTCGCCATGTCTGCATATTATATATATATATATATATATATATATCAATCAGAAAATGAAGTGGGAAAAAAGTGTAAAGTTAAGAGGTCAAATAGTGATGAAAAAAGGGCAATAATAGTGATGAAAAAGGTTTGACTTTTTTTTTTTTTTTTGGGTAATCTCTATGCTTTTAGCACTTTTCATGTGCAATAATTTAGAAAAGCACATTTTGGATAAGTGGGTGAATTGATGACAAGTTCACAAGAGGAAGGCTTTGTGTTTGGTGAATTAATACACACTCACACAGTCACACTAATGCCGTCTAAACAAGGAAATAAGTCAACACTACCAAGGACTTTGACTATTTTTTTTAACAAAAATAATCATGTCACCGCCTTGAAAGCTAAAAACTATAACACCACCAACTAAAAAGAAAAAAAAAAAAAAAAAGAAGAAGAAGAAGAAGCAAAATAGCCATTAAAATTAAAAAATAATAATAATAACGATCTAAGTCTATATAATATGCGAAGAAGAATATTTATATAAATAGTTGTGACTTAATAGCTTTTGGTCAAATAGTTGAAATGAAGCTTTTGGTCAAATTATACACACAAAGGTTTCTCTCTTTCCTCTTTTGATGAAGGCTAGTCAAAGTAATTTTAACACAAAGCAAGGGCATTATTGTAATTTCGTACTTTGAAATCAAGCTTTGGCATGTTGGAGCGAAATTCACGGATTCAGTTATAAGTAATCTGTTAAGACAAGTAATTAGTTGTAGCCTTGTAGGGGCTGTTATTAAAGTCCCGCTATTTTAGGGATTTACTAATTAGCTGTTAAATGATTAGTTAGTCATAAACTTGTATCGGAACAATCCAGCTTATGCATGAGCTGTAATCTCTACAGACCCATAAATCAAATAGTATCTCAGTTTCAATTTTTTTTTTAAATAAAACTTTATTTTTCCTCTTATCTCTTTTTGTGAAATTGCTACTAGACGCTGACCGATTGAGACATGTTTCCCAATTTATAGAAAGCAGCTAAATTTAGGTGAATAAATCTTCATACGTTTTTAGCAAGTAAAATGACCATTGAACATTAGCCATTAATTATCCATTTATTTTTCCTCTAATGACTAAAACTCCATTTTTCAGCAAGTTTGCTAAACCAAAATAAGACAAGTGTTACATTCACATGAACTGATTTTTGATTTGTCAATTTCCAAAACTCTATATCCAATATACTAATCCATATACTAAACGTCTAACCATTATTCATCAATTCTTTTTCTTTTCTTCGTTTTAATTTATTTTCATTAATGACTAATCTCCAATTTTTCCCACTGCTTGCTAAACTAAACAACCAAGAAGTCAAACAAAATCATTTCATAGAGAAGCCAAAATTTAAGAGTTGTTCCAACAGTTATTCCAACATACAGCACAAAAACCTTGATACCCAATATACTAATCCATATACTAAACGTCTACCCATCATTCAACAATTCTTTTTTTTTTTTCCTTTAATTTATTTTCACTAATGACTAATTTCCAATTTTTGCCACATCTTGCTAAACTAAACAACCAAGAAGTCAAACAAAATCATTTCATAGACAAGCCAAAATTTAAGAGTTGTTCCAACAATTATTCCAACACACAGCACAAGAACCTTGATACCCAATTCACTATTCCTATATTAAAAACCTGATAAATAAATAAATAAGAAATGAACAACTTAACTAGCCATTTAGATAGAAGCAAAACCACATTTTACTATAACACTATAATTTAAGTTTAACTTTCATAATTTAAACAATTTTATTTGGATTGCAATTTAAACAACCCTTGAATATATTCTACACCTAAACAATAGACATAATAAATCAGTAACATACCCAATTACGAAAAAAAATAATAATAATAAAAACAAAAAATTGTAGCAAATCTAAATTGAACTAACCAACCTTCTCAATGGTGCCAAAGAGAGACTTGTGCTTAAATTCTCTAGCCTTGAGCTGAGCTCTGCCGCGGATCCCAAGCTGCCTCAGCAGCGCCGACTTCCTCACCGCGGCGGCGGGCGCCAGCAGAGACCGCCTCTCCGCCAGGCCCGATCCCTGCCCACCCGACGGGCTCTCACAGCCCCACTCGCCGCCACTTTCCCGGCTCCTCCGCCGCCTTTTCAGCGCCTTCTTCGCCTTTTTCTCATCGTCCATCTCCGCAAACTTCCTCAGCAGCTCGTCGGAGGACTTCTTGTTCACATGTTGGATCTTGGCAGCGCTGTTGGAAGATTCCATTTTCCAGAGAGAGAGGGGTTGAGAAAGAGAGTGTGTGAGATTTTTTTTTTTTTGTTATATAAGTTTTTAGATTTTTTCTCGGTTGGGTTTTGGGGTTACTTAGTGTTAATTTTGTAGTGTGGGAATTGGGAAATGGACCGTTGGGTTAGTGAAGGAAGGAATAATTTGAATAATTGGGAATTGGGGGAGGAAATATAGCCGTTGAGGGGATCATATAATAGCAACTGCCAAGTGTAATGTATTATTGGATTGGGCATGTGACGCGAGTTAGGTGTATAATAATAATAATAATAATAATAATAATAATAATAATGAAAAATTTTAAAATAGTCCTTGAGTTTTACGAAATTTCGGTTTCATCCATTTGTTTTTAATAATTTTGAAATAGTCCTTTAGTTTTTAAAATCGGTCTAAAAATATCATTTTGCTTTGACTAAATCTTATTATTTTTAAAATGACAAAACTACTTTATAAAAATCATTAATTCAATCTCTAAAATTTTTATAAAGTTTATTTATACCCCAATATTGGGTATAAGTGTAATTTTTAAAAATATTCAGATTTTTAAAGTAAAATATTAGGTATAAGTATATTCTTAAAAATATTGGGGTTAATGATTTTTAAAAATAGTAGTTTCGTCATTTATAAAAATTTTAAGTTTCAGTCAACGCAAAATGATAGTTTTAGACCGATTTGAAAAATTGAATGACCATTTCATAATTTCTAAAAATATAAGGATAGAATTGGATTTTCGATAAAACTCAACGACTATTTTAGAATTTTCTCTAATAATAATGATAATAAGTGCTAATAAAATAAATATTATGCTTATATGGTATTTTGTCCTTTTTTTAGTCCATATTTCAAGGAAATAGTCAAGGTTTTTAAAAATTAAAAAATTGGTCATTAGCGCAAGTGCCGATGTTTACGTTCAACGACTGAGTTTTATTGTGGAGTGTCTACTCATGAGAATTGATGTAAAATCCCAGTTTGAGAAAAATAATCAGCAAAGACCAATTCGAGCATTATCAGATCTAAACTGCTTGACAGGCAGACCAAACTGAGTATTAATCATGGCACAAAACCAAGGAATCAAGTGATGAACATCAGACTTGGATTTCATCAAAAAGACCCAACAAAAACGTGTACAATCATCAACTAAAGTCATAAAATAATGATGGCCAGCGTGAGATGCAACATGGTAAGCACCCCTCCATACATCACAGTGAACAATGTCAAACGGGTTTGTTGACAAATTATTATGGGAAACAAATGGTAAACGCCTCTGCTTAGCAAGAGGACACACATAACACGGCTATGATTTATCAGAAGGAGAAAAATGCAAAATGTCCTTCAAAGGCTGTAATTCTTAAAGGAGATATGACCGAGTCGATCATACCAAAGTTGAGCAGAAACTCGATTGAGTGTAGACTGAATCTGAGGGCAACGATCAGCTTCAAGTATGTACAAATCATCATGCCGGTTATCCTTGCCAATCGTTCTCGTGCGACTCGAATCCTGAATGAGAAAACCATCATCCGAAAATAAAAGCACAACATTCGAGTCCACTGTCAGGCCGCTGACTGAAACGAGATTAAACTTAAACCCCGGAATAAAAAGAACATCTTTGAGAACCAAATTTGCATTAATCATTACATCTCCAAAAAAGTGAACTGGAATGATGGCATGATTAGGAAGGGTTACTGTGGATTATGTCAATGGCTTCAAGGAGATAAACAGTTTAGCATCAGCACATATATGTCTTGAAGCACCCGAATCTAATACCCATGTTCCTTTCTGACACAAAGCTGAATTAACAGAGGCAATAAAACATGTACATGCATTGTACGAAGCCAAGTTGACATTTGAAGAGGAAGAAGGAGTCACCGAGGAAGCCAAGTGATTAGACAACATATTGATAATCTGATGACATTGTTCCATTGTAAGAGAAGACATGGATTGTCCCAAATCTGTGGAAGCAGACTCTTGTGACTTTGTTTCCTCAGCACGAGTAACAGTAACATTAGGTTGCCCCTTCATCTTAGGCTTATATCCTGGTGGATAACCATGTAGCTTGTAGCATTTATCAATGGTGTGCCCAAGAAGTTTATAGTGAGAACAAACTGGACGGTCCTTTTTCTGTGATTTCCTTTGAGAATCATCCCTAACGGCCATAGCAATCGTACTAGAAGAATCAAAATTATTCACTACAATAGTTCCAAGAGGCCTCTGTTTTTCTTCTTGAGCAATAAGAGCAAACACTTTATTAATGGGTGGAATAGGATCCATCAACAACACTTGTCCTCGAGTGTGTGTGAAGGACTCATTCAATCCCATTACAAAAGTCATGACATATTCATTCTGTTGAAAAGTACTCAATTCCTTAACTCCACCACAAGTACATTTCCCACAAGAACAATTTGGCCTAAAATTATTCAACTCTTCCCATACTGACTTGAGTTTAGTGAAATACACTGCAACTGAATTCTGATCTTGACACAAATTAACCAAATCTCTGCGTAATTGGAAAATCCGTGGTCCATTACTCTGTTGAAAACGTTCTATCAAGTCGTTCCATATCTCAAAAGCAGACTCAGAAAACAAAACACTCTCTGAAATTTCCTTGGTTACTGAATTTAACAGCCATGAAATCACAATGTTGTTATTACGAGTCCAAGAATTGAGAAGATGAACATCAGTACCTGTAGGCTTTATAATTGAACCATCTACAAACCCTAGTTTATTCTTCACCGACAACGTAATCGCCATGGATCGGCTCCAAGAAGCATAATTGTCGCCGTTCAAGAGTTGCGAGACAAGAACCATACCAGGACTATCTGAATGATGAAGAAAGAAAGGACTAAGTGGGTCGTCACTGGCGGATTTGCCAACAGCTCCTTGAGATGACAAATGTCCCTGCTGTGTGGTCTTCGAAATCTCCATGACTAGAAGGCGAAGAAAAGACAGACAGAGAAATATCGAAGCCCAACGGAGAAGAAATCAAGAAACGAAGCTCGAATCAGAAGAAAAATGGCGGAATTAGCTCTGATACCATATCACGATCGAGAGAGAAAGAGAAGAGAGAAAGTTCACATGAGAGAAAATGAACTTTATTAATTAACTATGGTCTGTACAGCTGGTATATATACCAGTAACAAACATAACAGAATGGTGAAACTAACAATTGACTTAAAGCTAATTAACAATTAATTAACTAACTGTACAATTAATTTCGTACTAACTCCGTAATAGGAATTAAATGAATAGATTGTAATGATACTAAATTCCGCATATTACCCCCATTGTCTTCCTCAAACGCGTAAAAAATACTCAAACTTGTCATTGTCTTTCAACAAAAAATTTGACACATTTTCAGTTGAAATAGAACAATAAGAAACAAATTTTTTAACTCAAAGTCTAACTATATATTATCACCCTTATTCAAAGGAATTCTTATATCGGTAAACTATGTTGTTATAGTTATCAACAAAAGAAAATATAACTGTGCATCTAACTCCCAAGAAAAAAATCAATGTGTCTATTGACATAATAGTAATAATATGGTCTTGAAGTTGGACATTACAAAAAGGGACCAAATTCCATACACACAAAATTCCCAAATTGCGTAACTATCAAAACAGCTTCCTCTTACTCTTCTAGATTTCCTTTCTCAACATGCTTAGTCAACAACAGCTTGCTTTCCCTATCTTTTGGTAGATTCATCTCCTTTGGAAACAGTCCTTGAAACCTACATAGAGTTTAAGTTGTGATGTTAACAACAAATTTATGAAGATTTTTGTTCTATAAGTGACTAGACATTGTACCTTTGCACAAGTTGCCTTGTTGTACCACAATTTGAACAAGTGATGCTAAAGTAATTTTTTTTCCCAACTTCATTGTGTTTGCTCCATTAGCTTTGGACTCTGCTGGTTCCTTACGTCTAATCTTCTTTGGGCGGTCTCTTTGTTCCTTGAACGTTGGAGGTTGCACTGGTTTGTTACCTGTTTCCGTTCGTTAATAGGCTTTAATTATAGTATGTGAGTAGGCCTTAAAATGAAAACAAACAGTGTTATATTAGGACCACAGACCAAAAAGAAACTTGTTATTGAATTATTATATAATATAATAACTAAACTCTTTTATTTTTTGTTTTTGTTTTACAGGATTAAATGGCTAAGCCCAGCTTGAAGTCCAACATGGAAGCGATCGAGAAGTTAGACCGCAACGTGAACAGCTTAAGAGAACAGATTGATAACCTGAACGTAAACTTCAACAATTTGCAAGCGTTCCTTCAACGGAAGGAGGATGACTTTTTTTTATTCCAGACAGCCGTACTTCAAGCCTTAAGAGCTGATAAAACGCCTGTTCGAGAAGATTCAAAACCCAACAACGATCAAACAGATCGTCCTGAAACTGTGAACCCTGACGATCGTGCAACGGATGAAAATCTGAAGCGGAGCGAAAAAAATGGGTCATGATGAGAATCGAAAGCCACACTATCCAACAGGTCTCAGAGTGGATGAGAATTACAGCAATCCCAGAAGCTCTCTGTGTCGTCCATCTCAAGAAGTCGAACCAAATCAAACACAGAGTGTTGCAGCCACCAGAAATACTAAGGTGTGTGTATATGTAACATTGGGACAATTAGAATTGTCAGTGGTCGATATTTATAACTGCTCTTAAAGCAGTATAGATTTGATGTGAATTGTTATTTTTAACCTTGTTATTGATTTCTTTTCATAGAAAAGGCCAGATTTTGACTTAGCTTGTTTTCTGGTCATGCTTCGAATTTTTGTGCAGGACGTCGCCAAGGTATACCTGATATGAACCCCGGTCGACTTGCTCCGAGACCCAATACCCTAGCTAGCTCGATTCGGATCGTTCTACGAATTAGATTCAACAATGGATTGAATGACGCCACAATCGGATGCGATAAGCCGATTGATAAGTCGGGGATCGATTGACGCCACGAACGGTCGCGGAATTACCGTTCGATAAGTCGAGTGAACGCCACAAGTTTAACCCATCTTGATAAGTTCAATAGAAGGAGGTTCCAAGAACCAAAAGAGAAAACTCTCACAATTGGAATAAACGTATTCTACTTCTTTCATTCATCAAAAGAGCCTTTAAATAGGCTTAATTGTTTACAACTTAATTTGGAATTAAAATATGCAAATAAATGAAATAAAACCTAAATAATTCGAAACCCATTGAAAAATAAGCTAAAAACCCAAAATTGGCCCAAAACTCAAGGTGAGCCCGAATCGGGCGGTCGTTCGCCAAGTCTGGGCGATCGACCGGCTACGAATCTGTCCAAACGCCACTTTGGGCGGTCGTTCGCCGATTCTGGGCGACCGACCGACTATCAATCTGCGCACTGATTTTGCAACGCTCATATCTCCTTCGTTACTTGTCGAAATTACGCGTATGATATGTCGTTGGAAAGCTCTTTCGATGCTCTTCGATTTGATATGTAATATGCTTCCAAAAAGTACCAAAAATCTTTTCAAAATCTAGTGATATCTTAACATCTCTGATTTGAGCTTCAACAAAGTTCAACAAAGTTGCTCCTCTTGAATCATCTCCGTGTCGCATCAATATCAAATCTTTATTGGTGATGGCACTTACTCTCACAAAGTTTTGGAAGTTTCGAGTCAATATGTCACAGAACAGGTTATAAATTCTCAATCTAATGGCCTAGCTAATTAATTAGTCATCTTGTTGTATCATACCTGATCAACGATTTCATCATTCATAGGATGCATATAGAGACTATTCTGAACCTGCGAAAGAAAACGTGCAAAAACAAGAGCACTGTTCAAGTTACCATGCTGGTCCTTACACACTTACCATACCACTACCAAATGCCCAAGTCCTCAATGTCATAGAGTATATCTTTGATGAGTCTGCGCTCCGCCGGTAACAATTACGTTATTAAATATTCGTATTTTTAATTGAACTAAGTAATGTATACTTTTAAAATAACTTCAATTACAAATTCATTGCAGGGAAACAATTGTCGAATTTGAGTTTAATCATCTAAGTCGGATTGTTATGCGATCACTATTGCCCTGCACGTGGTTGGATGGCGAGGTAAGCCAACGTATTAGTTCTCCTTATACATTTTTTTTTATATAACTTATAAGTTGTCAATGTTGTTCAACCTCAACAATTGTGTCCTTCAATGTTTACTTATTAAGTTACACCACTTGATTAGGTTCTTAACACCATGTCCGAGTACAAAAATAAGTTAGAACGTGCTTCCACCGATAATAAAGCGAAAACATGGTTTCTACCTTTTCGACTTACTGTAAGTAACATTATATTTACTTATGCTCCATCCTTTTGTTTGTTTGATATAAGAATTCAATTATAACTATCTTTGTCACATATCTTTTGTAGAGAGACTCAGTGGGCAGTAGGAATATTGATGAGTTCTTATCATGCTATCGATTGAAGGACAACTATATGGGAGAAATCAAATACTGCCAAAAGGTAATTTTTAACTCTTTTGTACTTTTTATTTTGTATGATATAGTTTGCTTAAAAAACTTACAGATTGGCTTAAAAATCTTTTACAGATTTTCATTCCTATTATCAAGAACCAACATTGGCTTCTATTTGTGGTTCTAGTGGACGCTAAAGTTGTTCAGATATGGGACTCGTTGCTTTTCAACGGTCGTTCCATAAGTGAAGGACTAGTCGATGAAGTGGTAATATCCTACTTTCTCGTACTTTAATCATTTTTCTATTATTTTCACCTTTTAACTCTTGATTTGACCTCAATAGATGGAGTTATTGGATCGAGTACTGCACACGGACATCGTAAAAAACAAAGGGTCTGATTGGTCCTTTGTTGGGTTTCGCAAGGAAACCATGAAGCACATACCCCAACAACAAAATGGGTATGACTGCGGAGTATTTGTGTTCAACTTTATGGACGGCAGAGCCTTAGATGAGATGTCACCTTCCAAGGTCTACTACTGAGAATTTACCATCATATTTGTCTTATCACATATATTGGTCATATCATTAACAATTGCTCTAATTGTACAGTGGCGAAGTCATGACGAAAGGGCAAAAGTCGTCATGAAATTGGTGTACTCGGATCATAACAAAGTTCGCGAAACTTTGTTCCAAAATGCCGCTGCTCATAAGTTTTTTTCAGATCAGAACAAAGTTCGCGAAACTTTGTTCCAAAATGCCGCTGCTCATTAGTTTTTTTCTTCAGAACCAGCACCAGCACCATCCAATCGTTCTACGAGTTTTTCCGGGACTAAGAAGAGCTGACTGGATCCTTAGTTTATTGCTGCGGATTCTGTTTAGTTTTTGTTTCAGTTATACTCGTACAGTTTAATTCTGGGTAGTATTTTTCTAACATTTGGTACATAGTCTCTTTCTTGCTTACCATAATACCAAATTAATGCTTTTAGTTTTTCACTTCATTCCAAAAATATACCTATGTAGACTTTTGGTCATATAATGTGCGTTAATGTAAATATTGCCCCTAAATAAATCTATGTCGTTTTATCTCATATAGCACCCCCATTTACAAGATTGCTCATTCATACATCCAAACAAAGAGAAATTCCTCTATAAATTTTTTAAAAAAAAACTAGAAATAATTCCTGTGCAAGACCTCTAAATTCCTTCTTTGTTTGTTTGTTTGTTTGTTTGTTTTTTATTTTTATTTTTTATTTTTTTATTATTGGATCCTACTCTAATTGAGGTTAAATTACGGGTTGAAACCACACTGAAATTTTGACGATCAATATTGAAAATTATGCTGACATATATTTCACGTTGTAGAAACTGTTCAACTACTTTATCCTCAAATACTCAGAACACTTTAAAACTATTTGTTCCCAGATTAATCCCCAGTTACGTATAAGCAAACAAAAAAACAAAGAGACGAAAAAAACTTCAGAGTAAATTGGGACACAAAGAAGAAAAGAAAACTCCACAGTAAAACCAATTATATAAATTCTGGGTATTTGCCTACTTCACCCAATCAATTATATGTGTGAAGCTTATAACAAATCAAAATCTATTGAATTTGACATTTTCAAAATATCTATTGAATTTGACATTTTCAAAATGCACCCAAATCTTTACAGAGATGTAAAGAACAAATCCATATATAAATTGAACAAAAATAAACCACAGATCTGGATTCAACCAAAACAAAATAATCCATTCACTATAATTTCTCTATTAATAATATGTCAGAAAAAGAGCATTCATCAAAAAAAAAATTTTTTTTCAGAATCTTTTTTTTTAAGATTTTATATATGAATTTAATTTTGATTAATTTACCACTTTAAAACATTCAAAAATTATTGAAAATATTCAATTAAAAGTGGAAATGGAAAAAAAATATAGCTTTTAAGAATACACGGAGATCCGTAATTCCTATAAAAGCATCTAATTAAAACGAAATAAATTGAATTATCTGTGTGAAAATTATAACAAATCAAAATCTATTGAATTTGACATTTTCAAAATGCACCCAAATCTTTACAGAGATGTAAAGAGCAAATCCATTTATAAATTGAACAAAAATAAACCACAGATCTGTTTTGAACCAAAACAAAA
The DNA here is from genome assembly GCA_018132145.1 of Boehmeria nivea var. tenacissima. Taxonomy (NCBI): domain Eukaryota; kingdom Viridiplantae; phylum Streptophyta; class Magnoliopsida; order Rosales; family Urticaceae; genus Boehmeria; species Boehmeria nivea. The sequence goes on along the minus strand of CM030884.1, from coordinate 11,442,741 downwards.
CAACCCATGCACTATAATTTCTCTATTAATAATATAGGGAAAAAAAAAAGAGCATTCATCAAAATTTTTTTTAAAATTTTTTTGTCAGAATCTTTTTATTAAGATTTTATATATGAATTTAATTTTGATTAATTTACCACTTGAAAACATTGAAATATTATTGAAAATATTCAGTTAAAAGTGAATGAAAAAAAAATATAGCTTTTAATAATATTCGGAGACCCGTAATCCCTATAATCAAGCATCTAATTAAAACGAAATAAATTTGGGATATCAAACTGAAATTAGTCTCTCTGTATATTATATATTATATTGTTGCTGAGTGTGGAAGGAAAGTCCCCCGTTTGCCTTCCTCATCCTACTCATTCCATTTCATTCTATTTTTTTACTTTTTTCAATCCTCCAAACCATTCCATTCTATTTTAATTTTTTCAACCATTTTCTTTCAACTTTTCAAATCCCTATACAATATCTTTAAATCTCAACCATTTATACCACCTTAAAATTTACAAAGTCAAACTATTTTCTAAACCATTTTTCAAACTATTTTTCAAACTATTTGGAATGGTAAAAAATGACCAAAATGGTTTTCCCAAACACAAGCTGTAGGGCAATGGCGAGTCCCTCATCTTCCATGTCGTTGAATCTGAAGCTTAGATTGGCGAGGATGAAGCGGAAAAAGACGGCCACAAAAGGGCATCCTAAGCAAGTCGAGTCCTTAGGCCAATGTGGTTTTAGGAGATGGAATTTCGAAGATAAAGCCAATTTTGGGGCCAACGTTTGCCTATTGCCTATTTCCCGAAAATCATTTGTCGGCTAATGTATGTTTTCTTATACTGCTCTATAAATTAGTTCCGTAATTTCTTCGACTGAATATGCCATTATATATATTGGTATGATCAAAACATACGTATGTGAAGAGAGAGTATATTTCTATGAGACGAATGTGACTTGAAGAATAAGGGAACAATTATTGTGGTTGTAGGCAATAAAACTGGATCATGCTTTTTGTTTTTTTTGTTTTTTGTTTTTTTTTTTCAGTATCTCGTTTTTAGTTTTCAAGGGCAGTGAGATAGTTATTATTTTAGTTACATTAAAATGTAGTGCATATGTAATTTTAAGAAATATTTTTTAATGTTGGCGTAGATTGAAACGTGGGAAGTGCATGGATGTGGAAATCCAGGGATGGTTAAAATATGGTATGAGAAACTGAACGATGCAGCAAGGGAAAAAATTAACAAGGCTGGATTTGAGCCCCTAATAAGTGGAATGTCAATTTATAGAGTAGAGAAAGGATTAATACAAAGCCTAGCTGAGAGGTGGTGGGACACTACACATACTTTTCATTTTGAACATGTTGGGGAAATGACGATGACGCCAACGGACTTCAGTGCAATTACGGGTCTTAGGGTGTCGGGAAAGCCGCTTGTAACAACAGATAAGAAATCATACAAGGACAAAGATTTAAGGCTAGCTTTGCTCGGACATCAAATCGCCGAATGGGAAGAAGACTGTGTATCTGTTGAATGGTTGTACGCCACGTACAGCTACATGGAGTGCAAAGACGAAAAAGATGTCCTCATAATGGTGCGTGCCTTTCTGTTGGCGTTGATCGGTTATGTTTTGTTCTCGAATGAGAGAAACGAGGTCGATCTCAAGTATCTCTCGTTCCTTGGTGATGTCGACCATGTCAACGATTGGAATTGGGGAGCGGCTGCGCTTGCGTACCAATACAACCAAATGGACCTCTTGTGCAGAGGCAACACCAAGTGTATTGGTGGACTGTGGAGAGCATGGGAGGTAAGTGAAACAAATGTATCATAGCCCATATTACTTAGTAAGAATAATTAAAAAAAAAAAAAAATCACTCGATTGTTGTGTGTATTTTATGGCGTGTGACAGGTTTGGGCAAAGGAGTACATGGCATGCATTCATGTGTACCAATCGAGCATGTCCAAAGATATATTCCCAAGATCTATACGGTGGACACATGAAGCGCTAGAGATTATAGAACTATCATATGTGCTCAAGTATTATAGAACACAATTGGCTCAACTTGAAAGTAACGGGGTTAGTGCAACAGAGTACTTCAGTGGTTATGATACAAAGTATCAGATACGGAGGAGGTGAGATTTATATTGTAAAATAATAATGTGTGATGAAATGCTGGCAGGTCGATTGGAACCCATGGAAAAAGGGAAATAACATACCGACATATGTGGAACAGAGCGCCACGATGACGAAGCAGCGGGTACTACTTGTTAGCCCAGAAGGCGGAGCATGGTACTTGGGGGAAAGAGTTGTACTCCAAAGCCTTGGTGAAGTTGAGCCACTAGTGCCAAATGACCCCCCTAAATCAATGTTACAAAAGGGTAGAAAGAAGATGAAAATGAATTCGAAGGCGTTTCTTGGTCAGTCTGCTTACGACCTTGTCCGGAGGGATCTGAAAATAACTTACGATGAATATAGATCGATGTTGGCAATGGCAAAGAAGCAGGTTTCCTCCTTTAATGCGAGTCAATTAAGTGAAAATCATGACTCTTTGATGGTTGACTTATGGTTTTATTATTGTTTAATGCAGACAGAAGAATCGGATGAAGATGTGATCCCCATACCACCATGGACGCTACTTATACCGGGCATTGGAGGTGGCACAGACATTATTTCCATACCGAAAGACAAAACGATTGACAACTTTCATATACCTGATCATGTTAAACATGTATGTGTTCTATTAAAAAAAAAAAAAAACCAATGTGTTATCCATAGTTCATGTAATAACTATTATCCAATTGATGAGCTTAAGTTTTTGCTTGTTTTTTCTTTTTTTTTTTTATCAATAGGTGAGCATTGGAACTGCTAAGGCGCTGTTACGGATGATTGCTGGATTGCACCACGTCCTCACCGATGAGATTCTTAAATCGAGAAAAGAGATGGAGGAGTCGGCAGCTGTGGTACAACGCCTGCTATGCCAGAAGGTATGGTATTTTTTCCGCGCTATAGTTTTCATTTTATAATAACCGTTGTTTCTTTTTTAAAGTTCTTTTGGTTAGGATGAATTCAACCCTTATACGTTGAGAATGTGCAGCGGTTTCAAGATCGAAATGATAGATATCACCATGAAATGTGCAGCGGTTTCAAGATCGAAATGATAGATATCACCATGAATTGTGATCGCTTCTCGTTCACAAGCGATCCATCGTGAATACGACGCCAGATTCACCACTTTGCAAACCACTGGAGGCATTGGTTCAAGTAACAGCGATTGTAATAAGACAAGTACCGATATGGAATTTTTATTTTTATTTGTAGTAACAAGTATAACAACTCCTATTTATCGTTCCTGTACTGGTTATGAAGCTGTTTTCTCTAGCTTGGCGGGTAAAGATATTTTCAATACGCTTATATAAATTCGTTGATCATTATCACCTACCTTCGAGTCATTTTAATTAGGCATACTTGTCTTCAGCAATTTTAACTTATAGACAGTATTTTTGAAGTTATTATTTTGCCCATTAATAATAACAAACCAAGTAACAAGTAAATGCAATTACTAGATATTCTTTTTATCATATTCCAAACCTCAATCTAATTATGTATATATTGTTTCTTTCATTTTGATAAGTTTGTTAGATTTTGATTATTCCTTGATTGTTAAAATTGATCATTATTTGTACCTGAATGAATTTTTTTATTTTGAGAGTATTTGATTGTCAATTACAAACAATGGGCCTCTTGATGCAAGCCAAGGATGCTGGCAAGTGAAATTTATGAACAGTGTATTTCCAATTCCAGAGAGAACCTTTATTCTTCATTGTATTTGTGATATCAATTGGTCAAAAGTTCTGAATATGAAAACCTTTCACCATGATCTTCTCTCATGCCGTTTAACTGGTATCAGACCAAACACGGAACCTTCAATTCTCGCAACTCGAATTGATCCAAGAGTAACAAATTGATCGACACCGAGAACAGACGCGAGGGAGAAGAAAGCCAGATAATCCCTGTGATCTATTTTTGCTCTCTCTTGCGTGTGATTATTGTGTGTTCTTCGTTAATCTCACCAAATTGCTACCATTCGACAATTTATTCTTGGTTCTGGGCAATTATGCGTTTGGTTTGATACCAATTCCACAAGAGTTTGATTACTACCGTTCGCAATAATACCTGTTGCACATTTTTGCAGGGTCATTTTAGTGAAAGGCTCTCGGATTTTGTTGTCCCTCGGATTATGAGTCCGATATCTTCCTCACATCCTCGTTATCTCTTCCTCACAACCATGTCCAAGATGTGAATTTTATCTTCGGCCATGGCTAGCTCTAGTGAATTAGCACAGTGAAGACAACGCCATTAACGAAGTTTTGGTTTTTTAATCACAAGGCAAAGAAATGCACAATGAAATTTGTACATAATGTTGAACTGGCAAGTGGTCGCTTTTCTTCCTTATGATGATTGTAGATTTTCATAAACAGTTTAAATTTCTAAACTTTAAAGTTTAAACATTACCTTAAGAAAATATACGGAAGAATTTGATGTTAGCTGACATTATCGTCAACTAGATTGTACTAGTTGAAAAAAGAGGTTAACATCAAACCCAAGTCTTGAGAAAATGTTCATGAATGAGGACTTGGCAAACAAATCACTGAAAAAAAAAAGGAAGAACAAAATATACGACAGTACAGAAACAGCATTCCTTAATGAAATATTCTGAAGAGAGTTGCTCGAGATTTGGCTCCGCGGATTCTCATTTAAGTTTTGAAACCTGAGAGCAAAAAATATAGGTGAATTTTGCAGAAAAACTACGGAACTAAAGAAACCATACATGCATAATCAAAACTCAAAATTGATTTGAATTACTATTATTATTATTTTTTTTTAAAACCTAACTTTTTAACAATCTTATATTCGAAGTAGTTGTCTCCAATGGATTCACATACCTTATACTTGGCTATGATGTGGGCCTGTCATGAGGTAAACTGAGTCCCAAAGCTTAGAGGATGGCATTCGAGGTTACTCAGGTTAAGCTGTGAATAGGGAAAAATCAAATTACTCAAGAATCTAAAAGGACAATTTTAATTTGAGGCTTGGTTAAACATCAGTAGTGAAAAAATATGAATAAAAAGAAAGAATTTTTCCTCTTATTTGTTATAACCTTAAAAGGTTCAATTATTGAGAAAAATAGCTTACCACTACGGCTACTCCGGTCTCACAAAATTTGGGAATACAAATGATTCTGACCATCTGCCCTTCAGATCCTAAAATAAAGAATTAAATGAAATGACACAAGCGAACGGAAAAAAAAAAAAAAAAAATCCAGTTGAAAAGTTCTTTCTTTGTTGAGCCTATAGTTATAAAAACACAAGAGAATTACCCGTAACAAGACGACTATCATACTTGTCCTGATTACCAACAAAATAAACATGAGGACAACTTTCAATCAAGAAAGGATCAACATCCGTAAAAGGATAACAGCCTGCAGGACAAAAGTAACAGAATTACCGAGACCTGAGAGACATTCCAAATAGTTGTGCAGAAAAGAGCTAAACATCAACCGATTTTACTCATATTTCACTTTGAACCATTTAAAGGAAGGACACCTGGTTAGAGGCTCAGCCCGTCATAATTTTTATGTTAAAGAGGCCAAACGAGATGAGCACCGAAGCTATACAACAAAGAGAATATAAGTTGGTACCTAAAGTATTAGGTGCTGTCGGTGCCAAATGCCTCCACTTTAACGTCCTTTCCATGAATTCAAGCTTATCCTTTGCCTCCGAATACTTCTCAAGATCATCTATGTTCTGACCCGACGTTCCAAGAAACCTGAAAATAAAAAGATAACTATGTCAAACTGAAGTTCCTTCACTTTAATATCAAAGCTGAACTTTAATAGCGTACTACCTGATACTATCAAGATCGAAGCAGTGAGGGTTTGTACAAGATCGAAATGTGTTATAAGTTGATGACCCTGGGAAGAGATATCGATTCAAAGGCTGGAAGAAAGAGAGTTTTAGCAACAAAAAGAGAATCAGCAAATAAATAAATAAATCAATAAATAAGTATAATGCATGCTCACAAAGGCCTACAACAACCTGCTGTGGTAAGGAAAAATTAGCGGGATCGTCGGGACCTGGCATAATATCCAAAGGCAACCCTGCAGCAATCTAGCATACATAAATAATAAGCAAATCAATTCATGGTAAAGGGATATCAGAAGATAAATAAATAATCAGAAGGAAAAAGAACCTGCATCAACAAAATATCCAGCTCTTTTATTGGCTCAGACAACTTTGACATATCCTTTGAAGCCAAATTCTACAAATACAAAGAGACCACGAAAAGAAATAAATAATAAGTTCCCGGTAAAAAACAAAAGTTTAAGACAGGTTAACTGTAGTCTATGAGATACCTATCTTCTCTTACCTGTCCAGTAAGAATTCCACGAGGGATTTCAACAGAATTCCCGGCGATTACAAACTGGACTATTTGTGCTGCGATACCTTGTTCCTGTCAATTTATATGGCCCTACGAAATTAGGATTGAGAACATCCATACTTCTTCAACACCATTAAATCAGACAATAAATGATATTACAAACCTTCTCATCTCCCAGATGTCCAGTTATGTGATCAACAAGAAGCTGAAACTGGAGAGGGTTAGAAATGCTACTCCCAACTCGTAACCCGGATACAAAAACAACATATTTATCATCTTCTGCAATAAGTCAAACCAAACATCACATTTCCAAGCAATTTTACAGTTCTACTTTGGCTTCATCTTTCCACATACTAAAGTGTATACCATCTAAAGAGTTTAACAAATTATAAAGCAAAAAGGTAAGACAAGCCAGTTGTACTTGATTTAAGTGACTTCTCTATCTGCGGTGGTAGGCCTGCATCTAGGACATCTTCAACTAAGAAATTACCGGCGCCCGCCTTTCCATGCAAAGCGACAACAACTCCTTCAAATTGTTACATATTAGTCTAAGAATAAAAAGCACCAAGAGCATATATAATCAGTATTATGATGAAAAAGTTGCAGTTTCAATGAGGAAAAGAAAGCTACGGAACAGGCTTCAAATAACGATATATGCTTTGAATGAGTTTTTTCTGTCTGAATCAGGGTTAAACAATGTTTTCTGGAAGAAAAGTAAAGTCTTTCTTACGATCTTAACAAAAGTACGGGCTCAAAAATCATAAAACCAGTGTTTGACGTTTTTGTAATGATGCTTTGTTTGTGAAAAGTACCTGTAACATAGACAGAAGGTAAAAGAGCACTCCCACGAAGCTTAACTCTTCCACTTTCATCTTCTAAGACTAGGTAATCATCTTGGTGCATAAAATTATGCGGCTTCACAAGTGGGATAGCTGATCTCTGTAAACAGCAATTACATACTGTTACTCTGAGAAGATCCCAATCTCATCTTTGAAACCAAGATTAATTTGCTAAACATTCCATATGCAACCAAAAGAAGGGCAGACACAAAGAAACGTGGGACGATGAACATAGAAATACATACAACGAAACGATTAACATGTCATTTATGACAATAATACCTCCTTAGAGTACTCATCAAGAATAGTAGGTTTGAGTTTCATGTGCTTGTACAAGGTTCCAACAACAACGCACTCCTTCCCGTCTTCCAATTGCAAGACTGTGCATACTGCAAAACAAGACGCCAAAACATAGATCGTCAACGGTATGACCAAAAACCCATTTCCGCAAAGAAGTTCACAAATATCCGATCCTCATAAACACCAAATGCTTGAAGAAATTTCAAATAGAAACTCCATCTATGCCATACAACTACAAGTAATTCGCCCCAAAAGCTTATAGAATTTGTTAAAACCAGAATCTAATTATCAGTCACAATCACAAGTAGCTTCAAACATGACCCTCTCTGTCATCAACTTGAACAAGGTTTCCCTTTAAATTTTTCTTTTTTCTCCCACACTATAGCTTAATGGAAAATGCCAACGGAAAAAAAAAAAAAAAAAACCAAATTAAAGCATACAGAGAGACAAAAAAAACCCCATAATAATAGATTAAACAAAAATAACAACAATAAGAATAATAATAACAATAATGGTGAAGAATTTAGAAGAACCTGGCACATGGGGTTTCCAATTGGGAACAAGGGAATATAGAAGAGTTCTCATCATATGAAGACGAATAAAGTAAATCTGACTATACTGTTGACCCTTGTAACTCTCCTTCGGAATCTCAAATTTATCATGCTGAACAACCATATTTCCAAGAGTAAATAAATAAAAATAAAAATAAAAACAACAAAGCTCAAAATGTCAAAAAAATCAAAATCAAAACAAAATAAAACCTCCGTAGAATACGAATTATTTTGATAAATAATTAATTGCAAGGATGGAAAAGCAACAGAGACTCGAATTGAGTCGTAAAGTTCGGATTTTTTCTTTAAATTTTCTCGGGAAACAAACAAAAGAAAGAAAGGCCAGAGCTACTACAACAAGGAAAGAGCTTTGAAGGAGAGGGAGAGAGAAAGAAGACGATTGAACTGACCAATGAGTTGTAGAGCGATTGCTTTCTCTGGAGAGGTTTGTCTGAGTCGATTTCCATGGCTTCCATGGCGGGAAAAATGAGCAGAGACAATGTGAAACCCCACACTTTTTTCTCTCTGGGGTTTCGTAGGCATTGATATATTTGTATTTGTTAAAATAGTTTATAAAATACATAAATAGAAAGAATAACGACATGGGGATGTAGCTCACATGGTAGAGCGCTCGCTTTGCATGCGAGAGGTACGGGGTTCGATACCCCGCATCTCCAAAACTTCGCTTTTAAAATAAAAAATAAAAAACGACATGTTTATAGGAAACGACAGAAAGAAGGAGGCGATTGAAAACGACAATAATCGGGAAAGACAAAAAACGACGAGTATGCGAAAGGTATGGGGTTCGATACCTGGCAATGGCATCTCCAAATTTTACTTTTTTCTTTTTATATAAAAAAAACGACAGAAAAACAGAACCGACTGAAAACGACAACAATTGGAAAAACGACATGTTTATAGGAAACGACAGAAAAAAAAGAAGCGACTGAAAACGACAATAATTGGGAAAGACAAAATATGACAAAGTATGCGAGAGGTATGGGGTTTGATACCTGGTATCTCCAAATTTTACATTTTCTTTTTATATAAAAAACGACAGAAAAACAGAACCGACTGAAAACGACAATAATTGGGAAAACGACAGGGAAAGAAAAAAACGACAAGTCTTGAGACATGAGATTGGAGAAAACGACATGCATGATGAAGATACAAAGGAAACAAGAGTTGGGTTGATGAAGAACGACGAAATATGATAAGAGTGATAAGAACAAATAATAGGTTGAAAGCGAAGACAATAAAAAACGACATGACTGAGAAACGACGGTGAAAACGTAGATGACAGTAAAACGACACCGATTGAGAAACGACAGGACTGATGAGAACAAGGCATAAGGTTGAAAATGAGAGTAATGGAGAAATGACAAGCATTCAGAAACGGGTAATTAAGTTAAAAACGACAGGAATGATAAAAACAAATATAAGGTTGAGAAACGACAATAAAATAAAAACGACAGGAATGAGAAACGACTAAGAAACGGTAAATAAGGCAAAACGACGACTTAAAACAATAATTAGAATTGGAACAACGACGTTAAGAGAAAGCAAATAAAAGGTATTAGAAGATTAAAACATACTAATGCAAACAAAATTATGGTAAAAATAATACAAATATTGAAACAACAACAGAAAAAAATGGCAGTAGTGAAATTTCAAAAATCAGTAAAAATGAAAACGACGGTAATAAGAGATAATGATAAAATGATATAACAGGAAAATAATTGGCAAAAAAAAAAAAAAAGGACAGCACTGAAAAATGAAAAACGACAGTTAATCTGCCAAGAAAATATATTATTAAAAAAAAAATAAATAAATAAAGCACCAATCACCACCTCCATAGCACTAGGCAGAGTTATGACGAAACTACCCCTCCATTGCGCCAAGCGACAATCTCTGCAAAATAATACACGAAATTTCAATTATAGTTTAATATCACAATCACAGAAAATAAAAACAAAATAAATAAATAAATAAATAAAGCATAAAAATACAATGAAGCTTTCAGCTTTGAGCAATCCAAAAAAAAAAAAGAGTCAAATCTGATTTGACTTGTTTCTCTCTCCACTGCTCTCCAATGGCGTCCGTACAGAGCTCGCTCTCCGCAGTCTCGTCGATTCGCTCTTGCTGTTCCTCGTCGTCTTCTTCCTTCGCCCCCGCCGCCGCCGCTTCCCTGCCGATGCCGCCGGAGACCGGGCGGAGGAGCTCCGGCGCCGGCAGAAGACTCGTCTGCAGAGCCATGGTCCAGCAGTCCGTACAGGGCGCTCCGGCGGCCTACGCCAAGGAAATGGAGAGGCTCTCCGCTAAGGAATCGCTCCTTCTCGCTGTGAGTTTATATATATATATATATGTTTATTTGTCTTTGCGTAATTTCTGTGTCTCGTTCGATAATGGCTGAGCATTTTAGCTCGAAGTTAGGTTTTTGGTCATGTCTTTGGTTCGGGATTGGAATTTCTCGGGTTTCGACACCTATTGGCTTAATTTCTGTGTTTTCGTTGATAATCTCTGTGCATTTTTAGCTTGATGTTCGGATTTTTTTTTTTTTTCTTAATCGCTTCGCTATCGCTGTGAGTCTCGGTTGTTTATTTAATTTTCATTTGATTTATGTGTTTTGTCCGAAATTAGTGTCTTTCAATAGCATCTGTTACTTGATTGTTCATTTTCATTTGATAAAAATAAAATATTTTGGTGGATTTAGTTTATATTTTTGCTTGAATTAATAATGCGTTCAATTCGATAAGGACTACACATTTTTCGCTCGAAATTAGGATATTGTTTTGTTTAATTCAATAATGAAATGTACTTTGGCATAAATTTGAGTTTTTTGGGGGTTTTTAATGGTTAGTTTTTATGCTATTACTGTTTCACTTATTCAAAATTCTGAAGTTTTGAGCAATGGTGGCTTCAGTTTAAGGACTCGGGGGGTTTTGAGGCATTAGTATCTGGAAAGACAACCGATATGCATAGGATTGATGTGAATGAGAGAATAACGGGGCTTGAGCGGCTCAATCCGACGCCTCGTCCAACGACGTAAGCGCTTATTTTCAGCGAAGAGGGTTTTCACAAGCATCCTTGGTGTTGTATTGGAATAGGATTTTCACTTGTTTGTTCAGCTAATCAGGTCGCCCTTCTTGGAAGGTCGGTGGAACTTCGAGTGGTTTGGGCCTGGAAGCCCGGGTCTATTTGCCGCCAGGTTCCTATTTGAGTGAGTTGCTTAGGTGTTTATTTTCTCTTTTGGTATAGGGGAAGGTATTTTGTGGTTGAAAATCTATAAAATTGGGTTGAATTCGAAGATGCTTGATGGTCTTTTTATTTTTCGGTTTCCTAAAATGCTTTGCAGGAGATTTCCCTCAAATTTGGCGAATTTGTCGAAATTGGATGTGGTGATCAAGGATGGAAATGCAAAAGTTACAGCAAACATGAGACTATTGAACTCGGTATTGTCCTTTCAAGTACTTTAAGTTGGTATATGTGCTTCAAAACTTGGTTCTTTTTTATCTAAAGCCTCCAAACTAGCGTGATAAAACATCATGTTACAGCTCTTTTCACATTTGAAACTACAGAGGGGAAAGAAAGGCACTTTGATTTTATGCTTTCTGAAGAAATTTTATTAATCAAACGTCAGTTATTGCCACATGATTCAATTGGTTTCATATCGTTATTTTCATTTCCAAGAGCATTTAATCATGTCCGTCTGAACGCAGATAGAAAACAAGTTTACTCTGTCTTCCAAATTGTCTGTCGAGGGGCCACTTCGAATTAAAGAGGAGTACGTTGAAGGGGTCCTTGAGATTCCAAGGGTCATTGAAGAGACGGTTCCGGAACAGCTAAAAGGTGCACTCGGTCAGGCAACAAGTGCAATTCAGCAACTTCCCCTACCTGTTAGGGATGCTTTTACTGCTGGCCTCCGACTTCCCCTGAGTAAGACATTTATGATCTTTATCAACCATTTACTATTCTTCAAATTTTGAATTAGAACCTCTAATCTTTAATCACCATTTACATATGTTTAGCATAGGTCATCAGCTAAGATATTGCATGTTTGTTTCTGCATATTGAAGTTCGAACAGCTGACTACTTGGACCATAAATGCTTGCTTAGAGAAATAATTTGTGTAGAATTTGTCTCACTTGCCTTAGACGGAAAATATCTTTTAGCCCGACTATCCTAGTCCTTCAGCACAGTCTATTATTCTTTTTCTAGATGCAAATAGTAATGAAGCTTTAGAAAGTTAGTATCCCATACTTGATATCTGCAATTCCTGGCTGGCTACTTTTTCTTCCTGGAACTGTTTTACACTTCCAGCTCTCCTTGGTATAGTTCTTTCTATTGCCAATTGGCCATGCCATTATATATTGGAAAGTACCCAAGGATTTTATAGGAATGGGAACGGTTTATGTACTCTCCTTTGGTTGCAACTGACATTTATAGATTTGTAGGCATAAGTTTCATCCTTTATGAAGGCACAAATGATTCATTGATGTGATGATTCAGAAATGGACATCTACTCGTGCTATCTATGTATACTTGCATGTTGGCTCGATGGCTCGTACCATGAACTGATCCCACAAACTTCATCTTCATTGCAGGTGGAACCTACCAGAGACTATTCATGATCTCTTATCTTGATGACGAGATACTTGTATGTATATCGACCATTCCGTTACTTTTTCTTCTGAAACTTGTCGAAAATTATTTGTTTCTTGATACGGTTAAACTTATACACAGTGCTTTTAGGGATGACATTTAGGCACTTTTTGTATAACCATCATTGCATAAAATTCTCTAGTTAGTGAGCAAATAAAATACATTACTTCGTCTCATCCAACATTGATGTTTCCTGTCTTTGGATTAAGTAATATCATTATTCAGATTCCCAACTTGCTAGATTCTATTGTTGAGCCAGTTATCTTAAGATTTTTGCGTATTACTATTCTAGTTCTATGATCACATAGAACTAATTTTAGCTTAACCTACTATTACATTACAATAGGACTAGAAAAACCTCGGCGATGGTTGTTTTAATATTTGTGGAGATCACATAAATTTGCTGGTATTGGTGTTATTTGGGAATTCTATATGTCTAAGGGTTGTTTTTATGTTTTCATGATTTGATACAAAGAAGAAATGTGGGATTTGATTTAAACAAGGAAACACATATGACAATGTACCAATTTTGAAAATGGCTATTGATTATTAAGAATAACCCTTTATGTTTTTGCAGGTAATAAGAGATACTAGTGGAATCCCTGAGGTCCTCACAAGGTTGGACGTACCTTCAAATTCCCTCTCGGAAACCATCACAGAGTATGAGAGCTAAAGACTCTTTCATGTATGAAACTGAAAAATTAAAAAAATACTCTCTTCTTCAATAACAAAGTTTCTTAGATTCTCAATACTAATTTTCTTCTCTTCATCAATTTTTTTTTCCATTGCCGTACATTTTAAATTCTTTGTAATGATCCTGAAAAACCAAAAAATCTTAAATAATATATTTTTCAATAGATCATTAAAACTTGTCATGTAGAGCGAGTCATTTGACCAAAACGCGGATGTCTTCGCATCCTCGTCAGTACCTGTAAATCGAGAAAGAGTTGAATTTTTTTAACAAACCTTTCCCACCTAATTTGCAATATATATATCTTTATGCTCTTTTTTACATTTCTTGCTCTCCTTTAAATATGCTAAGTTATTTTCTAGATAGAAACAAAGATGTATTAAATAAATTATAGATAGGTCCATGGTTAGTAGTTATCAGTGTGAACACATTTGACTATTAGGCTAAACATGGTTGACTAAGAATTTGCCAATCTGTCATATACTTATTCAAGTCTCTCCGCATCACATACTTTGCCTTTTATGTACCCAGAGAGCCGTTTTTCTTCTGCTTTCTTTTAAAAAAATTTCCACAAAAGAATATCCAAATGCTTTCTTTGTTTTTTTTTTTTTTTTTGGGCATTGTCTTTTATATTTTATTTCTTTTGGGATTTTGGGGTAAAAATTGGCGGTGTAAGAATATTGATGTACTATTGTGATGTATCCTTGTGCTTTGTAGTTTGTATGTTCTAGTCTTGCACTTGAAAGTTGAAACCATTTGGGTCAATGGCTATTAAATTAAGAATTTCCTAATTTGTGCTGATCTCCGCTTCTCTCTGTTGATATTGATTTCGCGTATTATTGTCACAAGATTTGACAAGCGGAGGAGGGTTCTTTGGTCACCTCTTTGGGCATGCCTCTAATACTTGAATATCTTAATCATTAGAATTTTTCGGAAAAATTGAATAAATACCATGTACTTAGGGGTTGTGCCTCTGTACTTCACAACGTTTCACCTAACATCTTAAACAATGAAAAAATCTCAGTTACCTCCTTTCGTCTAAATTTTTCGTTAAATAAACATGTGAAGGGTACATGCTCATAAATTTAAGGGTATTTTGGTACAATGACATCCTACTATTGATTTGTGTTGTTTGTATAATTTTTTTTATTAGTTTTTTTTTTTTCCCCTTAGTAATAACTAATAATAGCAAGACCAAAGAAAAAAAAAAGTCTTTCTAAAAAAGATAACTAATCAATTGTGTAAAGAGTGTGAAAACAAATTATGTGTGTCTGTTTCTGCGTGTTTGGAGTAGTGGTATTTTCTGAGTTCCCTTTTAAGAGTTTGAATTTTTTTTTGAAGACATAAGAATGGATTATATAATACACACTATTATTAGGGTTTGATTAGGTTATTTTTTTAGAAAGAGACTCTTTTCCTTTGGTTTTGTTGTTATTAGTTATTATTGAGAGAAAAAACTAATAAAAAATTATACAGATAACACATAAATGACACGATGTTATTGTATTAAAATACCCTTAATACACAATCATATGCTATTCACATGTTTATTTAACCGAAAATTTAGACGGAATGGGGTAGTTGAGATTTTTCATTGTTTAGGGTGTTGGATGAGACGTATTGATGTACATGGGGCATAATGACACAACTCTTTAAGTATATGAGGTATTTATTCTAAAATTTTCTCATAACCGCTAAAACAAACAAAGAGATTTTGACGAACGACTTTTTTTATTACTTATTCTATGTCCTATTTGTGTTGAACTTATAATTTATACTCTTCTTTTTACACTATAAATAGAGTATTGATCAAGAGAATACATCATTAGAGCATAAATTATTAAGAGACATTTAGATTTTTTTTTTCTCACTTCTCTCAAACAAAAAATGAACCAAACCGTAATCTCTATAAAGTCAAAGTTAAAAAATAAATAAAAAATAAAAAAGAAACAAAAAGTCTACCAAAATCTTTTACTTTGTCAATTGTCAGTTTTAGAGATCTTAATAGGTGGAATTACTAACTGGGTTATTAAAGTCTTCTGATTTCACTTTAAACCATCAATAGGTTAATCTAGAATTAGCTCTGCGGGTTATATGTGTTTCCTTTTTGGTCATATGTTTTTCCAATATGATAACATGTGGTCTCACAAATTATAGGCAAAATGATGTCATTACATGATTATCATTAATTAAGACGTTAAAATTTTTGTTACACGTTTAATTACTTTTAGTCCATGGTATTATACGTACAGTTTTAATGGACGAAACAGATGATAACAACATGCTGCGATGTATAGATGCTATGAATCTAATTTATTTCTCAGCGTAATTTAAGGCCACGTTAACCGTGCATTTTCACATACAATATTTTAGTATTACAAATTGCAAATAAAATATGCAAAAAGAAAAAGAAAAAAAAATTGTTGACTTTATCCCTCGGTTCCACGTCAAATAAAATAATGTTAACCCTCTAAGGGAAAACTTGTGTTTATCTTACAACAAAGCGAATCATAAAAAATTAAGATAATTACATTATGTATAATGTATAGTTTTAATTATATGATTTGTTTGTTTGCATGTCTGCCTATCAATTATATGGTTTGTATGTACATAATTCAACATGGTAGTCCCATTTAAATTTCATCTCATTACAAAAAATTAAATCCAAAGATGTTTGTTCATGAGCTCTTGAAAAAGATTTTCTGGTGATGACAAGGATTGGTCGATTATATAAGTTATTAGTTCACAAAAATACTCTTTATTTGTGGTAGGAATTAGGTCTTATTAAAGAATAAAAATCAATATTATTTATAATATAGATAATTAATATAAAATCCAGTTGCGTGGTATCTTCATTTTATTATACTGCTATTTGAGGTTCGCATGTCAATTCTTGCCAGCTTGGCACATCTTGATCCTATAATATTTCAAGTTAATTAACAATGAAAATATATCTATTGTCTACAAATATAGATAATATGTACATGTTGTATTATATATTATTGGAAAGTTACATAAATTAATAGAAATATCTCAGAAAGGTGGATCTGAAATTAATGATATGTACGAAATGTGCTTGTTAACATTATATTATATGTATGGCTTATTAATGCTTATAATATATATCCCAACATTAATATGACAAGTGGAAGAAGACTTTTGTGATAAAACAAATGATTATTAGATCAATAAAAATAGCAAACAATATTTATTATTTAGTCTTGCAAGAAAAGCAATTACATTTCCCTAAGTGGCTTGGTTTTTGCACGTTCTTGTTTTGTTTGCCAACTCTTTTTAGGGAAATTAGTAAAGAGGGAAAGAGAACCACATGTGATATGACATGAGGCAAACCCAGTAACTCATCCAAAAAGGAAAATAGCAAAAAATATATTTTATCTAAGTTGAATTAAATAGAAGAAATGATGTAATCAACAAAATATTTAGTTGATAATTCCAAGGTACACTGAATTTACTAACATTATCCCTCCAAATGATGATAAAAGGTAGACAAAAGCACTTCGCAAATAATTCAACTCTTATAAATATATTTACAAGCAGAAATCATTTTATCATCATTAGAATCACTCCATGAGGAAATTAGAGATTTACATGTACAACAAAGTACTATATAGGTCAACCAATTATCCTCTAAAATCTCAACAAAGCAGTATATATAGTTTATGATCATACCCATGATAATGAATACCCTCAATCAAAGCCCTCAATGTTATCAAAACCAAAAGAAGAAAAAAAAAACCCCAAAAATAGAAAAGAAAGAAAGATTAAAAAAAAAAAAAGAAGTTAATTAGAATAGCACTAATTAAGCAAGTTGAGGGCCTCCAAGTCCAAATCCATATTGCAAATAGTGAGAATTGGCATCCAAATTAGGGTTTAGCAAAGAGGGAAGCAAAGGGAATTCACCATTATTGAGCTCCTCAATAAACCCTTCCAAATCTGAAAACCTCTCCAAAAATCCACCACCTGAACCAATGGTGCTACTACTAATATTCTCATGGTGATCATATTGAGTAGTACCATTGACATTCCATATCCCAATCTCTTCTTCATCTTCTTGATCTTCTTGATAGTATAACTCTTCTTCCTTAACCCTTTGAGTATTATCTCTCACATTATTAATAGAATCCAAACCTAGAAACTCATGAATAGTAGAACTACCTTTCATGTCCATTCTCTTGGCCAAGGGCTTGCTCGGAAAGGCCTCGCTTTCGCGGTGTTCGATATCGCCATCGATAATATTATTATCATCACCAACTTCTTCTCTTTTGGCTTGAGCTCTTGGCTTCCTCGGCGCCTTTTTGCAATCTTTCTCGGTCGGTTTTCCCGTGAGCCTTTGCACCAACTCCCGGAAGTTTGCCACGTCGGTCTTGATGATCTCCGGCGCGAAAATGTGAATTATGCGAATCTTCGGCTTGTTGATGATGGCTTTGGAGATTGAGTGTGAATCTCTGTGAATGGCTAGAGATGATGGTGAAGTACTTGACAAGTGTGCACAAGTTTTTTTCTTGGCTATGAAACCCTCCATATTTGAGAGCTTGGAATTATGGTCTTGAAGGAGAGAAATTTGAAAGAGAGAGAGAGAGAGATAAAAATAGAGATTTTGAGGAATTTGTTGTAGAAGTTATAGGGGGAGATAGTTTATATATATATAGGAGAAGTATATATATTGTTTTGTCTAGGAAAAGGAGGAGTAGATATTGTTTGATTGGAAGGAATATAAAATATATGAAACTATTTTTAAATGAAAAATAAAAGAGCTGTATGTTTGGTGGGAGAGCAAGGATTGGATGAATATCCTTTTGTCTGACAAAAAAAAAATTGCAAGAGTCAATAAGTAAATGGAACTCAATGGTCCCATAAGTTTCCCATTTTTTTAATTTTAATATTATGTATGAACTCTCATGTATAGTATTAATGTATTACTTTACTTTAGGTTGATTTTTGTGGGTATTTATATGTGAACACAAAAACACATGCAGTGATTTCTTAAGACTTCTTTTTCTTCTTGTGTTTTTTCCTAATCCCAACATCAAATCATGATTACCTAATAATGATAAGCACATATTTTTAACTTGTCTAACTTTCTTAACTTGATGCTTAATTTTCTTTCCTCTTCTAACTAATTATTGGATTAATTCTCCTTCTTGTCTCTCTCCATATATAACCTTCTTGATCACAAATTAACTATTGGATTTTGGCTATCTAATCAAGTTATTATCAGATCAACTCGTTCCATATGGCTATAAATACAAACATAAACCTTATAGTCATTAAGTTACAAAGTGGGTTGTGTCGCAATACATGAGTGCTAATTAAATGACTAAAAGTCTGGCGTTGATATCCATGAATTTTTTAACTTAACTATTAATGGCTAAAAATTTTTCACTACCTCTGTTTACTCTAATCAAATTATATACGTTTCGTTATCATGGTAAAGTGAAAAGTAAAACTCAAGCCAAATGCCATTTTGGTAAATAAGGGCAAGATAGTAACTTGCCAATACATGAAGGAAAACCATAGGTTTAGTAGTCTTGTACCAAATGAGATCATGGTGGCCAATATTATGCAGATTTTAGGGCATACAAGGGCAATTTGGTATCTTAATTAAAAATATTTTTCTTTTTTGCTATATATAAGAGTGACAGTCCATAACTATTTCAAAGAATCCGCGTAGTTGGAATAATACAATGTCATGGTTTGCATAAACGACAGCCGTACACATAACCGCGTTACAGACCCAAAATTAAAAGCAATTTAAAAAAAAATAAATTCATTCTTATGAATTATATATACATGCCGTATTTATGCCTTTTTATGTATAAAATATATAATACTTAGGTTTCTTGTGAATCTACTTTCTCTGCTAACAAAACTAATTAAGGTTCTTAAGCTACGTGCAAAAGCACAAGTAATTAGCAAAACTTAAAGATATAGCAATGTCAATTATTAGAATAATCCTACTAGCTAGAAAATAATTAGTTTTAGAATTAGGGGACAAAATCCAATTAAAACTTAAAATAGCACTCCATAAAAATAAATAGCAATTTGAAAATAAAAAGACTTAAAGAAAATGGAAGTTGAGAATATAGTTTTCAGTTTTATTGATGGAATACTTTATATGGATGATGAATAGGATAAGCTATATTATTTCATATTCATTGACCATCTTTTACTTATTTTAATTATTTCATCCAATGAAATCGAACTCGTTAATATTCTTGATAAGAGGCTAAATTTAGGACCTTGTATTTTTAAATAAGGACAAGTGGTGTCACTAGTGTATAGTCTAGGCAATGCCACCATATTATATATATATTGCAAGTGTTCATAGTGCAAGTTGCCAAGTAAAGTCCATGGTTATTAAACATCATTATTCCAATTATATAATTTAATTTTAATTATATGGTTTTCCTTGCCCTGCTTGTTGAGCACACATGACATTAATGGGATTAGGGTTGAAGAAGACTTTTAATTAATAGGTCATGGTTATATAAGACAAGAGATTATTGAGCGAACAGTCATTTATTATTAGTATATCAAGAATATAACCAATATTTTCATTAATTAAGAAAATAATAATTTTTTCACTATAAGATGTTGTAATGGCTAATTTTTTAATTTTTGTAAATGATGACTACTTATTTAAAACAAAAATAAAAAAATAGTTAAATACCAAATAAGCCATGTCCTTTAAGCAATTAAAGTACTACTGTCCAACTTATTTATCATGGACTCATAATTTATACAAAAACATACGCTAATTAATTTTCTTTGTTTTGTATAGCAAATATTGAGTGTGATATTTTAACCAAATTATTTACATATATATAGTTCAAACTAATAAATTATTATAAGTATAGCTAGCATCAGCAACTAAGCCTTACCAATCAATTTATTAAAAAAAAAAAAGCAAAAGGTCTTAAGTTTGGAACTAATAAATTATGAGGATAGATTTATATTACAGCTATATGTGTGTGTATATATATATATATATTTATTTATATATATTTTCCATAAATTTTATGTATACAAAATATGTCTATTTTGGTTGCATCTAAAAAGATAGATATGCATGAAAGGTTAAACATTAATGGACAAAACAATTTCTAAGAATTGATGATACGAAAACAGATGTCCTAAAATGGTTAATCACATATGTTACCAATAACATATACCACTAGCAATGTGTTGATCCAGCTTGGCGGGTTGTGAACTAATTTTAGTGATAAAAAGAGTAACTTTTTTCGTACCTCATCTAATCCTCTGAAATTTTTATGTAGAAAACGAAAAGATATATGAAAACTAAAAGAATCCAACTAAACTCAGCAATAATAATAATTAATTATAAGCTTATTATAAAAGATGACATATGCTTAACTTAGATACTTTTGCCGCAAAAGAGATTAATAATTAAGATTTAAGAGACAATATTAGCATTATCTTGTTTACTTTTTCAACACAAAGCCAGTGAGACTTAAAAGAATCTCCTCTAATTTCTCTCTCTCCATCTTCTATTAGTACATACAATACACATAGAGACACATGTTCTTCAAAAAACAAAAACTAGAGATTCACATATATTATACGTTGTTATATCATGTATATACAAGTTCGATATTGTGGGATCTAACTAGCAGTATATATATACGGATATATATATATATATATATATATATATATGCAATCTCATTTTTGTAAATTTATAATCAAATACTTTTATTTGTGTTTTCTAAGTTAATTTGTCCTTTTGTTTTTATCTTGTAATCGTGGCCGGTTTCAGAACTGTTTTCAGTACCGCTTTCTGGTTGAGGTTTCGGTTCACAAACCATATATAATTCATTGTAGTAAAAAAAAAAAAATGGCTCTTAAATGTTATTTTGTAATCAAATTAGTCGATAAAATGAAGACAAATATTTGTTTGTTTATCGCTAATTTGGACTCACATGAAACTAGAGTTTGTAAATTGAGGATTAGAAACAGGATTCTTAGTCAGTCGGCCGCACAAAATTGTAAAAACTACAGATAAACTAAAAAAAAAAAATTATATCATATTTATTGATTATATTGGATGAAGTCGAAATTTTTTTTATTAAAATTATAAATTTAGAATGTTCAATGAGCATAAGAACTGTTTGATTGAAAATATTTCTTCAATTATAAGGATTAAACTTAAATTTTTTAAATTTAAAAAGGAGCATGTTAAAGATTTATTTGAAAATCTTCTATAAATATAAGCACAAATTATAAATTTTTAAAAAATGATCTAGATGGGACATATGCCTCCACAGGCCCTCACCTAGATGCTAATTTTGCATCAAAATATTAATAATCCCTATTATGTATTTAAGTAATATATATATATATATATATATAGCTGGTCCTTTTCTCAGCATGCCAAATTCATTGCTTTAAAAAATTTGTTCAAAATCGGAAACATAAACATGATCTACACTTTTCTTCTTTCCCTATAATCTCTTCCTTCATATAACCATCTTTCAGAACCTACCCATTTATAAACAACATCAATTTTAGAGTGTTCATTTTTCAAACCCCCAAAAAAAAAAATCATGATTGTACTTAAAGTACTTTTGTAGGTACATTTATAAACACATGTCCCTCATGACTGCCTACCTTGATTATATATATATATATATATTTTTTTTTTTTTTTTTTTTGCGCCCGTCTAATTCATAAGAGGAAAATAGAAACAATTTTTTTTGGGTAACTTATTATCTCGTTAACTATTTATGTTGCGTAAAATATATATGTAGCAATAACCCTTACTATTACTAACAAAGGAAATTCTCAAACGAAAAAAAAAAAAGCAACAAAGAAAAATTAAAATTCCCATAAGATAGAAAAAATTCAGAAAATGAAAAATACCAAAATTGAATAATATGAGAGAAAAGGGGAAGGGAGTGTGAGAGCATGAGGCATGATGCATGATGATATGAGAAGATACTGAGTTGGCAGTGGCAGAGTATAATAACCGTCTGATCTGATCCCTCACGTGGGTCTCTCTTTTTCTATCACATCTGATCTCTGACGTTCTCTCTATTGCGTCATCATTACATATCACACATACGCATATACATATAGAGAGAGAGAAAGAAGAGAGCGAGAATCACACGAGTCTCGTGGTGTCTGATGGGCCGGCCCACCAGTGAAGGCCCACGTAACCGTGTTTGAAATTTAAAAGTAGGCACGAACTATGGAGGGGCAATGTGGTCATTTCGCGGAGGAGTTGGCACGTGTGGGAGTAGGAATGGGGATGTTTCCTTAGAGGGAGGCAACTCAAACACGGTTGGTCTGCACGATTTCTCTCTCTCTCTCTCTCTCTCTCTCTCTCTAACATGTTCTCAACTTGTTTGTTCCACTTTTCTTTCATGAGTCCTCTCTTTTTCTTGTTTCTCTTTCTAGGCATAATAAACTACAACAAAGTATAAGAGAACCATGGTCCATTAGAAGATTTGCTATTTACAAAAGTGGGCAAAATCATGATTTGAAAATTTAGTATTTAGCTAAACTAGAAAAAATTACAGTGAATACTGAATGTTTAACACTTAATTTAAATCAATATTTATTTTTTTTTATAAAATATTCAAGTGATTCAAGTATTTATATAGTGATAGTTGGTGGTAATGGACTTAATGGTCAAAATTATCTGTAAGTAATTAATGAATTGATTAGTTATTTAATTATTTTAAAATTTTGAGTATTTATTTTTATTATTGTGTAATTATGATATTTTCCTACTCCACCCACATAATATTGTTTAGCTCATTAATAATGATATTGAAGTATACTAATTATAGAGTGAGTTCTTCATAATTGGAGTGAATACATTTTGGTTTAATTCGGCTTTCAAAATTAATTTAACAAGTTCTATTTTTATTTGGTTTCAAGAAAGTCGTGCAGTTATTAGTTGTATGAGTTTTAAAAATATCCTCCGATCTTGTGTTTTGTAAGAAATTATCTCCGGATGTTGTCATCCTTTTGCCCTATAATCTTCGAAAAACCTTTGACGTTGCCGTTTTCCTTTTTTTTTTTTATTTTATTTGCACCCCTTTAATTAACTTTTGAAATTTCACTAATACCTTAATTTAATAAATTTTAACAAACATAACCTAAATTCTACTTTTTCACATACACACAGACACACACACACACATATATATATATATTTATATATATATATATATTCTATAATCCAACCAACCAGACCTTAAAAATCAACAAATCTTTGTAAGTTTATTTATCTTCTTTTACAAACACACTTAACAATTGGGTTGTGTATTATATTTATTATTTCTTTCTTTTTGTTCGTTTTTTCCCTTCGAAATTGGGGAATTTGGTTTTCTAGGACTTTTAGGAGGTTTTGCTTTTATGTGGTGCAAGTATAAGGAAAATCATGTGTAGTTCAATTTCACAAATTCCCATTGATGTTGAGTTCGGATAAAGACTGGGATTTATGCTTCATTAGTTAATTATTAGTTCTATCCATTAATTAGTAATGTGCAAACATCAATTTATGTGAGTATCTAAAAAACGAGAGAAAGTAAAAGAATTTATGTATTGAGGTCAAAGGCTAGTGTCGTTGAATTGTAAAATAATATATGAAAAAATAAAAAATTTAGGTCATTTGTTAAAAGCTTATTAAACTAAGGCATTAGTGAGATTTTTAAAAGTTTAAATGGATAAATTTAAATATTAAGTGTCCAAATGAACTTTTCCATCCACAAAACAAGCACTGGGGGCAATGCTAAAGATGTTTAGAGGATCAAGGCCAAAATGATGAGATATACAATATAAAGAGAGGCAATTTCTTTCGATGGCACAAGATATTAGAGGGTATTTCATATAAATATAAGGGGAAATTGCAAAAAAAAAAAAAAAAATCTAAATGCCACTTAGTAATCTATATTCCAAGTGGCAAGCGGTATCCTTTATTGATTTCTACTTTTATGTTTATAGTGTAAAAATAAAGGCGTAAAATAAAGTGCAACACAAAAAAGTATAGATTATTAATGTATCAAAAAGGGCATTTCTCAAAATCTCCTTTTAATATTATTATTTGTTATTATTTTGAAAGTGTGTCGTTTGGCAAACAGGTTCAGATTGTGGCAATTTGAATTTGTTTATTTGAATTAGAAAATTTGAATTGGGTAATTTGAACGGAAAATTTAAATTTTTGTTTGTATCAAATAATCTTATTTGAAAATATTATTTGAATTGTTGTTTGGGTAGATGTGAAATGTGTGATTTTGAGTTATAAAAAGGGTGATTAAAATATCAAATCAAAAAATACTATTTAAAATGGATTCAAACTGTTAATTTTTTTTTGGGGGGGGGTGGGGGAGGGCGAGAATTTGATTTTAAAAGGTTTGAATGAGTTTTTTCCATTTAGATTTTCTCTAAAAAAAAGTTACTAAACAACGATTTAAATTGACAAATTCGTTTGAATGGCCCAAGATGGGTTCAAACCTATTTGCCAAACAACCCTTAAGCTCTAAAAGAAACTAAATTGGACTAATTATGTTCCCTTTGGTATAGTTTGGATTATTGTAATTTTGTTTATATATGTCAATTATAATTTTTTTTTCTTCCTTCTTTTTTTTTTATAATTAACCTTCTTTTATGAAATTAGATTGGCGAGTTGTCTTTTTAATAATGGAAAGTAATCCAATATTGTATAAAACTAAGATGTTGAAATGTGAATGGACATGAGAAATATTTTCCCCAATCATAAAAGATCACTAATCAGTGCACAAAATGAATGGACCTGTCTCTATTCTCTAACAACTACTCAATAAAAGTAGACTAATTTCCATTTTGGTCATTATATGCTATAAAAGCCTGTTTTGTACAAATACGAGAGACATATGAATGATTTAGGAAAAGAGTAATGATAGGAATCGCAAAATTTTTATCAATTTTTTTTTTATACCAACACATATTATATATGATTTGTTAATGTATAATTGGATAATATATTCTTAGACAAATGTGTATAACCAATCACAGACAAATCACATATAACATGTGATATAGTATGAAAAAATGGAGATAAATTTTGAAATACCTAGCATTATCCTTATGAAAATATGACACACTTTTTAACTTTAGTGAGAATTTATACAACAATAAACTATATATGTAAATAAGGTATAAAATAATTACAGATAAATATGAAAAGTCTAACCTAACAAATCGTCTAAAATTAGGGAATAAGTACAATAAATGCCAATATTCCTAATTAATTACAAAAATCATGCTTCCTTATCAAACAAATACATGAATGCGGTCATGTCAAGGCACCATATAATTAAGATTTAAGGGGACAATAATGGAACATTAGAATTCAGTAGAATTTAAAGCGAAAAAGTATGGAGTGGATCGTCAAATTCCTGCAACTTTTGCACGTTTTTAACCTAACATGGAAATGCAATGGAAAAATTAGCGTTTTCATATTACGTTGGAAGTGCTAGACATGCATGCATTACACACGTCTTCGGAGAATATTAATCACAATCTCAAAAGTTGGCCCTAAAAAAAAAAAGTTTCAAATTTTGGACTACATGAAAATAGTGTTTTATTCACCAATGGTAATTATAAGAATGACAATATATTCCCACGTAATAGTAGATTGTTAAGAATTCATAACTATAGAATAGTGTTACATAAAACAATTTTTTTCCTTATATTAACTGACCATGTGATCACAAATGATGTGTTCTAAATTTAACTGATTGATATGTTAAAGTACTATTATTTTTTTAGTTAACTGATTTCTTGTACTCTAATTGCTGATCTTTTTTTTTTTCTTTTGCCAAGCTAATGCTGATCATATTTGATTTCCACTAATACAACAAATTTTAAATAATAGGTTTTTTAGTTCACATTACCTTCCAGAAAGCCTCCATAGTTGGCAAATGACATTTTTGTTAGGTTAATTTGCTTCATTTTGTTGTCCAAGTTGGACATCATTTTGACAGGGAAAAAAAAACATAAACAAATAAAAATTTAGAGAGAGAGAGAGAGAGAGAAGCAGTGATTTGTAACTGCCCCCATAAAAAATTTCTCAACCTAACGCCAAGTATATCTCAAGACCATAAAAAAATAAAAAATAAAATTACAATATTGTGACAAGATTTCTTCACGGCACTTGTGACTTGGCTATAATATTCTCTTATATTATACATAGGTGTTCGTATAGCCGTTAAACGTGCAAGCTTGAAATCTCTAATCTTATGTATGTATTTTGTTTCATGGAAAACAGACAGTTTTAACCAATATTTAACTTAATAATAACGTATTCAACTTTCCTTCAAAAAAAAAAAAAAACCCGAATTCAACTTCTTGAGATTTTACATTTTTTTAAACATGTATGAACACGCTAGCTAGCTTGCTTTTACGTTTCTATGAATATTATTATTAGGTTAAAACTCTGCCATTGTTGATTTAATTTCTTCTTCTTATTAATTTAACAGGTCAATAACCTATCATTAGTATATGAATACGCAAGAAGATATATGTGTGTATATACCGAATGTAAATCGAACATTCGATTAGGTTTTGCTTCTGTGTTTTTTCTTTTCTTTTGGGGGTTTTCAAAAATTGAAAAGTCAAGAAAGACTTTGACATTTCAAGTCAACGACATTCTACAACTCTTACTTTAATTAAATGCGACAGAAAGCTTTCAAGTTAAATGTATAACTGATCCCAAAATCAGAGATTAATTAATTTGAAATGGTCATGATAATTCAGCAGCTACAGAGTCTTCAAAATTGACAGTTTCAGATTAAGAAAAAATATAGTACTTGATAATAACAGCATATTTATCTTAAATCTTAACAGTATATATCGGCATATACTAATTAGTAAGCTGTCTTTTTTTTTTTTTTTAAGCTAGATGGTCAGAAAGGTGGTGGTTACGTTTACGTATTTCATCCGTATAGAGTTTTTTTTTTTTCCTTCAAACACTTTGATAAATTCTAAATTTAATGAATATCACCCATGAATATGTACTCTGATCCATGAAGTGTTGACTGTTTAATAACTTGTAAACACTTTACGTTACTAAATAAAACAAGACTAAAGGATTATTTGACACACGTTGTTAATTGGGAAAATTTCAAAATAAAACTATTATTGATGTCACTTAATAATCTATACCCCATGTAGTGTGCTCCCTTCATTTCCACTCTATGTTTGTAGTGTAAATTTTAGGGTATAAATTAAAAGTGCAATACAAATAGGGTATAGATTATCATTGTGTCAAGAATTGTGTATTCCTCAAAATCTCCCTCGTTAATTGCGTAGCCTTTTTTTTGCTATTCCCCGTAATCAGATAAACCTATACTGGACCATGTCTAAACAAAGCCCGTCAAATCACTGCTGAACAAAGCCCATGCCCATAAATCAAACGGGAAATTTCAAAAAAAATCCCCCCAAATCCAAATGAGTTAATTTGATCTCATGTTATTTTTTACATTCAAATTTACAAACATATATTATTATTATATATCATACAATTTTTTCATACAACAATTTGCTATATTACCCCCTTCTCTCATCTTGTCAAGAGAGAAAAGGGGCAATTCAGTCAAATCACTATTAAAAAATGACATGTATCGCAAACTTTAAAGTGATATTTTTTAAAATAAATTATCTACTGAGTTGTATTTTTCAAAATTTCCTCAATCAAATTGCGTAGGCCCACTGAAATGGCTGGGGTAAAACTAGCAATGTAAAAAAAAAAGGGGGGATTTTGAGGAATACCCCATTCTTGACACAATGATAATCTATACCCCATGTGTGTTGCACTTTTAATTTATACCCCAAAATTTACACTACAAACATAGAGTAGAAATGAAGGGAGCACACCACATGGGGTATAGATTATTAAGTGGCATCAAGAATGGCTTTATTTTGAAATTCTCCCAAAAAAAATGAAAGAATTGCACAAAAGAATATTCTAAGTGTCACTTAATAATACTCCAAATAGTATGCTCACTTGATTCATATAATCTATGTTTATAAATAAGTTAAGATGCTTTATTCAAAATTTATCCAAGTCATCTGTTTTAGCTATATTTTCCATCTTAGTTGAACATGTTATGGTTTTTTTTTTTTTTTAGACTGCATTTATTTGGACAATCTTGTTTTTGGTATTTGTTAATGATGTTGGTATTTGAACTTGTTACTTTACCATTTTTGGGGCACGTTTTGTTAGTGTTTTAAATATACCATACCATTACCATACCGAAAACGCCCACATATTGTATTTTGCAAGTGTTTACTTGTCTAGTTGTCTATTTTTATCTGTGGTTAAGAAAAACTTGTTTAATGTTCTATTAAAATAATCAAGATTTCTCTTAATTATCACACCACAAATCACACACTAGAATTATATTCTAGTAATAAAGTCGTAGTAAACTGCTAGGATTAGTATTTGGGTTAATAAAAATTTGGCACATTGGATTAGCTTTTCCATTAATCATCCAAGAAGAAAAGTTTTTAGAAGTAACAACACAAGGCAAAGGATTTGAACTTCACAAGCAATCACAATTCCCAATTATCAAATTTAGGACGGAATTGGAACAGACATTGAAAATTAACACTAAACTGATCAAAACACATAACAAGTTTAATAGAATGACCCTCCAGTGAAAAGTTATACAACAATAGAGGTGAACTAACAGAGTAAAGCAAATAAATTAACTTCTATTCATAAATTAGGAAGTGACAACACAAAAACAAATCCCCTCAAAACCACAAACTTATTCCAATGACCATACCGAACAGACTACAAATTGGTGTTTCTGGGATTTCTTTTTTCCTTTTTCCCCTCTATAAATTTTGGTGTTTTTCATAACTTTTAGGGGAAACTAAATATGATAAATAAAAAAGAAAGATAACTAAGACACCAGCACAACAAGCCTAGAAACGCCACCCATATGACTCTAATAGTAAAAACACTTCCCTAAGACCCAACCTTGCAATACATATTTTCCTCGTCTTTTTGTAGATTAATCTTCATCATCAGTGAAATCTTTTGTACCAAAAAACACCCTTCTCGTCACCACCCTCATCAGGCTCAACGAAGACACACTCTTTGGTCTCTCTAAACATGGCCTTGTAAACTGGGGTTGAGTCAAACTGATAGTACTCACCGAGGATGGGCTTGATGGCCTTTGTGGCCTCCATGGCGTGGTAATGCGGCATCGTGGAGAACAAGTGGTGCGCGACGTGCGTGTCCGTGATGTTGTGGAACACCTTGTTGAGCACGCCGTAGTCGCGGTCCACGGTTGCAAGCGCACCGCGGAACCAGTCCCACTCGGAGGAGTCGTAGTGCGGCAGCGACGGGTGCGTGTGCTGCAAGAAAGTGATCAGCACGAGGAAGGCGTTGACGACGGCGAGCGGGCCGAGGTAGACACAGAGCACCCACGCCAGGCCACGGGCCGCAGCCAGGCGGTAAAGGCCGTAGAGCACGGCGAGGATGCCCGCGTCGGAGACAAAGATCTGCGCCCGCTCGCGGTCGGAGTAGATGGGGCCGTAGGGGTCGTAGTGGCATGCGAAGCGGTCGTAGGGCCGGCCAGACACGTTGAAGGCCAGGTAGAGCGGCCAGCCGAGGGTTAGGGTTATGGTTAGGGTTAAGATCCTCCCCGGCGGGTTGTTGAGGTACTTGGAGTACCATCGGATGGCGGATTTCTGCTTCGGGACAAAGACCTCATCGCGATCGAGGGACCCGGTGTTGGAGTGGTGGCGGCGGTGGCTGTACTTCCACGAGAAGTAGGGGACGAGGAGGCAGGAGTGGAGGATCAGGCCGACGGTGTCGTCGAGCCATTGGTGGTCGCTGAAGGCGTGGTGGCCGCACTCGTGGGCGACGACCCAAATGCCGGTGCAGACGCAGCCCTGGATGAACCAGTAGAGCGGCCAGGCGAGGGCGGCGAGGGGGGACGGGAGGGCGGGAATGTAGGTGGTGGCCGCGTAGTAGAGGGCGGAGGCGATGGCGAGGTCATAGGCAACGTAGGAGAAGGAGCGCAGCACGGAGCGCTTGAAGCAGTGGGGCGGAATGGCCTTCTTCAGCTGGCTGAGGGTGAAAGGCGGCTTCGCATGCGGGACGCGCTGAAGGGCGGCGGTTTCCGGCTTTTTCGGGGCTGGAGGGACTGACATTCTGCCGCCGGCGCCCATTGTTGGAGAGCTGTGGTGGCAAAGGAGAAAATTGTATGGATTAGTTGAAGCAACAGTGATTGTAGTCACAGGCCAAAAGGCTTCTTTGTACTTTATACAGGCTAATCCTAAAGGTGACTTGAAACGTGAAAATCCTAATCTAGTAGAACTTCATTAGACCCTATTTATAGTCCTAACAATTAATTCTGGGAGGATTCGAATAAGCAAATACTGATAATAACTAGAATAATTAAAATCCTAATAAAACTCTTAACTGATTTGTCCTGCACCAAACATCAAATCAGGAGGTAAAAAAGAAATTATTTGTATTAAAACACCAATTAATCGTAATGAATCAAATTAAACAAAAGTAACGTGGAGAAAAAGAAAATAGTCAGTTAGGTAAATAATAATTTTGGACTGTGTGTTTTTAAAAAATAGCCACAGTTTTAAAAAATTTAAAAACTAATCATAAAACTGTATCAAATTTCTGACAATTACAAAAATACACATAAAAATATTGTTAGAAATTTCTGACATTAAGTAAAAATTTTGTAAAAAATTTCTGACATAGTTAGATTTTAATTTTTTTAAAACTGTGACTATTTTTTAAGATAATTTTGTAAACAGTGGCTATTTTCTTAAAATTCACTTAAAAATAAAACTGCCATGGCAAATTTTGGTGTAGAAAGTATTAACGTTAATAACCAGATGATTGCAATATTTATTATTGGTGATGTGATGTTTAATTAAATTTATTAGAAAAAATAACTCTTACATTATGATAGTAAATGATATTACTAAGATTACGTGATAGTACCGATTTTTTTTTTTTTTTTACTTTATGAAAAATATGAAAGTCAACAATCAATGCGTAGAATCCAAGTGCGTCTATCAGTTCACAAATCGCTGGCTTTCCTTCCAACTGAAGCAACAAATCCCACTAAAGAAGGAACAAGAAGAGCCCATACATGGTTTAAAACTCAGAATGAATCAAAAGAAGCAAGGTAAACACTAAACAGAGGTGTCCAAAAAGGATCAACCATACAATTGGGGAAGGCTATTCCTATGTGTGCCCAAAGCTAAGCAAAATGCCCAAATTAACTCAAAGACAGAGATTAATCCGTACAAACAGACAAAAGTGGCAGAAGGGGTCCCAGTCATGTAGCTGGGAAATTTGACTACAGGCCAACTTATAAGTTAATATCTGTTTTAGCTGTTGAAGTTTGACTAAAAAGCCAGACTTTTTATTTCAAGAATGAAATAATATTTATTGACTGAGTTACCGAGCTGTTCTTACAAGTTAAAAGACTTATAGTTAGTATTCATGCACCAAACGAGGAAGCATTGGCTTGGACCCACACTAATCAGGTTCAGATGACCTGCGGCGTCCATTTACAGTCCTGCTTCTTCTCATACCACCCAATAACAAGAGAAGACGAAAGAGTGGGATTAGTCAGTTCTCTCTATTGGCTAAATTAAAGGCATTCAATTCTAAAGGTTTAATAAGAAAGAGAAAAGAAATAATTATTATTAATAAATATATATATATATGATGCTTAGACTGTTACGAAATCTTAGAAAACGACACTAAAGAGGGACCTTATAGAAAGAAAAAAAAAAAATGACCCCACCACAAAATAGAGTGCCAAACCTGACTTACAATTGGCCACCACCAAACGCCTAATTTAAAGGGCAAATGGAGCCAAATCAATGACACCACAATGAGTGCTTCTCCACCTCTCTACTGCTCCTTTTGCATAAGTCCAAGAAACATATGGCATCTAAAATGCCAACCACGCAAGAATCACTACTTTTTCTTTCGCCAGAATCACTTTTTCATATTTGCCTATCGCCCCTGATAATGTATCACCACATGTATAATGACGAGACAAAATCATATGTGCTATCACTATTAATGTAGAATATCAGTCCCACAACATTCTATAGTGACAACTCTACGAAATCAATTACTAGATCTGTGATAATTAAGTCGTTAGTAATTAACAATATCTTTTTTTAATTTGTCCTCACCAAGAAGGTCGGAAGAAAACATACCACAAAACAAAAAACCCAGTAAGCCAACAGCTCATCTTTTCATTTTGGTAAATATGTGGTCTTTATTTTAACTAAATTTGACACAACCAGCTATTCTGAATAAACACCATGATTTTGCTCAAACTTGAAATTCTAACTGACCAAAGCCTGATAGGTAGAGATACAGATCATCAATATTTATACTCTAATGTGTCGAAATCATCTATTCTGACTATTAACCCGTATTTTATGGCTAAAGTTCGGAAAAATCTACAGCAAGTATTCAATCATAGATATAAAGCTAAACACTAATCATTTAAGGAAAAAAAAAAAAAAAAAAGGACTTGAGCCAAAAAGCATATAATAAAATTTTGCAACCATTCTTCTCTTAAAGGGGAATAACCAAAAAACCCAAAAATCCATTTGCATGAGACAAGAGGTCAAGACAAAGCTTGGCGGTTTTAGCCTTAAGCAAGGATTAGGAAGTATTAAATTCAACCATTCAATGAATATTTTTAATATATTAATAGAGGAAAGAGACGCCAAAAGAGGATCTCGCAGCCCAGAAATTAAAAAATTCGAAATTTTAGCCGACATGATTCAGATATAGACATATATTTTTTAAAATGTTCAGGAGTAGATCCGATTATATATATATATATATATATATATATATATATATATATATATTTCAGGAGCAAAACATATCAGAAACACCATGAAACAGCATCAACTACAACAATAAAACAAGAAAAAGCCAAGATCATTCACTTACCAAAAACAAAATCAAAGAGAACCTGATATTAGGAAATAACAATAAAAAAACAATCTCTGCCTTTTTTTGCCGAATCAAATAAGCAATTTGGTTGAATACACATAATTAGACGCATATAAACAAATGATTAATTCCAATATTCAGAACCAGACTATGTATTAACACACAGATTAAAACCGAGACTCAGATCCAATCTTCTCCAATCCTCAATCAAAAGCCATCGAAACAAAATAAAAATAAATAAATAAATACAAGGATTTCATAAACGAAAACCTTATTATGACCTT
The DNA here is from genome assembly GCA_018132145.1 of Boehmeria nivea var. tenacissima. Taxonomy (NCBI): domain Eukaryota; kingdom Viridiplantae; phylum Streptophyta; class Magnoliopsida; order Rosales; family Urticaceae; genus Boehmeria; species Boehmeria nivea. Next base: position 11,408,974 of record CM030884.1, on the reverse strand, counting down.
AATTCCTAATGAACATCCTAAACATTGAAGAAAAAATTTCGAAGAGAGAGACAACGTAACAAAACCTAGATCTAAACAGCATAACACGATACAACTATACACGTAACGTATACACACACACACACACATATATACGCAAGTATCGGAAACGAAAACAGAGACATCGATAACAGTTCCGAAAAATATTTGGAAAGCAAAAAAAAAAAAAAAAAAACAGAGAACAAATACCTGAGATTGAAGAAGCTTTGAAGCTTTTTCTCTCTCTCTCTCTCTCTCTCTCTCTCTAGAAAAGCAGAGAATTTTGGCCGGCGATTTTCGGAGGCCTTTTCGCGAGGCAAAAGCCACTCGTATTTAAGCTTTTTTCGCTTTCCCTCCCGAGAGAAAAAGATCCCCTGCTTCTCGGCCCCAACCCTGTTACCGTGGATCCCCATCCGGGACCCACATTTCTCTTGGAATTATTTTTTAATGTTGACGTGGCGAGCGGTGAGTGGTTTGTTGCCTTCTGCGATCTGATTCAAATTCGTACTCACGTGAGGCCTGATATTATGCGACAACTTTTGATCGTGGCCGTACGTTGGGATGAGAAATCCTTGACGCGTGAACTGTTTGGACGACCGAGATCTGGCCTCGGGTTCTGAGAAATATCTTCAACTAAAATTTAGCTTTTTTTATAATATTTTTTTCAAAAGTAATTTAGTCGAATCATTGGACGGGTTTCCCGGAAGATGGTGGGATTAAAGGGTAAACGACGAAATTAGCCCTAAAAAGTAAAAAGGTATAGTAATAATTGGCATAATTTTTTCTTTTGTTATTGTTTTTTTTTTTATAACTAATTTTAATTGATATCATGAGTACAAATCAAATTTTGTGTACTGTGGTGCCGCAGCTTGTAAATTTAAAATAAAAGGAAAATTATGTTTAAATCGGAGACTAAATTTTTTTTTTTTTCGTTAAAATTTATCTCTCAAAGTAAATGTCCATTTATCGGATGAGGAAATTTCACTTTTTACTATAAATGCAAATATTCTACTTTCGTCAGTCTTCTAAAACGTCCTTAAACAAATCTTATATGTTTATCAATAAAGCATATAACTAAATAAGCCTATATACCTTAAGGAGTGTAATTTAGACGACAGTAAGTAGTTAATGTTTATAATTGCATACGTTTCTCAATTTAATTTTTAAGAATATAAAAATAAAATAAAAATTAATTTGGACCGTTAACTATCGTACCTTTTTCTAAAAATAAGGTAGGAGTATATAACATTCATTTTCAAATATTTTCCAAATAAGTATGATTATTGCTATCATAGATCAAAAGTGATACGTAAGTTGATATGATAGAAGTTTGTGGTCAATATTTGAATAAAGTTGCTAGACATTTCGCTTAGGAAGAGTTAAGGGCTGTTTTATAATTAATTCAAATTATTTTGATCTTTTCCTTGGATAAGTCTTCTTTAACATTATTCAGCTAATTTTTGTATCAATATTTGTATAGGAGTTTGATTGTTAGAATTGAGATTATATTAAGGGAGAGGATTTGTATTAATTTGACAAAATTATTTTTTGTTGTAATAAGAATATTTGAATTAAAATTTGAATATTTTACTTAAAAAAACATTATTACTGTAGTAAATATAACTTAATTTAATTTTTTGTATTTGAGTTGCTTACTAAACAACCCTAATCAGTGTGTAGCTTAGCAATTCTTCTATGACAAATGTATGTATATTAATATATACACATTTATTCTTTGTTTTGTAGAATAAAAAAGTGGATGGAGAGAGAGAGGGACAGAGAAAGTATGAGAGAAATATGAAATTTAATTATTTGATATAGATGAAAAGTTAAGAGAAAGAAAATAAAGAGTAAAAGTTTAGGATGGGTTCAATGCAATTTCAATCACACTCCATATGGAGAGAGTAATGGTGGAAAAAAAATTGACACGTGATATAAAATTATCGAACTACCCATAAAAAAGTAATTGTAATAAATGTTTTTTAGAGAATATATAATAGGGTCAGTTAGGTAAATAGCCATTTTGAACAGTGTGTTTTCAAAAAATAGCCACAGTTTCAAAAAATTTAAAAACTAGCCATTACACACTGTAAGAAATTTCTTACAATAACAAAATTACACATAAAATGTGCTGTAAGAAATTTCTGACGGGTGTCAGAAATTTCTGAAAGGGCTAGTTTTTAAATTTTTTGAAACTGTGGCTATTTTTTAAAATCATTTTGTAAACAGTGGCTATTTTCTTAAAATTCCCTATATAATAAAAGGGATAGAAATGTAATTTTAAACCATAATATTTTCTACCATTTTAATTTTACATTCTATACCAAACTAGAAAAAAGAGAATGGATTCATTTATTTCCTTTCAATTATCAAACAATACGAAGGAAATATGTAATTTATTTCCTCATAATTTCTTTCGGTTACATTTTTCTTTACAACTGTTTTTTTTTTTTCTTTCTTACCACATAAAGTGAGTGTATATTATATCTTCAACCAAGACAAATATTTTAACTTTGTGCTCGCTTGAGCATTATTGTAATTTTTGTAAAAACTTTCGATAATCAATGGGACAAACATTACAATAATGGGTTTTGAGAAGCTAGGTTTGAGTTGCTTAAAAAAGTAACTACTTTCAAAGCATCAATTATCTATGCAAAATCAAGTAAAAATATATATAAAAAGAATTAATTAAAGAATTGTTTTATTGCCAAATAAGTAAAAATGTTGAAGCATTATCCACAATCAATACAAAAATGGAAAAGGAAAACCCTCCAACAAACAAGAGAAATCATGTTGTCGTTTATCCTACAAATATATGAAGCAAAATCACAATTTCCCATAATATTTAATTTGGAAAGACTTGAATGTGATTTTTCCAGTGCCGTGAGAGTTGATAATTTGGAGTAACGATAGATAATTATGGCATGTTAGCTCATCTATCTATATATTTGTTCCTATGTTGTTACGTGAAATTATAGTAGAATCATGTTGGTCCAAATCAATAAAAAAAAAAAAAAAAAAAATCTACTCACATTTTTACTCTATTTCTTAAAAGACAAGCCTTGTGTTTGTTGGATCTTTTATGGAAAGGACATACATCAATTGCTTTAAGTACTCCTTTGTACATTCTAATGGGAACTATTAACTAATAAATACAACACTGTTACACCAACAAAAAACGTGTTATATCAAACTTGATTAAATGTATGTGTTTATATATGTATATTATCTTTTTCCTCCGTCCAGGCTACTAATTAGGTATCATGGACTTTGAAGAAGTAAATCTTGAACTTTTTCTGATATTGAGTCTTGTGGATATAATCATATAAATTAGTATTTGAAGTGTCTAAATAACAAATCTAAGACTTCAGCTAAATTGATCTCCAGAGTTTTTTTTTTTTTTTTAATAGTAGTGATATCAAAGCTGTTGCTACACGTAAGTAATAATATAACTCAAGTCATCGTGTGGACCGTTGCCATTTAATACGCTTGATACTTTCATGCCAAAGAAACAAATAATGAACACGTCTAATGTTCCCAAAAAAAAAAAGATATTTAATATTTATGGCTATTTATAGAAATATGTGAGCATGACCCATGACGCATATATATTAATTTTTTTTATCAGCAAGGTAAAATTCAGTACTCAGTACTGTAGTGTGAATTTTTTGTTTTTTAAAGTAATTTGTTAGCTAAGATCTTATAACTATTGTGTACTTTAATTCACGTTTTTCATTATTATTTCAACTAACAACTTTTAGGTATTATTTCGAAATTCGAAGTGGAAAGATGGTAAGTAGGTAAAGCCCATTCCCACATTTTAGTGCTAACATTTTTTTTTTTATGGTAAATTACATAAATCGATCCTCAGGACTTTAGCACTCGTTTCATTGTGTCTCTAAAATTCAAAAAATATCATTCATCCCCTAATAATGACACAGTTAGTATTTTATAGTAATAAAAAGTCTTTTAATTACTTTTAAAATTAGTTAAATAAATAATCATTTTGGAGGGTGTATTTTTAAAATGTAATCACAGTTTCAAAAAAACATAATTATAAAAAATTTACTACCAAAGTAAAAAGTTTCTTATCATAACAAAATTACACATAAAATTTATTGTAATAAATTTTTTATCAAGATAATAAAATTTTTAAATGATATTTTTTTAAAAAAATTAATTTTTTTTCGAAAAATACGTTTTAAAAAATGACTATTTCCTTGAAATTTTCTTATTTTTAGATCATAAGAAATTCATCATGTGTTTATGTTCGTATTAAAATTATTAGATGTGTTGGGTGATTATGCTAGTGCAAGTTTTAATTAATATTCTGTAATCAACGCGAGCTGGCTTGACTATAAATCATGAAATCAGATTATTATTCTTAGATAATTTGGAAAATAGATGTATCAGCAAATTAAAAAAGAAAAGGTAGACTTGTATATAATGCTATAGAAAAGTTAGGTTGTTAATTAGTAGCTGTTTTGTTATATGTCAATTTTCATTGTTTTATTATTATGTACGCTTTCCTGTGATTTTATGATACATTATGTACTTGGTGATGGATATTAATACCTGTAATTTTAAATTCTCTGCCTCCCAACTCTAGGTTATGGGCATCTTTTCATTTTCATAGGTCATAGCAATTAGCAACCATATTTAACACCCTAAAATTGTTTTCATACCTACACGGCTACACTAAATTGATAACTTAATTAAGAAAAATTAGGCCAATGATCCCTGAATTTGACGGTTTCGACTAGTATATTTTCTGAACAATTAACACTTGGCATTTATAAAATTTAATAATCAGTCTTACGGACATAAAAAAAAAAAAAAAAGGCATAATTGGATGGAAAGGTGCAAATTCACAGAAAGAAAAAAATATTTGGAAGAGAGCTTGTCAAGTCCTGACAAATTTAGAAGTTATCGATACAATTTATTTCTTTAAAAAAAAAAAAGACTCGTATTATCAGTTTGAACCGGTTTATTAAATTTTATATATTCAAAGGACAACAATTGTCAAACTGAGAGAAATTTCAGAGATCGTTTTTGCAAGGAATATGCGTAAGTTTTTATTTTTATTTGCTCAATTATTAGTGTATATATAAGCTGGTGTACATTTAATTATTCGACGACTTTATACCCACCGGACTTTCATTAATTTGTACATAATAATTAGTGCATTATGTCTTTTCTATTTGGCATTGTCTCTCTTTCACCACATTATTGGCATGGCCAAGCATGGTGTATTCATAAATACATTTGTACCAAGTACTATGTACGCATATATGAAAATGATATACAACAGTCTAGCTTGGACATGAGGCTATTAGAAACATTTATTATGTATTGAATGATATTTGATTTTGTATTAAATTAGCAAAGGGGCTTCTATTGCATCCTTTATTTTTCTTTTGACGCCCCTCATTTAATTAACAGTAAATATATATTTTTTCTTTCCAAAAATAACCACATAAAAAATTACATTAATTTACACTTTGATAATAAATTATTTTTTCTATTAAACTCTTCAAGTTAACAAATATTGTATTATTAAACTATGCATAACATATTTATTATATTTTGATTAAAAAGTCACACAAAAGTGGAGAATTAATGGTCCTCTATTTTTATTTTTAACATTTGGTATTGAGTAGTCAACGTGCGTTCAATGACTTTTAAATTTATCTAAATATATTATATTTTTGCCATTGACTTCTACTAATATTATTATGTTCTTTGCTTTTTTTTTTTATAAATTTATTGTATATGAAATATCTGATGTTAGACTTTCTTTTTTAATCATATCAAATAATATTTCAATTAATCATTGATATTTGATAATTCATTAGTTTTTATAAATTTAAAGAGCAAAAAAATATAATATGAGGGCTTTTTTACCAGTATATAATTGAAAGTGATGTTAATAAAATGATAAACATTTAAAATTAAAGGTGAAAAAGAAATTTCTTTAATTATCTATGACTCTATGAGGGCTAATTACGGAACATAAGATATTTAGGAGTTGTGAGAATAGCAAGTGTGGGATTTTTTTAATTTTTATGAGGGGTTTATATCATTAACCTTTGTTAATTTGTCAATGTGTTTTCTCCCCCGTTTCTAGCCAAGCAGTTTCGTCCGTGGGGGATAAAGTGAATTTTTTTAAAAAAAATTTAGGCTATTACATAGTTTTTAAAAACTTTAAGAACTAAAATGAAAATAAAATAGGATGAAAGTGTAAAAAGGAAAGACTCTAATGCAAAAACAAAAAAGTGCCCCTGACACCGGCCTGCGTGCGTGTAGGCATGAAAATATGGAATAACGCGTATTATTCGAAAAAAAATTTCGAGTAATTTTTGGGTAATTACCCGAAAATTACTCGGAAAAAATTTTCGGGTAATACTCGAGAATTTTTTAGTGGAATAGCCGGGTAATTTTCGGGTAAATCCGGATAATTACCCGGCCTCCACTCTTTTTTTTTTTAATGTCAATCACGAGACCAAGAGGGAAAGAGGAGGAGAGAGAGGGAAAGAGAGGGGGAGGTAGTTGATGTGACATCAATTATTGACATGATGTAATGATTAGTGTGAAATAAAGTGAGAGAGAGAGAGAGAAAAGGGAGAGAAACGCATAAAGAATAGAAAAAAAATTAATAAAATATATAGAAAGAAGAGAGAGAGAGAGAGAGGGTTTGTCCATGACTAAAAAAGTCATCAAAGACCGGGTAAAAACCGGGTAAGTGATAGAATAACCGGGCAATTTCACTTATTCCAAATTGTTGCTAATTTGCCGGGTATATACTCGGTTGTTACATCCGGGTAATTACCGGGTAATACTTAGGTATTACCCGATAATTTGTCGGGCAAAATTTTATCCGATTATTGTACATTCCATATTTACATGCCTACTGCGTGGCCCTGCGTGTCAGAGGCTGCCCCCCCACTCTCCAGCACGCGTACCCCCCTCCCCCGCCCCCCTTGTTTTTCTTTCTATTTTGGTTTTTTTTTCTGCATTTTTTTTCCTTTTCCTTTTGTTTTTTTTTAATATTTTATTGCATGATTTTCTTCTCCTTCAAAATTATATTAAAAATAATTATGTCAAATAAATTTTAAATTTTTATGCTTTTTTATTTTCAAATTTCTTGGTTAAAATAAAATTTTATTCATAAATTTAAATGATTTCTTTCAAAAGAATTATTATATTATTATTTGATTCATCTTGAAAGCCTTTTGGGTTTTTTCTTTTATTGAATTATTTTCTTCCCCTTCTAAATTTAAAAAAAAATATGCCAAATATTTTTTTAAATCTTTTTATACTTTCTTGTTTCAAAATTTTTTGTTTAAAAAATAATTTTATTCGTAAACTCAAATGATGTTTTCGAAAAAATTTATTATTATTATTTATTTTATTTTTTTAATTGCAATTATATTTGAAATGTACAAATAAATAATTTTTTAAAAATATTATTTATGCTTGATTAATGATAATGTTAATACAATGACTTAAATCATTTATCACATAAAGGGTAATAAAAAAATAAATTGCCCACGCGTCACATGCCCATAAAAGACACACGCCAAGATTTTTTATTTTTGGTTTTCTTCTTTTTCTTTATTCCTTTTTTTCCCTTTTTTTATTTTTGTTTTATTTTCATTTGATTCTTTCTTTAAATTTAATTTTTTATGTCTTTCAAATTTTTATATTTTTTCTCTCTTTGTTAAATTTTAAGTCATTTTTTGTTCTAAAACATATGGAACCAGAATAAATTTAAAATATGTTTATATATATATATATGCATTTGAGTTTTTAATTATAAATCAACTAGTTTATAAAATAGACTTAAATTATGCTTAACGCACGCAAAGCACGCTAATTAAACTAGTATATAGTAAAGGGGTGGAAGAAAAAAGGTGCCAATAAAAGGCCCCAATTAGGAATTTAGACAAATTAAAATCTTTGGCTTTATATTTGTAATTAAAAATTAATCACTTGTTTGGGCCAAACATTTCACCCATTGAAAAAAAATAGTTTGAAAATGGTTTGCAATGGTTTAGAAATTGTTTGAAAAAATGATATAGAATGGCTTGATTTTGCGAATTTCAATGTGGTATAAATAGATGAGATTTAAAGATATTGTATAGAGATTTGGAAAGTTGAAAAAATATTTGAAAAAAAAAAGAATGAAATGAGATGGATTGTAGGATTAAAAAAGTTGAAAAAAAAATTGAAAAAATAGAATGGAATAGAATGGAATGGGTGAAATGTTTGTCCAAAATAAGTGGTAAATGTTCTATTATTGATTTTCATTTATGGTAAAGATTAGGATTAGCAAATTTATCCAATTTATGTATCCTCACTTTTGTATATATGTAATTATTCAAAATTCCTATATGCTATCAAAGTTGTAAGAAATGTTATGGTGTTAATGATCTTCCGAGCCCCACCACCATCATCACCACCACATTCTTTTCCTTTCGCACATTATATATCCACATAAAAAAGAAATGCCCACATTCATCTATTTATAAGCAATCGGTCCTTTTTTCTCCTTAAAAAAATGTCAACCTCACGTTTGTTCATAACTTATCCATCTTTTTAATTTTTTTCTTTTCCTAAAAAAAAAACAAAAACAAAAACAAAAAACAAAAAAACAGACAAACTTTGATGATTTTTTTTAGGAACTCCAAAGCACCATCATGTGCAGATGTCTCTCTTTGGCACTTTTATATTTTTGTTGCAGTTGAACAGTCCATACAAGCTAATTGGTAGACCAATTTTTCAGTCATCATTGCAGATTTGGCCAATCCAATTTTTTCACTCAAGCTGGTCAAAATCTAACCAAGCTGGGACACAAAAGTTGTGACAATGCAAAATCTTTTACCATAAGCTAAAATTTTAAAAAACAACAAATCTTGATTCACTGTGTGTGTCCCATTTTTGTACACATGTCTACCACGTGGCCACCTAAGTTTTTAGTTTTACTGTCTTTTGCACGTGTCAATTAACTACCTAGCCAGGATATATAGGTTCATAGCTAGATGTTTATGAATTTTATGTATTACCTATTCATTAAGAGTATGTTTAGTAAGGTAAAAAAAAAATAAAAGAAATGAGTGAAAAGAAATTTGAATAGAAATAGATAAATTTATTTGTTTGGTAAAATGGATAAGAAGAAGAAAAAAGAAAGAGAAGGGAAAAAAATACATGTAAGTTCTACTATTTTTTATCCTTTTAATATTAGGTGAAAAATTCTTTTTCATTAATTTAAGTGTAAAATTATCATATTATCCATATTTTTAAATAATAGTAATAAAATTAATGAATAAGATAATTATCTAATTAAATTTTTTTTTCTTAATATGCTAAATACTATAAAGGAAAACTATTTTTTTTCTTTCTTTTCTATTTTTTATCACCTTATATTATCACCTCATATTTTTTTTTTCTATCCATTTTTCTTTCTTTCGTACCAAAACAAAACCTAAATGGTAACTTGATTTAAAGTGTGAGTGAAATAAGTTTGCAACTTGTAATATATATATATATATATATATATATATATGTGTGTGTGTGTGTGTGTGTGTGAAAAAGAAAGAAGGCAATGGAATCTAAAGCCAAATTGGCAAGCCTAAACCCTATCGGGCATGGAAAAAGTCAGAGCCACAGTTAATTGTTTTTCTTTAAAAGAAAAAACTATAGGTGTTTAATTAAATTTAATAATTAGATGAGTGTCTTAAGCGTCGGATCGTGTATAAATAAAATAAAATTACTTATGAAATCTTGTAAATAATTATCTTCGCTTAATTATTTGCTTTAGTTCGCTTTCTAATTACAATGTCCTAATGGTTTTGATAGGTGAGGGTGGCATAGCAATGTGGCGACCGCGGGGTTCCACATCACGCTAATTTTTTACTTATAAGGGACTAATTAGACTATAATTGGCCTTATACTCTATACTGAATAGTCACATTTGAAAAAAAAAAAAGTTTGTATTTACTATTTAGCCCTTTTTGCCTTATATTTTCAGAAAAAGATCAATATTTTAAAAAATTAACAAATTAATTGTTAATCCATTAAACATCAAGCACGTGAAGATTATTTACGTGAAGATATAAAATAATGACATCATATAACTAAAAAATAATTATTTCATTAATTAATGGGTGAAGTAGGCAAATACCCAGAATTTATATAACAATAAAAATAAATACCCAAACTTTTGAAGTAATTGAGTTTCTAGTCAATTTGTGAATTACTTGCACATGCTTTTGGTAACAAAGCGAATTACCACCACTTACCATAGTGTAAGTAATTCCATCTTTTGGGTAATTAGTTACATTTTTCAAAAGATTGGGTAATAACTTACATTAAGTTTTAAAAATTGGGTATTCACTATAATTTCTCTTAATTAATTGAAATGCAATTTATTTTCTTAAAACATCTTTTAAAATATAATTATTTATTTGATAATCTAAAAAAGAAACCTTCATTATATAGCCGCAACCACTCACCTAGCAATCTTATCTATTTATCGCCAAAATCACCAAATTATCGAAGCTTTTCAAGCCTTTTCGAGAGATTTAACATCAAATATTATTGAGCAAAAATCATAAAAATATAATATATATATATATATATATTGTATAGTATATGTGATATATATCTGCATACAAGGCGCGGGGTGCTATTGTTCTCCTTCAACTCTCTAAAATAATAAAATTTATCATATATATATTTCAAAATTTTCATCTTCATACTTAAAATAACATTATAAATTTTTTTGATTGACCTAACATATATTTTAAAAAAAATTCAGACATATTATTTTTCTATTTTTATATTTATATACTTTTATTTAATTAAAATTAATATCTGAAACTAAATAATTAATTAGAATAAAATAATTATTAATTTGTTTTTGTTAAACTAAATTTTTGAATCCATGACGGTGTATCTACATAGATATATATATATATATATTTTGAATCTATATACATAGATATATTTAGAGGAAGAGAAATAGTAAAGAACGTCGTCACCTCCGGCAAAAGGAGGGGAATTAAGAAGACCAAAATACAAGGCATATTAGCCACGTGGCGTAGTTTTTTCTCTCTGTTTACCAAAACATGCCACGTGTCCATATCATCACCCCGGTGTCACCACCTACGTCGTCGATCCTCCACGTACGCACGGACATGGTGTTTTTTTTTTTTTTTTTAAACATATTTTTTGCAAACAACGGACATGGTTATCTTCAACCATTAAAGAACTTGTAATATCATCGTGTTATTCGAATTTCACGCACACACAAATGTATACGTGGCAAAACTAGGACAGTCAAATAAAATAGCAAGCTCTCTCGTGCTGCCACGTAGCCTTTACATTCTCCACGTGTCAATTCGATAGCTGTGTTCTACGTAGTATTTATACAGTTTGGTTGATTCAATGGCTTTCACATCATCAAGAAGTGACCAGTGAGCTTGTAATCAGGTACTTGTGTTCGCTTGAGAAAGTGCTTTTAAGTTAAGCAACGAAGAGGAGATTTTTTTCTCTCTTTTAAATTTTAAGCAAGCAAGAAAGAAGACAAATGGAGTCTATGAAAGAATCTGCTGCCAACGCTGCAGCTTCTACCAAGGCCGGAATGGAAAAAGCCAAGGCCTCAGCTCAAGAGAAGGTTTCTAGTTCCCTCTCTCTCTGTTTTTTTTTTTTAATTATTATTTCGTGTGTATATTTGTATATTATATTTGTTATTGGCATGAAGAATCATTGTTTTCATTACACCCTATTTTAGCGTCATCTAAGTATTCAATTCATGGGAGATAGAAAAGAGTAAAAATTCATGATGGAAAAATTGATTTGAGCCTTAGATCCACCCTTATTAATTTTCTTTAAAAAAAAATACAATTAATATAAAAACTGAGAATGATTTAAATCAATTTGTATTAAAAAGAAAAAAAAAAGCGATTTCATATATATATTTCTAGCTAATAGTTAATTAGAGGGATTTACACATACAAAAATAAAAATAAAATATTATAAAAAAGATTAAGAAATTTCAATGATAATGGTGTTCTTTTTTTTTTTTTTTTTTTTTTCTAGTACAATAATTTGGAAAAAAATATAAAAAATAATATGAAATGGTGATAATTAACTCATGATGGGCAGGTGGAGAAGATGAAGGCCCATACCCCAGCGGAGAAGGAGATGGCGAGAGAGCAGAAAGTGGAGAAGAAGATGGACGCAGATCTCGACAAGCGAGAGGCTCGCGACCGCAGCGCCGAGGAGAAGGCGGCGAGGGAGGCGGCCAAGACTGCACACACCGGCCACGGCGCGGCCGCCACCGGCGGAACTTACCGTTGAAGCACTACTAGCTAGCTAGCTAGCTTGGCTATAGGCCAATTTGTTTAATTGGCTAATGTGTGTTTTGTGTTGGTGTTAATTAGTACTTCCTTTTTTTTTCTTTTTCTTTTTTTCAGTTTCTCTTTAATTAGTTGTTCCCTTGGTTTTTGTGGGGTTTGTAATTTGAAGTTGCTTGTTGTTCAAGAAAGTTTAAATTGTATGGTCTTTACTTTCTTGTTGTTTGATTTGAATAAAAACAAGTGCCTCTTGTACATGTAGAAAGAATTGTTGTTCGAATTAGCAGAAATTTCGTTTTGCCAAATTTACTCTATAATATTAAGTAATCGTCATTAGTATTTAAATAACTATGATTTTAACTTTAAAATTCAACTATATATATATATATATATATATTTACAAACACAAACTGGACTATATACATATAAGTTTAGAACTAAAATGTTAGGGTCAAATATTTTTTTATCGAATTAAGTTGAATTAACAACATTTGAAAGGATAAATTTCTAAAAATTAGGCATTATTAATATTGTTGAAGTCGAGCGTTAATTTGGTGCTAGGACTGTAGACATTGATATAATGTTAGATAAATATTTCAAAATTACAAATTGTTTGTTATTGACCTGGATTGATATCAGAGAGCTCTTATATAACAACACAACAAGATTTCAACATTTTTTTCCCCAGTAATCATCCAAATATATTTTCAATTTGACATATGTTTATATGATATTTCGTTCGAAATATTTTTTAATTATGATAAATTAATAACATATCACACTTGAAATTAAGTATATGCCAATTAGTATTTTCAACATTTTGTTCGATATATATCTTTTGAAATGCTCATCTTTCAATATTGCTCATGTAGCCTCGTGATTTGAAGAAAATGGACATTACGATCAGCAGATCAAACGTATTTAATAATTCCAAATATTATGGATATATATCATTTATATGAACTGCATTATACACACATGCACACTCTAGACAAATAACAACACAGTTAATGTTCAACTAAACTAAACAAAAAGTAACAAACATAAAATGGTTTCCCCTACTTTACAAATAGATAATGCCTATGTACTATAAGTCCACAACACTACATAGCATTTCAAGTCTCCCAAACATACATGACCTAATTTTTCAACCCTTTTCTCTAATTCTTTGAAGCACAAATTAATTATAGAAAGAACAATTACAACAATTCGCTTCGACTTCCGCTGCTTCGGGTCCTTCCTCGTCGCCGATATCACCATCGACGATGACGACAATGATGGCCACGATGAGTTCGAAGACGGCGAGGATCGGTTTTGAACATCGGTGTCGGTCCGCTCCAACGAAGATGACGACGATGAATTTGAAGACGGTGAGGATCAGTTCGAGATCGGTTTTGAACATCGGTGTCGTCCGCTCCGACGAGAGTTGGCTATAGGAGAGAGAAGAAGAGGAAGAAGCATAGGAGAGAGAAGATGAAGATGAAGGGCATGAGAGGAGAAATAACAGAAGCTTGAGATTCTTGATGGTCGAGGACGAGAAGAGAAAGATGAAAGAGAGACTTGTGTTTGAAGCTGGTCTTTGATTTGTTCACCCTTACAATTAAAGAGGTTGAATACGTATACAGGAATGAGTTTGAAATTTAAGATCCATTCCTACAATCAAGGCATTAGTTACCATATTCTTAATATTAAATATGCAAAAATAATAATTAAAATGAATTATCATAAATCCAGTTGGGAGACCCGAATTGGTAACTAAAGGGTATAAACGTCAACTAAAAATTGCCACATAAGCTCGGTGAACTAACGTGAGAATACTTGTAATTTTGAATTAATATGTAATATGTTATTATAATGTGAATTATTGTGTAAATTCTTCTTTATGGAAATAGGCAATAGCAGTTGTCCCAATGAAATTGAAACATTTAAGAAAAAAGCTCACTATGATGTCTTGTAGCCTTTTCAATTGGCTGCCAAACTAACATGAAATTTCAGCTGAATATTAAGATCATAGTTTCTTTTTAGTGTGTTCATTTCATTTCTTAAATATTTAATTTCTTGATATATATGTTATTAAATTATTGAATTTTTCAATTACTTTATAACTGTTTTGCAATTGTTCTATAGTGTAATAATTTAAGGGTTACTTGGCAAAATATTGTAATCAAATTAGTCCTTAAATAGGAGTACCTTGGGAGTAATATAAGATTGAGATTGCAATAAAAAAAATTACGTTTAGAATTATAAATGTTGTTATTTTGTAATTATAAGAGCATTAAAATATTGTAAAAAAAATAACTAAACTAAAATATTGTATTAAACCAGAAAAATTTAAGGTCTATTTGATATTTTGGTATTTGGTCATTTTTTTTTATCCATATTGTTTTAAGAAAATGGACAACATTTTTAAAAATTAAGTTCTATAGTCACTAATACAAAAGAGAACTAAAGACATATGGGGCAATGCACATTATCATGTAATTAAAAAATATAATTAATTTTTTAATTAATCAAAATGTTGATCATTTTTTTAAAATATCATGTAAAGAATGACTATTTACTCAATTATGTAAAAATTTAATATTGTAACATTGATACTTGAAACAAATTTTATTTATCCAAATTATTTATCAAAACAACTTCTAAACTATTTCGAGATCCGGATCGTAATTTGAATAAGAATCTCAAATACAAAATTTGAATAATATTAATTTGAAATTGTTATTTTATTGATAAGTTCTTGAGTTTAAATTAATGTTTGAATAAGAGTTTTATTTAGTATGTAAATTAAGACTATAAGAAAAAATTAGTATTAAAAATTAAAAATATATATATATATATTTAACTTTTAGGTTCGAGTTTAAAAACAATAGCACCGTAACAAGATAATTTTTGAATTGAAATTGCTATTCCTACGATCGAACGTATCATCTCAAACATGCTCATCATTTCAATTCATTTATGCCAAACGTGTCAATACAAAATTGACTTAAAACTCGTGCCACCCAAATTGTTATTTTTGTTATTTTCCTTGAGTCGTTAAACAAATATATCATTTTATTTTATTTTATTTTATATAAAAGTCCAAAGAAAACTCATTTTATATAAACCTTATCTAGCTATACATCTACCTCGTGTCGCCACACTTTTGTAGTAGCTATGCCACGTGTCACGCTATCAACTCTACATAGAAACCGTCATAGCTCTCACTATAACGCACAGTCTCGTATCAACACGTGTCACGCAGTCGTTTATGGAGTTCCACGTGGCATTTTGCTACCTCCACGTGTCTGGCCAAAATGGCCTATAAATACATGATATGTTTGGCCAAGATTATTCATCCATGCAAAATACTACAATATACTGGACAAAAGCGATCTGTGTAACAATATTACTGTTCATCGAAGTTCTTTTGGTTAAAGCAAATTATATAAAGAAGAGTTCATATATTGTTTGATTTGGAAGGGAAAAATGCAATCAGGAAAGAACGCAATGGAGTCCATGAAGGAATCAGCTGCCAACGTGGCAGCTTCTGCGAAATCTGGAATGGAAAAAACCAAAGCCACTGTTCAAGAGAAGGTTTTTTTTTTTTTTTCTTTTTTCAATATTGTTGATTTCCTATTAAATTAATGACTTTGTCTTGTTGATTGTGTACGTATATTTGTGTGTGTGTGTATTATCTTTTATGATTGTTATGTTGTCTTATAAAAGTAAGTTGTGATTAAAATGAGTTGATTAAATGTCATTATCGATTGATAATGTTCTAATTAAGAATTGAGGTTATATCTTATATTTATACCTCATCTTTCGTGATCATTGTTTTTTTCAGAATTTTGTTTTTGTTTCAAAGAAAAGAGCTAGAATTTGACAATATCTAATATAGGCTATAGCCATCCATCTTTGATTGCCCTACTCAAGTATATATGGTCTTGTAAATGTTTAATACAAATTAAAATAATTTAAAGTATTCAAAAAAATTCAATAGATTTTTCTTTTTACATCGAATTCTTTCGTGTTTCTTACACGTAAAATTATATCGGTAACATCGGGTCAAAAATATCTTATACATATATTTTCCTTTTTTTTTTTTTAATAAATTCTTCAATGACGCGTATGCACAGTTTTATTGTCCGATCTTAACATAAACACGATACCACCGGACGTGCTCTGTACTATTAAAAAATCTCTTTACTTCAATCTCTTCCTCTCTTTTAATATTATCATAGTGCGCTTTTGATCTTAAGATATGTGTAATTCCTAATGATTCTATTAAAAAAAAAAAAAAGTAAATCTGACACTATCGTGTTGAAGAATCTCTTTTTTCCTCTTCCTAATATATTTAAATCGTATGTCATGTATATAATATAAAATGTACCTATAGGTTGAAAAGATTACAGCCAAAAATCCGATGGAGAAGGAGATAGCGAGAGAGAAGAAAGAGGAGAAAATTGCCCACGCGGAGCTCGGCAAGCTAGAGGCGCGTGAGCACAACTTAACCGCCAAAGAGGCCGCTAAGGCCGGTGCGGGCCCCATGGGCTACACCACCGCCACCACCACCACGCACTCGACGACCGGCACTGCCGGCCACCCGACCGGGGCCCACCAGATGCCGGCGCTGCCCGGGCACGGGACGGGGCAGCCGGCCGGGCAGGTGATCGAGGGCGTGGTGGGGGCCCATCCTATCGGTACCAACACGGGCACCGATAGGACTAGTGCGGCCCATAACACACGCGCGGGGGGCACCGGTGCGCAGGGGTACGGCACTGGTGGGTACTATGGTTAAGAAGAGTTTTTGTTAGGGGATTGTTCTAATAATAAATATATATAAATGTCGTTTTTATGGGTGTACTTTACTATTTTAGGATAGTTATGTTGTGTAACTTGTTGTATGTTGATCTCATAATTAATGTCCTTTTTATGGGATGTTTCAAATTCAAAGGTTTATTTCCCTTGTCTTTTGTGGGGCTTAGAGCGTCAATGAAGTAGCGTTGTCAATAGTGTTCCGTTGTTGTTGGAATAAAGCAAGTAATTTTTATGAGAAATTACCTTTATTTTTTCATACCATAATTTTTGTTTTTTTTTTTGGCTAAATAGTTCGTTTTTGGCATACAAATAATTAATCACGGTTAATAAATCTAATTAGTATGTTGTTTATTAATCATTACATTTTGTCTATAGATAGTTTGCGGACATTTTGTAAGTATAATATAAAATTATAAATTAGTTACTATTTTTAGTTTCTCTATTATTATTGGGTTTTTGAGGCATTTAACTAAATTTTTAGGTAAGTATTAGATTTAGTCTTAGAATGTCGAAATTAAGGTCAAGTAATATTTTTTAATTTCGTGAAACTATGATTAAATTCTTTAAATTTTATCTAATTTCGTGAAATTATGATTAAATTTTTTAAATTTTATTTTTAAAATGATTAATTATTTAACTGGTCCATTATTATTTAAAATTAATTAACTTTATTCATTAAATAATATTTTTTATTATTGGCATTGACATTGAGGACGATGGTTTTAAGAATTTAATAATTCACCCAAAATCTCAAGTATCTTTAAAAGAAATCAAATTTGTTATTCTTAATCTGATATACTCTATCGATGCGTTTAGGATCAGAATAATATCCTGCGTGTTTTTTGTAATCATAAGTAAATTTCTTTATAATCTATCTAAAATGGTTTCTTGATAAATGTCATACTGTGAGATAACATCACGCCTACTCTATTTAAATTACCGTTATCGATTTTTTCTTGATGATTAACTAAAAAGGAGAAAATTTTAGTACTCGGGAACCAAAATGAAGACCTAAGTATCGTTAGCTTAAGATATAAGAGGAAAATTGTACAATATTGACGCCAAAACATAATCAAAAATTTTATAGGTGTACAACAACAAATACAAATCTCCAAGTAGGTTGAACGACTAATCACAAGAACAATAAATAACCAAATGAGTTTAAATGAATTTCTCTGACCTATGGTAATACCAAAGAGGAAAAAAAACAGAGCACCAAAAACAAAAACAAAAACTCCTGATATTATTCTTTTCAAAATAGCTCGAGTTGCAACAAGGTCAATCATGGAGCTCCTACGAATACAAGATTGCTATTAAGTCTGCCATGCACTAGCCTGAGAAAAACTACAAACTGTGGATTCAGATGATGGCCTTGCGCAATTCCGCAGCCCCGTGCGCGAAGTGACATCTTTCTCCGAAGGTGCAAGTGCCCTTTGTAAAATTATCACAGAGCTTCGTCTTGTAATTGCTTCCCGGAGGAGCATGGCCTCCCGACGCTCCGCTAGGTTTAGCTGGGCCAGTCGTTGACACATTGTAAATCAATTCTCTCACCATGGCGCTCGCCTCGTTGATCTGTTCGAAAGTCCCCTCTAGCTCGATGTTCCTCAGGTTGGGGTCCGACTCGTGTTCTCTGATTGAAAGCTTTGCTCCGGTTTGGCGGCATATCTGCTTGGAGTTTACGCCGCCCTTTCCGATGATGGCTCCCGCGAGGGAAGCATCCACGCTGATTTTAGCTGTGGCCGATGCACCAAAGGTGGAAGCAGGGCCTGGAGGAGGCGGTGGTGGCTCCACCCGACCACCAAAACGACCTGGGATAGGAGCCATACCTCGGGGATCATCATGGGACGGAGCTATTGGTTTGCCAATTTCCCACTCACCATGGGCAAAATGACATTTGTCGCCAAATTTGCAGCCTTCAGCAGAATTAAACTTGTTGCACAAGCGTGTTTTAACTGAGGCTGAAGAAGAGCCATTCCCGACGGGGCCTGCAGGCGGTCCATTGTTTCTAGATGGTGGAGGAGCAACAGGTGCAAGGTTCATCATCTGGGCAACAGCATTATAGCCACCAGGCACGTAGTGCAGAAAATGACAGCCTTCACCAAAGGGACAGCCCGCAGTACTGCAAGCAGAAGCATTCACATTTTAATCAGACAATATGATTAACAGTAGCACCTAAATACAATGTATCACCAAAAGCTTTGCTATATGATAATACAGCGAGGCACTGGCACAATATTACCAGTGTCTATTCACAAGCACAACCGGAAAAAAAAAAAACACATTAAAAGCGTCACTTTTTTTTTGGCCTTGAAGATGTCAAGACAAAACATAAATTGCCTAATTCCAATTTCTAGTGAAGCCCTTGATGTGAACATATCCAGATACACCACATCACAACTTAATTTATGCACTGCTTAGTGCCCTTCTGAAACCAGAGCGGCAAGGAAAACCCCAATCCTAAAAACAAAGCAGAGAATTGTACAAAACTAACAACGAAAAACTAACCACCATGGCACCATCATACGAAAGCATCAAGATAAATACGAATCGGATCAAGTCATAAACTACTAAGCAGTTTGTCATAAATCTTTTCTCAAAGTCAACATAGACTAGTTGAAAGATATTCTTCATATACACCATTTATAATTACTGAAGCTTAAGGCTACTACATTGCTTCATTGAAAGATCAACATATGTCTCATTTGCTAAGGAGAGCCTAGTTTTGGGTTTGGGTATATGAAATCCAGCTTTATTGATTGGCTTTCCAAAGTCATGAAATTACAAATCACAACCGTACGAAAAACTAGACTTAAAACAAAAAAATGCAAATTCACAACCTTACTAAAACCTAGACTTGAACCAAAAAATGCAAATCCCAACTCTTAGCTACACTTGAACAAAAAATGCAAAACCATAACCATACCAAAAACTATCAGAAACCTATTACACATGCATCCCTGACTTACTTCGCACACATATAGAAGATTAAACACACACACAAACCCAAAAAGGGAGAAAAAAACAAACTTTATAAAACCAATAAATCATTTAAGAGGTTGGTATAGATTATAATCATTATATCTTATTCCCAACTAAATAATCAAATTAAAAAGGTTGATTAAGCTACAAGGTAAAGGGTAAGTCAATTAAGAGAATTCGATTTAAACAAGCTGCATAAGTGCATATCACATTCTTGTGTGCCCATCCTCATATGAACTCCATAAATAAAGTATAACTTGTATGTAGTTATCTGGATTATGCCACATCAAATTATATACCTGTATAAACAACTCCAAATCTCAATTCATTAGCGCACTTGCAAGTTTTTATCTTGAGATGATTGTGAGTTTAAGTCTTACGAAGAAAACTTATATAACTTAAAACTAAAAGTATACAACAGAGTTCAGAAGATTTATTTAGATGGGAAAAGATTTGAACCTGAAAAACTTGGTGCATGGCTTCGATTTGCTTCCTACACCAGTTGAAAAGGACTCCATTTCTGTTACAAAACATTAATTACCTCTTCTCAGTTAAATTTTGTTCTTAATTCTTAAGTCTAATTACTACTCCATGCTGTAATCTTGACCATAATCCTTAAAAAAAACAAACACACACACTTACACACACGGTTTTACTCTCTAATTAAATCCAGAAACAACAAATCCACTTTGACAGTTTACATGTTTCAGACCAATAGTCTTATCTTTTTCCTTTTTTCCTTTTTTTTTTTTTTTGGCTTAATCAATAGTCTTCAAAATTTTCATATGAATATTCTGTTCTCTTATTTATCTATTTTTTAGACAAAACGTCACAAACAATCACTCCAAACACACAACACAAGACCCGGATAATTAAGGAAAAAAAAAATTCAAGCTCTTCGAAATCCATTAAGTTGAAACAAGACAGTAAATTACCCAAAAAACAAAACAAAACAAAAAAATCTTTGCTTTCGGTACTTTCTCGGAAGCCAAACAGAAAACTTCAAGCACTAAAACACACCCGAAATTCCAAAAGTGAAAAGGGGAAAAAAAAAAGAAAGAAAAAAAAAGAAGAAAAACAGAAAAGGACCGAACCTTGCTTGGACTTCTTGAAGCCGCCATTAGAGATGAAGCCGACATCGGACCTTCCTCGCTTGCGAACATCCATGGCTTCCAAAACCAGATCGAGATCCGAACGAACTCAAACTCGAAAAAAATATATATATTTCAACCAAATTGAACAATTATAAATAACCGAAATAAGAAACACCGATCGATACAAAAATTGAAGAGATAATGATGAGGAAGAGAAAAAAACTGAGCTCAAACCCTAACCCTAGAGGAAGGTTCTTTTTGAAGAAGCAGAGAGAGAGAGAGAGAAGAAGAAGAAAGCAGAGAAGAAGCTGAGCAAAGAGGGTGGGAAAATTTTGGGAGGCTCGGATTTTAATAAGCTGACCTATTTTTTTTTAATCTTTTATTTTTATTTTAGTTTATTATGACAGAACAGAGCACAACTAAATAAATAGTAAATAGGTAGAAGGGACTGGGAAATTATTGGCTGAACTGCTGAAGCGCGTGTACAAAATTTATTAGACAAAAAAGAGAAATGCTTTTTTTTTTCTTTTTTAGGAATTAGATGGTCAATTTTCTTTTTTTTGTAATTTGTTTTCTAATTATTAAACTATAAATATGTTAATGAAAAAAATAAAAATTAATAAAAATAAGAAAAAAATGATTTTTTTTTCATATTTTCATTGGATACTTCTGTAATGGTTTTTTTTATAGTGAAAAATAATTCTGAATTGTCGGATTCACTTTTTCGGTGGGTCCCGCATCTTAAAATGTGAATCTTACCATTTAAAATTATTTTCCACCACAAAAAAAAACCCACTACAGAATTTTCGAACATATTTTTATTGTGAAAAATTTAAAATAGAGATGTATGTGCTAATGTGTAAAATAAATTATATTTTTATATATATTTTTTAGATATTATAGGTTGTGTACTAGTAAAAAAAATTTACATGTAGAGTATTTTCTAGTAAAGACTTATAGTAAAAGGAAATAAATAAATAGGGACTTTTCTCTGTATGAAAATATTACATTATAATTGCGTTTCCTGTTAGAGGAAAATTAATGAAAGAAATTTATCAAAATTAGGGTTTTTTTTTTGTTAGAAATACCCTATTTTTTGCACAATAATAATTTATTCTTTATCTGCGTTGCAATTTTAATTTAAACCTTAAAATTTACTCTACAAACATAATATGAAAATAGAAAAAAATACATCACATAGGCATAAATTATTAAATGGAATCAAAAATGACTTTATTTTGAAATTTTTTCTCAAAAGAGTTGAGTTAAAATGGCCCAAATTTAGGATTTTGACACGGCGATTTTTTGCGTAATATTTGAGTCGTGCGATTAGGCTGTGCCTGCTTTTTACCTCGTTGCCTTGCCTCACTCATGAGTCATGATTTGAAGGCTATTTTTGGTAAATTAGAACAGTCAAAAACTTTGACTCTCTTTTGTCCTTCATTTATTAGAGGAAAGAAACAAATAATAAAACCTTTTGACTGTCAAACTCAAAGGTTTAAGCGGAAAAAAAAAATGAAAAAGAAAGGTTAGTATTGGGCTTTGATCATTAATGTTGGGCCTTTTCTCTGACTGGATTAAGAATCGGCCCATGAAGAATACACTAGTGTTTCTCGAGAAATCAATTTTGCTCGAGTTAATTCTATCGGGAATTAATAACAAATTGGAACATTCTTCTAAATTCTTAAAAAAAAAAATCATGTCTCAGAACTTATAAAAGATTAAAAGATATAACTGAGTAAAAATAAAAATGACATGAACCAAAATAACTTACTTGAGTGAGAATAACAAAAATGAGACTTGAAAGTCACACAAGACCAAATGTTCTTAACTTAATTAATTTACGTTGAAGAGTTTAAAACACTCGACTCTTTAGCTCAATGCTCTGTTTGATGTCTCCATTATATTGTAGATAAATCACATCAAAGAGGAACTGTGAAGAAAAGAAATTGTATGTTAAAGTATCAATTTTTTGTTTTAACTATTGTATTTTATTTTATTTTATAATATTCAACTATTAAACGTTAGATGACAATAATTGCAGTTAAGAATAAATAGAGAGTTAAATTAGTCAAAATTTTTAACTCTTTGTTAATGATCTTCTCATGCAATACTATCAATTTGATGATGCGGTATTTTTTAAAAAGTTATCGCTGTCTATGCTATAAGAAAGCAACCACCATGATGATAGTAAATTACAAATTTGTCTCTGAATTATGGGTCATTTAGTTTTAATTTTTAGTGTTCAAAAAATATATATAAATTATTCATTAATCCAAGAAAATTTTCATTTGCTTGGGTTGTTCCGAATAAAGAATAAAGTTGCATACCATTCTTGCTAACTAGAATTAAAGAATTAGTAGACATGTTTTCGTTCCGCCTAAAATAAAAATAAGCTAGGGTTATGAACTTATAATCAAATAATATGAAGATCGAGCAATATTTCCGTTAACAAGCTCTTGAGATTTCAATGAAAAAGTGTCACAAAATCAACGTGTAACATGATTTTTACCCAAATATAACATAAATTAACTCGATTTAAATGTGACAAACGTTTTTATTTTTATAAAGTCTATGATACAACCTCTAGTTAATTTTCCGACAATCGAGAAGAATGGGCACTCTTTGAGCGAGTTGGAGCTCTAAAAATAGAGAAATTAAAAGGGGGAGAGAGACTAGAGATAAAAATAGAGAGACTAAATTCATTTCATTGCATAATACTTCGAAACAAAATGAATGAGTACATTTATACAACATCTTGCTTCAACAAGCCTAATTAATTAACTAATCAACTATGCTAATAATTAAGAGAATAGTCCAGAGGCTAGGGTGTATCAATTTATTAAAAAAATTCTTAAAAATTTAGATGTCATAACTGAAAGAAAGAATCTTCGATAAAGCGTTTTACAACTCAAATCACCAAAATAACACTTCTAAAAAGCAAGGTTTAGTAAAAAAAAAAAATTAATTTGACGGTTTGAAATCGTTTTCCGACTAAAATTCTAATTATCTATTATTTGTCTAATCTAAAACTAAAATAGTGGCTTTTCCAAAATAATAATAATAATAATAATAATAATAATAATAATAATAAAATAGAGTCTGAATTCTGAATCAAGATTAAGAACAACACAAGGGTAAAATGGTCATTTTTCAAGAGCGCCAACAAAGTGTGTCTATGTGGACTGTGATTCGGCAATTACGAAGCGCCATCTCTCTCTGTGTCATCACCATAACAGTCACTCACCAAACATCAAACAAACCAAACCAAAAACTTTGATTTCATCGAACAAACACAAACACATCTACAACATTTATATTTTTTGTACAAAACTCAAACAACCCATTACTTGTTTCTTCTCCTTCTCTCTCTGCAACCAAACAAGTTTCAATCTTTCTTTTGTTTTTGTTTTTTTTTTTCCTCTCCAAAGGTGAGTTCTCGGATCTTCATATCATTTCAAATGCATGCATTTTCACTGAAACGAAATTTCTGTGTCACATGTGGTTTGTTGGTGATAGTACTGATTTGATAAGTTCTCATCTGGGTCTGATTGATCCAATGTTTTTCTGATCTTGAGTGTTCAAAAGTTTTGATTTTGTTTGATTACATTGTGGATAGATTATACAAAGTTTGATATTTTTTTTCCTATTGCACTCAATGTATTGGTCTCTCTCTCTCTCTCTCTCTCTCTCTCTCTCTCTCTCTCTCTCTCTCTCTCTCTCTCTCTCTCTCTCTCTCTCGACTCTGCCTTGAGATTTTCACGAGTTGGAGAAACCAGAAAAAAAAAAAAAAAAAACTGCCTTTTGCATTAATGTAGTTTTTTTTTTTTTTTTAGTGTAATAGTTTTATTAGTTTTTCGTAATATATCTTTCAGGCATATTGTCAATTAGTATTTGAGGAGATTATTCACCCAAATATGCTTTTCTTCAATTTGAATTATTTTCATATGTAATTTAGACCTGTATGTGGTATCATCAAGTCACTGATCTAGTAACACTAAAGTTAAATGTTGCATATGTTTTAATGAGGTCTGTTTCCCATAAAAATGCCTTAACAATGTTGCTGAATGCTTCTTCAATCTTGGAATTTTTTTTGCGACACTTTAGCTTTGTCCAAAATGAGCTCAAATGCCATTCATGGAATGCACACCGTAGCGGTCAAGCCCTGCGTAAATTGTTCCCGGAGAACTCTTGCCCCGAAAGCCGCAAGTTTCGGCACCGAGTCTAAACCAGCAATGTGGAAGAGTCTAACAAGCTCTTCTCACATCTCATCAAGGCAATCAATGTTTTGTAGCTTCAATTCTGGTCCCGCTGAGAAGGAGTCGAAAAACGCGGTGGTACGAGCAATGTCTGGAGCGGTTGAGACCAAGCCCTTGCCTGGATTGCCTATTGATTTGAGAGGTCAAATTCTGATAAAGCTTGTTTTTGTGCTCATTGAGTAATGTGTCTCTTGGTTGTGTTACTTGTGTAGTTTTTATTAGTCATGAACTACTAGGAAGTGAAACTGAGAGCTTAGTTTGGTTTGTTTTTATGGGAGGGATTGTAGATTTGGAAATGTTGTTAATTTCGGAATATGCATTTGCAGGTAAGAGGGCATTCATTGCTGGCGTGGCTGATGATAACGGGTACGGATGGGCGATCGCGAAATCTCTTGCTGCTGCTGGTGCCGAAATTCTAGTCGGTACGTGGGTGCCGGTAAGTGAATTGGATCGATCGATGTCGCATACGAATATGGAAGCTCTAAATGTTAAAGATTTGTTCGGTCTTTGTTCTTTTCGTATGAAAATCCGTCTATTGTACAGGCGCTGAACATTTTCGAGTCCAGCTTACGCCGTGGGAAGTTTGACGAGTCTCGCAAGTAAGGAAAATGTTTTACCTTCCCTTTGACACGATCGGTTGATTTTTTCCATGATTATCTCATTTCTCTGAGATTGATTATCAAAATGTTGGACTACTCAGGTTGCCCGACGGTTCATTGATGGAAATCACCAAAGTTTATCCATTGGATGCCGTTTTTGACAACCTCGAAACTGTCCCAGAAGATGTATGGGTCCTTTTCTTTTCTTACCCAACATAATTCCAAATGTACTTTCACTGATCATTTGATGTGCTTTGTCAAGTTCCTATGATTTGAATTACAATCTATCTGATTTTTGTTTTTGGCTTTTGGCAGATAAAGACAAATAAACGATACTCGGGCTCCTCAAATTGGACGGTTCAGGTAACATCTTGTAGACTTGAATTTACTTCCATGTCCTTCATGCTTTCTTTAACACAATGATTTTCATTCAACTCGGCAAATATATTTGCAGGAAGTCGCAGAGTCTGTGAAACAGGACTTCGGCAGTATTGACATCCTCGTCCATTCACTCGCCAACGGGCCAGAGGTACAGATTTTCTGTTCTCATTGAAGGGATGTTTATTTATGATCACCATGGTAGTTGAGAATTGAAGAGTCGTGATCATCGATAGGTTAGCAAACCTCTTTTGGAGACATCGAGGAACGGATATCTTGCGGCGCTGTCTGCATCAAGTTACTCCTTCATTTCTTTACTCAAGCATTTTGCTCCAATAATGAATCCAGGCACATATCTAACTCTACATCCTGGTTCTTCACATCCTCGTTTCATTGTTATGCTTTTCTTGTCTATTGTCTCCGTTCTCAACAATTCTAAGATCTTGAACCAGTAACTATTGTTATGAAGCTTATAACAGTAGTTCCAATGTTGAAATCGCAGGCGGTGCTTCAATTTCTCTGACTTACATTGCTTCGGAGAAGATCATTCCGGGGTATGTTGCGTTTTGTATTACGAAACATGCTTAGTTTAGTTCCCTTTCATAACAAATGTTATCCTAAATGCAGATATGGTGGAGGAATGAGTTCCGCAAAGGCAGCTCTAGAGAGTGATACACGTGTGAGTATTGAGTAATTGCGTCCCGTACTGAGCATAGCTTACTTGTTCTGGCATACAAACAAATCTTACTTTCTTCAAATGTTGAAATCGGGACATGCCTCATACTCTTTATCTTTTGCTCATTGGGTCAGGTTTTGGCTTTTGAAGCTGGAAGGAAACACAAAATCCGAGTCAACACAATCTCAGCAGGTATAAACTGAATTCATATTTTTTTTTCTTTTTTATTTTTTTTTTAAAAGGTAGGAGCCTAGGAGGGTAGGCTGAGACCCAAATCAATTTTGTTTTTCCTCCTATC
Source organism: Boehmeria nivea var. tenacissima (assembly GCA_018132145.1). Classification (NCBI taxonomy): domain Eukaryota; kingdom Viridiplantae; phylum Streptophyta; class Magnoliopsida; order Rosales; family Urticaceae; genus Boehmeria; species Boehmeria nivea. The sequence continues at coordinate 11,381,511 of CM030884.1, read as the reverse complement.
TCTCTAGAAATCGAACCCATAAATGTGCAGCTGTAAACATAAGCTACTTACTGGCTGAGCTACGCCCCATGGGGTTAATTGAATTCAGATTTGAAATATCAGCCCCACCAAAAACATAAACACAATCATCTCAAGGCATCTCGGGATCATGCTTGTCTGGTGCCAGAAAATTCAAACCTATTTGATTCGTTTTCATTAATTCAGGTCCACTGAGAAGTCGAGCTGCAAAAGCAATTGGTTTCATTGACATGATGATCGATTATTCATCAGCTAACGCACCCCTACAGAAAGAACTATCTGCCGGTGAGTTTCATAAACTTTTGATACATTTTTCTTTCTCCCAAACATGCCTTTGAAAGTTTGTATTTTGTACTGACTGAGCTTGTAAACCTAAATGAAACAGAGGAGGTGGGAAATGCTGCCGCCTTTCTTGCATCGCCATTGGCATCGGCAGTTACCGGAGCTGTTGTGTATGTCGACAATGGTTTGAATGCAATGGGAGTGGGCGTCGACAGTCCAATATTCGAAAACCTTGACATTCCAAAGGACAACTAGCATAGAGCTCCACATCAATGATCAATGGCAGACCGTACCAAAAAACTGGCATTAGGCATAAGTAATGTTTGTGTTTTTTACTCATTCCGAATCGATAGAAGGAAAATTACATTTTTTTTTCCTCACTGGAGTTTTAATTATCCAAATCACACATAATTTCTTATCCAGATCTCTTGATTGCTTTTCATATTTATACTTCCCAAGTGTCAAACACAATTCTCTAAAAAAACCTTAACCAAGAAAAAAGTCTTCTGTGATCTGATTTGGTTTTTATCTCCATTACTGCTTAGTGCTACAAAAACCAGAGACAGACAATAGCAATTCTTGATTCTGTGGTTAAAAGCAAAATCAAGGACTTGTTTTAAAACAATGGCTGAGCCCGATTCTAAGACCCATTTTTTAGAATAAAATACATGACCAAGGAACTACAACAATTCATGATTCAAAAAGAGAACAACCAGAGTCTTCATATGAGAGATTGTACGAGCTATACAGAGCCAATATCACCATAACTAAAAGGCATCTCCTAAATGTTAGCTATACCAAAAGAAGTTTGACGGAACTCGGGCGGGAAAACTTTCCATCTATGAATTTCACCGAAGCTTACGCTTCCCTTTTCGGAGGGTAGCAGATCTTTGTATATCGTTTTCGCACATAGGTGAATCTTCCACGATTGTTTGTTCATTTTCGGGTGATTCTTCCAGAGCCCTTTGTTCCTGTATAACCAAGCCCCGATTCCTGCTGAATTTCCTAATCGGCGTTGTCGGTCCGGTTGTCTGGTGTTCTTGGGGAGGCTCATATGGTTGACTGCCGCTCGGTACGCCCGCATGAGAATTATGAGAACGATGTGGCATCAACTCCTCTCCGACCACAACATAGTCTGACATCAACTGTGGAATTGAAATAAAGTAAACAGAGTAAGCAAGCTTGTACAATATTAATGATCAAATCCACCAAAGTCATATGGAAAAATACAGGGCCAGCAATATAATCAACAATTGAGAGATTTAAGATACAAAGTATAACTAACACAGCCTTTTCTCGAAATTTTTAATATGTTTAACTAAAAATTTTACCCTACTTTCTCCGTCAATCATATATAATTTTCAGAGGACATGCTTGAAATAACTATAAGTTTGATAAAATTGCGAAGACAACGAAACAAAAAGAACTACCAATAATTGTACAGCTTAAAATCCACTAAACCGTTGCTTATTACCTTCCAATCCTTGAAATCAAATCTGAAAACAAAATGGCTGTAAGCAACCTCTTTTGAGGCAACTGCCTCAGCGGCAGGAGCATTTCTAGGCGCTGATAAACAAACAAACAAACAAAGCAATATAAGCAGAAGAAATGAGGAAAGGAAACAAGGAAATTAAGCTGAAAACAGGTAAATGTGAAGATTTCACAATAATAAATAACACTTACCAACTAGATGACAGCCTTTCTCATCTACTTTAACTTCAGCTCGCCCATCTTTAACTAAAAATGATAGCGCAAACAAGTTCTCGACCGTTTGCGCAAAAGAGTTCCTATTCAAAACTAGATTTTCAAGCCCGACACATCGATGCTTCCTCAAAATGTTAAACATGATTGCCATGTTTTTATCAGTGTCAGTTCTTTCTTCCTTGCCAGAATCATCAAGCTGCAGATTTTTAAGATATGAAGTTAAAGAAAACAAGAAATAAGCAAAACATTTGGAAAATATAATTAGTTATTGCTAATGCTAATCATGTTAGTGATTAGTTAATGCACGCATAAAAATGCAACATAGCCTACCAGAAGCTCAGCCAGGACCTAAAGACCAACATTGCTATTGAATAATCAGAGATACATATAAGCAGTGAGTATTTTTAAAAATATCCGTTCTACCAAATGTAGTCATAATCAGAACCCCTAAAATCTAAGTACTCTAGTGAAGTAATAATGTATTACCTCTTCAGGCCTAGAACTATCTGTAGGCCTCACATGTCTTCGACGTACAGCAGGTTTCCTGGTCTTTGCTTCAACATCCATAGGTCCAATCCTGAAAGAAAGACCAAATACAGGAATCCAAACACAATTAAACAAAAAGATAAACATAGAAACCTAGTTAAAATAACGACGACAATTCAAATGCTATTACATGGTGCGACATCCGGGAACTTTTCTGAACACATGAGAGACCGCAAGTCCAACATCTTTCCAAAATGTCGAGCTGATTGAGCCATCAATGCTACTGCCTTGTTGCCCGAATTCCCTGAGAAGACAGCTGACGAAGTCCGATGGTGTTACACCAGAAGCACCATGAGCCTTCACAGAGGTCATCAATGTGTTTGTAATGTCCAACAGAGCCTCTGCGTCAGCGACTTGCTCTCTTGGTTTTTGTACTGAAAAAATGGCAGCAAAATTTGAATGGAAATTATTAACAAAGTAACATTTATATAAAATCAAGGCAAAAAATAAATAAAATAAAATAAAATAGAGAAATGAGTATCACAAGGGAAAGAGAAATTTACCAAGCTGATGCAAACTCTCAACCTCATTGATGATTGAACTAAACTTATCAGAATCTGCGCTTGTTAAGTCCTCTCTTTTCTCTGAGTAAAATCACAAGAAAATTAGAAAACAATAAATTAAGCATAACTTAATCATCACCAAAGCTCCGAAAACAGAGTTCTTCAATGCAAAATTGAACCAGCACCTAGCAGAAATATATTTTCTTCATGCTTTATTAATATAATAAATGATTAAAAAATACAGAGAACCTATACTCAAACTCCCATATATGTTTTTAAAATAAAGATAATACGTAAATATTTTATTTTTCTCAGCAACCAAAGAGCGAGGGAAAATCACACACACGCATTCAAAACCCCCAAACTTCATCAGCAAAACATCAAACACATAGACCACACACAAAACACAGAGCAAAACGCCATGAATCGACCAGCCAAAAAAAGATCCAAGAAAAAGAAAAATACTGCTAATCTCGGACTTCACAGCCAGGTATCGCGAGCGCAGAATTCTCCGGTCCCTATCGCCGCCATGAGAGACCCTCGGTTCTTCTCCGACTCTTCTTCCGCGATTCCCGTTGCTCGACTCGCGCTTCACAGTCCGAACCATGGCGATCTTGAACACACAGAGACAGCGACGACGACGACGAAGAAGAAGAATAAGAATTATCGGCGAATTTTAGCTAGGGTTTTTCTCGATCGACGCCATGGAAATCGAGATTGGAAAAATGGAAGATAGAAGAAAAAAACTCTGAGAGAATGAATTTGAAGTATTTATAGAAGGAAAGTGAAAAAGTCCCGGGAATTAGAATTGAAAGTTTTTTGAAGAGTCGTTTTTCCCTCTTCTTCGCTCTCTCTCTCTCTGTGGCACGAACGGCGAGGTTTTTTATTTTTTAAAATCTATTTTTGATTTGATGGTTTGTTGTGGGCTTGTGGCTAGATATTTGCCGTACGATTGATTGGATGGACGGCTGAGATTTGGGGTTTGAGTTCGTGGTAATGGGAACAAAGCTTCGGCTACAAGCTATTTTCTATATAAAAAAAAAATAAATAAATAAAAATAAAAAAATCTTCGGCTACAAGCTATTTTCTAAAAAAAAGCTTCGATTACAAGCTATTTTCTAAAAAATAAAATAAAACTCGGCTACCTACAAGCTTGGGCATTTGGGTTTGAAAGACTGGAAAGTACACTACTGTACTAGAAAATAGTTTGTACAAGTGAACCCTTGTCTCCTAGTACTTTCCAAGTTTCGTCGTAACCTGGAGGTTATTTTGGTCATTCTATCTTATTTTTTAGAATAAAAAAAATAATTTGAAAATAATTTAGAATGGTTTGAAAATAATTTGTAAAAATAATGTAAGAATAGTTTGATTTTGCTAAGATGGTATGAATAATTGAGATTTAACCTCTTGTTTGGCCCATCCATTTTATTCCATTCAATTTCATTTTTTTTACTTTTTTCAACTTTCGTAATCTTTCAAATCATTCCATAAAGCTGAAAAAACAGTAAAACGGATACGGATTTTCGTCCGGATATGGATATCCGTATCCGTAAAAAAACATATACGGATATAAAAACGGATATAGAAACGGATGTCCATATCCGTTTAGAGTTTTTTTTTTTTTTTTTGAATTTGTTTTGATCGTTGGATTGATTATCCAATTGTTTGGAAATTTTTTTAAAAAATAAAAAATGGAAAACGGATATCTGTTTTAAAAACGGATTTTCAAAAATCCGTTTTTTTGGAAAATACGGATCCGGATTTAGATCCGGATATTCGTATTTTCACCTCTACCATTCCATTCAACTATATTTTTTTTCAACTTTCCAAATCCCTATACAATCTCATTCCTTGTTGGATTAGAAAGTTCAAGGAATGGAAAAAATGGTTTGAAATTGGTTTGGAATGGTTTGAAAAAAAATACCTCGTTTGGGCAACTCATCCCACTCATTCCATTCCATTCCTTTTTTTTCAATATTTTTTTTTAACTTTCCAAATACCTATACAATATCTTTAATTCTCAATCACTTATACCACCTCAAAATTCACAAAGTCAAACCATTCTACTCATTTTTCTCCCCCCGTTTGCCCCACCCATTCTAATCATTCCATTTTTTCACTTTTTTCAATCCTCCAAACCATTCCAATCCATTCCAATTTTTTCAATCATTTTTTTCAACTTTCCAAATCGCTATACAATATCTTTAAATATCAACCATTTATACCACATCGAAATTTGTAAATGGTTTGGAATGGTTTGCCCAAACCATTTTACAAACCATTCTTCAACCCATTTTTTCCATTCTAATAAATGAAAAAATGAGTACCCCAAACAAGGGGTAATTTGGTAATGTTTCACCTATACCCTATAGGTATAAGATGTAAATAATCATTACTATATACTTTAATATCATTATTGCATACTTTTTTAGTGTTATATTGGTACACCACTAAATGGAATATCGTAAAAAAACCCCTCAATATGTATATATTTTTTGTTGAATTTAATGCGAATATTTTTTCTGTTATAAAGAGTTTTACTCTTCTTTGTTTTTCATGCAAATGTTCTCATTTCATGGGTTTTTTGTTTTTCATTCAATTTTTTTCATTTCATAAGTTGTTTGGAGTAAACATCCAACCATTTTATTTTAGAGTGATTTGACGTATAAATAATATTGCATTGAGATTATAAAGGTTAAAAAAAAAATGTGGGAATATTTATCCGAAACAAGGGGTCATTTTTTTCAACTTTTCTGCACATTTTTTTTAACTTTCTTACTCTCAATACAATATCCATAAATCTCAATCATTTATACCCATCGAAATTCATGACTTATTTGAATAGTTTTCCGAAACAAGTCATTATTTTCTCATTTATTGCCTAGAGTTGCCGAGACGGGAAAAATACAATGTAACACTACCATATTGAACCGTCATTGTCTTACAACAAGAATCGTAATAAAAATAGTCATCTCCCCATGTCTGGAGTTTAAAAAATAGTCAACGTTTTGAAATTTTATAAGATAATCTTTATAAATTTATTGCGCTTTTTCTTAAGAAAACTGATTACCTTATGGTAATAAATATAATGGTGGTTCTATTCGCACACCCCTCTTAACTCTCTACACCTCTTTTCTAAATACACACTATTTTTAAATTAAAAAATTTAGAAATTACTAATCTCACAGCTACACAAATTCAAAATTGCACATAATTCTACAACTTATTAGAATATGTAATTTTTTTCTGGAAATATCTTTTCCCACCCACTACTAGTTTTTTTTTTCTTTTTTTTCAAACTCCCTCACTAATTGTCTAACCAAAAAAAAAAAAAAACACCAAAAGAATGACAAATTTCAATATAGATCTAAATTACAAATGGGAAAAACACTGAACAATTATTAAATAGTTATAGTAAAATAAAATAATATTCATACACAAAGACAATTAAGCCAAAACAAAGGGAAAATTTTGGTAAATAGTCCATTTTTTAGATCATATTAAAAAAATATCCATAACTTTTTTAAAATTAGGTGAATGATCCGTTCTTGGTAAGTTGACAAAATACTATAGTAAGCGGATAAAATACCAATTATTTTTAGCTTAAGTTTTGTCTACTTACGATGGTAAATAATCGATATACCCAAAAAAAAAACTTTGAGTAAACAGACAAATTACCATGGTAAGTATTCAAGCTAAAAATAACTGATATTTGATCCGCTTACCATAGTATTTGTCTACTTACCAAAAATAGACCATTCACCTAATTTCAGAAAGTTATGGATATTTTTTTAAATAGGTTCTAGAATTAAGCCATTTAGCTATAAACCCCAAACAAATTTAATTTACCAAATCTTCTTGACCATTGAGTTGAAGGATTTTCACTTAAAATTATCTTGTGTTTATTGTAAACGTTGAAAAAATTGTGGTTTCTTTTTTCTTTTTTTTTTTTTTTTCAATTGAGTATATATTTAATTTCATAATGTCTATTTTAGTCATTATATATAAAAATATTATAATAATATCAAATTTTAACTCAAAGGGGTGTTTTAAGAGAGAAAAAATGTGTGCAATAGGACCACCCTAAATATAATTAGAAATAAAGCATTAGGCAAAATCCGTTTGGAAAATTGAAATAATCAACACTTACCAGCTGAATTGTAAATTTCTTTCGATTTTCACTAATCAATAGTTTCCTTTGAATTTTCTTTCCCTACTTCCTATTGGGGGAAAAATGTGCACATACACGTGATGTCTCAAATGAAGCCCTAAAGTTAAAATAAATAACAGCACAGAATTTTCCCAGTGAGAAATGAAATTTGCAAAATTTTCTATGCCACAATAATTTTCCCCATAATCAAAATCCTCAGCAAGGTCAGCTCTGATTCTTCTTCAAATTCACCAGGCTGATAAATATTTAGGCAAATGTTCCAAACTCTCTCCCTCTTGATAAAACCATCTGAAAATGGCAAGCCACAAAATTGACATGCTTCTCATAGCACAACATTGCCTAAAAATACTCCGTCAACTGCCGTCCTGACCCCGGTCCTTTTATTAACAGAGAAGCCTGCCCGTTCATTGTTCCAAATACTTTTGGTTCGAATCGTGCTCGACACTAGCCCTAACCAATGTCGGTAAATTCTGGAGATAGAGGGCAATCATCGAGATTGGAGATAACGCTAGGAATATAACTGTGCTCCACTACTTCAAAGGCCTCGGTTTCTAGAGAAAATGTGTTATCGATGTCGGTAAAAGTATCGGTTCCCAAATCGTCAATTTGTATATCTGTACTGATGGGTGGCCCCGGACTGAATATGTTGAGATCCAGCGGTGCCGCGTAGGTTGGTGGCGATGGTTGGAAGATTGGTTCACCGGTAAGGTGGCGCATCTCGCCATTCTCCGCTGAAGCTCTCTTGAACTTTGTTGCCTTTGAAGGTTTGTTCAAATCAATCAAAGGCAGCTTGTGCTTTCCCAAGGATGGTAACTTTGGTGCAGAACGAGACCGAACATCGTTCGTGGGGAATACGGATGAAGCCCACCCGAGACTATCATCACCACAAGCTCTTGCAGAAGCCCTGGGAAATGGAGGCATGACTTCTATTAGCAAATATTTCAAACATTTTTTAAGTAGCAGGCCAGTACCGAGCATAATTAGCATTATTAACGCTATTTTACATATACACATACCACAATTCATCTATGGCTTATACATCGAAGAATAACATGACTTTGAATCTCTAAATTGTCTATATTGGATGAAGATGGTGACACTTTTTAAGACGAATTTCTTTCATCACTTGTTAACAAATATTATGCAGCCAAAACACAATCAAGGACCAAAGTCAATTCCTCAGTTTCATCATTCAACTTGACAAGCTACAAAGGAAAAAGGAGGAAATAAATTTAACAGAAAAGAATGTTGATAGATGCGGTTAACTAGCATAAATTGTGGGTTGTGTGAACATTACCTGAAACGATTCTCAGCCACATCATAGGAACTTCTGAGATGATGATCTTCATTTTCATCCCTAGATAATGATGAAGGAGGGTCTGAACCAATTATTGATAAGTTCAGAAAAGAAGGAAGTGGGTCCAAAGTGTCTTCAATTTCTCTCTCGAATTCCAGAGTCACTTCTAAACGTTCTGCATTAACCGATGCATCTTCCCTGAAACAGGAGGAGGAAGAGGATGCTCTGTCATCCTGTTGTCGCATCCTGTGATTCGACGGAGATGCTCTATCATCATGTCGCCAACTGCCAACGTCATGGAGAATAGCTCCTAATAACCTACTATTCTGCCATTTCATTCTCTCTGTGGGTTCCTTAACAGAGATATGAGAAATTTGATTTACGGAATTGAAAAATCTTCCACCAAAAACGAGACTGAGAGATGAAGCAAATTTCTTCTGACGTTCGTTACGATGAGTCATCTTCCAGACAGATGAGAGCAGGGCAGTGAAGTGTTTCTGAAGAAGCAACTCTGTATCTGGCTGCTCCGCAGCAATATCTAACAATGCCCGAACATTATCCTAAAAAGGAAGATTTTACAAAGAAATTATGTGTCTATCTATATTTTTGTTGAGAAACAAATTAAGTAATATAACTAGACATGAGGTAGAAAACATACACAAATCACAAAGTTTACAAGCCAACTCTTTGAATTATTGAGTTTACCTCTGTAACTTTGAGAAGAGCCTTCCCAGATCCTGTATTGCCGACTTTCTCGTAGTTAGGATTGTCAGGTGAAGACAAAACATACCTTTGGATGAGTTCCCTAAATCTCTCACAACAATGAACAGGATGGCGATATCTTCCCCTGTAAAACCCACCAGCAGTAATACCATAGAGTATTTCACTAACCATGTTCCAATGAGGGCCATACTCCTGTACCACGGCACACAATATTGCATCCTCCTGAGGTAACCAAACATCAGGACTGGGAACACAATCCCTTGACCAAATATTCCCCTTCTTTAGCTTCTCCGGTTTTATCATCAAAACTCGTTTTATGGGCATGGAAGTGATAGATATTTTTCCTCCCATCTTACTTTTGCTAACTGGCTTGTGCTCAAATTCAACTAGACTCTCAGAGGGTTTCGAGTCTGCATGTTCGTCGTGCTGCATAACAGGAAAGTCGGTATCTAGGTCCAGAGGACATATTCGGACAGGAGCCTTCTTGAGTTTCTTTGATTTCTTCTTAGAGGTATTCTCTTCGCCGCCCTCTGTTGTGATTTCAGCCTTTTTACGTTTTTTCGGCGCGCTTGCACGAGGAGATGCTGTATCTGAAAAAGAGAGCATCTCAAAGGAAGCTGTGTCTTCATCTATGGACATAGCATCCACTGATTCCTCTTCTTTCATGGATTTTGATTCAGAAGCTAGCGATCCTTTCTTCAGGGATTTGAACTTGGCCTTCTTCGGTTTCTTCTTAGACTTGGGTTTAGGATTGCTTGGCCTCTCATCCCTGCTATCAGAACAAGGATTTTTAACAAGCATCCAAGTAAAAAATAAAAATAAAAAAATCCTTCGGAAAAATCCCTAACGTGTGTTTAAAAAAATTGCTTATAATTGACTCAATTACAGTTGGAGTTTCTACATTGTGTTAAGAGTTTCAGATATTAATCTTACTTCATAGGATCACAATTTTCAGCCTCTTCTTCTTCCCTCTGTCTAGCCTCGGATTCAAGTTCTTCCATTAACTGCAGAAAGTTAACAAAAGGCCCATTATATGAATGGTCACATCAATTAAAAGAACAACTAACATAAAAGAATATTATCAAACCTGATGTTGAGCCAAGGCTTCAACCTGCTGCCGATATGCCTCGGTAGCAAAATCAGCATCCCATCCTACACGGATAAGCAAAAAGGTTTAGTCTAGATTACACAACAAAAAGAAATGACACTGACTAAACACCTAGGTTTGATAAAAACATTCTTTAAATGGTGCCCATGAATGAATCACGTTAAACCGAGGTGCAACAAAATTAAATCTATACTAGGAAATGACATGCTCAATTTACTCCAGCAAACCAGCTAATAAATAGCTAAAAGACACTTACTTTCATACACAAACGGTTCCTCATCTTCATCGATGTCAGCTTCCATTTCTTCCTTGTACTTCTCAATGCGATCCAGTTCCCATTCAGCTTCCTCATATCCAACTTGAGATTCCACAGCAGCCTTGTCTATAATTGGATCCCATAATTCTAGATAGCGAATTGCATACCTATCTATTGGACGCAATTTATTCTCAAAGGATGAGATTTCTTGTCCTGCTGCTGCAGCTGCTTCAGCCATTTGCTTAACATCAGCCAACATGTCAGCATCATCTTCCGTAGCAGCTACTGCAAGAGCCTTCTCTTCGTGAGTATCACTCCCATTTGGCATCAAACCATTTTCTTTCCCTTGAGATATCATCCAGCCGTTTTGATCTGCAGGCTCATCAACCTTCACATCATCTTCATTAATTAACTCGTCATCTTCTAGTCTCCCAATGGCTTCTTCAGTGAACTCCTGATTTTCTTCTTCTTCTTCATGCTCGACTTTCTTCAATGCCATGTAATCTGCTTCATCTTCCGCATGTTTTAAAGCAGCTTCAACATCATCAATGGACGGAGAGACCTCATCTCCTATGTGACTTTTCTCCTTTTGAATGTTCTTTACAGGAAGAGATCCATGACCAGAGAACAGTTCCATAGGATCAAGCTTTTTGAAAAATTCAGTGTTGTATCCCCCACTCTGTATCACTAGATCATCAAGAGCACGTTTCTGGTTTGCTTTCTTTAAAATATTTTCTTCAATGGTGCTCTCGCTGATCAATCGGTAAATATGAACTTCACGAGTCTGCCCGATCCGATGGCATCTATCTTGAGCTTGTTGGTCCATAGCAGGATTCCAGTCACTATCATAAAAGATAACTGTATCTGCCCCGACTAGGTTTATGCCAACACCCCCACTACGAGTTGACAAGATGAAAAGAAATATTTTGGGATTTGTGTTGAACCTTTGCATCAAAGTTTGCCTCTCCTCGGGCTGAGTGGATCCATCTAAACGCATGTAAGTGTAACCATACAAATTTATGAAAGCCTCCAAAACATCAAGCATCTTTGTCATTTGAGTGAAAATTAATGCCCGGTGACCCTCTGATTTTAATTTTCTGAGCAAAATTGCAAGTTCTTGCAATTTACCACAGTCAAACTGTATAAGTCGCCTGTCAGGAAAATATACTTGCCTCCGGACAATTGCAGGTCTCAAAGGAGACAGAAGTGGAGACAATATTTTGGTGCACTTCGGCTTATAAGTTGGGTGGAGAAATGCAGAACTCCCAGGTTTACTACACCAGCAAACAGGTGGTGGAGCCCGTGCTGCTGGGATTGCAAACATGAAGCTTTCGACAAGGTCAACCATTTGTTGGAAGCGTTCCACCGGTGACAAGATGATGCCAGCAAGCTTTGTTGAGTACATACATGAAAGAGGATTAGCCTTGTGGCGATGAATATCATCAACAGGAGACTCCACTGTGACTAGATCCCTCAGGCTTTTTGAGTACATTGGTTTTTTCTCACACCTTAAAGAATTCCACCATGCAATGGCTGCTGCACGCTCCTTTGCTTCTTTTAGCCTCTCCTCCATAATTGCTTTCTGGATCTCCTCAAAAATATTTGATCCATGTGTTTTCCGGTTTTTAAATCCAAACCCAATCTCTTCAAGTTTACACATTTCAGCACGCTCCTTGATTGAGTTTGAGGTGACAGCAAGCGCTTTAACTTCATCACTCTCCCAAGAAGTCATGCTATAATCAAGATGAGTGAACAAAAATCCCAGGTCACTAAGGTTAACCCTTGAAAACGGGCCAGGGTCAAGTATTGAACAAAGAGAAGAGCACAATTGAATGTCGATACCAGCCATATCAAAAGAACTGACAATTGGACGGCCTTCAAATAAGTCAGGATGATTGCAGACTTTTCGAAGTTGCATGATGACACTGATCATAGCAAAAAAGTTAGCGCTTGCAAGAGTAGCCTGTGTTTCTGAGCTAGCGATGAAGTCTTCATATAAGTTGCGTTGCCTTCTAGAGAGTCTACAATATATTACATGCTCATGTTTCATAGGTAGCTGCTTCTCCACATCTCTTTTCAAACGACGGAGTATGAAAGGACGGAGTACATTATGCAGTCGATCAACCACTTCTTTATTTACTTTTTCTTGTCCCTCTACCATCCCCGATATTGGATTACAAAACCAATCTTTGAACTCCTGATGAGACTGAAAAATGTGAGGCATCAAGAAATGCATTAGCGACCAGAGTTCCATGAGATCATTCTGCAGCGGTGTACCAGTTAACAAAATACGCCGTTTTGAATTGAAGTTCAAAAGAGTTTGCCATCTTTGTGACTTCCAATTCTTGATCAAATGAGCTTCATCTAATATCAAGTACTTCCACTTCTTCCGCTTGAAAACTTTTGAATCTTGAATAACCAGTCTATAAGTTGTTATGCATACATGAAACGAGTTAGGCTTCAACCAGCCCTGCCTCTTCAACTTCCGCTCTTTCGCACTTCCAAAATATGTCAAAATTTTAAAAGCGGGACACCACTTGAGAAACTCAGTCTCCCAGTTTAGCATTACACTTGTCGGAACCACAATGAGATGTGGACCCCATATCCCCTTCTCACATGCTAGGTGTGCCAACAAAGAAATAGTCATGATTGTTTTCCCAAGGCCCATCTCATCGGCTAGAATCCCATTTAGCCTTTTCTCATACATTGTGACAAGCCAATCCAAGCCAATATGTTGATACTCACGAAGAGGGAGCTTGAGAAGGAAAGGGAGCTTTGTTCGCACTTTAGTAGTAGAGAAAGTGTTTCCTGTAGGTTGTGCTGACCTCGCAGCAGCAGCGGCATCTGCAATTATATCCTCACTCTCTCTTCCTCCTCCAGATACAACACCATGTTTCCCATGCTGTTCTTCCATGGGAGAATGTGAATCTCGCAGATGTTCAGCAGAATCAGCACCTCCATCCATCAAAATGCCGTGCTGCTTCTGTTCAACATCTTCATCCATAGAAACAGCTGGCTGTTCAATGTTCTCATTTATAAGAACATCTTTTTGCTTCCTTTCCACATCTTCCAGTGATGGGGAATCTGCAAAGTCCTCTGACAAAGCTGAGGCATACTCAGATCCATCGTCATTGTTGTCCAAATCTTCATCACTGTTGAAATCCTGTCAAACAAAGGTAGATGATGGAGCGAAAATCATATGTGATGAGAGCTACCCAGACAATAATAATTACACATTGAACCTACCTTTTTATACCTTGCAAGCAATTCTTCTATTGGTATTTCACTCTCCTTCTGCAGCAACGCAATCTGCAAAGTAGCATCAGAGATTAGAAGCAACCAAGTTGAAGTAGAATCTAAAACTGATCAAATATTCCAAAAATGTCCCTGATATTTCATCATTAACAAAATTAATGTAGCATCTCACCTCATCCGTACGGTCATTGGAATCTCCTTTTGCAAATTCCTCCTCTTCAGACAATGTTGTCTCATCATCCTTAATATAAAAGGTTTCATTCAGTTATTATTCATGAAATAGAAGCATACATTAATCATTACAACACCGAAACATCAACTATGAATTTATGAGAAGGTAATGCTATACGCAAGAAAGAAAAAATATGAACTTGTGGGAGCTTCAAGGGCTACAAACCAACAAAAATTAATATGCATTCTTATGTAAAAAAAAAAGAAAAAGATTTTTTGGGAGGAAATAATATCAAAACAGGAGATATTTGTTTGGAGGAATTATTTTAAAAGAAGAAAAAACAAATTGATAACATCACAAGACTCAGTGACATGAATGTGATTCTGGGTTCCTACCTTTTCTTCTGTGGCTGCGAGAATAAAATCGCCATCTTCCTGCAAAGTTTAACAAAACAAGTCAACAGAACACATAGAATAGGACATCTGTATCAATAGAAATATCACACATTGTGCAAGCAAAAATAATTCCACAAGCATTAGATCAAGATTAATGTACTTGTCCAGATATGAATCTGCTATGTAACAAAAATAAGAATAGCTACACTTTCTCCTCCTTAATGACTGACATTCTGTCATATGAAAAAGACAGTAACACTTTGCAACATTCCACATAATTGCATGAATGAGAACTTCCAGATTCCCAATATTAAATGCATCTCTCAGGACCATCATGGTCAACAAGTAAAATTCAATGAGAACATCCACAAAGGAAAAAAGACCCGCAAAAGAAGATATTTATGCCCATTGTTTGGGAAGGATAAAATACAAATATAGGGAGCAACATAATTTTCCCTACCCCTTCCTCATTGAAATCATATGATGTGTGTTCTTTAGCTAACTCCTCGGAAGTTTCCTGAAGATTTTTGTCTTCACCCGTCTCAACTTCTGATAAATGGTTTTCCAAGATTGTGAAGGTTCCATTACTTTCACCCTGCAAGTAGGAAAATAACTGTTACATCAAGCCCTTAAAACTAAGGGCAATTCAACAATGGCAAATAAACACATACAACTTACACAACGACGACCAGTGAGAGTAAAGGAATTGCTTTCCTCAATCTTTGAAGCTGTAGAAAGTTCACTACCATTGACTGCAGAATAATAAAATTACGGCCATCTCAATCACAGTTGTACAGCTAAAAAAATAACAAGCATCACACTTGCTTAAGCGTACCATGATTTATCTCCTTAACGACTAATTCATTCTCCTCATCCTTTACTGGACTAGTGACCATGCTATCCGAAGATGCCTCTGTAACAAGAGCCAATCATGTTTTGTTTCTTGGATAAGATAAGAACCAAGAACAAATATACAAATAACATGCTATCGATGCAAAATGAAATATACCAGAAAACCCAAGAGAGAGAGAGAAATAGAGAGACCAGAACTGAAATTGCAGAATCCAATTGTATTAATACTACTAGGTCATATGAAACGAATAACCTAAAAGAGGACAAAGAAAAAGAAAAATTGAAATGGTTTCCACAAGGCATGTCGTTGATGAACTGAACCAAAATATTTGGAACGCCTTTTAAACTGCTAAAGTTTTCAGACAAAGAACATGCCTACAAAAAGCAGGGACACTCAGACTTGAGAGGAACTCCCAGGTGTCTTTCTTTTTCACAAAAAAAAAAAAAAAAAAAGGTTCTTACAAATAGATAAGCAACTAAAAATGTTCAGGACTCACTCTTCTCCCTAGTATAACGTTTGAGTAGATCCTCAAGCGGGAGATCTATTTCATTTTGCAAAGCAGCAAGTTCTTCTTGTCTTTCTTCTTTAGTTATAAGAGCCTCGTCCTCCTCGATTGTTTGCTCATCATCTTCCTAAAACAGAAAAATCATGTCCGGTTGTTTTTAAATAACAACACTGAAGTACAAAAAAGAATATCACAGATCCCTAGAAAAGTATACTCTAAACTTCATAAAACCACTTCAGCGAAAGAGGTCACAGATGTTAACAATATATTTGTGGGTTAACACAAAATCCACATATAAAAGTGTGACACCTAATTATACATTTGAAAAGTAGAAAATAGATGATAAAATGAAAAGAGAGATACATCCGTCATTGAGACAGCAAACTGAAATGGATTACGAGGAAAACTAATGAGAACATCTCTCTACTGCCGGCAGGGATCATATGCCAATTATTTTCAAGCTTATTTTAGCCAAGATCTCTCTTAGGTTCTAATTTACTTTATGTGAAATATTGGAAAGTTTTGTTACTCAGGCTGCATATTGGAAAAGTCATTAAGTGTCCAATTATCCATAGATTAAGATCATTACAGTACTGAGAGTGAAGAACATGGTCATCTTTAGCAATCTCAAATACTTTTCAAGAAATATTCTCTCTCTCATCCCCACAATTATCTGCCAAGATGTTTCTAATTTTTCCTTAATGTTGTGAAGTAAGGGAAATACCAATACAAGTGGTCAGTGCTTATGATGCCCAGTTAATAAGCTTCACAGGCAGCAGAAAATACCACATATGAATGAAAAATAATATTGATTCTTTATCCTTAAATGATAAATGATGATTTTTTTTTTCTTGGCTATAAAACTCTTGACTTTATCATTTTCGATTATACTCAGCCTTACTTTTTTCTTAGCTAGTCCTCTATTATGTCTTTCTACCAGTAAACTACTTGATGAATCCACCATAAATAGTATTAACAAAAAAACCACATAAGGCTATTACCAATGTTTTCTACAGGAAGCATCAATATAGGCTGTGAATATACACAAGAGCACACAACAAAAATAGGGCCCGACTCTATTTAAATACTAGAAATAAATCTCTGCACTTTATCTAGCCTGTTTATGAACGAAAGTTCATGCATTGCTAAATAAATAGCTCTATCCAATGGAGTTCAAAACAGATATCCTAATGCCATAGGACACGAAACACATACCGATTCATCGTCTGATAGAATGTAAGAATCCTCATCAATGTCTGCTGAATCTGACGGCGGCTCTGTTCCCAATAAGTAAACCAATTACTGCCAAAAGAACTCATTTCATCCAAAATAATTAGGCACAGATATGAGACAGAAATCTTTTACTTACCAGCACTAAGCTCTGGAGAATCATCAGTGCCATCCTCATCCACTTGTTTGTGTTTGATACTCAAGTGATCTTGCATAGGATCTTGCTGAACAGGCTTGTAATTGTCCACAAGATTCTCTGCCAACATCGTTGAATACCTAAAAGTGCGAAACAGTATATAATGTAATTTGATTTCCTGAAAATACATAGGCAAAAGTCGATGGTATTGGTTGGCTTGCATACGCAACGAGTATTTGAACAATCAGAAAACGAAAAGCTCACCTCTCCGTTTGACCCAAAAGAAACTCAAGCTGTTTATCAAGTGCCTTTTTCTTTTTCACATCAATCTCCATTTGATGCTTGTAAAGCACCTGGATCACCAAATTGGGAGGGTGAATTCAAAATTCTTAAAAATCAAGAACAAACAATTTGCTTCAATGCACAATGAAATTAATGGTGAACTTGCCAGTTTTTCAATTTTCAGCCAGAATTTCTTCACGTCCTTTGAAATGTTGAGTGCAACTTTTTTCAAGCGTTGCTCTTCTTCCTATTTAAACATTTAGTACACAATTTAACCCTCAACATATAAAGAAAAAAAGATGAAATAATAAACTACATCAATCACAAATATCTATGACGAAAGATGAAACAATTCTTCAAATCGGAAGTTGGTTTAAGTAATAACAGAAATTTCTACATGAAAGGAAATAGGCAAAACCTTCAATTTCTTTTCTCCCCTAGTAGCCTGGTCCAACATGCCCTTACTGGCTCTTAAAGCAACTTTCTTTGCCAGAGCCAATTTCCATTTTCTCTCCGACTCAAAGTCCTGATGATTTCAAGCTCCATGAGCAAGGTGCGAACTTGTTTTAAGCAAGTTAAAAACAATCACTTAAAAAAGAAAAGAAAAGAAAAAAACCGAGCATGTTACGAATTATCTGCCAGCTACCTTTGAAAGCCAAAGCATCTCTTCCAAAACATGATCCCAATGTGTTTTTGGGCGACGAGGCTCCCGGGGAGCTTCAAGGGCCTAAGAACAAGCCCATCAAAGAATCAGAAAGATATTAAAGAACAAATGTTGAGATTACAGACAATGCCGACCAGACAGCTTGAAAATAAATATCATCATCAACTAGGACTATGGATTCAATAGGTCATTCTATGTTATGCGTCCTTTGAAAATTTCTCTTGACACAAACAACATTAAAAGTTTGTTACAACTACATTCCACCTTCTCAGGTCCCTAAACCAGTGAATAAACTTGCAGAGAGTTGACATATAGACAATCCTCACAAAAATACAACATTCTAAAATGCACAAAGAATAGACTCACAAAACAGTGTAAAGAGCAACACAAATTCTTAGCTACCAATAGCAAACTACGAATTCTCATTTCCCATACACTAACCTTTTGGCGCTTGGCTCTCGATTCATGATCAAGCTTAGACCTTGGACCTTTAGAAGCCATGATTTGCCCAGCTAGCTATACCATCCTGAACATTGTAGATTCCATTTCATACGTTAAAAAATACACACAAATTTCACCTGCAACATTCAGAGAACAAATATGAAATATATATATATATATATATGAAACATAATAACTACAAATCCTTCACATTCTAGAATAAGCAAAGCTGAAACAATAGGAAAACTCCTTTGAATGCATGTAATTTAGTCATCCAATCCAATCCTCTTGAGTAACTCGGAATTTTGTACTCGAAAGTTGAATAAATATCTAGTATAATCAAATAACTTCATTGAAATTCAGCACTATCGACTAGCAGAATTTATTTGAATAAAAAAACTAAAAAAAAATCAAATAAATAAACAATTTTCTATCCGAAGAAAAAATTATTTTGGTGCTTCAGAAATGGCAAAACTTAAAAACTAATTCCAAAAACACTCGCATGGAAGCCTCTAGGACTCAAAACAGCTTATTCAGCTCAAACGAAGGAAATATTTTCCGTGTTTAAGCCTCGAGATTTTCCAGAAATTACTATGTTCTCGAACTTCTCTTTCCTTCTACTTTCCCGCGAAATTTTCTCCGCCGCCAAACAGATACAATAACTATTTCCAAAAAAAAAAAAAAAAAAAAAAAAAAAAAACAGAAAGCTCACCTAAAGAATTTTGTAAAGGAAGCACTTCCTCCAGAAAATCATCCGATCTTTTGCCACAAACAAGAGCGAGAGAGTGAGAAAAACAAACACAGATGAGGAAATCGAAAAATGCGAATATCAGAGAGAGAGACCTGTGGAGAAGATGATGAAGCTAGGGTTTTGTGTCGGTTACAAGGTCCGACTATCAGCTTCTTTCCAGATCCAAACAGCCAAAAGCGTGACCAAAACGAAAACCTTTTTTTTTTTTTTCTCTCTCGGCCCTTCTTTGGCTGTTTTTTTTCTCTCTCACTTTCTTTTTTAATTTTCCTGGTAAACAAAAGAGAGAGAGAGATGGAAAAAAACAAAAAGGCTTTTTTCTTTCTTCTTCTTCTTCTCTTCTTCTCTTTTGCCTCTCTAGTGTTATTTACTGCTACCGGTTGTTCTGGATAAATGCCCTGATCTACGGCCGTTGATTGATCTTCTCGTGATGATCCGACGGTTGAGAATTTTTCACCGCCTTTGTTTCGTTTTCCATGCGATTTCTCGTATTTATTTCAATTTTTGAAGAAAAGGTCAATCTTCAAGTACATAAAATTTTGAGCAAATGTGCCATTTTTTAATCACAAATTTTAGGAAATAATCATTGTTTTCAAAAAATTCAGAAAATCACCATTTTTTTAATCGTAAAAATATGAAAAATTTATAAGTTTAAGCTAAATTTTTGAAAAAAAAATTCATATTATTTTAATTTCTTTCAAATAACTAATGGGGTTGTTTGACAAATGGGTTTGAACTCATATTGGGACATTCAAACGAATTTGTCAATCTAAATCGTTGTTTGGTAATTTTTTTTGATAAAATTCAAATGAAAAAAACTCATTTAAACTTTTAAAATTTAAATTCTTCTCCCGCTTAAATTTTAACAGTTTGAATCTATTTTGAATAGTATTTTGTGATTTGACGTTTCAACCACTCTTTTTATAACTCAAAATCACACATTTTACATCTACCCAAACAACAATTCAAATAATATTTTCAATTAAGATTATTTGAGCCAAACAACAATTAAAAATTTTCTTTCAAATTGTCTAATTCAAAATTTCTAATTCAAATGAAACAAATTCAAATTGACACAATCTAAACCCATTTGTCAAACGAACCAAAAAATGTGTTATCAAATTACTATGATGTCATATTTACATTGATTTTTTTTTTTATAAAAATGAGTGTAAAATTATTAACATACCAACTTTAGTAATTGAATTAAGATATTTTTAAGGATTTAATCAAATTTTTGGCTAAATTTTTAAGAATTAGCCATAGCTTTATGAAATTAAGAATTTAGCCGTTATTATGTTACATATATAACAATAAAAGTTTATAATAAAGTAAAAAAGAAAAATTGACGAATAAGGTCTCGTTTGATAACATTTTTATTATTATTATTTTTTAAACAAAATTTTGATCAAAACTTTTAAAAAGCCTTTCATAAATCTGGTTTTAGTAATAGTTTTTTTAAAGGGCTAGTTAAGAAATTAGCCACTATAAAGGTAAAGTTTGAAAGATTTAGTCATAGTTTCATAAAATTAAGGATTTAGCCGTAACACACGTGTATGTTAACACGTATGTTACGGTTAAATCCTTAATTTAATAAAACTATAGCTAAATACTAAAAAAATTAGTCAAAAGTTTGGTTAAATCCTTAAAAATCTCTTTTTTAAATTCGAAACGGATTTTCAAAAATAAAGGAAACAAAAAATTATTATTCTCAAAACTTTTAAACAAAAACGCCAAACCTTGCAAACTTTTCTTTTGTATGTTTTCTTTATTATTCAACATTCAATGTACTTTCTCTTTACATGTTTTATTTTTTCACTCATTTTTTATTAGTATGATTTTGTTTAAGTAGTTTAAAAATATGATTAATATTTTTAGTTATAAATAAAATAACAATCAAGTAGTTATAAGATATAATTCATTAATGAATGTTGCTTATTTATTTTTTTAGTTGTTTGAAACATAAGCTAAAATAAATAAATAAAACATTTAGAAAATGACTTATTTAGCTTATTTACTCTACTTTTTCATGCTTTAGGCATGTTTTATAATTTAGGGATATTATCATAAGTCTAACTATATGTGTCAAAATTGGCGTCCTTGTTTAATTAGTATTTTTTTATTTTAACGGTCACTAACCACCAGTTAAGCTATAACTCTATTTTAAGTATGCTCATTTCGAGAGAAAATCTTCTAAATTATTTCGTTCAAGTCGTTTATTCCGAAAGATCTTGTAGTTAAAATAAATGCACATCATCATGTAGTTAAGAAAATTATTAATTTCTTAATTAATCAAAACATTAGTTATTTTCTTAAAACATCATCCAGAAAATGACTATTTACTCAATTATTTCTATTTTAAATGTATTTTATTTTTATGTAAGATCAATTTAAATTTTTTTTTCTTTTAGCTATGTCCATATCATATCATAACAAAATTAAACTTGAAAAATGTCAAGCTGACATTTCGTTATCAATTTGCTGCAAGAAATGTAAGTGTCAAACTGGAGTTAAAGATAAAAAAAAATTCCTAGTATTCTTGTATCGTTGTAAGTGCAAGTTTTATTGTAACTTTATTATTGTTCTAACTTCAATCCAAATGTTTATACCTAATGAATTAGCTAATACTAAAGTTGATGTCATGTTACCCTTATTATACAAATACAAAAAAAGATGACATTGATCACTTGTAATCATGGTCTTGAGACTGGAATCACTACAATGGACAACAAGATTGATGTAGACTTGAAAATGATGAATCTCGGAGGGATGGCGGTTATGAGTATATGAAACACTACTAGTGCAACAAATGAACTCAACACCGTAGTGAGAAATGATGATATGAAATTCAAAGAGGATCACGTCGGCACTACAGATTTGGCAGTGGGAACTATTGAGAATGACCAAGTAGGCCAAGAGAATGACACTATTAAAATGAGAGAACTCAAAAGTGCTTGTCCCACTATCATGGAATGCGAATACATGGACTGCCCTAATACTATGGAATATATGGATATCCATATCGATGATAAAAGGAAACCGATGCTTGAAGACACTAATATGGATGATTTAGTACCGAGGACTGTCCTACTGTTATGGATTGTATGGATGATATAGTGAAAGTAGACACTTGTACAAATGATTGTCCTACGGAAGATATGGATCACTATGAAAAAATGGAGATCGATGTTAGTACTGAGGTTGTCGTACTACTATATACTAGTACAAAAATATGATTTAATGACGTAGTTTATGAGTCATAAAAAGTTTTTAAGATGGTTAAATATGAGTTATAAAAAGAGGTGTCATTGTAACTATTGAATTTTCAAAGACATATAAACTGCGTTATAAAAAGGTGCTCATTTTAAGACTCGCATAAAAAATGCGTCATAATAGTGTAAGTTTTAATGACGCTTTTTTTTCATTCCGTCATAAATTGAACATTGCTTTCTAAGACGCATTTTTTAGTTTCGTCATAAATTGGGCATTACATGTTTTTAACACGCATTTTTTTAACCCACCTGATATTTATTTTTATTTTTTAATTTTCATCAGTTTACTATTACCATATCCATTCCAAAAGCTGTTGTATACCATCAGAACCAAAATCAGAAACCACAACTAAATAACAAGAAAATACCAAAAGCGCAAACGTATATATAAAACATTAGTTTCACAAGTAAGTGACAAAAGCCTAAAATAAAAGTCACTCGTTTGCCATTTTCTTATGAGGATACATAAGAGCTAGTAAATAAAGACGGAATGTTTGAGACAAAGAGTCGTCGCCAGTTTCTTCATGCTGCTTCTGTAAATCTAACTCGCAGTTTGCCGAAATCAAAGACGGTTTGGTATCGACCCATGAAGACGTCACCAAGAATCCTGAAACATTGATCGTGCAACAGAGTATCAAAAACCAAATTTCAACTGCTAAATTATAATATGTAGAAGGTTAAAAGGATAAACAACTTCTTTAGAGGATGTTTTAGAGATGATTAGAAGTGATACTAGAGCGGTCCACGAGGATGTGGAACATCCAAGCCAGTGAAACCGCTAATGCACTGAGCTTGAGCACCCTCACCCACCTTCAGTATATACTAATTACACCATCCATGAAAAAAAAAATCGTCATGATAGCAAAGTTTAGTAATGCTTAGTTTGAGTATTTTTAGTTAAATAAATATAATCGAGGAGCAAAGTTTTCATCTCATTGCTTCCAAGGTTTGAAAAGAAGTAGAAGACTCGTAATATGCAACTAAATTAAGTTTTTAGTAACGATCTAAAATCACTTGAGTTGTATAAATAAAGCTGGAAGTGCAATCATACCTCCTGTGGGGACAGTGGAAAAGTTTTACCACCAATGGTAAAGGAAATTATGGCCATTCAGGAAAAGTTTCCACAGTCAACAGTTAATTCTCCCATCGGGCTTGGCATCCAGTCACAAAGCTACGATGATAAATCAAAATATAACATCAGAAAGAGGAGCAAACTTTTGATAGCTTCTTGATTGGCTCGACCTATACTTGAGCATGGAAATTACAAGCAAACTGCAAAAATGTAATACGTATAAGTGCATTTTCCCTCTACTAAGGGTCAATGAACAACGATTTCGACATCTCACCAACGTATAGCACTTGCTTGACGGCACCTAGAGATTAGAGCTGCCGGTGTCGAAAATGATAGTGAACTTCCACGGAGGGGTACCGATTGCAATTTCACCGTAGCACTGGGCATCTAAGTAGTTCTTCAACACAACAATGTCGGTATCTGGACCGTCACCGAGATTTCCACCGAGGTGATACTTTCTACTCGAAGTTCACATAGACTCTCGCTTCTTCAAATCTAGCTACACAGCGATCCTATCATTCGAGTCCATGTGCACCTTTTTCAGTCTGATCCTTAGAAAAATATAGCTAGCAGACTAAATAACAAGAAAATACCAATAGTTTCAATCCAACAGAAAAATAAGTGAAATCCAGCGAAAATTCAAACTGATTGGGATCTATATTGAAAAGCGAAGATATAAACCAAAACCAGTGAGAATTGCTGCGAATCACTGAAGATCGAGGAGCTTTGTCAATGGCAGTGACTCAGTCAACACAGATTGATCAGTCAATCGAAGGCCAATTAATTACAGAATTTTAAACCAATTAATTATAACTGCTTTAATAGTAGCAAATCAAATGCACTACGATTATAAAGGGGGCAGAGTTCACGAATAGGGAGGGCGGCACAGGCTTGGCAATTCTAAGTGAGCAGTGGGAGAGCTCGGGAATGTCGGGAGGGCGGTGGAGGGTCGACAATTGCAACTGGGCGGCGCGAAGTGCTCAGGAATCTAAGGGCAGTGGCGGCAGGTTCGGCAATCACGGGAATAGCGACGGAAGGCTTGAGAAGGCGGCAAAACGGTCGGCAATCTCGAGAGGGCGGCGGAGGGGAACGATAGAGAAAGAGGCGGAGGCTTTGGAGAGGGGCGGTGTTGCTGTTGGTCGGGCAGGGGAGAGGGGCGGCGTTACTGTTAGTTGGATAGAGGAGAGGGGCGGCGAGGGTGTGAGTCGGCCAGGGGAGAGGGGCGGCAGTGGTGTGAGTCGGCCAGGGGAGAGGGGAGGCTAGGAGTTCAGGAAATGAAGCAGACAAGATTTGAGAGAATGAAAGTGATCGTGATGTCCTAGGGGCTAGGGTTGAAAGTGATAGTTATTAAAAAAACCGCTGCAGTTTTTAGGCTCGGTTTTAAAATCTAAAACAAAGAAAAACAAATTGAAATAATTTTTTGTAGAAAAAAAAAATAGAAAAAAGTTTTGCATCAAAATGTAGAAAAAAAAAGAAATAACATTTAAAAAATATTAATAGAAATTATTATTACATAAATAGAAATTATTATTATTTTTAATTTTTAATAATGAATTTAATTCGTTATACTTTAATATTTATTTTATACTTATATTTAAATAATCATAAGAAGATACGAAGATGGGTAACTTGATTATGTCTTCAAAATGACCAGTGCCACGTGGCAGCTTATGGTTCGTTAGTTTTAATGACGCATATATTTTCTCTGTCATTATAATATAATGGCGCTAATTAGGGCTGTTCACGGGTTAGGTTGGACGGGTTAGACCGTTCAACCCAACCCAACCCGACAGGATCGGGTTGACAAAATCCAAACCCAACCCAACCCTACAAAAATTCCAACCCGACCCAACCCGACTAGAGTCGGGTTGGGTCGGGTTGGGTTGATCGGGTTAGTAAATTTTCAAAAAAAAAAAAAAAAAACCTCATGTACATGATAAAAATTAAAATGAAAGCAAGATAAAAATTTAATATAACCTAATGTACTAATAATAAGCATCTTTATGAAAAAACCAAAATTAATTAGTAAACTAAAATCCAAAGTAAGATAAATAATTATAGTACTATGAGGGAATAGAGTCTAGGATTTTTTTTTTTTTTTTTTTAAATCTAAGAGTCGGGTCGGGTCGGGTTGACCCGAAACTCCAAATCGCTAGTCCTGACCCGACCCTATGCATGTGCGGGTTGGGTCGGGTTCAACCCGAATTAAGCTCGGGTTGAGTAAAATCGGGTTAAGCGGGTCGGGTTAGCGGGTTGGGTCGCGGGTTGTTCGGGTTGACGGGTTCCGTGAACAGCCCTAGCGCTATTACATTCAAAAACGGTTCTAAAATACGTGTCTTTAAAACATTAGTGTCACATGACAGCTTGTGATTCGTTAATTTTAATGACACATATATTTTTCCGTCATTATAGCATAATGGTGCCAATACTTTCAAACACGGTTATCAAACATGGTGCCAATAATTTAACTATCCTCTTCGCATGACAAGTGTCATTTATTTTAAGACATTGATATTAAAGCCGTCATAATTTGTGTTTTTTGCCACATGGCACAATTTTAGAGTATAAAAGAGATATTATGACACATTTTTTTGACCCGTCTTAAAAAATAGGTGTCTCAGAATCATGATTTTGTACTAGTGATAGATATATGTATGGATGATATAATGGAAGTAGACACCAGTACAAATGACTGTCCTACAAAGGATATTAATCACTATGAAAAAATGGAGATCAATGTTAGTACTGAGGACTGTCTGATGAATGTACATTTTGCACACTCATTTTCAGGTTTGCTTTGATACAAATCCTCAAATTTTTGTTTTTATTTAATGTCATTTTGAGTATGTTTAGGTCTCAACAAATATCGAGGGAACATGAACGAAATTTGAGGTAGAATGATGCAAAAAATGAGAAGTTATGGCGTTGCAATGAGCTACTATGGATTACATGCAAGATCACCACAGTGTGAAGACATTGTTATCACTCTAATGGTGTTCTCAATGTGGTAGGATGGCGTTGCCATCACTCTGATGGTGTTATCAACGTGGTATGATGGTGATGCCATCGATTTGGTTGCGGTGCGATCGTCATCATGACTAAATCCATAGCAACGCCATGCATGCGTTTAGAAACACAATTTGGTTCCATTGATTTGAGTTGTTGACACGACAAACATAAAAAGCTAGAATTAACATAATGAATCTTTCTTAAATTATATTATGCTAATTTGAGGCCAATATGAACTTTGTGTTGTCTTTATCAAGTAGCTCAAACATTGATAATCTTGTATCAAACTTAGCTAGAGCAAAGATAATTCTATTTAAATATTAAATCCCATAATTTTATATCCCAGGAAATGATTTATAACTTTTTTTGGATGAAAGAAAATAAAAAGATATGATATGAGGTATAAGTGCACATTTTAAAATTTTAGAGATTGAATTAATAATTTTTATAAATGGTAGTTTTATCATTTAAAATAAAGTTAAAATTCAGTCAAAATAAAATGATATTTTTAGACCGATTTTAAAAATTGAAAAATCATTTCGAAATTTATATTATGGCTTGTTTGGAAAAATCATCCAAATGAGTAATTTGGAATGGTTATTGATTTTTCAAATTTCGAGGTGGTATAAATTATTGAGATTTAAGGATATTGTATTGAGAAAATAAGAAAATTGGAAAAAAAGATAGAATGAAAATATTTGGATGTCGGAAACAAATAAGAAGTAAATATGAAAGGACAAAATCGAATTTTCGATAAAGTTAGAAGATTATTTTAGAATTTTTTCTTATAATTATGATGTTTACTTTTTTATTTAAGGGCGGTTTAGGCTTTTAATCTTTTTAAGTTATATTTAAAATATTTAGTCATAATTTCATAAAATTAAAGAATTAATCATTTTTATATTTGATATATGTATAATTAAAATCAATTCTTAAAAAATTAACAAAAAAAAAAAAATTGACTAAATCCTTAAAAATCTATCTATTTAAATCACGTCCTAATTTGGTTCTCACAATGAGGAATGGATTTCGCTTCTTATCACAAAATTTTCCAATATTATAATAAATAAGAAAACTAAAAGGAAAAATCATCCAAAGAAATCGTAAAAAAAAAAAAAAAAAAAATCCAAAATTTGGCGGAAAGTCCGCTAATTCGATGAAAGCTTTTTTCCGTTTTGGAAATTCCGATTCTCTTATAAATTAATCCAAAAAATTAGAAACTCTCACACTTCACACTCCATTTTCACTCTCTAAACCCAAACTCTCTTCTTCTCTGACAAAACCCCCAAATTCAAATTAGGGTTTCTGAACCAGAACCGCTATGAAAGCTTCAATCAAGTTTCGCGAAGATCAGAGGCCTCTGCTCAGAGCCAAAGTCCCTCTGAGCATTCTCGGCCTGCCGTTCCAGTCCGGAATCGTCGCCGGCGAGTCCAAAGAGCTCACCCTCAACCTCGGTACCTTCTTCGAATCTGGACCGTCCGTGAAGATCGCGTATCGCCCGAACGACACGTGGAACCCCTTCTCCGTCGTCGTCAAGACCGGCACCGGCCACCTCGGCTCGCCGGCGGCGGCGAGCTCCGTCCTGATGAGCGCCGAGTTCAGCCTTCTCAGCCGCGGGACGAACCCTAACCCTAGGTTCATGCTTCACGTCAAGCCTCGCTTCGGCGATTTCTCGATCAGGAAGTCTCAGTCCTCGTCGGTGGTGTTCGACGCGAACTCGTCCAAGGCTCCGAACGGCGTCGTTTCGGGGGAGAACAACGAAGACGACGATGGTTCGATCGAGGTCGTCGATTCGCCGGTGATGATCGGCGGCTCGTTCTGCGGGAAGAGGATTTCGATCCTTCCGGCCGAGGCTCCTACCGCCGGCGCCATCGCCGGCTTCTTCTCCGGCGTGGAGCTCGCGGCGAGGACCGCCGTGCCGGTGAAGAATCGCGCCGTGGTGAGCTTCCGTTGGGGCGTTAGGGTTCCGTCGGAGATCAGAGCCAATGTCGTTGGTGCCAATCCGACGGCTGGGATTTCGTTTCAGAAAATCCCTTTCCTGGTGATGAACAAAATCGGGATCGAACACGTGGACGGTCCGGATCAAAATTCCCTCGCCGCCGCCGCATCGAATGCGAAGCCGCCGCCAGCTCTGCCGGACAATGCCGACATGGCGGAGGCTTGCTTCACGGTGAAGCGCCAGCTGGAGGTGCTGCAGGCCGAGAACGGGCTGCTGCGCAAGGCCGTGGAGGATCTCCGGCGAGACTTCGCCCTCGCCGGGGCCTCCAATGCGGCGTGCTTCGACCGCAGCGGAGGCAGAAGCCTGGGCGGCAAGCCCGATCGCCGCGGCGGCGAGAAGAAGCTGTCGGAATATGGCGGTTTCGGAGCGAAATCGGCGGAGCCGGACATGAGTGAGGAATTAAAGAAGGCATAAATGGAAGCTTTGGATTTGAATTTTGAGTGGTTATTGCATTGCGTGTTTGCTTGATAGTAGTTGTATCAATTTTGTAAGGTTTTTTTTTTTTCCTTAATTTAATTACTTTTTTTGTAACGTTTTGGTATTTTACAGTGTAAATAGAGTATTGAGTAATAATGTGGATAGTGTTATTAAGTCCCCAATTTTTATTTCCTTGTTTGGTTGGTCTTCATAATTTCAATTTAAAAGTTTAGGCCAATTTTCCAACTTTTAATTATGATGGAGCAAAAGAAAATTCAAGTGATGCAAAATATGATAAGTATGGAAACTCAATTGGGATTGTAACGTTGAAACTTCCAATTATTCTTTGGTGAAGTTTTCATTTATTTATGGTAAAATAGATTTCTAGAGCGTACATGTTACTTTTTGTGCATTCATGTAATACAAATATGTGTCTTGCAAAAATGTAATACAAATATGTTTATTAATGAGAATTGACTTTCAAAAATTACAGTGTGCCTTGTTACCATAGAATACTCGGCATAATTGGACAACAAAAAAAACGGACAACAAAATTATTGGCTGTAGTTGAGAAGTTCTAAGGTATGATAAGTTCCATTGAATAATGAATAATAAGAATTTAAGAGCGGGAAGATTTAAAATTTTTTAAATGTCAATTCATGAAAGTATAGAGCAAATTTCATTATTGAGTTGATAAACAAGACAAACTTTGCCAACAAATTATTATCATCTTTTTGTTCTTATATTCTCTTTCTCCAATAATTGCACTAGTCAAAATTTTTGGTCTAAAGTTGGTTTCAAATCTATATCCCACTTTAGCACGACAATTGGACCTAACAAATATTAAGTTATTGACTTATTGCATAGACAAAAATGAAAAATATAATCACCTATTTTATTTTATATTTTTTCGTAATATATGTGATATTATGATTATACTTCATACCAAAGAGTAATTGTATAATTACTATATAAAAAAAAAATTCAGACCCGCAAGTTTCACATTATCATATGCAAACATTGTTAATTTACTTTTTTTTTTTCTTTAAACCACTGATCTCTCGATATGGTTCTTATGCACAGAAGTTTATCACAATTTATTTCATGTTTGGCGTGCCTTGTGTCGGCATTAAAACAGTTCAATTCGGCTAAATAAATAAATAAAGACCACAAAAGAAATGAACAAAGCTTGTACAATATTATTATGTATCTCAAATGGTAAAAACTAGATCTACAATGGAGTTCTTTAATGGAAATTAGACAACCCAAATAAACCAAAATCAACAAGATTGCTTTTTACAAGTTGTTTTGCTAAAGAAATTGTTACTCCTCCAAAACAAATACTTATATCCAAAATGTTATTAACGCCAATAAAAATTGACATATCATTAGCAACATGATCACTACCTCAGCTGTGTCAAATGGTTCATAGATTAGAAACTTCCCTCTTTCCCTGCCAATCATCTCTAAGCTTAAGCTTCAATATTACTACCATTCGAAACATAGACCTATCTTGTCTTTGGTTCAAGCGATTGTTTCCGACACTACCGTTCCTCGAGTCGTTCTCATTCTCCCTCCATGGATTGACCATATAAGAATGGATGTTCGCCATCTGCTTCAGAATAGTAGAACAGAAAAAAGGTTAATACCGTCTAATAAGCATTCAGTCTTGTTCTCATCGGGCTTGTGCTAATCTCTGAAATTATTTTCATTTCATGATCAGAACTATAGGATTTAGAGCTTATGAACCTATTTTGAACATACTCAGGAAAACAAACGATTACGACATGCGTGAGTAGAATACATGTCTATCGGATTCATTTTGGCCTGAATTAAAGGTCCAAAGAAGAATATAAAAACACGTATTTATTACCACTTTCACCTTCGGAGGCATAGGCAAGCTTTGCAATGGCATCAATCAGCGCTTGTTCGTGCTCCTGTAATACGTATTAACAAACAAACCTTTAATTCTGCACAAGGAGAAAAGTTGGAGATACGGTTCAGGTTTAGTCTTACTTTCAGCATTTTCTTTGCCTTCTCTAGCTCAAACGGATCCGGATGATTTGAACTGAAAACAGTCTCCACCTGAAAGAAATGAAAAATTTTGAATGTAATGCGCGACAACAACTAACATAACAGTGACTAATCAGAGCCTCTAGGTCCACCACTTCAGTACCTCCTTTACTAATGCGTCGGTGTTTAGTAATTCAATATCGTCAGAAACTTTTTGCGAAATCCCATTTTGTGACGGAGGAAAATCCTTCTTTGGTTGATTCTTCATGGGTCTGCCTCTACCAGGGCCTGCACCAACACCGCCACGGTTAGTGGGCTTCTTAGGCCCACGACCTTGTCCACCATGGCTTACTCCATGAGATATACCCGGATCTTCACCATCCCACTGGATATCCTCTGGCGGGATCTGCAGGTACAAATTAAATCAATCTTCTTGTCTTATATAATATCTATAGTTAGGTAGTTGCGAGACTTTCAATAATCAAGGCACATGGACTCAGATTTTGTATTAAACATGACAAAATAATCACGTTTAACAGAGAAGTCACAGCTTTTTAATGCAAAGCTTTTTGGCCAACACGACATTGGTATCAAAAAACATTGCTGTGAAAATTGACAATTTGTATGCCTATAAAGCCCACAGAATTATGAAATAGCATGCACCTAATTCCCCAATCGGTAAACACACTCAGCGTTGAAAGTCCCTAATTTTCATTGACTTTACCCATGAAACAATTGTAAGCATTACAAAAACACGTCTTCAATACGCAATAAAAGAACAAGACTTCACCACATGCCAAGTCTTTGAATCCCAAACTTTATATGGTTTCTTACTTCTTATGTGACGGTCCAAAACAAATCATGTGAAGAGCAACATAAAGTAAAAGGTAAGACATACCTCCTTAAGATCAACCCACTCCCAGGTCTCCTTCGCCGTATTCATATCATAGATCAAAGCATGTCGACCCTGTAAAATGATTAAAAGAAGACATAATTGTTAAGTACTCTGCCACTGAGCGTGACCAAGCTTTGACAAATGTGCCCATTTTACTCCAATCAACTGAATTTTTAGGTTTCAAGGCACTGCCAATTTGATTACAATTCCAAATATCACATCACATTACACAAGTAAACGAATCTAGCAAGGTGGGTGCCAAAGTGGAGCTAATATAAGGAATAAACTATCCCATACTAGGTTTCACAAGTTATGGGAAAAAAAAAAAAAACTCGAAAATAACCTCTGTAGCATTATAATCAGTTATGACAGCCTCGTAGAAGTTGTTATCTGCCGGCCACCTTGTCCACAATCTTCTTCCCACTAACGAGTCAAAATTTCCAGCTTCGGCAGGCTCGGCTGCAGAACGGATACCAGAGTTGCTGCGGTTCATAAATGATCTACTCGGAGCAGGGCCTGTAGGGGACTGCATGGATTTCGAGGATAAACCAGGGAATTGGTGACCCTGCCAATGAAAACAGACCGGCCTAACGTTAGTTCCTAGAAAGTTTCTCTCTGCCATTGTTGTGATAGGTAAATTTACAAATTAAACTTTTCTTGCTGCTCCTTAGAGCCCCTTGTTTTCTTAACAAAAACGAATATGATTGTGGTGGTACCGATAGGGATGTCTTTTGCTTCTTGCGTGAAGACAAAACAGTTGGACTCGGTACAACATCATAAACAGCCTGCGACGCATTGTGCCTAGGAGCTTGATTTCCTCCGGACTTCCTCCACTCTCTAACGGCATCCAAAAAAAACATCACTTAACATTTTTTAGATGCAAACAACTAATTAGAGTCCACCATTGTATCCTTTTAATCCAATAGTTTTAAGTGCCATGAATATGTACCTTATTTTACTGATGATGTCATCCGCATTTACCCTTGTTAGTAGCTCTCTGTGTTCATCATCCGACACTCTCAACTCTTTCCTTAGTTCCGTTATCAAACCTTCTTTCTCCTAAAGAATACATGTACAGTAAAGCATTAACCCTGGCTGAAATAGAATAGTGAAAAATTCAGAGAATGGCTATATATACGCATGGAAACAAATAGAACACAATACCCAAGTAAGGGCGTCGGACTGAGCTTTAAATGCCCGTAGGACTGCACAGTATGCTTCTTGCTCAAGAAGGTGGATTTGGGCCTCCATGTCAGGAAAATTACGATGGTATGGAATAGAACCTACTGCGGACCTTTCGTTCCCGGCAACTCTACTTCCCCTTGGAATTCTGTTTTGATGAGATGGAGGAAGATCATCATCAGTACCTGCAGTTATTACTTGATATCAAGAAACACATGATCTCAATGAAAATGATTCACCTAAAGAAACCTATCGATGAGATAGTTACTTGGATTGACACTATTTTTGTAAATAAAGCCTCTGCCCAATTTATTGTGTTTTATTATTTATTCCTTCAGGTCGTGATACTCATAACCTACCAAAAACTACAACACCCATACACACACAGAGGGAAAGAACATATTAAAAGAATAGAATACAAACTCTAAGAAAGGAAGTCATGTAATCATTAACTAAGAGGGGCATTGAATTCTGTTCTCTATGTAAAACAGTTGCTTATATACCTAATGTGAAGAAACACACAATTATACAGATATTCAGTGCAGTGAGTGCACAATAAACACGCTACAACTATACGTCTATACACTTCCTAGTTTCTAGTTTCATCTACCCGAGAAACTAAAGTCCTTTTGAGTTCTTCCAATACCAGCGATGTATCTTCATCTTCACACCCCTTTCGGAAAAGTAATCCAACGTATTAATTAGAACTTTGACTGTACCTTAGCTTGCCAAGTACGGTTAACGAAACCTGCTAACCAGCACAACAGAACAATGGTAGCTGAATTGCATCATAATTTAAAGGGACGAGCACGGGTGAACTAAATCTAAATTCCCTTTAGCTTTGAACAATGTTACTAATACTAAGAACCAGTTCAAATCGTCTAAATTCCCATTAGCCCCAGAAAACACTATAATTTTACGCACAAAAATTCCCAAACCTAGTAACACTCATATTAAGAACCTAAACCTAAGACCTAAAACCTAAACCCTAGCCAACTCTCCTTTCAATTCCCTCAAATTTGGACGTTGCTATAGCACAATAATAAAGAATAAAAGCATAAAACATATCCAAAATTGAAACAAAACAACACATAACTGAATTCTAACATGTAGAACCAAATGATAAAGCACAACATATTCACAAAGAGGAAAAAACCCTAATTCAACATAACCCTTCAAACCAACAGAAAAATTCAAATTGAGCACCCAAAACCCTAATTCCCTCCAGAAAAACTCAACGCAGCGATATATTTCCCCAACATGTACAAAAATGAGAACCCAATTACCCCCAAAAAGGAAAAAAAAAAAAAGAAAAAAGAAAAAAGAAAGAGAAAAACCCTTTAGAAGCCAGAAAGCAAAAGGGCAAAAAGAATACGCGACTTTTTTCAAAACTCACCACTGCTATCCGAGGCATTGTAGTCCATGCCAAGCTCGCAAAGAACCCAACTTTTCTCTGTCTCAGAAAAACCCACCACCAAAGAGAAAATTTCAGGTGAAAATTTACAGTGAAGATTTGAAAAAGGAAAAAAAAAAAACCAGAGGTTCAAGGACGAGAAATATCGGAGGAGGAGAGAGAGAGAGAAAGAGAGGGGTTTGAATATAATTAACAATAAAGGTTGTGGCTTTTATGTGGAAATTTTTTGATGGGCGAATTGAGAGAGAGAGAGACAGAGAGAGGATTTTTTTTGGGAGCGGAAAAAATATCGAAATCTTTGCTTTTATAGACGGATCGAAGCCAGCCCGGGTTTTAGAATATCCTTAATTACGTCAAACACCCCTTTGTTACGTTCTTTTTAATTTTATAATATTTTTTAGGATTAATTTTACGTTTGCCCCCTGAACTTTGGGGTCAGTTTCACTATGCCCCCTAAACTTCAAAACGTTAGATCCGTTCCCCTCCATCTTTGAAATTTTATAAACTTGCCCCTTCCGTCAAATATTTAACGGAAAATGCCTTAAATTTGTATTTTAAGGTGTTTTAAAGTTGGTAAAAAGGCTAAAATTATTATTTTATCCTTAAATTAGTGTGTGGTAATTATATTTTAATAATTTTAATAATATTTATATGCAAAATTTATAATTAAATTCATACTTTTTCTCTCTCAAAAAAATTAAGATATGATATTTTGCATATAAATATGAATTTAATTATAAATTTTGTATATAAATATTATTAAAATTATTAAAATATAACTATCCCACAATAATGTAAAGATTAAACATTAATTTTAATATTTTTTTAACCTCAAAGCACCTTAAAACATGAATTTAAGGCATTTTTCGTTAAATATTTAACGGAGGGGGCATTTTTACGAAATTTCAAAAATCAAGGGGAACGGATCTAACGTTTTGAAGTTTAGGGGGCATAGTGAAACTGACCCCAAAATTCAGGGGGCAAACGTAAAATTTGTCCTATTTTTTAAAACGAAACCATGTATTTATTATAATTTTTTTTTTGTCTCCCTCAAAACAATCTTATTTTGACATATAAGTGAATATATTTATATTTTTTAAAAATTTGCAATTTTGATTAAATATACGAATGGGGAGACAAAAGATTTAATATAAAAATGTGAATTTATGTAAGAAATTTTAAGAAAATAGTGATTTTTATATAGTGATTTTAAAAAATAGTCAATGTTTCAAATTTTTAATAAAGTTGTCATTTTAGAAATTTATTACCTTGGTAAGAAATTTATTATAATAAATTTTATGTGTAATTTTATTATAGCTTCTTATCTTTGTAAAAAAAAATTGAAATTATAATTATTTTTTTAAAACACACAATTCAAAATGACTATTTACCTAACTATAAAATCATTTAACTCCATTATAATCCCTTCGAAGGTCTAGACTTAAGCGATATCGATGTTAATGACCTTAATATCTAAAACAACTTACGATTTATCGTCAACTTGGAACCCAACCAATCGTCAATACAAAGAGAAAATTCATAGACCAACCTAATTAGATCGATTGTTGTAGGAAATCAAAATTAGTATGCTAAACGAAAAATAAATACTAGGGATAATTTTGTCACTTATTTTAGGCTTTTATGACCAATTTACAAAATAAAAGGTATATAGACTATTTGGCCACTTATTAAAGGGCTTAGAGACTAATTGTGCGAAAAATTGAAAAAAAAAATTCAATTAGCTAAATAAGCCATTTTCTAGAGTTTTTTTATTTATTTAAATTTTAACATATGTTCTAAAAATTTAAGAAAATAGCATAGTCTAATAACAAGATGTATTAATAAATTTAACTCTTCGGGGAAATAAGGTGAGTTCAACTCAAACTTGTTGAAGTCAAATATGGCGGAATCAGTGGTAAAACAACAAAAACCATGAAAAACGACATCAACACCAGAAAAAATGTTGTATATCCAGAAACGACATAATTGGTAAAAAAGGAGGTAATTTTAAAGAAACAATATCATTTAGAATAACGACAACAAAAAAGAAAGCAACCTTGAATGACTACATTGTCAATAAAACGATAATAATTACATAATAAATGGAAAACGACAAGAATCTGAAAAAACGACACTGGTCGCAGAAACGGTAATTAAGAATGGTTTTCTTTTTCCCCTTCTCGAAGTAACTAAGAAAGATTACATCAGACATAAACTACGCTAAGAAAAAAAGACGCAATCGGCGTTAAAAATGACAAAGGAATTCAAATAAATGACAAAATATTGAAAATGACATTGCCTCAAAAACGACAACAAACGAAAACGACAAAAATTTAAAAGACGACATTTAAGAGGACAATGACCTGAAGAACGACACCGCTAGGAAACGACGTTTTCATAGAAATTGACATTAGCATTAAGAAATATAGATCATAGTAATGAACCAAACAACCTGCAAAAACGACAATAACCCTTTAAACGACATTGACAAAATGCAAGATAAAAATTTAAGGTCAACGTTGAAGAAATAAGAATGTGACACAGATCCAAACAGCGTATCCAAGTGAAATGAGTAAAACGACTTTGTTTGAAAACAAGCTAAATGAGGCAACTCAAGTGTAGCTTACCAAAGAAACGACAAAATCACAAGAAAACGACAAGAAATTGTGCAATAGTCAACACTAATCTCAAACAGCTTTTTCAATATGAAAATAATACTAAAAAATGACGAGAAGATTGAAAGTCAACAATATTCACAAAAAGTAAAAAAAAAAAAAAAATACTAATTACGACGGGCTAAAAAGGTAAAAACATAAAATACTACATCACTGAAATAACGAATACATTCATCTTTTTAAATTAACGAATATATCAGTGAATTAAGTTTGATTAATAGCTAGTAGTGAATTAATTTTAATTAGTAGCTAGTAATTACTAATTACTAATTCAAAACCATATCAGTGACTTGATTTTGGTTAATAGCTAAATGAACTTAGGTAAGCACGTAATTACTAATTAGTAATTAAAAAATGGGAAGGGAATTAAATTAATGATCACGAATTCTAGTGTTTCTTTTCACTTTTAAATATATGTATATATTTTAATACTTTATTTGGTATTTGACTATTTTTTAGTCTATATTTTAAGAAACTATTTAATATTTGTAAAAATTAAGAAACTAGCCATGGTTTCGTTAAGAAATGGAGATATAAAGGTGGATTTTTAGAGGAAAAAAAAGAGAGGTAAATTACTTTTAAAATTTAATGGAATTTGGGAACTTAATCACGAAAAACTTAGATCCTTGTTAACTGAAACTTAATTCTCTAAAACTAAATTCTCCATTTAGCAAATGCACCTTGCTTCTCGTACACTTGTTCCATCTTCGTAATATTATTGTCATATTTTTATAAGTTGTATGATATTAGTGTTGGCATCTACGTACTTTCGTTGCTTTCTTGTATTGTTGTTGTTCTTATGTTCTGTTACACTTAATTGCCTTGTTTTCAAACAATGTCATCTTTTATATTGTCGTTACTTTTTTTTTATTTTTTATTTTTATATAATTAATTTTTTTTATTTTTTGTCATTTTATAAGACAATGTCGTTTATTTGGATTCTTTTGTCGTTTTTGATGCCAACGCCCTTTTTTTTCTTCGCTAGTATAGTTTTTTATTTGATGTAGTCTTTTATATAGTCCTTCTAAGTCGTCGTTCTGAGAGTATTGTCGTTTGAATTCATGGTGCCGTTTTGTGGTTTTTGTCGTTTTCCTTCAATTATTGTGTAATTGCCGATGTGAGCTTCTGGAGTTCTTGTCGTTTTTCAGGGATGGAGTCAGTGAAATGTCGTTTAAGTCTATTTTTGTCGTTTGGTTGAAAATGGAGTCTTTTAAGTTTTAAGGTTGTCACCGTTTTTCGGGTGTAATGTTGCTTATACTGTCGTTTTTTTTTTTCTAGAAACGCCAACTGTCGTTTTTTCTAAATAATGTCGTTTCATCAAAATCAACTGTCACTCATGGAGATACACCGTTTCCGTTGTTGATATCGTGTTTCAAATTATTTTTTATTTTTTATGTATTCTTTTAGATATTTATTTTTCATTTTTAATCTTCCATGACATTTTTGGTTTTTTTTGTCGTTTCTCGTATAGTTGGAGTCTTCGGGAGGAGACTTTAAATGCAGGTAAAGCAGCAAATTACAGACCATGTCTTAGCCATAAGGAGCCAAAAAATAAATAAAAAAAGACATAAATTTTAAGTTACCAAGCAATAGCTCTTCACGAAAAAAAAGAAAAAAAAAAAAAAAGAACAAGAGGATCCTAATACTTTAGTTCCAACTGGACACTAAAACAGATCCCTTTATGTGTCATTATTTATTTAAACAAATAAAAAGAAAAAAAATAACTTCAAAAAGTGAAATGAAATCTCAACTTTTTACCCATATATAATATATTCGTACTCATTTATACGATGTACGTGGTTTCTTTTTGGTGTCGTTTTAAATATTGATCGGTTTTTTGATCTTTTTCAGTTTTTGTCATTTTTACGCAATGTTGTCGTTTGTTGGAACGTTTTTGTCATGTTTAAAGCTGGCGCTGTTAATGTCATATTTGTTGTTAGACAAGTTAAAATGTTTGATGAAGTGTTTCGTACTTGTCGTTTTGAAAATAATGTCGTTTTCATTCACTGTGTCGTTTCTTGATATTATTGTCGTTTTCCTTCAATTGTTTTGTAATTGTATGCGTCTGGATTCTGATCGTTGATGAGAGGTGGAGTTTAATATCTTATCGTTGTTCTTGTCAACGTAGTCTTTTGAGATGGGTTTTCTTTAAATCGTCGTTTTTTCAGATACTGTAGCCCTGAAAATATTGTCGTTTTTCAAACGATATAATTTCTTAAAATTATGTCGTGTATTGAGATGGTACATTTTCTCATGTTGATGTCCTCGTTCAATGTTTTTATTATTTATTTTCTTATTTTTTAGCAAGAATGAAGAAACTCACTTTGATTCCAACGGGACCAAACAATTGATCACCTGGACTTCTTGTCGTTTTTGAGGGGTGGAATCTGTACAATGTCGTTTATGTGTTTTATTGTCGTTTGGATGATAATAGAGTCTTTTAAGGTTGTCATTGTTTTTCTCGTGTAATGCTGGGCCTACTGTCAATTTTTCTAAATGGTGTCGCTTCATAAAATCAAATGTCGTTTTTGGAGATACCATTGTTTCCCCTTTTGATATCGACCTTTAAGTGTTTTTTTTTTTTTTTTTTTTTCTATTATTAAATTTATTCTTTCATGTCGTTTTCCCGTATACTTGGACTGTTGGAGTACATAGCTTGACTTAGCCAAAAAGGAACCCAAAAAAAAAAAAAAAAACAAAGACATTAATTTCAAGTTCATTAAGCAATAACTTTTCAGGGGAAAAGAAAAAAGATAGAAACAAAAGAATCCAAATACTTAATCCCAATTGGACACAAAAAGTGATCCGTTTTCTGTGTCATTATTTATCTAAATAAATAAAAAGAAAAAAAAATTTAAAAATTGAAATGAATCTCAAAATTTTCCCACAAATAATATAATTCTTATACTCATTTATTGCGGATTTAATTTCTCGACCTCGTCCCACTTTTATTCATCAATGTTGAACTATACATTTTCGTCTTTTTCAATGGTATTGTCGTTTTTTCGAGTGAACTGGTTACATTTTTGGACGCTACTGTTAATTTTGGGCGTACGTAGTGTTCTTTTAGTGTCGTTTTAAATATTATCATTGGTGATTGATTTTCTTTAATCGTTTCAAGTTTTTGTCGTTTTCACGCTATGTTGTTTTTGAAATTATGTCGTTTTTTGAATCTTTTACCATGTTTAATGCTGGTGCTGTATTTTTGTTGTCAGAGAAGTTAGGTGTTTGATCATTGATGAAGTGTTTGTTAGTTGTCGTTTTGAGGGTAATGTCGCTTTATTTCACGATGTCGTTTCTTGATATTATTGTCGTTTTCTTTTAATTGTTGTGTAATTATATGCGTCTGGATTCTTGTCGTTTTTTAGAAGTGTAGTTCAGTATATTATCGTTTTTCTTGTTAACGTAGTCTTTTGAGGTGGGTTTTCTTTTCATCGTCGTTTTTTTAAAATGTTGCAGTTTTGAAACTATTGTCGTTTTTCAAACGATGTCGTTTCTTGATATGCTACATTTTCTCATGTTGACGTCGTCTATCAAGTTTATTATTTATTATTATTTTTTTAACAAGAGACTCACTTTGATTCCAACGGAATTTAAAAATAGTGTTCTTTTGAATGCGTTATTATTTTGATAAATGACCAGAAAGAAAAACAAATGGGACTTCAAAAGTTGAAATGAATCTCCATTTTTTTTTTTTAGATCTTTAAAGATTTAGCCAAATTTTAGACTGATTTTTAGAGATTAGTCATAGTTTTAGAATTTTAAGAAATTAACCATTTTTATTTTTTATTTTACCACAATCGATGAAAATTTTGATAATAATAGGTTTTGTTTGCTATTTTAAGTTGAATGAGATAAATTTTCAAATATTTTTTATTTGATTTGTTGGGCCTTTTTTTTGTTAAAGTAATTAGCATGAATACTTATGCATATTAAGGTATTTAATAACTATTTTATTAATTTTGATATTTTAAGGCTAAATGCTTCAAACTTTACCTTTAAAATGGCTAATTTTCCACAAATAATATAGGTTTTTTTTTTTTTTTTTTACTTTCGTCCGCTTAGCTATCAATAAATTTATTAAAATTCCGTTAACGTCAACTGTAGTGCTAAACTATTTATTTTTCCCCCTCTTTTCTTTGGAGAGGAAGCGTACGCGTCAATTAGATATATAATTTGTTGTTGTTCCAAAAATTATAAATTTTCTAGCTTTTTCAAACTTAATTGCAAAAATGTGATATAGAACATTATAACTCTAAAATTTCCAAATATTTTACTGCCTAATACACTATTTAGGCACCACATATAAAAATTTTATACTCGTTTTATGATGGATAGTAAAATCATAATATATATATTTCCAATTTAAAAAATTAGAGAGTATTTTGCATTATAAAAAAGCTTAAATGAGAAGAATAGTATTTTAATAAAACGGAAGAAATAATCATGCCTTTTTCTCAATTGAAAAATATATACTATTGTCTCTTGTCAAGATACACTGATCCACGTAATTTGGTGACGTTAAGTTACAGGCATCTAGTAAATAAGACACAATATTAATTCACAAAAATGCAAAAATTTAATTTAAGATGGAATCCAATAAATAGAACAAGAGCATACTATTAATTTTTAATAACATTGAGATTTGAGATGGTTGATTTAGTTTGGTCATGTGAGGACTCAAAATAAAAATTCCCTATGTTGTTGAATTTCATCTTCTTTTTATTTATTAAAGGTGTACATGTGGCTCTAGATGTTGAATTTCATGCTTATCATTCATTCTTATCTTTAGTGCGAAATAAATAAATAGTAATCTCCATCTTTTATCATTGGGAAAAGAAATGGAATCCTTCAACAAATGTGTATATCCTATTAAAGTATCTTATGGAATCAAGTGGGATTTCTATTTTGGCTGACAAAAAGCCAGCTAATTCTCATTAGGGTCAAAAAGGTCTTAAAAATGGTACTTTTTTTTAGTGATGGGCAAATCTTTATCTCCTTAAACAAATCACTTATAGGGTTTCTAAGGATTTCACACTTTTTTTAATAAATAGTCCAACATTAATATAAATGTATATCAACAAAATTGGCACATAAAAAAAAATCTAAAAGCATATGTATCATTTAGCTTAGTCCTTTTCCAAAATATCCTTTCTTATATTTCACACACTAACATAAGGAAATTATATATATAATTATGCAAGTGGTTAATAGTTTTATTAGAGGCCTAAATGACAGATAAGCAATTCAGATTCGAGAAGGTTATATGAAAGAATGTTCACGTAAAAACAAATACTAACCAGCTAATCCTAACCGGTTATATATACGCAAATTTCGAGGAGCTTAATAGTTATGTTTATTTATTTATTTTTTGGGTTAAATTAATTTTAATCTTGAAGATCATGATCGAGAACATGCAATGATAATCACAAATTTTGGATTCATGTGGTCAGTTTCACATGAATAGTCTTGTAGTTTAATATCTGCTTATTGCATAAATTGCAGTCAAGTCAGAATTAGTAGTTAGTTTTCAGTGGTCAAATATGAGCCATCACATGCTCTCCGCCGCTTCCAAGTCCCAGCATAGTAAACAAAACGACACAAAATTCTTTTATAATTACCATGTTAGCATTAATGATTAATTAGCTTAATAAACAATATATATTGCGCAGTACATTGCATGATTAACTATAGCCGCTAGCTAGTACTGTTTCAGATTTGTACACATTTGTAAGGCTTTACTTTATAGCCCATATTATATATATATGGAAAATCTTTTTATATTTTGTGTATAAGTTAGTCGTAAAGTACATGTATATATCAAATTGCTTTTAGATATTAATAGAACGTGGCATCGTTCATAAAATACGTATATTCTACGTAGCTAGGAAAATTCACTAAAAAAAACTTAGAGATTTAGTAATCAAGCAAGAATTAAGAAGGTTTAGAATTTGTTATCACTAATTAAAAGTCTTTAACTAAAAGTTTAGCTAAAAATATCGTCAGTAAAGTTGTATCAGTCACAACATATCTAATCAAAATATTAATAATCATGGAAATATATTTTTAATTAATTATAGCTTATTAAAAGTCCATTTATTTTACACCGAGCGTATATGCATATCAAATTAAAATTATGAATATGAAAGATTTCCCGTTATCATTGATTCCAAATTTGATGAATAAATAATATTACAAAGTACAAAATTTTCAATTATTTATTGGATGGATAATAATCAACATTAAGTGTCTACTAATTTCTAAGATCACTACGTAGTGTACTATATATTTTAGTTATTATAGTTATGCTAAAAAGTCATACTCATTATGTAACTTTTTGGCTTAATTAAACTCTAGATCATCATCATGGTTCAAACTTAAATTACTTAGTTGAGTCAAAGCAAATCTTTGCTCCACCGAGTTGTGAAGTGTGAACCACACCTAGAGTCTAGTCTACTCTTAACCAACTCTCATATAATATATATATATATATATATATATATATATAAATATATGCACAAAAATAATACCAATAATTTGCTAGATGCACACGTGGCCTTCACACGCTAGCATATGACTTTTCCAATATATCATGTTCTTCATATAAACCTACTCCCACTCAAAGCACTAAACATAAAACCCCTTCTCTCATATTCTCTCCATAATTAATACAACTCTCATCACTAGATTCACTCAAAACTACTTCTCCAAAAAAAAAAAAAAAAAACCCTAATGAAGAAGAAGGTCATGATGATCATGATCGCAAGTTGCAAAGCTTCATCGACGATTTTGGCTTTGCTTCTGATCGAAATCCTCCTATGTTCTTCTCTATGTCTCTCTCATGATGATCATGAGATGATGATCAACATGGATCAAAGAGACAATAATAT
This sequence comes from Boehmeria nivea var. tenacissima, assembly GCA_018132145.1. NCBI lineage: Eukaryota > Viridiplantae > Streptophyta > Magnoliopsida > Rosales > Urticaceae > Boehmeria > Boehmeria nivea. Next base: position 11,337,384 of record CM030884.1, on the reverse strand, counting down.
TGGTGACACTCAAAGAGGTTTATTGCCAATAATTAATATATCATCAAGGAAGCTTTTGGTATCTAGGCCTATTTCTTCATCAAATATGGCTTCTACTTCTGTAAGTACTTCAACTAGCAATAAAAAATTAAGTACTTCTAATCAATTGTCATTAGCCGAGGAAGAGGCCAAGAAGGCTGTGGAGGCTAGCCTGAGGAAAGCCCCGAAGAGCGGTCCAAATCCGACGCAGAACAAGTAGCCCTAATTAAGATCCTCAACAAAGAGATATATATTGTAGAATTCTTTCCTTTTTAAAATTTTTTTTTTATCATGGTTCATAGAGAGTTTTTTTTTATTTACTTTTCTTTAGTTTTTTTATTTTTTGCAACTTGATTAATTACCAGCTTGCTAGATGTGTAATGTTGAAGTGCTAATTATAGAGAGCTATGTGTAACAAACTTGTACATAGAGAGTACTAGATTGGAGAGATTAAAAATTTTGTTTGAATATTCCATTTGTAACTTTTTGTGCTTACTTGGCTAATTAAGGATCAAGGAGATCACATAAAATCCAGTTTTGCCTTATTGTATTTACTTATTTTGCCTTTATTTCGTTCTATTAATGGTCTCTTTTTGGATTCTAAGTTGAAAGAGAAAAATAAAAGAGATTAATGTTTTTATGAACTATATGAGATTCTTTCTCTCCGTAATATGGGAACAACGTGATTAGGTTCATCAAAAAACAACTAATGTTTTTGGTTTTCTTTCCTTTTTTTTTTCTCGTTCCTTTAATTAAGGGTTATGTTTAAACTATATGAGATTAATTAACCAATGATGATGCGCTAAAGTGGTTGAGTGCAAGACCGGTCAAGAACTAATCGCCACATCTCGTATGTCAACAAAATTAAATTAATTAATCGGAATATCAACTTTTATTTTTATTTCTATTTCTTTTTCTCCACTAAGGCTTGACAAAGAACAAATGGCTATAATTTCCGGGACATGTCTTGGAAAAAGGGCAACAAAATTATTCAAACGCATCAATGCTTGTATATGACGGTGGTGAAGGAAGTGATATGCTAGCTAGTGTCAAATAATTATGGTGCAAACAGCTTCTTTAAAATTTATTTGATATTTTAATTTCAGATGATAAATTAGAGTTAATCTCACCATACATCTTTCTCAACAAATCCACTTAACTATTATTCTTAACTTTTCTTTCAAAAAAAAAAAAAAACAAAATTTTTGTGCTAATAACAAGAGTTTTAATGCTATCTAAACTTGGAAAATGGAATGGAAAGACACAAACAACATTTCCCTATGAATTATTATTTTATTGAAAAATTTGTGCACCCTCGTTGATCATCGGGAATCGGGATCACTCGTAAAAGTTCGAGGCTCTCGGTATACATCTCACATCTAAGCCCGCCCCACCGCGATCAAACTCATCTTGATCAAGTACCTACAAATAAAAAACACTAAACTTGTATATAAATTTTGAAAAAATTCAGATTCTAATTAAAAAAGGAAAGGGAAAAAAAAAAAGAACAATGGCCTTAAAGCAATGAGAATATTGCTCGGAATTTGGTTGTTGAATATTGTGCATGAGCCATGGTCCATGCATATGTATAATATTTTTAGGGGAAAAAAAAAAGAGGGATTGTAATGTCACTTATGTTATGCTATATATTTTTTCTTGGCCTTCCAATCAATAAAGATTTGAGTAGCACTACCAAGAATAATAAAAATAGATTTGTGTCCGATACAAAGCACAGGCAAAATGTCAATGATGTAATTATAATTTGGTGCCCCATGCTTGGGATATTGCCCCATTTGGGCATAAGAGAGACAGCATGGAAAGTAAGGATTGCACGTTGCATTGTCAACTAGTATGGTGTTGCTTTCTATCCCATAAGCATTTTAGGTACTTTACAAGGTTGTCTAATTTACCACTTATATATATATATATATATATAATATCAATATATTTATATTGTATTATAATAATGCTGTAATAAGTATCTTTCTATATCTCTCCGCAAAAAAAAAATAAAATAAAAAAATCTTTCTATATCATTGTTAATATTTATTTTTAGTTGTAAATGTGATATTAATAATAAATTATATATTTTTTACAGTGGACAAAAAATGCAAATCTTTCTAAAATTTAAGATAAAATATTTAAAATTTCAATAATTCGAGGGGAGGGGGGTATAAGGGGGATTTTTTTTCTAAAATTTAGGGTAAAATTTTAAATTTAAAAAATTGAGGAGGGTTGACTCCGCCGTTGACTATTGGTCGTGCAAACCATAATTTTTTGAAAGGTTGTAAAACTGAAAGCTTGTAAAAAGTACTTCAGAGAAAGTAGGCAAATGGTAATTCTAAGGGCATAAATAAAAAATAATATGTATTGTAGAACAAGGTAAAATTATAGACTTTGGGCCAAATTATGTTACAAAATGTAAAGGAATGGTCACATCTTTTGATTGTTATATGACAATTCTGATTTGTTGTCAAATTGTTGGTTGTTAGTGATAAGTCGTAGCATTATTTATGTGAAAAGTTCCATCATCACGTAAGATACAAAAACCACACACGTGTTGAGGATTTGTATTGGATGCTTTATTGACCCCAGTGTTCTTATTCTCAAGCTCTTGTCTGCAATGTTATTGAAAAGATTCATTTCTCACTTTGAATTATCTCAAAAGAAAAAAAAAAAACACACACACACACACAAACAAAGAAACAAGAGATAATAATAGAAATGATAAATAACATAGATTACAATAGATTACAAACATTCATGTGACATTAGGTCAAATTTTCTCCAAGTTTCCCTACTAAAATATAAGGCTTGAGAGATACAAGTCCATGTTAAGGCCCAAGCTATTATGCGCACTTTGCTCTAGCCCATGTATTGGACTACTCTTTTCTAAAGAGAAACTAAAAATAAAAAAAGTTTGTCACATAATAATATATGCTCTAAATACTGCACTATCTTGATTTTTACTCAATAGTGTAAAAATAAATATACACATATAAAGTAAAGCATAAATAAAACATAAATTATTAATCTATCAAAAAAAAGTAATCATGTTCGGATCATCTTTTAGGTGTCTCTAATCCCTTGTTCTCCAATAATTTTGTTGACACGTCATCACAATATTCAATTCACCTATATTCATCTAATTTTATTAGTAGATATTTAAAACAAGGATACAAGTGGGAGGCACGGTGGGGATGAGAAACTCTTCCAGATCCTCATACTTATTCTTCTAATACTCTTTCTTACTCCTAAAAATACCCATTTAAATTTGATCTAAAAAAAAAAACCATTTAAATAAAATATGGATAGGAATGAAATAGGGATAAGAATAGGAAACATCTATTAGGAATCAATTCCTATGCCTGCTCCGTATTCATGTTTTTGAAAAAAAACAATAAGACATACTAAAATGCAATCACAAAATTAAAATTATTAACAATTTTCTTTAGTACAAAAGCACTATGAACCAATACCAAAACTTAAGAGTTCTTTATCTTTTTAGGAATGATCAGCAGCGTTAGGAAAAAAAAGTGTGAATTTATGGAGTTAGGTTAGCAAGAAAGCCTATTTATTAATTACTACGAATAAAAATAATTAGGATCTGTTTTATATATAAAAAGTATACTTTAAGAATAATATAAATAGATATACCATTGTGTAATGAGCATTGGGTAGTACATTCCACGTCCTCTGCCTATTTTAATTAGTGAATATCATTTTTGACTCCGACTTGATTTTTGAAATTAAGATCTCAATTACCCATCCTATAAGAGATCATGAATTCTCATATGCAATGGGCAATTGGAGATTTATGCATCCCTAATCTGAAAAGTGTTTTCATCATAAAATAATAATTTATTTCATATTTTTGTCACCCTTTGTCCTCCAACAATTTTATCACACATCATCGAACTAGGACACCTAATAATGCGTTTGATCCCCTACAAAATGTCGTTTACAAAAAATAATGTCGTTTGAACTAGGGAGAAAAAGAAAGAAGGAAGAAAAGACTTGACGTTTTTTTGTTTGACAGAAAACGACAACTTGGCACTTTATAAGTATGACCTGGAAACGGGAGCTCAACAAACTACATATCATTTACAATGGGCCAGGAAAATGACGTGTCGTTTAGTGAATAAAAATGACATGTCGTTTATAAAAATAGCATGTCGTTTTTCTTTTAGTAGGAAAAAGAAAATACTATCGATCAACAAACCCAGTGGTGTTTCAGGAGCCACTAAATCAAAATAACGATGGTTAATTTACTTCTGTTTTAATGTCGTATAACTCTGCACAAGACGTTCTTTCTTTTTGACGACATATTGTAATAGTTTTCTAATGCTTAATAGTGACATAAGTTTGCTTGTTTTTTTTTTTTTGTTTTGTTTTGTTTTTTGTTTTTTTTAAAGGAACAACAGAAAGTAATAAGGAAAACGATAGAAGATAATAATATGACAAATATATATTGAAAGACAATTAAAATTAAAAATTCATAATAATTATGCAACCTCCAAATTAATGAAACTAAAATTATGTGTAATTAATAAGATTCTTAATGACTCAAGTCCTATCCATTGTTGCAATATTTATGATCAACACTACTTTCTGTATCGGACCGTAATTAAGTTTAAAATTGTAGAAAAATCGCCAACAACGTAAATTATTAGAAATTTAAAAATATTCAGGGATTAACTTAATAATTTATTAAAATTATTACGGGCCTTTTTAGGATTTGATCATTTTAATTTATATATCACATGGAAATTACTAAATTTCTATTAAATTTTGTAATAGCAATAATAACAATTTAACTGCCGGTTATTTTTTTATTTTTATTTTTTTTTTCATTTCTTAAAACTTTGACTATTATTTGAGCTCTCAAAATCACTTATTTCTCTTATTCATCATTTCGTGGATATCTTACAACTAACAACTAAGTGACTAACTATTACAAATTTCCGGAAAAATTTCCTACTAGTCAAACAAAAATATTTCCCAAAATTAAAATGAAAATCCTATAATTTAGCTTGGACTTAAACTCTTAAAATCATGGCTGCATCAACATCGTTGACTTATAATTGCTTGTATGTGACTAGAAACTAGTGTAGATGAATATTAATCATGTCTTAAGCTACTTAATTTATCATTCCTACGAGGTTTTAAATCATCTCACATGCAAAGCTTTTGTTTTTAGGGAAGACCTAATACACAAAATCAACTAATAATTTATTTCCTTAATTGATAACAACTCAGACACATTATAAACTTATATCACATGCCAAATTAATAATATTAATCTCACTATCGACCAATTTCACTTTCTTGGACCACATTTATAGCTATATATATTGGCTATATAGCGTAGGCATTAGTTATATTAAATGAAATTACACACATTTATTGTAATTTTATTGGCTAGAAAATAATTTAAGTTGGTGATGTTACTACTACCCACCACGGAAAAAGTGACCTTTTACCACTCTATTAAAAATTGGTACTAAAATAACTTATCTTTGTTTAGGTGAAACTTCAATTCCTGATTACTCTCTCTCACCTTGACTATCACAATGTGAACAATTTGTAAATAGTCCCAAATTATGGGAAGTTCACGTTTACCATTTAGTCACGTCTCTTTATAAATTTGTAATGTTGAATTAAAATAACTAAGTGGAGACAAATGTTAATGTTCACTATCAAATATCAATTATATAGTCTTATTTTTAATGAACTAATGATTTGATGTAATACATCAGATCATGAGATGATTTGATTATCTATACAAGTTCTTAAAATCCAGAAAAGTGAAAGAGAGAGAATGGCTGCGGTGACAGCTTGTTTGGAAGTTAGTTAAGGGATGGTATTAGTATGTGTTGGTTTTTATGTTCTATGCAAAACAAAATTACAAAAAAAAAAATTCAATTAAAATTATTTTATTTCTATCCAAATAACTTTGAATATTCGAACATAACAGAATAAAATTAATTAGAATTACAAATTCATAATCATCATTACAATTAATTTTCATACACACAGTGTGATATTTACATGAAACAAAATTATCACATAAAATTCATACAAGAATTCAGTTAAGGAGTAAACAATTTTACCAAAGATGTTGAGGAAAAATGCACTCCTTCAAATCGTCGTACGAAGTAAGTTGCTCCACCGTTCGATCGATATTATTTAAATCTCTTTGGTATCACGATCTTTCACGTATGTCGATTCTCCTGTGAAGATAGGACGAGAGTGTGAGCGTGCTTTAGGGTTTTACTCACACAACAAGAAAAAGAACAAAATTTCTTTTGTTCCTTATAGGGGCTGGTGGCATTGGGCTAATGGGAGAGAAAATAAATTTTTTCTACACTAATTGATCACTTAATTAATTAAACCAAAGTTATCGATTAATAAGTACATTTCGTCTTTACCTCGCGCGCGAAGCATCGACTACGCCAAGTACTACTTGCCTTTGATAAACAATATACAAGACTTCCTTCAAAAAATGCTGAGTAAAACATTAAAAATTAAATTGATTGACAAGTCCGTAAGTTGATTAACATTTCATAAAACCTGACCATCAGGCAACGGTAATTAATTTATTAATCTTCAATCAGCTATTAATGATTTGATTATCCATAAAACTTCTAAGAGTTCTTAGAATTCTATAAAAGTAGATTCTATTGGCATAGTACATATAGCCGTGGGGATAAAAAGCTCCTACGTCTTAATATTCATTAATACCATTGTAAATTAAGCATTTTCAAAAGAAGAAGAATACTACTACGTACAACTATATACGTCTATTATAATTGTATTGTAACTAATTCAAAAATGAGAATAAAATGCCAATAAGTTCCAGACAAGTGCTTTTGATGTAAAGCGGCCAGTAATGTCATATATATGAGGAAAGTTGTGCATTAGACCAAGGGAACCAAATATGGCCCTCCTAAAGCTTCATGACTCTGTGCCTCACATTCTCTATTTTTTCTATTCGTTTTCTCTTATTGATTATAAGTACTATTAAAATAAAAAAAAAGTGTCAAAAAGAGGTTTTAGAATAAAGAAACAAAGAACATATTAAAGAAACTTCTTTGATGCCTATTGCCCACTTTATTTATGGGTCTCTCTAGCTATATACCTCTCCTTGAAAATCATGTGTACCAAAAGCATGCAAATTTGGTGATATATGCTTGACCGGTCTTAGCTAGGCTCATCTACTTCTACACCATACCCTTATGATTTTTTTTTTAAAAAAAATCCATAATATATATATATATATATATATTTATATATTCCTAATATATGGTTAAGCATGGCCCAAATCCCACCGTACATTTTTCAAAATGAGCGTGCTTAATAAAGTGAGCCAGAGAGCCTTACTTAAAAAAAAAAAAAAAGTGAGCCAGAGAGCACTCGCTGCATTTTAATGGGAAAAATCACAATGAAATGTTGGTTTGCTAAATCTCTTAAATTTTGAATTGGTCAATTTTATATCTTATAATTGATCTAGGGATAAAACCAAGACATGTAATAAGCATTAATTTATCAATGGAGATAGTTTTTACATAGCACCATGAAACCTAATTTATACTTCATGCAACAACTTTATTTGGCTTCCACATAAGTGAAAATGAATTAAAAGAAATTGAACGAATTAAGTAAATAGATCACAATGCGATGTAGTTAAATATTCTTGTCATGCTTATTAATTAGTTTATCCGATCTTTTCTCTGCCTTTTTTTTTTGTTTCTAAAAATATTTGAATACATATTGAAAACAAAGGTTTCGTTTGATAGCACTTTTGTTTTTTATGATATATACAAATGCCCACTAATATTGTGCTATTATTATAAGTTGCACCCTAATATTTTAAAATTGACATTATTACCCCCTGATGTTTTAAAAACTTATAGATATTCCCCTCAGTCACAATTCGTAAAAAAATTGATGAAATTAATAATATAACAATAATCAAGTGACACTTTTATAATTTTAAAAGATCAAACGTCTTAAAATTATAAAAATCATAATAATTAGTCTTATAGCTATTTTCACAAACACCCCGTTATGTTGTTTTTTTCTCTCAAGTTGCACCATGATCTTTAACAACTTTATATTCATATGCCCTGATGTTTGAAAACGTTACAAGTTCACCCAACGGAATAAGGGAGTAAATTGAAACATATGGGGTGAACTTATAATATTTTAAACATTAAGGGGCACATGTGTTAGTTTTGAAAGATTATGGTATAACTTGCAATAATAGCATAACATCAGAGGGTATTTGTATAAATAACCCTTTTTTAAAATAAAATTTGATAAATAATTTAAAAATGCGTTTGGTATTTTTTTTTGTTTTTTGTTATTTAAATTGAAAACAAAATTTAAAAATAGAGGAAATAAAAAATTCTTATTGTCAATTTTTTTTAAAAACGAAAACATCATACCTTAAGAATTTTTATGTGTGTTTTCTCAATTTTACGCTCTCTTCATACTTCATCTTTATGTTTCTTATCTTTTCACTCCTTTTTATTAGTTACAAGCCATCATTTTGTGTTTTTTGTTTTTAAAAACAAGTAACAAATAGTGCTTACTAACCATATTTTGTGTGTGTTTTTTTTTTAAATTTTGAAAATAAAATAGCAAAAACACTTTCAAATTTTTGTTTTTAAAAACAAAAAATAGAAATGTTATCAAGTGCTAGTTTGACGTTGATATGCTTTTTAAAGAAGTGCTTCAAACTATACTGAAGAAAAAAGCTGCTGAAGTTATAAGCATGTAGAGTGTTTGATTCTTTTTTTGAAACTGCTGTTAAAATATTGTGGATATGTAAAATTACCAAAAAATAATTTTAAAAAATTAATTAGTTGAATATGGACATTTAATTAAGAATATTTTAGTAATTTAAAATAGAGAAGCGGATTCGGTTACAAAAAAACAACATTTAACATGTTTATCAAATTACACTACGTAAAAGCAGAAATATTTAACTGCTTATTTAAGAAGCAGGTTTACCAAACGACTAAAACTGCTTTAAATTTTTTTATAATCTAAAAGCAGCCTCAAAGAAACTACGAAATGCCATTAATATTTTTTTTAGCCAATATTGATTTCTTTTTTTTTTTTTTTTGTGTGTGTGTGTGTTACAATGATCGCTTAAAAAAATGTGATGTCACTAACTGGTATGTTATGATATGTTAAGTTCTATCACAACAAGTAAATTAGATCTAGGGATCCTATTAGCTAGGTATAAGTATAATATTTTTTCAAGTTGATTATGCAAACATTTTGATAATGAATATTAGCAATTAACAAGCTAGATCATATGTAAAATAATTACTTGTGGTGCTATGTATAGTATGGTTGGTAGTAAATAACCTTTCAATTGAGGATTATGGACGAGTATTTGGGGTATAGATTATGGTCAAACTAGGATTATGATCTTGTATTTGGTATCTGTTGCATGTAATCAATCGGACTTTTGTATTTCGAACCAATAAAAAGTAAGAGTTTGTGGTGTGATTAGAATTTCTACCCCAAATTATAATCTTTACTAGACAACCATAGATTTCATAATTCACTGCCATTTAGCAAAATTGCAACAGTAATAAATTTAATAATATACAAGTTGTTGATTACCAACCCTTGATGGGTCCCAACTAGAATTGGTTGTCCAAAGAGTTGAGCTAATAACTAATTACACTTGCTCAAAAAAAAAAAAAAACTAATTACACAATGTTTTTAACAGGTCAAACTGTGTGCCTTTGGCCATTATATTATAATCCTAGTGGGATATTATTGATACTCGAATCTAGCACAGGAGCTGAAACATCGGCCAGATTCTTTTTAGCTTCAGTTTTTGCTTGTGTTAATAATCGGGTACTAAATGTGGGCAATTCCTAGATTACCCTGCTAATTTTGAAGCTCCACGATGAGTAGAGGTAATGGATTTTTTTACCTTATATAAAAAAAGAGATAATTGAGTAAATATATATTCAATTCCGTCAAAATTTGAATTTCTATTACCAATAAAAACTAATTGGCCAAGTTTTATAAATTCAAGGAGAAAATTGTCAATTAAACAAATTCAAGGGTCAAGCTTCTTGTAAAGATTAAATAAGCTAAAACACAGGGAATAAAATTAATTTTTTCTTAATTAATGCTTAAACACACGGTCGTTTTCTTGTACTTACTATGCACTGAAAAGATTAATTATCATCTATAATTGAGTTCACGAGATTGGTGCTTCTAGCAATGATTTGCCAGCTTTATATTTTTTTTTTATCGAGAGCTGATCTATATGGTTTCCTTTTGTTGATATATAGTTATATACACACACATACAAGTGTGAGTAGTCAGTAAAAAATAAACTAATTATAATGAATAAATGTCCAAATAGTGTCGAAGAAAGAATCCCATTACATAGGGCTAAGTCTACGCTACAACTCTTGTCGTCACGTGCATGTGTTTGTTGGCTTGCATGAGATTTCGTCGAAGATTTTCTCATATCACAAATAATATCATGATATACATATGATACGAAACCTTTGTTTTATCATCATTGACCTTTGTTTTTGATTCCTTCACATTATATAATATATATATATATATTATGTATATATGTAATAGACACACCCACACAAGTTATAGTTTATCTATATATATGAACGCATATTCCATGTTTTAAAAGCTATGCATGAGCTGGTTCTTTTATCACTTTTTTTCATGCATATAATTAGCATATATTGCAAAGAAAGACCAAGAAGATTAAATAAACGAAAAAATTGAAGTCCACAAAGAACAACATTAAAGGCGATCATATATATGAAAGTAATTAAAGTCTTAAGTGGGATTAAGACACAAGGCACCTTTCTGTGCCTTTCTCAAAATTTTTTTTTAAATAAAAAGATGAAAAGATAAAAATATATTTAAACAAAGCTGACACATGCTTAAAAAATAGACAGCTTCCCAACTAAGTTGGTCCTTCGACTCTTTCCCCGTTTTCTCAAAATTAATTCAAGAAACTACTTTTAGAATCAATTAATGTAATAAATGAAGGTTAAGTGTGTACATGGCTATGTAGGTGACGAATCATATACTTATGTCTACCTCGTCATGATCTTGATTTCATGAAGACCGAGTCATATAGTTATGAACCACTCTATAAGTACTATATATATATATACACACTATATATACGTACTAACTACTATATATATACACACTATGTATATTATGCATATATATATATATTATATGCATTGGAAATATATATTATCGTAAAAATGCATTAGGGAAATCGTCAGTTGAGTAAATGAAACGTAGTATAACGTTGATCTTCAAGCTTAAAATAATAATTATCTCTAACTATATATTCATGAATCATATATATATATATATACATATATATATATATGTTCACTTGTGATCATAAATACTCATTAGCTCAAACCAAACGTTATCTGTATCTCAAGGAAAGAATATTTCGAGTTTGCAAATTCAGAAAATCAATATAATGTTTTTTTTTAAACATTGATTAAATTAACCCATGACTTGATTATTATATTTTTATATTTTAATTTAACCTCAAAAGGTTTCAGTTCACATAATAAATATGTATATCTATTCATCGATCTTTGTTCTGGTAGTAGTATTTGTTTTCTTTGTGACGGAATTTAATAAGTCGATATATATCTTTTTCATCTTATAATTTTTAAATGTTCAAGTTATAAAGTGTCTCTTAATTCAAGGTGAAACCTAAAGTTGGGATCCATACCGTACGGCATATGTTTAGGACATTTAGACAGTAACTTTGGAGATTGTATATATCGGCAGGTAATGATATATATTTATATATATATATATATATATATATATATATGAAAATTTTTATAAATGGCCCCTGAAGTTTGGGCACTGTTTCAAATTAGCCCCTAAGGTATAAAACGTCTCACAGGTGGTACATGATGTATAAAAAAGTTTCAAAAATGGTCATTCCGTCTATTTAGTGGATGGAAAACTTTTATTTGAGGGCATAAACGTAATTATAAGAGGAAAAAACACCACATAAGCAGCTTATGTGATGTTTTTTAGTAACATTTTACATGATGAATATGAACTTAAGTGGCTTTTTCATATTCATTTTTTTGTTTAACTAATGTGAACTTAAAAACTAGTAAATTGTAAAAAAAAAAAAAAAAATCCTTGTTGGATTTAGTTGTTCATTACATAGATATTGATGATTTTATTTTTGTTCAAATAAGATAAGATTTAGGCTTTCTATTTTAAGTATTTTTAAATTAAAAAAAAACTAAAAAAATATCTAACATGTGCATTTATTTTCTGCATGAATTCCGTCTTTTTCGGTTTTAATTCCGTCATTCGACGTCCATGTCAGCGTCATATGGATTTTAGTCCACTAAGATAGATGGAAGTAATAAATATAAAATTTTTCAAACATCATGTATCCGCTATGAGATATTTTATACATCATTAATCAATTCAAAACAACGTCTAAATTTCAGGAACTATTTATAAAAATTTTTCTTTTATTTTAGTATGAGGTGGACTAAAAATACTACCTAAAATGCTTATGTGGTGTATTTTTCTCTTATGATTACGTTTATGCTCTCAAATAATCATTTTTCATCCACTAAAATAGACGGAAGGACCATTGTTAAAACTTTTTCAAACATCATGTACTACTTGTGAGACGTTTTATACGTCAGGGACCAACTTGAAAAAGTGTCCAAACTTCATGAGCCATTTATGAAATTTTTTCATATATATATTAGTATCGACCAACTCCACGTAATGGTCTAATCTAAGTATAATTTTCCACTATAACAATGATTGCAATTGCAAGATACAAAAATTTGATACATATCATAATTCGACACTAGCTAAGAACAATTAATTGCCAAATTGACGCTTTGTGCTTTTTAACAAACCTTGATTCCAAAATTAATTATATGAAGTGACTAGCAGTTGGAGACTTGGGATTATAACATGTACTAGAAAAACTTGAATTTTTTTTCACTCAAATATATATATATATATATATATATATATATATGATCAAAGACTCATGAGTAGATTAGACATATATAATTTAGAGCCATCAAATTAATTGATTAAAGTCCACAAAACGAAAGACATAGTCGAAAAGAGAGTACCAACTAAAGTTACAATGTCATCCCAAATTTGTGACAAGATGTCCCCAAGTTTTTAATTGATCTTATATTTGGTGGACCAACAAGCAAAAAAAATTTAAGTAGGCTTGGCAGTATATGGAATTACATGGTGTTTTGCATGTGCACCACCTTTTCTTATTTTTTTTAGAATTAGCATTTTTTTTAACAACTTAATTGCTTTTCTTTTTGGTTATATATATCCATAAATTTTTATGTACTGTAGTAAAAATTCGGATAAACATTAGTGTAACACCAATAAAATTCAATTAAAGAAATTCTTTTTAGACTGCATCTAAAACAACTTTGACAGTAATAACAAATCATTAATCTTTGTTTGTTTCACATAGGATGGGTCAGGTGAATAATCAATTTAGAAGATATGTTTTAAAAAATAGTCATAATTTTAGAAAATTAAAAAATAATCATAAAAAATTTGTTATCAGTGTAATTTTTTTTATTATAATATAATTATATATAAAATTTACTGTAACAAATTTTTTTATAAAAATAATAAAATTTATGAATGATAATTTTTTCAAAATATTAAAATAACACTTTTGAAAATAATTATTTCTTCAAAAGTCTTTTTATTTATTATATACTAAAACTGAGTATTGATTAAAGGAAAATTAGGAAAGAACAAAAAAAATCATAAGTGCAGGAAAACTATTTGTTCGATTTTCAAGTTATACACCTCTATGAATATTGAAGATTTTGATGTGGTTAATTATATATATGTGTGTGTGTGTAGATTATACAATTTATGTAAATATACACCACATGCATTTGGTACAATCAAATATATGCTCGGAAGATATTTGTTCAGTACTTTTCCTTTTTCTTCTCAAGAAAAAGTTACTGAAATTCAAGATAAGGACTTCATTTCCTAAACCAAGATAACCTTAGCTAGCAACAAGCCAACAACCATCACCACTTTTCCAATAATAAAAAAAGAAATAATAAATCAAAAATAAAAAAAGAAGAAGAAAAAAAAACCCACCATCACCACTTTAAGAAGAATTGTTGCACAAACACCAAGACTGACCGGTGACCACCACCCTCATGATTAACCTTGTACAAATTTCTCTAAAAAAAAATACAAAAAAAAAAACCAGCACATTTTGAATTCCATTAACAAAAAACAAAAATAGAGAGATGAGTACAATATCAACCCAACTAAAAGTGCATTATCCAAAATTACCAAAGACCATATATTTCCAAAAAGAAAAAAGAGTGATATGACCCAAAAAAAAAAAAGAAAAAGAAAAAACCCTCATTCATTTCATATTTCCATTCCTTCCAATCACTACACTTTCCTCACTCCACCCATTCTTTTTTACACCATGAAAATTATGAATATCATCTATTGACGAAGGGGGAAAGTAATTAACAATTAATCAAAGCTCATGATTAATTAATTCAAAAAATTAATTAACCAAATCATGCACTTCTCTCCAACATTTCCTTGAACCTCCTAGCCGACTCTTGCTTCTCCAAGATGAACTTTGCGTGACAGCTGGCAATGAACAAATCAGCCAATTTATCAATATCATCATTATTCTCCGCCGTCGGATTCCCATCACCGTCACCATCATGATCGGCGACCCCACCGTAAGGCTTACCATGCACCTTCTTCTCCTCGAGCCACTGCAGGTAGCCGTAGAGAGCCTGAGACTCCGTGTTGTCGGGCTCCTGGCCAGGTGTCGGCACGACGGAGTGCCACGTGGAGTCGTAGTAGAGGTGGGACCCGCCGAGGCCGTCGTAGACCGGGGACGGCACGGGGAGCACGTGGGAGTGGCGCTTGGAGGAGCACCAGTTGTAGTGGAAGCGGAAGGAGCCGAAGAAGTTCTTGGTGATGTCGTTTTTGGCCCTTCGGTGTCGTTTTGGGCCCTTGAGCTTCTTGGTGGGGTTGTAGATGAGGACTTGGAGGGTCCGGTCGGCCTTCGACTTGGCGGCCGAGAGAGACCGGAGGGCTCGCCGGACGTGAGAGAAGAGTAGGGTTTGGATTAGGGTTTTAAGCTTCATTGTTGATGAGCTTGAAGATGAAGAAGAAGAATAGGAAAGCTTGAGTGAGAAGAGTTTTTGAAGCTTTTTGAGATTGGATGGTCCAACCATGTATTCTTATAGGTGTGTTTATTACATGTAACTTTTTTTTTTTTTTTGGGGGGTTTGGATTGTAATTTGGATTGGTTTTTGGAGTTTGGGATATTGGTGTATATAAAGGGTGTTGATTACCTCTTTGCCCCTTGACTTTTGGGTTATTTAAGGTTTGCCATTTCACTAATACTTTTAATTTTTTTATATTTTACTTGGGGTTGGCTTTGTGGGGTAGTTTTTGTTTTAAGATTTTTCTGTATTTATTTGTATTTTTCTATGGATCTGAGAGAGATATAGGGACTATGGAGTGTACTTGGTGGGACTTTGAGACTTGAGAGTACTTTGCCGGCTTGAGATTTCAAATGAGAAATGGTCGATATTATGCAGTTATGTGCCATGGCGGTGAATTATACTCTTCTCTCTCTCTCTTTCATTATTTTCAAGTGGATTGGAAATTCCTTTACCAAAAAGAAAAAAAAAAGATTGGAATTAGTGTGTAAGAATAGTGTTGTTAATTATAGGGTTTTTTTTTGCAGCTATGGCCCCTCAACTTAGCGTATTTGACAATTTAGCACTCCTTTTTTTTTTTTTTGCATTAATCCCCATGAATTTGAAAATCGTTGCAATTAACCCCAAATTGATAATGCCCGTCCAATAAGAGACGGAATGACCCTCGTGCCGCGCACGTGAGGAGGCGCGATGGTGGGTTCGCACGGAGGAGAGGCCAACGGGGCTGACCTTGCCGGACGGAGGGCAGTGGGGAGTCGCGGGCTGGACTTTACGCGAATCGAGGTCGCGCAGAGAGGCGCAATGCGTGGAGAAACTCGTCGGGGTTTGGACTTGCGCAAATTGGTGCCGAAGGAGGCGGGACGTGATCGGCGAGGAGCTAAGAGGCTCATCAGAATTGGGCGGCGCGGCGAGGGGCCGAGCGAAGAGGAGGTGCTCGCGGGGGAGCTGGACTCGGCGAGGGAGCTTGGTCGGCTGGCGTTGGGTTTGAGGAAGAGAGGGAGAGATCGAGGGGGCTTGTTATAAATTGACAAATATGCCCCTAAATAAACGTCCATGTGCAAATCACGTGCCAAATTCCGTCCAATTTCGAACATGCATTTTCAATTTGGGGTTAAATACAACGATTTTCAAATTCAAGGGGGGGTTAATGTCAAAAAAAAAAAGATAAGTTGCCAAAGTGTCAAACTCGACAAGTTCAAGGGCCATAGGTGCAAAAAACCCTTAATTATATGTTTGTGATTTTTGTACTTAGTTGAAAATAAGAGAGATAGCTGCTAACATAATAGAGAGAGATAGTGAACGCCGATCGTTGGTAATGTGCTACATATTAAGCATATATTCCCTTAAAATTAAGAAGCCAATATACACTTGGACTTGGCCAATGGAGATTACCTTTATGCCAATTATTAATAAGGAAGTTTTCTATGATTTAGAGGATCTCCGTTTTTTGGCTAGGTTATGTATCATAACTTAAAGGGCAATTTTGCTATTCTATATATATGGATACATTTTTGCTTTTTTAAGTGAATTTGATAAATATTCAAAAAGAAAAAAAGTAACATCATATATATTCATCACTGATACATATAACAAATTACTTTGAGTCTATTTGGTATTTGACTATTATTTTGTTAATATTTCAAGAAAATGACTAATATTTCAAAAAATTAAGAAAATAGTCATTAACTCTTAAGAAATTAAGAACATAAAAGTAAAATTACAATATTATGCAGTGAGAAAATAATTATTTTCTTAATTAATAAAAACCTATAGCTATTTTCTTAAAATATTATTAAAAATGGCTATTTGCTAAATAATCTCAATTACTACTTTTTATATTAGCTAATTTTTAATACAACCTTGTGTAAATATGTGATCTGTCATATTTTAATTGACTGGATATAAATTTTTTTCAATTAGGTAACGATAAATCATTAATTAGCATGTCATCTCATCTGTCACATCATTATAGTATTAAAAAGTTTCTAACATCGTTTTTATTGTATTTTATGTGTACACATAGCAAACTGAGTTTTCACGTATCAAAACTGCGATAATTATCATTTGTGATGCGATATTTTATACGTTGATTCATTTGTAATGATTATATGATATACGATAATTATAATTTGAGCTTTTCATTCCTTTTAGCTGTTTGTTTCGCCACTGAAATCAAAGTTGTCAAAGTCGTCAAAAATTTCAGTGCCCAAACAAGTCATGAGGCGGGTATAATTTTCGAAATAAGGGCACTACTGTAGTTACAGACAGTAATCATGGGCAAAAATGGAATAGTAATGCTGACGTGTACTGCTGGCGCCAGGATCCCAAGACAATTAATTTATTAATTACTAAAAAATTAAGATAAGCAAACTCGAGAACGGCGACTCAGTAGGCATAAACTTCGCTGAAATTACAACATCAAGGAATATCATAATATCAAATTTTTGGCAAATTAAATTAAATTAAGGGTCTTGTAAGTTTCCTGACCATTGTCCTAATTAGCATTTAATGTCATTGTATAGATTATTAGATTTTCACTTTTGTGGGCCTCTTTCCCTCTAGCAATATTGTCTTCTAGTTTTTATCTTTTATCTTTCTTTTTTTTCCTCTTTTTAGTGATGGTTATAAAATAATTTGTCTCCTAGTTCATGTGTATGAAAATTGTATATAGTAGTTAGATTCTTGAGAAAACAAATAAGATCTGCAGCCAAACCAATAAGGAAAAAATATATGATTTCATAGAAAGAGAAAAATACAAAATTTGTCATTTTTTTAGCACACATGTTTACTGTTTTTCCTCCTCATTTTTTGGGTTTATTAAGTCATGTTACTATTTCCCATGTTTAGTCTCAATTTCATGTAATTAGAGTTGTTTAAGAAAGTAATTTACTTTTTAATCCTACTTTTAGTTTCTAACCTTGGAAATATGATTAATTAATGTTTTAATCTCATATATTTGGTCAGAGGATTTTAACCAAAAAACAATCTTCTTATATAAAATAAATTATTCACTTACAATTTTTCTTCAATCTTTACAGTCAGTTGATATATATCACACACAATAATGATAAACTTTTCTGACTATTATTTTACCATTACTCTATTTTGAAAAGTCGCATATATAATTAATGAAGAAAAAACACGATGGGGTCAATATGAAACTGACCTGATTAGACAAAGAGGCCAGTTTTATTTGTGAATCCTTTTACGTAAAATTAGAAGTGGCAAAATTAATAGGAGAGTAATACCCTTTTCATTTTGCCTTTTTGTAAAGTAGGGTTTTACCCTATCCTCTAAATATAGACACGGGTAAAATTAACCCTTCTTATCTTTATCCGTTTTGCCACCATCACCTTTATACGTTTTATCAGATTAATTTGAACCGAACAACGTAATTATATACTGTATAATTATTCCCTCTATACAAAGAGTTACTCCTCTAAGATTATTTAGGCAGAGGCATGTTACGTGTATAACAACCACACGAGTCACGTTGTATATAAAGTGTAAAAATTAGTACTTTTAAAATAACATTCCTAGATATAATTGATCATTATTTTTGTCCGTTTTGATATATAGGAGACAAAGTCTTATCAGTTATGGGCTTCTTGTTGTACAAAGAAGATGACATGTCAATAGCCTTGTGAAATATGGGGATAAACTCAAAAAAATTGAGTAAAATAATTCCATGGTCCATAAAACCCTCTAATTTCTTCACTAATAAAGGGACATAATAACCAATTAATACACTTTGGCGTATCCTATAGACTATGCCTACACACAAGACATTGACTAGTGAATGAGTGGCCACAAAACCAATGGAAACAAATATGTCGAAACATTGGTATTAAATTTTATTTGGCGTTTGTTGTAGACTTCATGTATAAAAGTATTGACTATACGAAAGAAAAGAGAAAACTAATTATATTTAATTTGTACATACTAATGGGGAAAGAAGCATAATGCAATATAGAAAGACCTTGAAGCAAAGTGATAGATATGTTACATATGTGTGTCATTTTTCTTGCAGACAAATATAATAATTTTCCAATAAACGATTACTTTTAGAGTGATAATTATATATCAACCCGTCAGACTTTTTGTGTATATATACTATATCTAATTGGCCTTCACTTTCCTGGCTATTGTGGTACTGACTTTTTTTTTTGGGGGCTGAATTGTGGTACTGACTTAATTAGGACAATAGATATATATAACTTGCTGCACTTAAATTGCATTAATATAAAAGATTTTGACTTTTAGCTTAACTGGTCATGAAAGAGATAAATATAAGGATTTTGTTTAGGTATGAGATCTCTAAGAAAACTGCTAGGTTTGGACTTTGATGATCTTTCGGATAAGCAATGGGATTGAAGAGATGTTTTAAAAAATATTATTCAATCCATGTTGCAATTATATAGTGTGTATATATAAATCAACTTCTTAGATTCCCATGACTTTGCAAGTTAGATTTTTAGTTTGTTGTTTTGTTTGTTTGTTCATTTATTGAAGTTCCTTGTTAGAGTTACCTTTGTTTGCTTGGCTTAAATTTGTTGGTCAATGTTTATGTGGTTTAGGTCATTCTTATATATATCATTGTATTCAATTAGTTTACCCTAACATTTTAATATATGTAATTAGCAGGTAAAAAGGTTGTGCCAAACTTCCCAAATGTTCCAATCAAGATAGCCCTTTTGGAAAAATTTCCTTACTTTCATCTAGAATATATAATATTCTGTCTTTCTTGATTTTGTTATGTATATAGCTGGCAAAGATATCCATACTAAAATAACTAAAAAGGTAAACCAAAACCCTAAAATACAGTTATGTGGCCAAGCTTGATAAGTTAATTATCTCACTTGCATATATTGACATATTTCTACTTAGACTAAATACCTCCAAAATTGCATCAAATTTGCAAAGCATTAATACTTTTTATTGAAAAAAAATAGGCAATTGTTTTTTTTTTCTTGTGAAAAAGGTTTATCCCCCTATCTTTCGAAAGATCGAAGCATAATAACCGCTTTGCAGCCGCGACTTCCCATGGGGAAAGAAAAAAGGCTAATTGTATTTTCTTATAATAATTTGCATTCGTTTTGCAAGTATATTTTATATGCAAATCATAGGGTTAATCCACTAGATAATTAATACAAGAGAATCAAGAACCTTGAAATGGAATAAGTATATATTCACATCATTGTTGTTTTAATCATATATGGCAAATGTGTGGAGAAAAAGATACCTCATCAGAATCCGAGTAATACGCATTTTTTAGTTGTCAAATTCTTGTCACACTATGCTAAATTTTCATATTTTTTTGTTATATATATAGTGATTTGGTATATTAAGAGACATTGCGTAAGTAAAGTGTGACCTACCACACAAATTCATCATCTGCTGCAATAGTACTTTGCTATATCTAAAAGCATAATCAATATAATCATGACATTGAGGAATTACATTCTTCTCCCACTACTAAATGTTTGTTAAATCAAATCTTACCAATGAACTATGAGAAGTACAAAAGAGAAGATTGTAGTGTGTTTTCTGACATTAGCAAGTGTGTGAAGAATCAAAACACAATTAAACATCAACAGAAGAAAAATAAAGCAGAGAAAAGGGTAATGTATAGCTACAAATATGAGAGGCAAAAAAAGAAAAAAGAAAAAAGAACCAGCTTTAATCTGTACAAAAAAGACACATTCAATCACATTTGGAAGATTGGAATACATCGTCAATATTTCCTTTAATATATTCCTAGAGCATCAATTTGTCACTGTCAGGGAAAGTCCCATGTAAATTAGCATTTCAACTTTCCAAGTTTTGATTTGAGAAATTTTTTTTTTCTTTTATTTTAAATATTTTTATTTATCCTCTTCCCACAGATTTCAGTGCATGCACAGCTCTTCAAGGCTCATGCTTTGACTTGGTACTTAGCCCTCACTGTCATATGAGTCATCAAAATCACTTTCTGTTATAGCAATATTACTGTGGAACAAATAATTATTAACCCATCTTGAATTGAAACACAAAAGACCAAAAAAAGAAAAAAAAAAAAAACTCTGCTTATAAGAATCTTTAAAAGCAAGGTCATGTCATGTAAAATGTAGATTTTTCAGTCACCTATCACTTTCTGTTGTGGCACTATTTAGTAGAGCAGATCTCCAAATTACCATTAGAGACCAAAAATAAAAGAGAAGATATGAAATTTAAAGAATCTTTAAAAGCAATCACATTATATATTTATCCCACAATAACATTAAGCCATGACTGTAAATATTTGGTGTGATAAGATCACTCATGAATGAGAAGGATACATCAAATAAACTTGTCCAAATTTGTATATGGAAATTTCTTCACAAAAAAGTTGAATCTACACCCAAATTAAACAAGATTCATTATAACATATAAGGAAAATTAGAAAGAATAGAAACTCAACATTTTCCTAATCTCATTTTAGCATAATCTATGGGAACTCAAAATTCCACTCCTAGCTAGTACTTTATAAGGATCTACAATCTCTGAGAATTCTAACACTAAAAAGAGTTCAAAAGACTGGAAATTTGCCGGTGTTTCGGGTGCTTATGAGACACTTGTTTCTTTTTTCTTCAAAGTGTAGTACTCCATTCAAGGGGACCCAAAGAATTTGGTGTACTGTATTCATCTTTAACTTTTTATTTATTTATTTATTGTGATATTGGCTTCTTTTTGTAAAGTTACACCAAGTTTTCACACTGACCACAAAATAGGAACTGAATACAAATTCATGTAAGTCATCACAGGGCAGGGTACCTTTTTTAGTTTTTAATTTTTTTTCTTAAGCTCTTCAGCCAGTACTTTAAGAGTTAAAAGCTCATCAATGATTTTTAAACCACCATATATAGGGTTTAGTGTGTGTTAGACTATCCTAGAATTACATATAAATATATATTTGGATAGACTATGCAGGGATGCTTAACTTTTGAAGGAAAAGAAAAAGACCAACAAAAAAAAAAGACAATGGTTTGAGCTTTCTTTGTAAATTGTAAACATTTGTAATATTTTTCAAACTAGTATGAAAGTACCTAATTTTTTAAAATTAATTATATTTAAAATAACCAATTTATTAATTATTTTCATGTTTATTTTGAATAATACAATCAATTATCATCTAGTAAGTAATTCAGTAATTATTTAGATTTTTTTATAACTAATATTGGATATTAATTTAAATTATTAATTTCTCGATATTGTGTCAGTTTGGCATTGTTGTGCTTGTATAAAAAGTGCTGCAAACTGTACCGCAGAAAGAAGTTGCTGCAGTACGGTTACATGCTTCTTTAAGAAGCATGTTTATCAAACACCTCTAATTGTTTCAAATTCTTTCATTATCCAAAAGCAGACCCCAAAAGCAATGCTAAACTAGCCCCTAATATTGCATTAGTTTTGTTCTTGAAAGACAAGAAAGTTCGGTTACAACATGTACTTAAGATCAAACCATGATCTCATCTTTATTAGAAGTAGAGAGGTCAGATCCAATGAATTACAACTTTTTTTTTTTCTTTAGGAATACAATATACGTAACTATATATAGCTGGGTATGAATAATCAGAAAGGCTCATTTAAAATTAATCCTTTTGGATTCCTTTGGACACATTGGTAAGATTGGAAAAAAAAATCATAACTATTTAGCCTCAAATGATTCACATGATCAATCAATCATTTGCACATGGCTAGGTTATATGTGAGGACAAACGAAAAAAAAAAAAAAACTTGCATGATTTAAAGAATATATACAAATTGCATGTCAATTAAAAAAAAATAGAAAGACAAAAATAAAAATCATATATATTGACGATCATAATTTTCAATTAATATAAAGATATCACACGATTATATGCGTTGTTATTATTATTTTTGAATGTCTTATTTTTTGAGCACTGTAGTTTTCCATATGCATCAGCAAATTAGATATATATGTGAATGTGACCATGAAAAAGGTAGTAGTTTTTACTTTATAGCTTAAAGTTGGATACCAATCTTCATGATGTCAAGGTGTTTCTATTTTAAACAATTTCATAATATAGGGACTCAATAATAACAAGCTTTAATCTCTAAATGTGGGTTTGTATTGTATCATAATGAATTTTGCACATTTTTAACTATTGCATATATATATATATATATATATATATATATATATGGTGAATCCTCCTTTGGCCTTTTGCCAGTAAGAACGTGAGATCATCTCTCTCTCTCTCTCACTCTCTCTCTCTCTCTCTCTCTCTCTCTCTCTCTCTCTCTCTCTAAATTTTTGATACATATCTGTTATACGGTATAGCAAATATATATATTTTTAAGTGCATGGTTAATTTATTACTTACTATAAGTGAAAGTTAGAAATACTGCCTTAGTTGATGGTATTAGTATATCAAACTTGCTTGTTAACAGTGGCATTCTCATAAGCATGTCAAGTTTCAAACTACAGTTTTACAGTATAAAATAGCAAATACAGTCACTTTTAAAAATTTCTACTAGTAAATAGCTTTAAAAAATGTTAATTGGTAAATATATTTACTTTGAAATTACTATAAGTTTTTAAATCAATATTGGCTAATTTTTTAATTGATCAGTACTCGACAATAGTTAAAAAAGGGTGTTCTAACCGAAGAAGTTTTGTTTTTGTTTTTGTTTTTTTTTATGTTTTGGGATATTCTTTGAAATTTTTTGTCCATTAATTGTCGTTTCATATTAAATGTCATTCAACTGATAGCCGTTTATCATTTACATTTAGTTGTTGAAAAATTATACTTTTCCCTCTACTGTAGTCACTCTATTCATGGTATGTGATTTAGTTGGCATTTTTATAATCATTCTCTTAAACGTCTTTCAGTAAGTTGTCGTTTTTATGGTGTCGTTTACAATTTGGTTGTCGTTTGAAAATTTTGTGTCGTTTTGTTTCCTTTATTGTTTCTCTTGCTTTGTACAAGGCATTTTATTATCTTGTCTGAGTCGTTTTTATGATTTTTCTGATTTTTACTAAATGGTTCTCTTTTTCATCCCATGCAATTTGGTGGTTTTTTTATTTTTTTATTTATCATTCTCATTGATGTCCTTTGCGAGTTTATTTTACTTTTTGTTTTAACTGTATCGTTTGTAATCTGGTTGTTGGTTTACAAATTTGTGTCGTTTCTCTTTCTTCACATCACCATCTGATTGTCGTTTTCGATTCTTGTCGTTTTCACTCGGTAATCGTTTTATTTTACTTTTCGTTTACAATTTGGTTGTCCTTGGACAATTTATTGTCGTTTCTCTTTCCTCACATCTGCCATTTTATTGTCTGTTTTGGTATCTTGTCGTTTTCAGTTAGTTGTCGTTTTATTTTACTTATCGTTATATTTTACGTGTCGTTTTCATTTAATCGTTTTATTTTACTTTTCGTTTACAATTTGGTTGTCATTGGACAATTTATTGTCGTTTCTCTTTCTTCACATCTGCCATTTTATTGTCTGTTTTCGTATCTTGTCGTTTTCAATTAGTTGTCGTTTTCATTTAGTTGTCGTTTTATTTTACGTGTCGTTTTCATTTACTTGTCGTTTTTTCATGTCGTTTACATTCTTTTTGTCTTTTCCTTTTCTTCATATCGGTATTTGGTAGTTTTTTTAAGATTACTGTCATCTTTTATTCTCCTGTCGTTTAGTAATTGGTTGTCGTTTTCATGCCACGTATTTTGGTAGTTATTTTATTTTGTCATTCTTAGTGATTTTTTTTTGAGCTTTAGTTTTATATTACTTGTCGTCTTAACTGTGGTCTATAATTTTTTCATTTTCAGATTCTTGGAGTTATATTAAAAAAAAATATTGGTTGTCGTTATCATGCCATTTTATTTTATTGTCGTTTTATTATTTAATTTGATGTCGTTTTACAGTCGGATGTGGTTTTACGAACTTGTCATTTTATTTCAGTCTTCCGATCCACGTCGATTTTACTTTCCTGTCGTTTATCAACTATTTGTCCTCTTTTTGGTCTTTTGTTTTATTTTCTCCACTCTAGTGGCTCCTTCCTAGTGTTTCTCATTTTCTGATGTCGTTTCTCACTACTATTTCTGTCGTTTTCCTCTCTCTCTTCGCCTTTGCTCTGATGTCGTTTTCCATTTTGATGTCGTACGGTTACCTTGCGAAATTTCTTGGCTGTACATTCGCTCAAGAAGTGTTTATAAACAACTCAATATTCTTTGTTCCTCGATGACGTGACTTCTATATTTTAACTTTAAACACAAACGCAACACAATTTAGAGAAGATTTCCTCCCCCCCCCCCCCCCCCCCCCCCCCATAAATTTGATTATTCATTTTTGTTTTTATTTAATGTGATATTTACATTATGTTTATAATGTAATGGAAATATAAAACAAACCCTCAAAAATAAAACATTTTCAAATAGTAAAGGCTTCTAGGGTTATTCACACATTTAATCTAATTTAAGTCAATTATAACTCATTTGTTTCGAATTTAATAAACTATTCATCCTAATACTGAAAAAGACTGTAATACACTCATATTGTATACGAGTCATCCAACCCATCTTTTTAATAAAAAAAAAAAGACATTTTTAATTATAAGAGTCAAAGAATAGAAACGGCTAGTTACGTTTTGAATATCAATTAGAAAAATTACATTTTAAAATTCAATCAACAGATGAAACTTCAAACAATTGGAGATATGAATGAGAGATCCCGAGAATGAGTGAGAATTTGGTATATTATAGATTGTTTGGATAAAATTTCGAATTAAAAAAAATTAGTTTATATCATTTTTTTACAATACCAACACTTTTGAATTTTTATTTTTGATCATAATCATTGAACTTTCTTATAATGGCTATGAAGTAGTGAGTTTTCTCCTAGCACCAGCACTGAACAGAAAAGAAAAAGGATTGACATATATCGCAACTACTTTCTCTTTGAAGGAGGATAGGAGAATGAGGATGAGTATGCAAATATTAATTTGAATTGAAATGAAGAGGAAAATTCATGGGTTGATAAAAACCCTTATTTTAAGGAACGGAAACGTGACAACCCAAAAGAATACAAGTATTTAAAAAATGAAAAAAAAAAAGTAAGCCATCCGGATCAAGATTCAACTAAGGGTATTTTGGGTAACAAAAAGACTAAGGGTATTTTGGAAAACACGCATCCTGCCACGTATGCAAAATGACTAACAAAAAAGTAGGGGTGAAAATTAAAACCGAAAAAACCGAAAAACCGAAAAAAAATAGCCGAAAACCGAAAAAACCGTAACCGAAAACCGAATTTTTTAAAAAAACCGAAAATTCGGTGCTTCAAAACCGAATTAACCGAAAATTCGGTGCGGTTATTCGGTTTTTCTCACTAATTAACCGAAATAACCGAACAACCGAATTTGTAACCGAATAATCGGTTTTTAACCGAAAAACCGAATTTTTAACCGAAAAACTGAATTTTTAAACAAAAAACCGGTTTTTAACCGAAAAAACCGAATTTTTAACCGAATAACCGAATTTTTTAACCGAATAACCGAATTTTTAACCGAATAACCGAATTAAAATTTAAATTATATTTGATTCGGTTATTAACCGAAAAACCGAATTAAAAAACCGAAAATTCGGTTTCGGTTAATTCGGTTTCGGTTGAAAAAAAAACCGGTTTTCGGTTTTGATTTTTTATTAACCGAATATTCGGTTTCGGTTATAAAAATTGCAAAAAAACCGATAACCGAAACCGGTTTCACCCCTACAAAAAAGGAAAAAAGTTTGACAATATTAGAATAATGGTTTCTTTCATTTTCACATTACAAGTAATGTAAAAGTTAAGGCATAAATTAAAAGTGTAACATAAATTAAATAGAGAGTATTAATGTGACAAAATAAGGACATTTCTCAAAATCCCTTTATAATATTAGGAGATTTTCATATATGTTCATTCTTAGCATAATAATAATTTATATCTCATGTGTATTGTATTTTTAATTTATACCCTAAAATTTATATTATAAATATAAAGTGAAAATAAAGAGAACACCACTTATGATATAGATAATTATTTTGAAATTCTCCCATAAATATTTTTCGCTTCAAAATTCAAATGTGAATATGGACCAGATTTAGCTCGGCCCAGCTAGCCTTGACATTGATTTGAGCCCAATCAAAAGAAATATATAGAGGGAAGAATTGAAAAAAAACATATACACTAAGTTTTGAAGAAATTTTGAAAAATAACACTTTTGAGTAACTTATTTTTTAAAAAAAACCACTTTAAAAAAAGATATGCAGTTCATATAACTTTCTAGTAGTAAAATTGTTTGAATTATGTTTTTTTTTCTAAGACAGTGTGCGGAGAACAGGGGGATAACATAGTAATATACGGATAAAAATTTTTTATAAGACATACAGTAATGATATAAGTTGTAAGCTTAAATGTCAAATATGATATGAGATTAAATTTTCTCTAAGTTTTTTTTTCTTTTTTATAAGTACGTGCTTACTTGATTTCTACTTTATATTTATAATAATACGAGCATAAATTAAAAATGCAATATAAACGAAACATAAGTTATTAATGTGTCAAAAAAATAACATTCATTAAAATCCCCATAAAATACAACAACATCACTAATAATCTAATATGTTGCTGTTGTCACAAAACTTTTCGTTAAATATAATAATCAGTTCATAGAACTTTTATTATAAGTAAAAGTTTCATACTTGAGGAAAATAGTCTAACTTAGTATTCTGCTTTTGCTAAATAACTATGAACCAGTTCTTATTGTTTAATAATAAAACAGTAAGAATCCCAATTTTTATCATCTGATAAACAGTAAAATACCCAGTAAATATTATAATTCATAATTTTTTTATCAGAATTACTAAATAAATATAAAAACAAAAGCATTTTACTTTTTTTTTTTCAAATCTCCTATTATTAAAATTACTATTTTTTTTTGGTGGAAATTAAAATTACTGGTTGAAAGTCTTATTTATTATAATTCTTCTTTTTATTGGTTTTTTACATTTCATAAAAAAAAAAGTCAAGGCTTTTTAAATTTAGTTCTTTTATACTTGTTTTGGACTTTGTAAATTCATTTGACAATAGGGAAATGAATAGAAGACACAAAAGGTCATATTTGTGGATGAGATAATTGAGTAAATACCTAATATTTCTAAATGATATTTTAAAAAACTAGTCAATGTTTCGATTAATTAAAAAATTTATTTATTTTTAACTACATAATAATGTGTTTTGACATTTGTATCATTACTTCTCTTATATGTATTAATGGGTAATAACTTACTTTTTTTTTAGAAATGTTGGCCAATTCTTTGAATATACCAAAAATGGCCAAATACTAAATAGACCTATATTGAATTGGAACATTAGTTTCTGTTCAATGTTGAGTAACATAAAAAATCAATTATTTTTTAATAAGAAGAAAAAAAAAAAGCTAAACTTATCTAAAAAAATTTATTTGGCAAGATAATTAATAAGGCCACCTAAGTACAATTGATTGCCTACAATTAGGCAAGTTGGAAACCAAACACTCACAATCAGAAGTACTTGAAATTATTCTTTTCTTACTTAGCTGCATGTTTGGAATTAATGTTTATTTTGGAGTATTTCGTGCGTATATATATATATATATATATAAACAGAAAGCATTCACTCTTTTCAAGGAATTGTTCTGTGATACCACATGAAGCATGGAAATGCCAAATTCAACAAACTCACGTCACATATTCCATATCATGCAAATACATACACACACAATGGGAAAAAAAATGCTTGTCTATTTTAGATTACTGGGCATGTACTTAATTTGAAGTATTAACCATAAGTACTACTGTTTTGTAGTGATCTTTAGCATCTTTGAGCTCTTGCTACCTTTATGGTTAATTTAATAAGGATGATAAAAAAACATGTGAATGGTTAAGACATTATTCCAAGGTATTATTGAGCTTATAGTTTATTGTCAATAAAGTTTACGGATATATATATATATATATATATATATATATATATGTACATGTGTGTGTGTAGTGGTACATGTGGGTACATATGAGTTGATCAATAATGGCTCAATTAGCAAGGAATTGTTCTTGTACTTCCAAATATTATTTATTCGAACCATTATATATACATGCATGTCAAATGAATTTTCCAAATGAGATTACAACTACATAAGAATAAGCATAGTAATTAATCATTTCATTTATGCAA
Organism: Boehmeria nivea var. tenacissima; assembly: GCA_018132145.1. Taxonomy (NCBI): domain Eukaryota; kingdom Viridiplantae; phylum Streptophyta; class Magnoliopsida; order Rosales; family Urticaceae; genus Boehmeria; species Boehmeria nivea. Next base: position 11,307,836 of record CM030884.1, on the reverse strand, counting down.
CAAATTATAAGATGATTTGCGATGATAATTTAATTAATTACATGCCAATTACTTATCAGTTTGAGTTACAAAGAGCGGATTTTATTACTTAACTCTGAAGTACTAGGTTAAAACTAGCCATATATAAAGTACTTATCTCTAAAGAATCAAGATATGTTTTTCATATTTTGTTGTTCTCGTTCACGTGTCTATGAGGAAAAACTGTCACATAACTTAATTTTAATAGAAAAATTAATAAAAAACTAAAATAAAACATGGCTACAAAATTAGTAATTTCTTATTGTAAGCGCATGAATGGAACAACAATCTTGTTCCATCTCTAAATACCACTTAGAGATGTAGTTTATGGGACTCTCTCAATCCAATTAAGTAGCTATCTAAGTTTCTTAAGCAAAATAATCTCCAAATTGAAGGGAGAAAGACAACAATCCATCTTTCCTTTTGGTGACACACTAATTTATATACATATATATATATATGTATATATATATATATATATTTCCAACTATGTTCCCCCATAATTAGTTCCCTAACTTCCAAATTCTAAATTCCAAATTCCTTGCTTCTTCTGAATCTTGTGATTATTGAAGGTGACAAGTGACAATCCATGTCCAACCTCTAAACCCAAAACAACTTGTAATTTTGCTCTCAACCTTATACCCAAATTAAACCCCAAGAGGGAAAGAAAAAAAAAAAAAAAAGAAGCAAAAGGGCAAAACAAAAAAGAAAAGAATAGAAAAAGTAATACACATGAGGACTTATTATATATATAGTAGATAGAGCTGGCTCGGATTCTTCTATGAATGTCAATTTGGTGTAACACAACACAACCATATCTTCTTCTTATCTTCCAACTAGATGAATAGGAATAGCAGATTGTATTGTATTGAAAGGCAAACAACACTTTGGAGAAACCCTAAAATAAATATATGTGCCTCTTCAAGGTTTTAAGGGTCACTTAATAAATAATCTCCGACCAATCAAAGAAGCAAAAAACAAGAAACCGCCTTTGGATAAAACAAATGATTATCTTCTTCTTCCTCTTATTATTTCTTTATTGCTTTACATTATATTTCTTCTTATTTTGAATCGAACTTTATGTCTTTCCTGAAATGGAAAGGTCAAAAACGGACGATGCTGATTACGCTTAGATTGCATGTTAGGTGTGCCTAGTCGTTTTAATTACTCAAAAGTTTGATATTTGTCAATAATATATTTATATAATCAAGCTGTCTCGAATAATTTAACTTACATATTTTTATTAAGGGAAAACTATGACTTTATTTTTTATTTGCATGTTGATTATTAAGATATGCGGTTAAATATATTGGCTTATACATAGAGAATATACATTTATTTATATATATAAAACAAACTACATGTTCCAATTATTTATTTCTAATATATCAAGATGTGTTTCCGCTATTACACCATAATCAAGTACCAACCAAAAAATAAAAATAATAACAAAAAAAGGGGAAGATGCAATTATGTTGACATGTAGCCTTGACAAAAAGTCCAATTTCATATGGTATATATATATATATATATATATATATATAAATGTCGGTTTCTCAAAATCATAATTAATTACAACAAGTTTTTGGAATGTCTGTAAAGAGACATATTTTGGAATTTCAAATTATTTTTCATGTGTAAAATTATGAGTAAGAAATTTGAAAATTTTCATGTAAGCTCGAGATGGATTTAACGTGATAGTCCTAGTACTGTTTTAAACTTTAATTATATGATAGTTTTAATAATTATATATATATATATATATATATATATCCTTTTACTTATTGCATTCATGCACAACTGACCAATGTTGGTCCAAATAATAAAGCTGGTTATTATATATGATAATTTCAACATTGATAGATGATCAATGATCATGCTGTAGGAAAGCGTAGCAAAGATGAATGGAGATTTGTTGTCTGAAAAATCATTACACATATATACCTTATCGATCAGTTGTAACCGTATTTCTATTGTTTTACTCGTTTCAATGTTTTGTTTTTATTTTTTTCCTCCAAAATAGAATATGTGTTAGTTTATAACTGATTGGATAACCAAAATCGGATATAACAAATATCTCAAGACAAGAGGTACACAAGATCGATACGTATGTGGTGACCGTATTGTAAATTGTATTGCGTTGCAAAATTATGTTACGTATATATGTTATAATCTCCAATGTAAATACAAATTGCTATTTTTGTTATTTTATTATCTTTTAGTTGTAAAAATCAATAAAAACAGTTAATGCTAACTAATAATAAAGAAGACTACAAATAATCATAATGATTTCTTAGTAGGAGGAAACTTAATTTTTTGAATATAATATTAATTTTTAATTTAATGTGTAAAAGTTGACAAGTCAATGCTCTATTTTAAATACTAAATTTTTGGTATTATGTTATACTTGGTGCCAAATTTGACAAATATTTTGACACCATGTATAACATTTGTCAAATTTAATATTAAATTCGGCATTGTATATAGCCTCATACGAATTTTTTTATATATTAAAATAATATGAATTGTGTTGTATTAAACATGTGTTTTATAATAAATAATAAGGTAGTTTAATTTTATATTTTATTTTCTATAACAATAATGAATTTATACGGTGCATAGAACGCACGTAAGTGAACATATAGCACGCGTGGTATTATTTTAGCCGGAAATGTTGAATATCAATAAAGAAAATACTAGATGAGTTGCACTTGAATAACCAGATTTTTGGTGCTTAAATTTTTGTTATATTTTATTCATAGAAAATATGCAGTAAGTAATTATTTAGATCATAAACCAAGAATGTATTTGGACCTTAATAAAAGAAAAAAAAAATCATAATTAAGCCAATTATACGTTACTCGGTAACGAATCTGAGATAACCAATTGGTGGCGAAACATTATTATTATTAGTTTTCAGGCACGCGTGATGCGCGTGTTCATGCATTTTTTTAATAAAGGATGTTTTCGTTAAGATTTTAATAAATAAGTGTATTTTTATAATTTTAGAAAAATATATGAAGACTTTTATAATTTTGTAAAACACCACAAAATAAAAATAAAAAGGGCCAACTAAAAATAAAAATAAAACGTTATTTGTACTTAAAAAAATTATACAACAATGGATGTCAAAAGATAAAAAAAAATTAAATCCAAATATATATATCATGGTAAAAAAATAGCTGTTTAAATGATTGGAACAAAAAAATTAAAAAAGGAGGAGAGACAATAAGAATTTATAAAAAAATCCCTCAAAATTTGCTAAAAATGCCCTAAAAATTTGCCCAAAAGCCTTCAAAAAGAGCCCCCTTTTGCAAAAAAAATCAAAAAAATCAAAAAAGAAAAAAAAATATAAAAAAAGATGGATGAACCGAAAAAAAAAAGGTTGGTGACGTGCACGTGGGGGAAACGCGCGTGCCCAATGGGCGTGTGTATCAATCGAAAAAAAAAAAGAACAGGTTTTTTGACCAAAACGCGCATTTTGGTTGAAAAATACTGTTCCAGTCCCCTCTTTCTCACTTTATATACTAAAGGACTAATCATCTTTGCAAGCTACTATTCAAGTCCCTTTTCTTTCCTTGCCTCTATTCAAGCCCAACACAAAGTTTATTTAACCAAAAAAAAAAAAAGAAGATGTCCAAGACATAGTTGACTAATAAACCCATGTTTAATTAGGCAAGGAATCAAACACAAAAAATCAAGCATACATTTCCTCGGTAAGGAAGCATATATATATGAAAATTTCATATATGTGCACAAAACATCACACAAAAATATCAAATTAGACTAGAAAATATCATGAAAGCTCTGAACAAGCACTATCCAAAAAATAAATAAATAAACAAATAAAGAGAAAAAGAGAACAAGAAGTAGAAGAAGAAATGGATGGAAGGAAAAAATTATCCTAGCATATTTTGCCCATATTTAGACTGATAAAAAAGAAAAGTTCCTTTTTTTTCCATCTTTTTTGCTGAAGGATCCAAAAAAGTTTTTCAATCCTTCCTATTTAATTCTAATCCGACTAAGACATGGAACAGGGTTCTCAATTTCCCAAGTGGCCTTTTGGCTTTTTCAATTTTCCACTATTATTATATGAAAAAGTCTTGGTTTTTGCTAGTTCAAAACTAAGACATAATAATAATAATAATAATAATAATAATAATAATAATAATAATAATAATAATAATAATAATACACTAAAACACTAAAAGCGAACTGAACTTTCATTGCTAGATTTGGTCTTGTTTGTCCTCACTATCTCAATTGACAATGAAATGTAGATAACTAGTTTATCACGTTTTCATGATTTCTATCATTTTGTTTAGAAAAGCATGTTAACTTATCCATCTCAAGTAGGACCTTTTATTTTCTCTTTTTTTTTCTTAATCTGGGGGAAAAATAGAAAGATAAAAAAAAAAAAATTGAATGCCAAAATTTTTAAGATGTCAATAGTTGACAAATTTAATGTCGCCTTTTCACGGGTGATGTTAAAATTGGACTGGCAAATCACGATAAAAATGATCTTGTTTAAGAAAACAGAAAAAGAGAAAAAAAGAGTGAGCATGTGGCTTTTTTTTTTCAAATAATTTTTTTTAAGACAAAAAATTCAAATAAATATATAAATTTCCGATTTCAATGGCTGATAGCTAGATTAATAATTAATATAAGAAGTGGATGTTTATCTAACAACGAAAATTGCGAATTAAGTATAAAGAGTAGTGATTTATTATATTTTGTGAAAATGGAGAAAACTTTTCTTTTTGTTTGAAATTAAATTTGAGAACATTTTAAATGGTGCTAAATGCTAATGCTGTAGTAATTCATAAAGGGGCAAAAAGGGATCAATATAAGATTTTTCTGATTATAATAAGAAAAAAATCTTAAGTAGGAAAAATTGTAGTAGAGAGCAGTTCTAAAATTGCTAAATTTATTTTTTTTCTTCAAATTTTAAAAATAAATAAATTTGACGGCCTAAAATTATTTTTCATCAAATTCTCTTAGTCGAGACTCTTATTATAATAGGACGAACAAAAAGTTTGTGCACTTTTGACTGAATCAGGACACAATGTGAACTTGTAGATTCGTCAGTTATTTTCCCATTATTATCATTGCTATTTTAATCTTTCTCTAATTGGGTGAATTATTCCCAAGTCTTAATCAAAAGGGTCATAAAATTTTCCAAGGAATCCAGCTTTCCGCCTTATAGATTGACACGCATAAGGCTGTAGGTATTTGATTCGCTTCTCTCTATAATTGAAAGTGACACATTAAAGAAAGTATAAAAATAAAATAAAATAAATAAACTAATTAGGTTATTCAATTATTGAGAATTTTTTAAATAATAACTATTAGCAATTGATAATCGCATTCTCAAGAGCAAATCGGAGATTCCCAAGAACAAATTGGGACATAGTTAGCCTTTTGTTTATCATTGAGGACAAAGAATTTGGCAAATTATTGGAAATGTCATTTAGTTCTAGCTAGTCTTTGTTTTGTTTTGCTTTGCTTTGCTTTTGGTCTTGATTATTGTTAAATAATCACATTTTTTGACACACTGTACCCTTATCTAATTAAATACCTTTTTTTGTTTTGTTTTTGATTTGTCACACATGCAGACATGAGTTTGATTAAATTATTGCGAATAATAAAATGATAATTGTTGTTTTGTTGTTAACCATTTCAAGTAACTAAGTGGCGGTGAGATTCTCAAGTACAAAATATGATCCAATATGGAAAAGTAAACCAATATTGGAATTAAGTAGGATGAGTTAAGTAGATAAGTGCCTAATAAAGTATCATAAAGATAAAGTCACATAATAATTAATTCAATCCTACAGTGCAAAAATTTATTAATGCATAGTATTACTTTTATATATTGATTAATGCCAATTATTATAAGGATGACATATCATTCTGAATCCTGAATGCTGAAATTCTGAATATATGTGTTGTGCTTTAATGTAAATCTAAAGTAATGATCTATATAAATAAATCTTGAAGAGTTCTAATCAATCCTTAATAAGGATTCACAAGCAAAATTTGGTAACTAGAAATATGGTAAGAAAAACTAACATAAAATACCAATCATATGTCGATTGATAAACAGTTTGGTAGTTTTAGTTAAAGCAAAATTGACACGTTAAGTTTAGTTTGTGTGGTTTTGGTATTTTTAGGGTTATCTATACAAACACCCCCAATGTTGTGCTATTGTTGCAATTTGCACTCCAACGTTTAAAAATTGTTATTTTTGCCTCCTAAAGTATTAAAAACTTATAGATATGCCCCCTCTTTCACAATCTGTAAAAAAATATATTAAATTAATAACGAAACATTAATCTGTTAGCGCCCGTCAAATTTTTAAAGATAAAAAATAGATAAAATCAGGGAGTATGAATACAAAATTTTAAAAGATCGGGGTGCAGTTAAGAAAATAAGACAACATAAGAGCGTGTTTGTGAAAATAAATATAGAATTAATTACTATAATTTTCTTAATTTAAAGGCGGTTGATCTTTAAAAATGTGTACAGGCGCCAACAGATTAATGTTACGTTATTAATTTAATTTATTTTTTTACAGATTGTGACAGAGAGGTATATCTATAAGTTTTTAATACTTTAGGGGGAAAAAATGATAGTTTTTATATAGAGAAATTATAGTGAATACCCAATTTTTAAAACTTAATGTAAGTTATTACCCAATCTTTTGAAAAATATAACCAACTACTCAAAAAATAGAATTACTTACACGGTGATAAGTGGTGGTAATTCACTTTGTTACCAAAAGCATGTGCAAGTAATTCACAAATTGACTAGAAACTCAATTACTTCAAAAGTTTGGGTATTTATTTTTATTGTTATATAAATTATGGGTATTTGCCTACTTCACCCATTTAAATATTATGGTACAAATTGCAACAATAGCACAACATTAGGGGGTGTTTGTATAGATAACCTTTAACATTTTTCTTATATATTGGGTCAAGTCTTTTGGGATAGTGTGTAGCATGAAACTTTTTACATAGCATAGAAAAATGATTGCAAAAGAGGAAGGAAAAATATTATAGTATATATATTATGTTATATATATAATATATAATATATAAAAGAAGAGATTATTAAGTAAATAGTCATTTTTTAATTAGAGGTATTGATTTTACTTTTTATCCTTAATTTTGTATTGATTAATGACTAGTTTTTTAATTTTTTAAAACTTTGACTATTTTCTTAAAATATATATTAAAAAATTGCTAAACACCAAAAATACCCATACATACATACATACATACATATATATATATATATAGATTCATGAATTCGAGAATCAAATCAATTCCATATATATGTTGAAATATAAACCTCTTGTTGGCCCTGCCTCTTGTCAGTTTAATTTTTTGAACATAAATTTAAAACCTTAATTTAAGGTCATCTCTCATTCTTTTTTTTTTTTTCGCTAAGAGGTCATCTCTCATTCTTGTAGTATTCGATTTGGGTACTTTTTTCATTCACCCTATCCAATAATATTTTTTTAGTGATAATTCAAATATATGATTATTCTTAATTTATCTGACGCTAAATAAAAGAGCCACTAGTTGAGATTCTCTTCTTTTTAGTTCTCGTTGCTGTTAAAACATGTAGTTTCTTGGTATAGTTCAAGAAACTAGATATGGTTTATATCAAAACAGTTGACCAAAGACAATCAAAGTAAAACTCAAAAGCATAAAAAAAAAAAAAAAAATTCACACGACGATTCCTGATTTTACTTCTCCTTAGTTTTAATATTTTTCGACCAAGTTGTGATAAACAAATCTAATGCATTACAATTTACAAATAGTATTTCTTTAATAATAATAATAATTAAAGAATTTTATTGTTGTGGATGAAATAAGTCCACCCTTACGTGGGATTTTCAACACGTTTGGGGAATCATAATGGTTGAAAAACTCCACTTTGATTTTACTAGATTGAATATTTCTGGTAATTTCAGATACCCACTTTAGAAGATGCAAATTAATAATTTTCATGGGAATAAAAGGAATCACTATTCAAATTTTCCTTTAAAGCCAAAATTCCTTTTTTTTTAAAATTAAATTCAATAATTCTAATATTATTTTTACACCTTTCTTGGGTGGGCAAAAGTGACTCATCCGTATCCACAACAGGAATAATGTAAGATCTGTTTCATTGCATTTATGCCAGTATCACATATTAAATTATGAAGCCACATATGCCCACAACAATATTCCCTCACAATTCCAAGTTTTCAGAAAGATAAATAATATATATATATATATATTGCATAAATGGGAATCATGTTATCTTGTACTTAGAACCCCATTTTTATCACTTTTTCATTTTTGGGATTTTCTTTCTGGTCATCAAGATTTGACACAATAAGCACTATTATTCTTATAGTCATGCAAGGACAAATCAATAGTTACTCAAAAGCTAGCCATGCCCAATTTTTGTTCTCTTCCAATTGTTTTTTGTTCTTTGGTAATATCAAAGTATAGCCTTGTTCATTCCTACAATATTTAATTATCTTTTTGCTCTCTCTCATTTTCAAAATATTTAAAACCCCACATAAATAGTTGTTCACATTTATATCCAAAGCTTACACCTGAAGTTTTTGTTTTTGTTTTTTTTTTTGTCCCTTTAAGAATATATCAAAGGAATTCCCCATCCCTTATAATCTCTACTCCAACATTGCCTATTGCTTTTCCATTCTCACACTACACATATTTTGTGACTCATTTTGCCCAAAAAAAAAAAAAAAAAGCTCAACACAAAGAAAGCAAAAAGCCAAGAGCTCTATTGAATTTGCAAAAAGCCAAGAGCTCAAATTTATCTGTAAATGAATGATCAAAAGTTTGATTGCCAAGCAAGAATTCAAGCTCAGCCCAACCATGGACTAATCACAGATTGCAACTCCGAATTCGCAGCCCGGTCTTCCCGCCTTTTCGGGCCCCACAACCAGCCTCACAACATGGGACTTTATGTCCAACAACAACATCAACACAACCACCAACAACAGCTTTCCATGGATCACAGCCAAGCCAGTCTCTCACAGCTCCAAAGCCTTGCCAAACACAGCCCGTCCTCGACCATCATGAGCCGTTTCGACTCGCCAACTTCAGCTTTCTATGCCACAGAAAGGTGCATGGGATTTCCTCAGTATGAGTCCCAAGTTGGTAATTACAACCAGTTCTCTTCCGGAGAGAGCTATTCCTTCGAGGCCTCGGATCAAACCGAGCCAGGCTTCGAGTTCAGGAGTTCCCTTCAGACGGTGGTGAAGCCGAACAACAACATTCCTTTGATGTTTGGACATGATCACAATAAGATCATCCATGATCTTGATAGTACTAATACTAATATTAATACTAGTACTAGTGCCACATCACCATCGATTCGAAGGCAGTTTTCGATTAATTTGAAAGAAAATCAGGACATCGGGGTATGTTCTTTTATCTATCTCTTTTGTTTTTTTTGTTACTTTAGGAGTAGTTTTTTTTTTTTTAGTCTGAGTCTTTGTTTTTTGATTCATCAGGGTTATTGTGGCTCGTTTGGTTCGTCGATTTCGCAGCTGAGTTTTGCTTCTCATCATCAAGATAAGCAATCTCCAAGACTCTCACCTGGAAATTGTGCTTCTATGAGTACTATTACCAACAACTCTGCTCCAAATGGAACCGCAATCTCTAACAAAACGCGCATAAGATGGAATCAAGATCTTCACGAGAAGTTCGTTGAGTGCATAAATCGCCTTGGTGGAGCTGAGAGTGAGTACTTAAGATAACCATTCTTTTGTGCAAAATTATAAACTATAGAAAAAAAAAAAAAATTCGGTGATTGTTTTCCTTTCTTTATGCAGAGGCGACGCCTAAGGCAATACTAAAACTGATGGATTCGGATGGTTTAACGATCTTTCACGTGAAAAGTCATTTGCAGGTACCAATTGAAATTAATCATGAAATTTTAGTCCTTATTTTTCTTGCTCCTTTCCTGTAATATAACTCATGTTTGTCCTTTTTTTTTTTTTTTGTGTCATAGAAGTATCGGATTGCGAAATATCTGCCTGATTCTGCTGAAGGTAAAAGTCCTCATTTCAATTGTTTAATGATATTTTGACGTGTTTAGAAACTAGTTTTGTCTCAAAAACTATCAAAATCTATACAAGAAGTACAAGGCACACCAAGATTTTTAACTTCTAAGCTTGTACTATTTTTCACTGTTTTATTGGTCCACATTTTTCTCAACCACTAAACTTAATCTAATTGGTTTGCTTTTATCAGTATGATTATATATCCGAAAAAATGTCCATTTTACAGGAAAATCTGAGAAAAGAGCCTGTGTAAATGTTGCAGCTCAGCTCGAAGCGACAGCGTAATATACTATTATCCCATTTCAACCCTTAATTTTTTAAATGTTTTAAGGCATTTATATTCCTTTAAAATTTATTTATACCTTCTTTGCACTCAGATATTTTTTGGTTTGTGGGCAGTGGATTGCAGATCAAAGAGGCACTGCAAATTCAATTAGACGTTCAAAGACGCCTTCATGAGCAGTTAGAGGTATTCATATGAAACCATTTTCACTTGTGACAGTGTTGGACTATATGAAGAAACAATCTTTAGAGATTTCGGGGTTAATTACATTTTGACCCCGAATGTAGGCCAAATTACATTTTAGTCGTCCGTCACAATTTTGTTAAAAAGTTGGACGGAAAATTCACGATATCAACACATAATATGTTTTGTAGATTTAATATATACTCTCAAGAATGCATCACATAATTTGCAAGTGCTCGTTTGCACACGATTTTCCATCCGACTTGCAATGGATTTAACGGCGGACTAATATTTGGCGGTTTTGTAACTTAATGACTCACTTAGGGAAGTTTTGAAAGATGGAGTCTAAAAATGGGTTTTGACTTGCAATTTTGGGGTCAAAATGAAGTTAAAATGGCTTGAAAAGAAGCTATAGAAAATAAAAACTAGCACATATCAATACTTCAAGGTTTTGAATTGAAATCCTTTTGAACATGCTAAGCACAGCTAGTTGTGATGAGACAGTTGACTTATTCCCACTTAGAGCAAGTGGGGGGTTTGTCTAAGCCTCTTTTGTCAATAGTTTAATGTCCAAAAAGTTAAGAAAAAGATTGGCACAATTGTCAAGAACTTTAAATGATAAGACAAGCAATATAGTTGAGCCATGAGACTTCCAAGTACTAAAAATTGAAACTTGGAGCTTAAACTTCAATTGTTTTAACTACCAGTACCAACTAAGTAGATCCAAAAGAAAATAATGGGAAACATTGAAAAGAGAGGAGTCTATTGTGGCAGAGGAAAAATCAAACAAATTAAGGGTTATCATCACTTTAGCACTCAGGGAATTATACACATTTAATTTTGTCACCTCACTTGTTTCAAAAATTCAGGATGGTATTTTTTAAATGTAACACCAAAATTTAGTGGCAGTACTGAATTTACTTGTTTTGTTGTACCAACAGATTCAGAGAAATCTTCAGCTCCAAATTGAGGAACAAGGAAAGCAACTCAAAATGATGTTTGACATGCAACAAAGAACAAGCAATAGCCTCTTCACCGGCCAGAGCTCAGATATTTCATCCCTCGACGAAGCGCCATCGAATAGCATCGACGAAACTCAAGTCTCCCCCGCCGAGGCTTCGGGGAACACTCACTTTCCCTCCAAGATAAGTTAGCTTCAACAACAAGCAAACTCTGCTCACTTTTTTTTCCACATACAAAAGAGAAATACTCATGGGGTTCCAATGAAAGCTCATTCCGATTCGCTGAAGAAAAAAAGAAAGTAAAATCAAGTGTGTCCATATTCTCTACATTGGTCAAGAATGAATGGAAGAAAGAAAGAAGCAAAGAAGATCTTAAAGGAAACATAAAAACAATAACAATAATTATTAGGTGTTCTTCTATGGTGTTTGACAATGAATATCATCTTCTATGTTGTGGAGTGAGCAAGAAATGGGTTTAGATTGATCTTGTCATTTTATTAACACAAATTATTTTGGCAGTGTTGTAAGTTATACGCTTTTATAGGTTTTACTATTTGTTTGTCTTTGTCCTATATATGTTAATGTAATCATAGTTAATATTGTTCCACAATGTAAGTAAAAAGGGAAATATTTATAAATGGCCCATATTCAAGTTGTCTTAGTGTATAAATCGTGTCGAATAAACTCATAAGTTTAGACTTGTTAGTTTATTGGTCATTCCGTAACTTAGAGTAATCCCAAATGATTTTATAAATTTAACTTAATATCCCAACTTTTAAACAATTTTAATAAATCCCTTTTTTAATGGAAATTTTAAGAAAATAACCACTGTTTACAAAATTATTTTAAAAAATAACCACAGTTTCAAAAAATTTAAAAACTAGCCCTTTCAGAAATTTCTGACATGTGTCAGAAATTTCTTACAATAATTTTTATGTGTAATTTTATTATTGTCAGAAATTTCTTACATTGTGTTATGGCTAGTTTTTAAATTTTTTAAAACTGTGGCTATTTTTTGAAAACACACAGTTCAAAATGGCTATTTACCTAACTGTCTTTTTTTTAACAACCTAGATACTCGAAATTATCTCAACCTCGGACACACAAAACACCACCACCAAGACTCTCAATGATAGTCACAACTCTTTGAACAAAGAGGACAAAAAATAAAAATAAAAATAATTGTACAGTCTCATATCATTTGGCTAAAATCAAGTATAATAATTTAATTAAAAAATGCTGCATTCACCTCCCAAGCGAAGCGAATAAAATCATATCGATTACGGGCATGTTACCATAATGTTTTAAATAATTAAATTGTTAAATTTTAATTTCTCTGGCTTTCTTTTGTTTTGCCATTGTAGGGCATGTTGAGACGATGAGATATTCGTAACTGCAAAACTCGCGATCACGACTAATTTCGTTCATGACAGAATTAATCTCATAGCTGAAATGAATTTTATCAGTCTGAAAGCTTTTTACCAGTCTCCCAAAAAAAAAAAATTTTTTTGGTGCTATATATGGACTTTATTTTCATTTGAGGATCGAAGTCGTATGGAAATTTAATGGCTGTTTCGAAATGTGTCTAAAAACAAGCTTCTAAGTGTTCATGGCTCTTGGTTTTTGTACATATCGTGTTAGGATTTTAACAATTGATACTACATGATAATTGATATGATTTATATAATATATTTTTGTACAGAAATTAAAGTAAAACTTTTGAGGATAATCTAAATCGTTTGTCCTTTTTTCGTGTCTCTCGAATCAATGAATGACAACTTAACAAGAATAAGTAATTAATGCGAATTCTATAACTAATTTTTAAATCTTAATATCAAGTTAATTAGGATATGGGACAACCAAAAAAAAAAAAAAAACAACAACAACAACAAAGAAAGGACAGTTAATAGACCAAGATTGACTAATAACATAATATATAGGACAATTCAAAAGTAAAGTTGTCATTATAAAATTACAAAGCCTTTTTATTGATCCAAAGAAAGACACACAAATCAGACAAAATGAAAATTTGTTTTTTATTTTGTATCTAAATTATCTTAAACTATAGTGAGTGACCCCACATTTTATTTCAAAGTGTTATCATATGTTGCTGGATTCCCACTACCATGACCATCATTCAGTAGCCATGGTGTTGACATGATTTTTTTTTTCTTTTTTCTTTTGTTCCTCCCAAAAAGAATGCTTTTTTCCCTTGCCCTGCTGGATCCATATATATATATATATATATAGACTAGTTTTTTTTTTTTTTTTTGCTACTAATATATATATAGACTAGTTGAGTAAAGAAAGTAGTACAATGCTCATACATTCTAGTACTTAAGAGCCAGTACAATGCTCTTACAATTTCCTTCCTAGTACTTGTAAACAATCTTGTACTTATCCAAAACTTGTCGTTTGGATGTAAATTTATGTGTTTGTACATAGTTTATCCCAAAGAGCTTATTTTTTAAGCTACAAGGTAAACTATTATAATTTGTGTCACAAGTCACAATTATTCTTAGTCCAATACAATAGTACTACTGTACAACTTTTACCAGCTTCTGCTTTGTTTGCAAGTGAGTGTCTCAACTCTCAACATGGGGTTTCAACAACAGAGTTACAGCAATAAGCCTCAAAATTACAGTCTAATTCCCATTTTTTCCGAGTTTCTCGAGCTTTACGACTGCGATAATCACTCGTTTTTCCAGTCTTGTGAGGGTAACTTTTCCACCACCATTGAAGCTAATAATTACCACCAAGCTGGGAATATTTGCGGTGATCAATATGATCATGATCATGTAATTGAAGTAAGAAACATGTCACAATAATTTCATAATATCTTGTCGTACGTATTAGTACTAATTATTATTAAATTATGCATATATATCAAAGGGTTTTGTTTTCAAACCATTTGTGATTAGGAAATTCATCAACAAATGGTTGATTTAGAGAAAGTGAAGCAATGTTCCTCAGAGTCCACTGATTCTACTTCCAATAAGGCAGCTTATTCAAGAAGGATCAACGCTAAACCGCGAATGAAATGGACTCAAGACCTTCACGAGCGGTTTGTGGAGTGTGTGAATCGCCTTGGCGGCGCAGAGAGTAAGTAATGATGTATAATATTATCATATTTCATGACCTATAATATTATTCTTTACGTGTAACACATTTCACTAGAATATTGATCAAATTACTATATATTATTACGCAGAAGCGAGGCCAAAGGCGATTCTGAAGCTTATGAGCTCAAACATGTTAACCATATTTCACGTCAAGAGCCATTTGCAGGTTAGCATATACAAACCTTTCCCAACATATATATGTACTTACAATTTTGAAACCTAGCTGGCTCTCAACTTTCATTTATACACACCTTTTTTTTTTTTTTTTTGTATTACTTGAATTCATGTTTAAATTAAGTAGTGGGTTAAGAGTAATAGATTTAATTTTCAATATATATTCATTCCTATTCCTCATCGCTTACTCGATATATCGTCGCAGAAATATCGAACATCGAAGCACATAGCAGAATATTCAAAGGGTAAGTACTTAAATTAACCACAAAATTAATTGATCATGTGTTCGTGTGTAAAATTTTTGTTCCTTTAAGTTGGCATTTTCTTTGTTAATATGCCACAAAGAACTAGATCTTAGATCAACCTGAAATATTTACTAATTAACTCTTTTATATATATTATTAATTTGTGCTTTTATTCATGTTCCCAATTTTATTTATTTTTTCTTTTTTTGGTGCAATATTGTATCTTATGACTAAGTTTGTATATATGTTCCCTATTACAGAGAAATCTGAGAACATAACCACTTTAGATGGGACATTTCAGCTGGACGTGAATAGGTACAAAGTGATTAATGTCGACATAATGAGTCGGTTCAAAATTTTATCCATAGATACACAAGTCTTCTCACCCAAAAAAAAAAAAAAGGGAAAAAAAAAAAGCACATTTTTGTCATATGATTAATTAGCCTGGCTTTATGTATTGTTTTGATAGCACTGGAATGAACATCAAGGAGGCACTGCAACATGTCAATAAGCGTCTTCATGAACAACTAGAGGTATATATATATATATATATATATATATATATCTATGTCCTCAATTTATAACATGGTAGTAGTATTAAATACAAAATTTGGACAAAAAAAAAATGGCTTGTTAAATAAACCGGGTACGCAATATATATTCTTTAAGAAATTGGGGTTTTTTATTTGGCATTATTTAAAAAAGAACTAGTACTAAATGAGTACATTTCACCAAATGATTTTAAAAATTAGCCAGTGTTTATAAATTTATAATAAGGGAATTTTAAGAAAATAGCCACTGTTTACAAAATGATTTTAAAAAATAGCCACAGTTTCAAAAAATTCAAAAACTAGCCCTTTCAGAAATTTCTGACATGTATCAGAAATTTCTTACAGCATATTTTATGTGTAGTTTTGTTATTGTCAGAAATTTCTTACAGTGTGTAATGGCTAGTTTTTAAATTTTTTCAAACTGTAGCTATTTTTTGAAAACATATAATCCAAAATGGCTATTTACCTAACTGACCCTTATAATAATTACATTATTTATAAGGGAAGATTTGACTTTTAGCCATTTTTAGGCTTATGTTTTAAGAATTTAGCCATAGTTTCACGAAATTAAGGAATTAGTCATTTTCATTGTGTAACAAATTTTGATACACTATGAAAATGACTAATTTCTTAATTTCGTTAAACTATGGCTAATCCTTAAAAAATTAACCAAAATAAATTTGGCTAAATCCTTAAAAATCTGTATTTATTAAGTACTTAGCTATTTAGTTAAAATAGTGTGTAAACTTCGACTGCTTTCCTAACTCATCCAAAAAACACCACAAGATTTTAAGTAAATTTCACATTTTGGGTTCTAATATATTTTTTTCCCCTTGAGAAACGTCTAAGAATCGACGATTTACGTGTTCATGTCTACTTATAAGAATCGCTATGTTCGTTATAAAATGATTTAGCATATATATGAAGATAATTGTCCTCTTAATTGAAGAAAAATTAATCCAACTAGTGGTCTTATAATCTTGGTCAGATTCAGCACAATCTCCAAATGCTGATTGAAGAACAAGGAAAGCAACTAAAAATGATGCTTGAGCAGCAAGAAAAGACCAACAAGAGCCTCTTCAACAAGTCTCTAGTTCAAAACTCAGACTCTCCATTATTGACACTGCCAAAGACCCCGTGCGATAGCTTCGACGACGATCACGGTTCCAGCATGGAAGGCTCTAGAAGCACTAGGTCTCAATCAAATGTATGAGCTTAGCCAAAAAAGAAAAAAGAAAAATAAAAAAGCCATAACTATATGTAGAAATAAGTTGATGATGAGGCTAAGGAAAAGAATAGTTGAGACAATTAAGTCAAGTGTTGATATACTTTTAGTAGGGAAAAGTAGTACTTAGTGCATATTTTCCAATCGGCTTTGGTTTTGCATGTCTTGAGAAATTGTGACATATTGAATATGTAAGACATGGATTATATAGAGCTTCAATTTAAGTTAACATTTTCTTTTTCGAATTTGTAATATATTTATTTTTAAATTTATGCTATTCCTTAGTTGATCAATAATTTACTGCTATGGGTAAATTTAAGTCATTTGCTGAAAAATGTTACAATTAATGGAAAAATAAATTTATATGTATTGAACCGAAAAAAAAAGATGCCCTTGAGCGAACCAACCAATTTATAAAGCTCTTGCTAGTTGCTCGTTCGGAGTTTGAGTTGATTTAGCTAGTTTGTCTCTGAAGTGACTCTAGCAAAGTTTTTTATATAGCAAATGAGTATTTGAACATATAATATATTATAATAAGTATTAGGGACTCATTTAGAGCTTGAACAAGCCTTAAAAAGTCATTTCGCGCAAAAACTAAGTCCTTATAACTAGTTTTGCCGAAATATAGCCTTTAAAATTATTTTTTTGTCTCCAAAGTGACTCTAGCAAAGTTGTTTATATGCCAACTGAGTATTTGAATATATAATATTTTATAATAAGTATTAGGGATTCAATTGGATCTCCTACAAGCCCTAAATAGGCATTTCGCGCAAAAACTAAGTAATTCTAACTAGTTTTGCCGAAATATAGCCTTTAAAATACTTTTTTGTCTCCGAAGTGACTCTAGTAAATTTGTTTATATACCAAATGAGTATTTGAATATATAATATATTATAATAAGTATTAGGCACTCTTTTGGAGCTCCAACAAGCCTTAAAAAGTCGCTTTGCGCAAAAACTAAGTTCTCATAACTAGTTTTGCCGAAATATAGTCTTTAAAATACTTTTTTGGCTCTTAAGAGATTTAAAGGCAATCTAATTCCCATCCTCGTCTTTTAATTAATTTTGGAAACAATATTGTTATATGACGTTGAATCATAAAGTGGAATTTCATAGCCATTAAACATGATTATTTGGAATATAAACCTTTATCTCGCATGTATATATATATCTCAAGAGTATTTATCTTGATTTGATGTATGTCACTTTAATAAAATATTTGGCATGTTACGAACTTAATTTTAATGTCCAACAACATGAAAAATGGAAAAGGATGAACAGAAGAACTCATCCGAGTCTGCAAAACAACTATAACATTTATATTAAAAATTACTGTCAACTTTCAAGTCAAATTTTAGTATCTGTGGTATTGAAGAATTACTGTGATTTGTTGAATATGCTGACTTTTTACTTAAGTTGCCATTAATACGTCAGATCGTTTGTACCTGATAAATTGTCGTTTGTGTTATTGTAGCCCTTAGGATATGTTGTCGTTTTAAAGTTATCAGGTTTTTGTGTGTGTGTGTGTGGGGGGGATGCGTTCTTTCTTTTTTTCTTTTTTTTTTTTTAAGTTGTCTTTCACATTCTTCAACTCTTATGAACTTCTTGTCGTTTTTCAAAATTTTGCAAGAATTAGTCGTTTTGATATGTTTTTTGTCGTTTTGACGCTAGAACATAATTCTCTATTGTCGTTTATAATAGTTATCCTAGTTTGAGCCTTGAGGAAGACCTCATCATTTTATTATTTGAGAAATGCTAATCTCACTGTGGGGCCCACCGAAATAGACGGTGGAGATGTCTGAGCAAAGCACTACCCTTATTAGTTTTGTGGCCTCACGAGTCATAATTAGCTTACGTTCAACTACTTGTCGTTTTCAATAGTTACAGGCTTACTGCCGTTTTGTAGAATATTTTATTGTCGTTTGTGGTACTCATTAAATTTTTTTCAATTCGTTTCGGAAATTCTTCGTCATATCTCGTTATGTTAAAATGTAACACTTGTCAAACCTATTCGCTAATCTTGTGGTCGATATGCAGAATGTATCATCTTTCTTCCCATCACGTTGTCGTTTCCTAAACTTATTGTCGTTTATCCCATATCTAAATTTTTGGGGCCTCAAGCCCTCAAGTAAGCACGAACTAGTGATTTTTTATTTTTCAACAAGTGCCCCTAAACTTATCGTGCTTTCACATGTTATCACCAGAAATTTATTTTTATTTTTATCAATTAAAACTTCACACTTAACAATTATTATGACTGAATCAAATTGTTAAGGGACATCTAAAATTATATAAAAGATCTATGTCATTTCAGCGTCCTCTAGTTTTTTAACTTTTGACATTTTGGTGATTTTTATTTACGGTTTTAGAGTTTCAACTGTCAAAAAAAAAAAAAAGGTATTATAGTGCGAAAGTACGTTAAATTTAGGGGTCAATGATGGAAAAGACTTAAAATTTGCAAAACAAATTATTAAATAAATAAAACAATAAAATCAAAATCGCTCGCAGTTCCGCCGCAAAACAAAAACAGTCCCTTTGAAAGCTTCGACTCTTTAGAGAGAGAAAGTAGAGGAGAGAGAGAGAGAGAAGTGAAGAAGCAACAATGGAGGACGTGAAGAAGAGGAAGCTGGAAGAGCTAGGGTTTGAAGGCGAAGCCTCTTCGGAAGAGCACTTGCGCTCGCTTCTCGACCCTCTTGCTAAGCCTCAGCTCGTCGATCTTCTCGCCAAACTGTACCTCTCTCTCTCTCTCTCTCTCTCTCTCTCTCTCTAGTTTTAGGGCTTCGGATTTCTCTCTGGTTCGCTTTCCATTTTTTTTTCATGAATTGTGGAGCTTTTTTTTAATCTGAAGACCAGTATGAATCGGCTCGTTTAGTAGGTTTGGTTTATGGTGTTGAATTTGGACTGCTCTTTGTTAGGGTCTTTCTAAATCATGTTTGGTAATTTGGTATTGTAAATTGGAAATGAAAGGTTTTGTTTTTTTTTTTTATATTTTGCATAGAAGAAGATAAGATTATATCTTGTTGGCAAGTGAAGCTGCTTATTTAACCTCTCCACGGTATAAAGACATAAATTATGACTTGGGAAAAGATAAATACAATTTGAATGAGAACAAGACTTGGATAAAATATTTTAATTTTTGTTTTGTTGCTAAAGAATACTGTTTGCATAGTTTATTGTGACATTAGTCCAATGCCCAGTTATTGAAACCCTTTCGAGGGGAGTTTGAACTCTAGTAAGTCGCTGGAGCTGCATAATAAGCATAGCCCAACTGAAACTTCCGAGCTTATAGAGGCTGATAAGCATTTTTTAGTTAAACTAATTATTTTGGTATCCGCATTAATTTCCTGCTAAAATGGATCTTCCTATTCTTGCAATTTCATTTGGACCAAGAAGCCTGCACTAGGATTCTTTAGAGCAAATTAGTGTAAAATTTAAAGCAAGCCTTTATCTCGTGAGCTTTGTATTTTGCAATTTAGTAATTTACCTTGAAAATGAAATCCTTCTCGGGCTACTCGTGTCTGTGTTGTCTGTAAATTGGTGTTTGTTATGGTACACTAGTTAAGTTTTTTCTTGTGAGGATGTTGCGCTTGTGGTAGGAAGGACATAAAACGTTTGCTCTCTCGGTTGTATGCTGTGTGATTGACTCGGTGCATGTGTGTTTGTTTGCATGTTGAGGCATAAAGAGGTTCCCAATATCCTTCAATTGCAGAGAAAATTAAAAGTATCGCCAGTGCAGATCCTGTCCATCGAAAGCTTTTTGTTCGTGGGTTGGCATGGAATACCACTTCAGAAACTTTGTGTGATGTGAGTGTATGCTGATTGTGTTTTGTGTGCCATGCTTGCCAAGTATCATTCTAGGATTCTGTACTAATATATAACTATTGAACGCAGAGTTTTAATTTGTTGAAAACTATTGTGGTTTGAATTCACCAACTTCTTTTTGATGCTATATTCATGACCACTAGAAAATTTTTGGCACTCAAGTCTTTCGAGCATTTTAACACCTTGCATTTGTGGGAATGCTCTTTCCAGGCATTTAGAGTCCACGGAGAAGTTGAGGAAGGAGCTGTGATTTATGACAAAGCAACTGGAAAATCACGTGGCTACGGTTTCATTACTTACAAGAATATAGAGTCAACTCAGATTGCACTAAAAGCACCTAGCAAGTTGATTGATGTAAGTATTTGTCACGTTTAGCACACAATCTGGTTATGCTGAAGCTCCATGTTTCTGTGTCTCATCTCCAAGTTTGATTGCATGAAAACTTAGGGCTGTAGTTCTTTACCTGTTCATTGAATGTAATGATGTCAGGGTCGAATGGCTGTTTGTAATCTAGCTTGTGAGGGCTTAAGCGGGACAAGTACTACACCTGATCTTCCCCAAAGGAAGCTCTACATCGGAAGCTTGTCACAAGAAGTCACGAGCGAAATGCTGCTCAGCTTTTTTGCAAAGTTTGGTGAAATAGAAGAAGGTTCAGTTGCATATGACAAAGATACTACGGAATCACGGTATTTTACCATTCAGCTTCTACATTTGTTGAAAATGAAGTCCTCTGAAATTGATGTTTGTGTTCTGCAGCGGGTAAAGAGTTTAACTTATCGTGTTTCTTTTCTCGTGTAGTGGGTTTGGCTTTGTCACATACACGACCGTGGAAGCAGCAAAGAAGGCAATAGACGATCCAAATAAGAGCCTTGGCGTAAGTGACTTCTGTCTCATGTCTATCTTAATTATAATCAGATTGTTGATAACAGGATGTATGCTCCGAAAGAAGCTGCTTACTTACTATATTTTGTGACGTATTGGATTAAGTTCGTCTGAGGACATTCACTTCTTGAGAGCCTTGAACCCAAAATGAGGAATCACTTGGCTTTATTCATTTTATATAATTGTTTTTGCGAGATGGGAGTAACCTATTTCTTTATTAGCCAGTTCTTAGATTGCTAGTTTTCTAGATTCCCTTCTCGTTATCACAAGTCCTCAACGACTATGCTACAAACCGTAAGATTATTCTCAAATTAGTTTCCTTTCTTGGTATATAATTTTTGGAAACTACATGATCCAAGTTGTTTAATGTTCTCGTTTAACTGCAGGGGAGGACCATCATTGTTAAGCTTGCAGATTCGCACAAGGGCAGAACAGCACAATCGCAGATGCCCTCAGCAATGGCTCCATTGTCCGTACCTACGGTGCCCGGATATCTGCACCCTGGAAAAGGCCATCTCGGCTCTGCTCCAATTGGCTATGGTTATTCTCAACCAATGGCACTGTATCCCGATTCCACGTACTCTAGTCCTCCCACATCACATGCCTCGTACCAGACACAACCTCAGATGCCATATGGGGCAGCCGCATTTAAGAAAGACTCCCTCGGACATCCACCACCAACCGCCATGGGCATGGGCGGGTTCCCATATTACATGGGCAAACAATGAAAATTGCGATTCTCAACTTATTATGTGGTAAGCTAACATAAAATCTATTTTGTTCCCCTTCACCTTCAAACTTGCTCTAATATTTACAATCTCTCTGATTCATTTTTGACCTTTGGATTTGGCAGGCCTTTTAACTCTTTTTTTTATTCTCTACATTTGGGAAATAATTTTGTCAGAATAGGCACCAGGAATTGATAAATGGCATAAAAAGATGTGTTCCAATTTTTGGAGGAGCTTTTAGTGGAAGCACTTAATCTCTTGTTCTTGTATCATTAGAATCTTTGGACAAACACTGTTCTTTTGTATTTTAGATAGCATGTACCAATTTTCTAGCTGTAGTAGCATTTTTTTTTTTTAAGAAGGGATGATCATTGATAAAACTATTTAAATTTTATATTGTCATATTTCTTCTTCAATCACACTACATGGCTCAAGCTTTTCTCATCTTTTGGTAGAATTTTGTAACTAGCAGACAGCCAATCTTGAGACCTATAATAGATGTCTACACTGCATTATGAAATATGAATTTTTAAATGTAACATGAAGTGGCAGCTGTGTCCTGTGTTGGTTATTTTCTAATTGGTGAACTGAATATATGTATATTAGAAAATATATTTTCTTTAATAAAACTAAGCAATTTAATTTGACGCATCATATGATATAAAAAAATTAAAAAAAAATCTTCAAAATTGTCCATTTTTTACCTTTGAAAAATTCGTCATTAGTGAAACCAGGATTTTAAATTTGTTACATGACTGATTTAGAAAAATGGTCCAACTTAAGTTTTTATATTTGATCAATAAAAATTCATAATAACCAGATTGACAAAAAAAAAAAAAAACACCAATTTGTGTAATATAATGATATGTTCATTCTTCATTGATAAGCTCTTGAAAATACAAAACATATATATACACTTTTCATTTCTCAATATCAAATAAAAAATACCATATGAAATTTGAATATGAGGAATACTTGTTTAAATTGTTAACATTTTAAACAAATAAAAGGCGTAATTTTATTGTTAAAATTGATGATATACGATTTGTCATTTTGGAAAATTTAGTGAAGAATAGAGAAAGACTTTTGTCATATGTTCTAGAAAAAGAGGTCATTTTCCTAAAATTTTTCGGTCAAAAACACAAACTATAGAAAATTTACAATTGAGCCCCACAATAAAAAATTTTATCATAATCCCCAATAACAATGTCACTAGCCTGTACATAAAAATCCGGTGTACCCGAATAACCGTAAGCCAAAAAAAAAAAGAAGGTAAATTTAATACCGAAAATTTTTTTGGCGATTTCGGTAATTACCAAAAAATTATCAGGCTGATTTTGGTACTGGGATAATTAAACTTCGGTTTCCCAATACCGCCCAATATAGGTTTTATTCCCCCCCACACCCCCCCCCCCCCCCCCCCCCCCCCCCCCCCCCCCCCTCCCCAACTTTTAGACTTTTAGTCCTCGACTTCTCATCAGCTCCCTCACTCTCTGTCGCACCTCCCGTCGCCTCTCAAGTCTCAAGTCTCAGCCGCAGCGCCTCCCTCCCGACGCCTCTCAAGTCTCAACGCCTCTCTGCCGCCAACCCCCCATCCGACTCCGAGCTATTCCCTGTCTCTCATGCCGCTGCGCCTGAGCTGACCGGCTCCCACGCAGGCACGTCGTCTCCGCCCTCCGCCTTTCCAGTTGCGAACGGCAGCCGTCCGACATTTTCTTTTTTTTTTTTATTTTATTTTTATTTTTTGCCTTTTGCTTAATTAATTTTGGGTTATCCGAAAACCGACCAAAAACCGAAACAAACTACGGAAACCGATCACTATTTTTTGGGAGGTTTTTGGTTTTCGGAAATGGAGTTTTGGTAATCACCGAAACCGCCCAAAAAAAGGAATAACCGCCCAATGTAGAGGCATCTCGAGCCACCGAAACTTTTGGCGTCGAACGAAGTTAACCTGGCTCAGAGCTCCGTCGAAGAAGAAGAAGACTTTCCAGTTCATTTCAATGGAGAGTCGAAAGTAAAAGAGTAAACCAAAAAGGTACACACATCAACGTCGGAGGTATGGTTCTCTGTCTCTATCACTCACGAGCTAATAAATGATTTTTTTGTGATATCTAAGAGCCTCTATTTTGTCCAAAGTCTCTTCGAACTGGTCATGACCCGCTTGCGAAATCTGAGAGCAAGGTGTGTTCTCCAATGGGTTTCTTCGAATTTCTCCAATGGGTCGTCAAAGCCATGGCTTTGGGCAAATGGGAACTCTTTAGTTTCTCAAAACACTAGGGTTTACAGTTCCAAAAGAGCTCTTAGGACCCAAGAATTGGTAACTTCCTCGGACCAGTCGAAAGACGACAATATCGTTAGGATTCGAAAAGCAGTAAAGAAACAAGCCCAAACTGCTCTTTTGGACTACTTTCAGTCCACTAGGAATTTGCCGTTCCTTGAAGCTGAGAGCCTGAGTCTGAACTCGCCGATTTTCTTGGGGAAGCTTTTGAAAATGGTTGACGATGAGGCGGATATTGGAGGCTCGGTTTCGAGGCTCTTGTCTTACAATCCCATCAATGAATTTGAGCCCTTTTTGGAGAGCTTGGGCTTGAAACCCTCTGAGTACGTTCCCCTGCTTCCCCGGGATTTGGTATTCTTGAGCGATGCTCGTTTGCTGCTCGAGAATTTCCGTAAGTTGTCCGATTATGGGTTTTCGCGCAAGATGATAGGGAAGGTTTATGTGGGAGCTACAGAAGTTTTTGACTCTGATGCTGAGGTTTTGGTGACTAAGCTTAGAGCTTATGAGAAACTAGGTCTTGAAAGATCAACTCTAGTTAAGTTCATCAGTTCTAGTCCTTATCTTTTGGTTGGGGAGGTGGACGCTGATTTCATCGAAGTGTTGGGAAGATTAAAGGGTTTCGGATTTGAAATCAGTTGGATTGAAGGGAATTTGTTGGAGGGGAATTCTTACAATTGGAGTCGCATGCTTGGGATTCTGCGTTTGTTTACCGAAATGAGGTTGAGCAAAGAGCGGATCTCCAAAATAATTAGTCGGCGTCCTAATATCTTGTTTGAGGATTCGGGGAATAAGACGGTTTTACTAGTTGGGTTCTTGTTGAAATTCGGATCCTCCATGGACCAGATAAGTTCTGTGCTCATGCAGTTTCCGCAGATTCAAGTTGGGAAATTTGTTTCCAATTTGAGGAGATGCTTGTCGCTCCTCAATGGAATCAAGATGGAGGTGCTAGAGATCGAGGGTTTCATATGCTCTCATGCTGTGTCTATCGGTTCATGTACTTTGATGAAAGCTAATAGCCTGCGTAATTATCTGAATGTAGGGAGGAAGAGGCTTAGTAGTTATATTTTGGAGAACCCACAAGAATTAAAGAATTTGGTCCTTGGAGCAAAGGTGAAGCAGCTTCCAACCCCAGCGATCGTCCTTGCCTCAAAAACGCTCAAGAACAAGTTTTTGTTGGATTTGGGATACGTAGAGGACTCGGATGAGATGAAGGCGGCACAAAAGGTGTTTCGAGGCAAGGGATATGAGCTTCAGGAGAGATTCGACTTGATCATGAATTATGGTTTGAACCGCGAGGAGGTCTGCGAAATGGTTAAAGTTTCGCCTCAGATTCTTAATCAGAGCAAGGATGTGATTCGGACCAAGATTGATCTTCTTGTCAAAGATCTCGGCCATCCGATATCATCTTTGCAGATATTCCCTTCGTACCTTAACTATACCGTCAAACGTGTTAAGCTTAGATTGTCCATGTATGACTGGCTCAAAGGTCAAGGATTTGCAGATCCTACGCTAGCTTTGAGCACCATCATCGCGTGCTCAGAGAGAGTTTTTCTTAAGCAGTTTGTAAATCGCCATCCTAATGGCCCTCAAGTTTGGCAGGATTTAAGTGAAAATTTTTATTCCAATTAACTATCGAAACATTCATATCTATCAGTTTTTGGGTACCTAATTACTAGCTATGCCAATTTAATAAGGATTTACTTGTTTGTGTTACCTAAAACTCTTTTCCCTTTTGTTTGGTTATCATTTTCTTTGGGTATCAATTGCGATAACAAGTTATTGACAAAACAATCAATTAAGCAGTAATTAAAGTCGTCCTGTTCCAGAAAGTAGATTGACATAATTCCCATAGAAAAGCCATCAATTTGAATATAAGAAGCTCTATTTTTTAAGTTTTGCAGGATTGGTTTTCTTTGCCAACTAATGCCAAAAGGTTTGTTGGTAAATCTGACCACTTTAGAAGAAAAGGACAAGAAATTATGTTTTCGTCATGTTAAAGGAATATGGGTTGTTTTTCATCTTTGAACTAGCAAGGAACACAGTCGCACACTACACCATTTATAGCAAATAACAATAATATAAAAAGGGAATGCACTACTTCATAAGTTTTGTACTATATTATATGGACCAAATATTGTTACCATTTGATTTATAATGACAAATTACAGCTTATACCCTTAAATATTCATGATATATTGTGTAAGAAGATTAATCCATTTAGCTTAGAGATCAGACAAAATCTCACCTGTGAAATGCAATTTGAAACTTTTTAAACCCATTTGATTGACCCATGGGCTAGGATAACCACTTCCCATCTACCTATATCACCCATTTTTCTTTCTTTTAAGTTACCATAAACACTTTTTTTTTTTAATGGAAACCATAGTCACTTTGAAAACAAAAAATAAAAATAAATAAGTTAACACAATCACTCATTTAACCATAAAACCACCCAAGTCTTTTGCTATATTACTTAAGAGTCAATTTATGACCATGACCATGTGGTGTGAGATTTAACCCCATCATAATTTACTAAAATCTAACGGTTTAAATATAGTTAATATTTGAGTCGAAAATTTTATATTTTGCATATAAATGGGCATTGCCAATAAAATATACGGTGAGTTGCAAAAATAAATTAAAAAATTGATCAATGAGTTTTTTGAGAAGTAACATATGTTTCAAAAATTAAAGAAATAAATATACTTAAATTGTAAGAAACATGAATGAACTTCATCATTTCTAACTAATCCAATATCGATTACTATAAATAATTGAAAATATTCACTATAGTTTTAAAGCACTTAAATAGAATTGATCATTCTTATATTTTTACGTAAAATATGAAACTTACCCCATCATTATATTTTTTTTTTCTTTTTTTTTTCCCCATTATGAGCATGAGTTTTTTAAGCTTATATTATATGGTACCAATGCTATGCTATCATTCTACTATAATTATGGATGAGTCCTTAGGCACCGTAACTTAAATTACACTAGTTCAGCCTTGGCTATAAAAGAAACATTTTATCTAAAAAGTTCAAAAAAAAAACCCTTGAAAAAGAAAACACGCATTTATTCAATATTCATATATCCATTTAATTTGGAAATATCCATATGACAATGAAAAGATCTCCACAGTCCATATAGTTTATAGTACTTAGTCATACTGAGCAGTGAGCGCAAGTGTATTTCCGACACTATTGAGTACTTGCGCTATAATAATAATAATAATAATAATAATAATAATACTGTCTCCAATTACGTTATAAAATTAAATTAATAATAGTAAGGGCAAAAAAGTATAAAAAATAATAATAACAATAATTAAAAAATGAAAGAAGTAGAAACAAACAAAGAAAATCTTTCTCACCAATTTCCTTCAAACTCTCTCTCTCTCTCTCTCTCTCTCTCTCTCTCTGGCTAAGCTCTGAAAAACTCAACAAACACTTCAACAACACGCTTTTGCTTAAATCTCTTCAAGCTTCAAACTTTGCCAAACTCTTCTCTTCTCTTATCTTCTTCTCTTCACTCACAACATTTCTGTTTCTCTCTCTCTTTTTTTAATTTCTTTTCCTCTTTTTCTGATCTGGATCTTCGTCGCTTTTCACATTCAGATCACAGGCTTTTTTATTCAAAGACGTTCTCTTCTTTTTTTTTTTTTTTTTAAGCTTCTCTGCTGATTCATAGTTGTACCCATTAATAGCAATAATCCCATTCGGCGTTTGGGAAATGGGATTTTGATTTCTGAGAAATATAAGATTCGTCAAAGCTTGATCGAATGTTATAGAAAGGTCAGTTTCGCATCTCTCTTTGCTCAATTCTTTTTTCTTTTCTTTTCTTTCCTTTAATATAATTAGAAGGCTTGATTATGTAATTTGTGTATGATTTGGGAAAAAGAAGTTAATATATCTGTTTTGCTAAAGCGATTAAGCGATCAAATTGTTGTTTCAATTGGGGTTTTGGACCTAAAGAAACAAAGTCATTTACTCAACAAGAACAATTGGGTTTTGTGTGATTTATCTTAATCTAAAGAAATGAAAAGAAAAATAAAGATTTGGAGTTTGCTTGATTAGTACTATGAACAATGGGTTTGCCTTTGTTTTGGATGCAAAAAAGAAGTATTTTTCTTGTCTGTCAACACATTTGTTCATGACTTTAGCTATCTGATCTTTTTTAGGTTATTAGATTGTTCTTTAAGGAAATTATCTTTTTCATATTTATATCATGATTCTCAAATCTATTTTGGTTCTTGCTTTCTTGGGCATGTCAATAGTCTCCATTCTTTTTCTTGAAATCTCCATGTCTCTATATAGATTTGAGCAATACTTTGATCGCTTCGTGATAAAGATTGAAATGTTGGAATGCAAATCTGATGGACTATGAAGAAAATCACTCACTAAACAGAACCTGATTGAGCTTTTTGGCATGTTTAATGTTCTCTTTTTCTGATTTGAGAAAATTGCAATGTAATCAATTAAGAATGAATTCAACTTGCACTTTCTTTCTCATATAGAATAGTTTAGATCTGTACAGGAAAAGAGGCAGAACAAATTGGCTTTGTGCTTTCTTTAATTGTGAATATCTATCTGTGTGTGTGTGTGTGTTTGGTCTTTCTTTCTTTCTTTTCTAAGCTTCAGTTTTTGTAATGTCTCTGGAAATTGTTGTTTTTGGTTTTGGTTTAGGTTTAGGTCACATGTTTCGTGCCATTTTCTCTTTATGTTGAACACTTTTGGATTGTGCTCAATCTTGTTTCGGATGTAAATACAATTTAAAGTGATTCTATGTCTCCGTTTAAGCTCTACACTTCTTATATTTGGCATCCGAAAGTTAACCTTTTGGTTTGTACAGAAATCTCCTTCAGTTTGCAACTTTCTTCGGGTTCTTTTTTTTGGCAATGGGTAGAGTTCGAGGAAAAGGGAAGAAACAAACGGTTACTGCTCGCGAGGATCCGGGAAGTGGCGGAGAAGAGAAAAACCCAGCTTTCCGAAGAAGAGGAAGGCCGCAGAAGCCCTTGAAGGACGACATTCAGATAGGAGAAGAACCCGAGAAGACAGAGGAAGGTGTCGAAGAAGCAAAGAGCTTGAACTACCTGGGCGCGTCAGAGAATGAAAGGAAGAGAAAGAGATCGGCCCAGACCAAAGAAGACGCGGATTCTGTCAAAGAGGAGACCGGCGTTGAGACAAAACCCGCTCCTGATAATGCGACAAAGTTCGTTGGTTTCCGACACGTTGGCAGCAGGCGGAAAAACAAGCCTCATCGGGCTGCTGAAGTCGGGGTCGAGTGCAATTGAGCAAGGAGTGCCTATTGAAATGGTTTCATAGCTTCTATATTTTTTTTTTTCTTCCACTAATTGTTTGGATAAAAACCATAACCATTTTGCACTTTTGTTGCACTTTTATGTCTCCTTTCACTTTTGATTTTTTGGTTCCATTTTTCAAAAATGGATGATTTTGGTTGGAAGACTCTCCAAAAGGATTCTATATTTCATGTCATTTTTTCTTTCTGTTTTCATTCTTGTGTTGTATCAGTGACCTGAGGCCTATTTTGAATTTTGGTATTAGTTTTCATATTATGATTCAACTTTTACTTGTTGGTTTAACGTTCTTTCTTCCTTGTTGAAAGACTAGTTAGAAGGAATTAGGCGATAATGACTTTTATGAACATAACTGATCAAGACAATGCCATACTTTATTACTTAGAGAGAGGGAGGAAAAAAAAAAAAGAACACACCTTTTACATATTTTTATTACATTATGCCCAATATTTGATTCAATGAGTAGAAATTGCATGTTGAAATGACCAAATATTTTCATCTCGTAAACTAGTGCAACAATTGTCGTGAACAATTGAAGTCCCAGTTTAAAAGATAAAATCATTAGACTTAAAAGAGTTGCTCTCTCAAGTGATCAGAGATTGTATTATACTTTAAAGTACATCATATAGTTACTAGTGTGTGTGTGTATATATATATATATATATATATTCAAACTACACTTCATAATAAATAAACTCGGCATACAATTACAATTTTACCTTATTTATTTGTCTAGTTCTTTTTTTTTTATCATTATTTAATCAGGCCTGAACTTAAGACATAATAGCTGGAGCTACATTTTAGTTGAGGAGCAAAAAAAAAAAAAAAAAAAAAAAAACCCTCTCCAGTCATTTAATACACTCTGAAAAATGTTGGTATTGAATCTTCCAACTCTAGCTAACAGTGAAATTTGTGTTCTAAAAGGAGATGAAATGAAACTAAAGGATTTGAAAAAGAAAATGTTTTTTTGCAAAATGGCATGATAGCACATTGGTGAAAAACAACCCAAATAAAATAGGTATTACTACAAGGCTTATTGTTAGAAAGCACTTCTGCAAAGCAAGATTAAAGTCAAGATTAGCACTTTCAGATTTTGGAGCTCTGTAATCTTCCTTCTCTCTCTTTTTTTTTTTATTTTTTAAATACATTCTTTTGGAGACCGAAACAAAAGGTGAAATCTCATTATTTTTAAATGGGCCCCCTGGGAAAATGTCTGGATATTAAAATATGGGTTGCTCCATTGGCAAGAAACTGAAAATTCACTTGATATAATAATAATAATAACCTATATCTAGCTCTGAAATCTTGTCCATTTTGCTCATCTTCTTGAACCAGTGCTTGATTTTCTTACTCATGGATGTTCCCTTTTGGCTCTCCATAAAATTGCTATCTACTAAAAAACATTATTTGAGGTTGTTGATATTGTTAATGTTAAGATTACACTTTACGTAATCAAAAAATTAAATATACCATGTAAAAGTTGTTGAATACTTAATGTCCTATTCTTTTCATAGAACTTCTTAATATTGAAGCAATATATACATATATATATATATATGATAATTGATTACAGTTTTTGGATAAAATCAGTCATTCAATGTGATTTCTTTCTACAAGTAGCTACTGAATAATGAATTCAATTCAAAATTTATTGGTTGGATTTTGGCCCTTTGTGCTACATAGGGTGCTTCTAGCTTTCATGCATAATGCATCATTAAGCACTAAACAGGCATGCTCGTCCACAATTAATCGGGACAATTAGTAGTAATCTTCGTGCTTGTTTTATGATTGATTTGTATATATTTTTGCCTCCTCTCTCTCTCTCTCTCTCTCTCTCTCTCTCTCTCTCTCTCTCTCTCTCTCTCTTTCTCTCTTTTTTTGGGTTTTCTAGTAAGCCAATAGCTTAGAGAAGTGTTATTCATGGAAGCGTGAGGCTAAGTTAACTACCACCTACCACCCAAACATGGGTGGACCTTAAATGATTTCAACACTCAACTTTTACGTCTTTCCTTGCATCTTTTCCAAAAAAATTTCATAAAAAAATAACAAAAAATTACCATTTACACACAAAGGCAATCAAATCTAATGTAGATCATTTACTACTTATTTTTGGACAAACTTATTTACTATCATTGTTGACACATTACCATACTTGTGTTATCAAAGTACATAAAAATACGCGGGGGCGGACCGATGCGGATTGCGGCGGCGGCCCAAGCCTGGGCTGTCGATATGCCTATGTCTCACTGTTTTTATATGATAAGTGTAATGGTGAAAAATTAGAGACTAAACTGTCATCCGAAGAAAAATTCAGAGATCATATACCTTAATTTTTATGAATACTAAGTGTTAACGTCGTCATTCCATGAAATATGAATTACCTCAACTCTACACGCTCTGAGGGACGGTGAGAGATTAGTAATCCTAGAGCAATAAGAAAATTTAAATAAAAGAATTTAAATTATTATTATTTTTATTATTATTATTATAATAAAATATAGATATGTATGTATAATATTATATAGCAACCTCACCAGGCGCACTAACAACATTGATAAAATCTAAAATGTAGAATAAGTTTGTGATATCCATGATTAAATAAATAAATAAACGATCTATGAATATGTTGAATGTTGATGCCATTTCATTTCTAGTTACTAGATGCCTATTAAGATTAATAAATTGGACTATTTGTCAGAGGAGATTTGGATTTATGTATTTCCAACCCAAATCCCTTTATTTAATCACAGAAATTTGTGAGCCCGACTAAATGTCGTTTTGTCTTTGTGACACGGCAAGGAGGATTCAATTTGTTCAAAAGGGAACTAATATTTTTTTTTTAATGATAATATGTAAAACCCAAGAAATGAAATGTTGGGTTTTCATTTGTGGTTGCCATTAGTTAGGCACAAAAAGTGTAAAAGAAAAAAAAAAGAAAAAGGAAAAGCATATAAACACTTTGCATCTATTGCAAATAATGGGTCCTTATAAGCTATATCTTTCAAAATTGGCACTTTATTAGTTGGAAAACTATTAATTAAGTCTCCAAACAAAACCCATCATTTGAAGCCTTTTTAAAAGAGATCAACTGATTTAGATCTTCTGTTGTTTCAACAGCTTAATTCCAACTTAATAGTAGCTGATTGACAAATAGTGGCCAAATGTTCATGTTCACTCGAAAACACACGCGAATTCAACCGCAAGTGCACGGATCGTTCAAGTAATAAAGTGGACAAAAGAGTCTGGATATCGTTCCCACGGAGAACTAACTAACCTAATTAACTAAACACTACGAATATTAAATATCTATTTTATCTAGGCTAACAACTTAGATGAAGAATGATAAATAAACAAAATAAATGTAGATAAAAATACTATAAATAAAATCTAGGATCAATTAGCTTCCCTCAACGTGTCCTCTATTCAATTACTCCTTAATATCTCACCACAATTCTCAATTCTATGCTAGTCTAGGAATTTAAGAACTAAGTCGCAGCTCTTGCTTATTGACCTAATTATGTATTCAATTCTAATTCATGCGTCTGCTCGTTGAGATTTAATACATGCACACACAATTCCTAGAATCCTAAATCGGTCTCCTTTCGGTTCTTATGATTTAGAATTCGACTACCTAGACTACCAATCTCCTCTCGGTACTTATGGCGTCTAAGCTGTGATTCTTGTTATTCCTAATTCAATCAAATTGCCTCTCTCAAGTTTAACCTAATTAAACCTAGAGTTTCTATCCAATCTCTCAATTGCAAATAGAAATAAATAAACCAACAGGAACACAAACATGAGAATTGAGTAATTGCAGCAATTTATTAATGAAAATTACAATAGATTCGACATTGAGTTCAGCCAATCTCTCCTAGAGAGAAGTTTAGCCTCTTGAAACGAAACAAATAAATATATATAATAAAGGGTGAAGTAGGCAAATACCCATAATTTATATAACAATAAAAATAAATACCCAAACTTTTGAAGTAATTGAGTTTCTAGTCAATTTGTGAATTACTTGCACATGCTTTTGGTAACAAAGTGAATTACCACCACTTACTACTGTGTAAGTAATTGCATCTTTTGAGTAATTGGTTACATTTTTCAAAAGATTGGGTAATAACTTACATTAAGTTTTAAAAATTGGGTATTCACTATAATTTCTCTATAATAAACTAGGGTTCATAATTAATACAAAAAAAACAAGAGAAAGGAAAATAAAGAGAGTAGAGAAAACTCAGGCAAGATTCGCAAGCAAATCCATCTTCATCTCCTCTTTGAAGAGTCAATCCTTCTCTTGGTGTTCTTGAGCTTCTTGTGGTGTTTCTCTGTGTGTGAACCTCCCTTTTTTTGTCCAAAACATGATGTATTTATAGCCCAAGTGATTTGACCTAATTTTTCATCTTGAAACGAAGTTAAAACGTTGTCGTTTTTGCATCATCGAAGTTTGGCAGTCGTTCGGCTAAGTTTGGCGAACGATCGGCTCATAAAAAGTCGATGCTAAAAATTGGCCGGGCTACCATTTGCCCAGATCAGAAGAACGACCGCCTAACTTAGTGGTCGATCGCCCCAAGTTGGCGAACAGGGATCGACTACCCCAAGGAGTTTTTTTCACGATTCTTCACCCGGGTGGTCGTTCGGCTGGATTTTGGCGAACGACCGGCGATGCCTTGGGTTTTTCCTTCTTTTTGGCTATTTTGGGCGGTCGTTTGGCCCATGATAGGCAATCGACCGGCTCTTGATCTTTTTCTTTGATTTTGCTTACTTATTCTTCAAGATTTGTCCTTTTTTTGGGTTTTTTCGTCTCGATTTCCATGTTTGTTCTCAAATCACCTATACACTCACAAAACTCATCAAAACACATAAAACTTGAAGAAATTACAACAATTCAAGATTGCAAAGATGATATATGAGTGAGTATATTGCTCACTCATCAGTTCTCATACTCATTTGGACAAGAAAAATAGCTAAGTGGACTAGCAATGCAAAAAATAAAGAAACAAAAACGAGTTTAGGATTAAAAATGATATGTAACCCAATTTTTATTTTATTTATATTAACAACCTCACCGGAGTTTGAACTTGAAATTTGTAACTCTAAATAAAATTAGTTTAAGGATTCAATTATCACCTATCTTAAATAGAAATTTAAAGACCATACGTACTAAATTTTTATACTTAAAACCATTAAATTTTTTGAGAAGTACTTTCCACCACAGAATTAAATGTAACTTTTTTTTTTTTTTTGAATTAGAAACAATGCAGATATTTTATAGCCATTTCTTATACTATTAGAATACAGTTTGTTTTATCAATTTCCTCCTATTTGTCAATAATTGAAGGTAAAAAACAAAAAATAGCTTGAAGATCTTTCAACAGACTGTGTTCTGTTTATAGTGTCTTTGATATAAAGGTGACATGATCTTTCTTATCAAAGCCACATTATATTATATGTTTGTTGGCCTTAAGAGAAGCCATTCTTTGTCTGAACAATTATTGTAACTCATAAATGTCCCATGGACCAAACCTCTTTATGTCAATATTTTCATCATTATCTGATATTACATTTTAAAAACAAAAATGTTATAAGAAATTTGAATATCCAAATTTTTAATAAGGGAGAATTCGTTGAGTTTTTTTTTTTTTTTTTTTGAAAAAACTATTTTAGATTGCTAAATTTATCTTTTCAATAGACTTTACATTTTAAAAAATTAAATCTGACAATTCCCAATGAAGTATCACAAAACAAAAAAAAAACAAAAAACAAAAAAACAAAAACAAAAAGAAAAAAAAAACAAAAAGAGAAGATCCCTTAGTAAGGAGGGATATGTAATTCAAATAAAAAAAAATTACAGAGGTATTAATGGGTTATTAAAGGAAGTATGTTAAACAGACTTGCTTATTGTTCAGTGCTTTGATTATAGTCACCGAAGGATTGTTGAAATTAGCTTGGCTGCATTTAGTGCTCAACTGGGGTAGAGTTATGGCTTAAAATTAATTCTTTTTCTTTTTTCCTTCTTTCTCTCTCTAAGTGGAAATTGGCTTCTATTAGACTTCATAGTATGTTACTATATTTGAACTTCTTTTTTTTTTTTTTAACTTAAATTTGGCTTTTGGCTGGTGATTTTTGTTTTTGATTTTTCTGTTTTCGAAAAAGAAAAAGGAAATGGCTAAAAGAAACAATAATTATTTAAACTTCTATTTTGGTTTTTCATCAGCAAAATCATGAGAGTATTTCATGTAATTTAGTTAGCTAGTTGTTCTTGCAATTTGCAAACGTAGAAAGTACCTCTTTTTGTAAAAATTCTCACTTAGCATTATCAAATTTATCTTTTTAAAATTAAAGAATTAATAAAGTTAACGGTCGAAAATTATTTCCTACATGAGCTTCTTATCTTTTCTTTATTTGGTAAGTCATAACCCATGGTAAACAGATGTTTGATTATAATTTTAAATTCAAAACCATCAAATTTACTAACTTAATTATTGAGTAAA
Source organism: Boehmeria nivea var. tenacissima (assembly GCA_018132145.1). Classification (NCBI taxonomy): domain Eukaryota; kingdom Viridiplantae; phylum Streptophyta; class Magnoliopsida; order Rosales; family Urticaceae; genus Boehmeria; species Boehmeria nivea. Next base: position 11,271,457 of record CM030884.1, on the reverse strand, counting down.
TAATGGGATTCTTTTCCTATGTGGTTAGGTTAGAAAGTATATGATATGATTTATAGACTCTTCTGTGCCTCAGAAAATGACAATTGCCAAACTCCAAATATCTCACTCTTCTACTTATAGCCACATTAGGGGACCTCTAACTAGCTAGTCTATATTGTTCAGGATCTACGAAACTCATCTAGCTAGCAAAAACAAACAAAAAAACAAAAAGGAATTCCAGAAGAAAAGGGGGAAAAAAATGCTAAAACTAAAACACTCCAATTTTCAACGATTTTCCAAAAGATTTATTATAGGGTTATCTACATAAACACTCCCCAATGTTGTGCTATTGTTGCAGTTTGCACCCTAATGTTTAAAAACTATCATTCTTGCCCCCTAAAGTATTAAAAACTTATAAATATGCCCCCTCTGTTACAATTTGTAAAAAAAATAGATTAAATTAGAGCATCTCCAACCAGGAGAGCCAAAATGCCATTTTTTTATGCCAAAATGGCATTATGCAGTAGTGAACAGTACATGTTATCTCCAACCCAGTTTCATTTTTTATAGCAAAAAGAATATTCTTAGTATATTCTTTCACACCAACTTTTTATAATAATTTATTTTAAATCCTTTATAACTTCAATATTTTACCAATTGCCCACAATAAAAGTTAATTAATATATTATTAATCCGATAATATAAATAAATTAAAAAAATATATGTATGACAAACTAAATGTATATTTTCTCTATTGCATGAAATTTGTTGATTTATTTATCATAAAATATTACACGTGTCTTTTTTATTCCCAATTATTCTATTTATATGTAATTTTTATCTTTTTTTTATATCTTTGTAATTTTAAGTTTTTAACCGTATTTTTACCTTGAATATAATTATATTCAATGTATGTATTTATTTAAAAGTTTTTAAGTCTTTGTTTGTATTTCATGTTCAAATATTTACCATTTTCTAATTATATTTGTAATTTCAAACTAATATTTAATTCATGCAATATTGTTCAAAATATATACAATAATTTAATAATAGGGTTAGATTTGATAATATTTAAAACTTAAAGGATTAAAAAATAAATTTAAAAAATAAATGCATCATGAATAGTAGTGTTGCAAATTTGCAACACTACTATTCATTTTTATACCAAAATGCCATTTTGCATTAAAAAATGGCACTTGGTTGGAGAAGGGTGGTGATGCAAAATGCCAAAAATGGCATTATGCATCACCCATTGGAGATGGTCTTAATAGCATAACATTATTCTGTTGGCACCTGTACAATTTTTAAAGATCAACTGCCTTCAAATTAAGAAAATTATAGTAATTAATTCTATATTTATTTTCACAAACACCCCCTTATGTCGTCTTTTCTTCTCAAAATGCACCTCGATCTTTTAAAATTTTGTATTCATACCCTTAAAAAATTGTACAGACACCAACAGATTAATATTACATAATTAATTTAACCCATTTTTGTTACAGATTATGACAGAGGGGGCAAATCTATAAGTTTTTAATACTTTAGGGGGCAAAAATGACAGTTTTTAAACATTAGGGTGCAAACTGCAACAATAGCACAACATTGGGGGGCATTTGTATAGATAATCCTTTATTATATGGAGCAAGTTGAGCAATTTGATAAAATTAAGCTGCCCTATGTGAAGTGTAACGAAGGATAAAAAGGCTATCTAACACAATTAGGCACATCTAATAGTGCGTCGTATTATATTTTACTGTATTTATACTGTATTACATTGTAGGCTAATCTTATAATACTTCATATTTATCGATACTTCATGTGACATTATACGGTGGAAATATAACAATGTAAATAGCTGATGTAACGAATCTCATTACATCATCACTTTTTCATTATTACAACACATTTTTATAGTGTTATATTGGCACACGGACAAAGGAAGCACTACCAAAAGGTCCTTGTATTGTATCGTGTTCTACAAAATTAACTTAAAATAATAAGAAAATAGTCATAAGCATTAGAGTAAATAATACACTGTAATGCGAATATTTTTTTACTAGATAACACATTTAATTGTATTAATTAGTGTAATTTTTTCATATTATACAATTTAATTATTTAATATAATAAAGAGCTTATATATGGTAGGTCCACCAAACATGTTTTTAATCACTAATCTTTTCTCGGGGGATTCTCAGGTGGATTTTTTTTGTGGTAGAGAATAATTATGGATCATCAAATTTACATTCAGTGGACCTTACACTTTGACGATCTATAATTGTTACACACTACAAAAATAAACCCGCTAAAATATCACCATATTTTCTCTAGATTTGGAAAGTACAAAGTAATAAATGGAAACTACCCAAGTAATGAATAGATAGTCAATTATAGAAATTATCTGCTACCTTTTCCTTTTGAAAAAAAAAAGGAAAAAGAAAAAAAAATAGAAAGAAAGAAAAACTTGGATGCATTGGAACCATTAGATTTTAGAAAAATTATGATCAATTGCCTGTTAGATAACAATGCTGATCAACATTTTATTTTAATTACTATATATACTTTTTCATTTTACATTTAAATTGCTAATTTGGTATGTTATTTATGAATGTCAAATTATTAAATAAATTTATATGTATCAATTCATGTAATAGAACAAAAATTTTGAATTAATTATTAGGAATCGCATAGCTAATTTTAATATCATCTACTAAATTAATTATATCCTAATAAATCAGTTGACGCATCATTTGTTAATCCAAAAAAATATAAAACAAAATATGGTGTTCACGGGCCGTGGCATATTCCTTGAAATATAGTACATTTTATGTTTAGAGGTTTTTTTTATTATTTTTAATCCCACCGTGTATTTTGGACTTATTTTTAGAGATTCACATCACAATAATGTGATGAAATCTGATAAAAGTTTGTAGTTTAAAAAAGAACTACACATAATGACATCGCGTTTCTCAACCTTACCCCTAGACTTCTCTCACTTCAAGAATTTCCAACATAATAAAATTTGTGGCGTATATTTTAAAAAGTACGAGAGGAAAAGTATATGACTAGGAAAATTTATGGTAAAAGTTAGGGAAAATATTTCAAATACTGAAAATAAATTTCTAAACGGCTAAACCAATCATGCACGCAAGTTTCATACTATTTCTTTTTATTCAATTATTTATTTTTATTTCCACTTGTATAACGCACATGCTATTTATACCATAGACGTACAATTATCAGTTTTCCATTTTCATATATGTGGCTATTTTCCTTTCTCAGTAGTCAAAGTGACCACAATTTAAGAGACAAAATATAATTGATTTGATTTGGAAAGTGTCTATGGGTAAATTCAAAAAAGTCGGCAGGACAAAAAAAACATAAATAATAGCATAGATCTAAAAAAAAAAACACAAAAGGGAAAATATATATTAACAAGCTTTAATTACGTGATATATAATTAGTTACCTTTAACCTTGAATTTGCAAAAAAAAAAAAAAAAAACAAAACAAACAAACCATTATAATAGCACTTATAATATATATTCAAATGGTGTGCTTTATTTTTTATTTTATATTTATAGTGTAAAAATAATAATAAAAAATACAATACGAACGAGACATAGAGTCTAAAAAAGGCATTCATTAAAAAAAAAATAGACTAAACTATCTCACCCATTTCTTTGGTATTGTTATGTATTATTAACTTTTTTCACTTTTTTTTTTTCAAATATGATATTTATCTTTACTTCAAAGCTTTCCAAACTATTATTATTTTCCACTTTTTAAGCTTCCGAAATATAACTTCCTATGATATACGCCTAAGTCGAACCAATAATTTTTGTAAAGTATCACTAATTCAGGTGATTGCAGCTTTCTCTATAAAGCTACAGGCCTTTAATGACCCGGTGGTGGCTGAGGCAATGGCTGTTAGGGAAGGCTTGCGGTCCTTACTGGCTAATGGGTTGCGAGCGGGCATCGTCGAGACGGATTCACAAATTGTGGCAAGAGCGATTAATGGCGATATATTGGTTTCTGTTTATAGATTCTATTGTTTTTGACACTATGTCGTTGTTTAATGAGCTTGACGGTGGCACATGCCACTTTTTTCCTCAATTGAGTAATGAAGCGACCCACACGCTAGCTCGAGAGTCTGTTACTTTGGCCAATAACTTGAAGAACAGAGCCATGCATAGATTTAATATAGAGACATTTTTGTAAACCACTTAAAACTATGTCATGTAGATATGTGATTATGAACTCATATAATGTGAAAAAATAACAACCTTAAAAAGTTTTAGAAAAAGAAAAAAAAGAAACAACCTTAAAAAATGTCTTCATTCAAGCAAAAAAAAAAAAAAGTAAAGAACAACCTTGTAATCTTTCAAAAACTGGTAATTAGGTTGTTGCTTGCACTTTTTTACTTTTAGATCATACCTCGTTGAAAATTTGTCTCTAAATTTAATTTAAATTGTTTTTAGGTACTAAAACTTGCCTTCGGTAATAAATTAAGTCCAAATTAGCAAAACTATTTATGGTACTTCTAAATGTAGAGATTAAAGTGCCTAAAAATAAAAAGTCAATTTTCTTTCTTTCTTTCTTTATTATTATTAGGGATTTGTGGCTAAATGACTTTATTTTTTAGCCTATTTAAAAAAATATCCATAATTTTTATTTTTTGGGTAAATATTTATTTCCAGTATTTAGACTATCCACTATAGTTAATAAACAAACTATCAGTTAAAAATGGTCATATTTCGTCCACTTATTTGTCAATTTACCAAAAAAACTCATTTATAGCATATATATTATTTATCGTGATTAACAGACAAGATAACAACTAAAAATGAGCGGTATTTTGTTCATTCACTATGGTAATATGTCTACTTATAAAAAACGGGTCACTAGCCTAATTAAAAAAGTTATGGATATATATATTTTTTAAATATGGTCTAAAAAATAAACTACCTACTAAAATCTTCCTTATTATCATTATTATTAATTGGCTTTTTATTTACACCAACTATATGTGTACATCAAAATAATAAATTGAAAAGACAAGTTAACAAAAGACAAATTATTGTAATAAGATATATTAAATATGTTCAAATGTATTATAATCACTTTTGATTCTAGTACTTTTGCTTCATTGTAGAGCAGTACACCAGCAGTACTCAATAAATACCTTTATTATTACTATTATTATTATTATTATTTTACGTAATGACTTGTCTTGATTGTTTGACAAAAGATAGCTATCATGTGAATAGTCTTTTTTTCTCCCTCCCCTTACCTGCATAGCACAAGCCTATGATTAAAAAATTGCACTAATAACACCAGTGCATATTATATGTCCAACCAAGTTTATTAAATTGTTTAGCAAAAAAGAAAAGGTTATTATTTAATTCCATTTTTTAATCAAATTATTTTACTGTGTCTGTTGTCTGTTTTTGTTTTTGAATTCCATTTGTTTAAGGTTATTTACACCAGTCCATTTTTTAATCAAGATGCGAGAAACCACCTTTGTTTTTGCACAAAGTTAGATGACGAAAAATACTGCGCCACATGTATTTTAAAAATACAAAATATACTCAAATCATACCAAGTGTTGTTGAGTTGAGGAAAAAGAAGGCTTCATTTTGTGACAAAATTACGTGAAGATTTTTGAAATTTTTGTATGGCTTATGCATATTAAATTAAAGATCTTCGAAAGAGCTTTCTAACGGCGTATCATATGCGCGATTCTGACAAGTAACGAAGAAGATATGCTCATTTGAAAATCAGTGCGCGTAGCCTATGGGGACCGCAGTACCCAAAACAAGCGCCGCGGGCCGCGGCGCTACTTTCGATTTTGGCTTCAGACATTGCGAAAAAGCCCCAAACACTCCGGAAAAGCCCAAGATTACTCTAATTTTACCTACAATTATAAATAGAATGTTTAAGACTCAAAATGGGCATCTTCCATTAGACTTAGAGCATCTACGAGAGCAATTGGAGTCGCTTCGAGTCGTCTCGTTGCTCGAGCTATCAGATTTCTTCTCTACCTTTTTCTTCTTTAATTATTGTTATTTGAGATTGTAGTTCACATCGTGTGTGACTAGTTCTTTTATTTGTTAGGGTGTAGATGGATCTTAATTATTGATTGTTATTTCAAAGTTTAGAGTGTTTAATTCAAGTTCATCAATATTGTTCATTTATTCTATTCGGGTATAATTGAATCAATTTTGCTTTGTCAATGGTTTGTCTATGAATTTATTGTCAATTGAATTGATTGTATCTAGATTTTAAGGATTATTACTCGAGAGGGAAACATTCGAACGGTCAGGAATCGGGTAGAATAGCTTAGGTCGGTGTGAGATCGAGAGATAAGCATCGCTTAGGTAGCCGAGGTAATTTGAGTTGTGAAATAGAGAGGTGGAATTCTTAGATTATCTCTAGTTAACGGGTCGTATAGAGATAAGGCTTGGGGACACTTGCACATTCTTTATGTGGCAATCGAGAGAGGGTATAGAGATAATACATTGCTCTAGGTTAGCGAAGTTGATGAATTAGGATTAACGCACACTAATATGGAGAAATAACATCGTAATTGAGTGAAATCGAAACCTAAGCGATGTTCATCTCTCGATCTCACACCGACCTAAGCTATTCTATCTGATTCCTGACCGCTCGAATGTTTCCCTCTCGAGTAATAATCCTTACAATCTAGGTACAATCAATTTAATTGACAATAAATTCATAGACAAACTATTGACAAAGCAAAATTGATTCAATTAAACCCGAATTGAATAAACAAACAATATTGATGAACTTGAATTAAACACACTAAACTTTGAAATAACAATCAATAATTAAGATCCATCTATATCCTAACAAATTAAAGAGCTAGTTACACACGATGTGGACTACAATCTCTAATAACAATAATGAAAGAAGAAAAAGGTAGAGAAGAAATCTGATAGCTCGAGCGACGAGACGACTCGAAGAACGACTCCAATTGCTCTCGTAGATGCTCTAAGTCTAATAGAAGATGCCCATTTTGAGTCTTAAACATTCTATTTATAGTTGTAGGTAAAATTAGGGTAATCTTGGGCTTTTTCAGAGTGTTTGGGGCTTTTTTACAATGTCTGAAGCCAAAATCGGAAGTAGCGCCGCGGCACTTGTTTTGGACACTGCGGTGCCCAGAGGCTGCGCGCGCAGATTTTCAAATGAGCATATCTTCTTCGTTACTTGTTAGAATTGCGCATATGATACGCCGTTGGAAAGCTCTTTCGAGATCTTTAATTTAAAATGCATAAGTCATATAAAAATTTCAGAAATCTTCGCGTGATTTTGTCACAAAATAAAGCCTTCTTTTTCCTCAACTCAAATTGCTCCGAATTTTCTTGTTTTTGTTTCATTTCCTCTCATTTCTCCCAATTAACCTATATATCAAATAAATCACCAATAAATACAAAAAACTCAAAGTGTTTTCACATAAATTTAGGAGTAATTGCATGCTAAAAATAGGTAAATTTACGATCTATCAGTTGTTTTTGGTAAAAAGATGGAGCTTCAAAATTAAAGAAAATATATTGCATCTATATTTAATAAAAGGGTAAGAAGAAACGAGCATTGCTGTCTTTTACTAGATGCATACACGCAGGACGAAGTTATACTTAGATGATTGGTGGGCTAACAATTAAAAATTAAGGTATCTAATAAATATATTTGCGTCAAATTTTATATAAATATTCATAATTATAGTCTCTATATTCCATTATATTAGCAATATATTAAAATATATAACGTTTCTTTTGCATGTTACAAAAATAATCTATAATTGAATATATACTAATTTTTTGCAATTTTCTTTTCAATGTACACTAGTAAATAATTAGTTAAAAATTCTCCTTCCATCTTGTTGCGAAATATGTATATAAATATAGGATTTTTTTTAACCTTAATAGGATTTGGTTTAGCTTAAAATATGGGAATTTTAAAAAATGCCACTTTATGACAACGTGTTTTGAACTATAAATAAAATTTTGCATTCTATGCCACTTTTTAGTAGTGGATTTGACCGAATTGCTCATCCTTTCCTCATTTGTGAGGAAGGTAATATGAGAGAAATGAGGGCAATATAGTAATTTGCTACCAGAAAAAGTGACATGACATGCAATAGTAACATTGATTGTAAATTTGAATGTAAAATGTGGCATAAGATCAAGTTTTCTAAAAAAAAAAACTTTAAATTAATATATATGGACTATGGATAATCATTGGGTTTGACCCACTTATTACATAAACAAATATTCAATAATTTAATTAGGTCATAAATAAATAATAATTATTGGGGTTTGACTCACTTATTACATAAATAATCAATAATTCTCTAATACTATAGAGATCTCTAATAACATAGAAAAAAATTACAAAAGATTAAGAAATTAATACTTTTAATATTAAAATAAAATAAAATAAAAAAATTGGTTTGAGCCCGATCGAAAAGAGCTGAGAGTCTCGAAAACTACCTGAAAGCAGTCTCAGACTCCAACCCTTTTCAAGCATTCAAATTGAAGTGTATTTTAAAAATACATTGTGATGAATGATTTTAGATTTGTCAAATTAATATTTTCAAAATAAAAGGTCCATTGAACATAATTAGTACTAACATCAGATCAACTCCAACGTATGACCCATTTATAAACTCAAATGCAAATATGTGTTTATGGTCTCAAAATATCAGCTCTATCCACACACCATTCTCATAAGTCATACCCAAAATGAGTTTTGTGAATACTGTAACACCAAATATGATGTTGCACTATTCATCAAACTCATTTTTGGCTTAAGTTTTGTTATTTATAAAATGACCCTTTAATTGAAGGATTTTTTTTATTTTTTATCTAAATCATAAGTTTTAAGTAAGATTTATATTGATTATTTAGTTTTGATATATTTAATTTTTTGTGTTTAATTTATTTTAGAAAAACTCATCATTTTTAATAATTTAAAATACAATTATGTACCTAATTAAATTGTATTTTAATTGTCAAGTAATTTTATTTGGAATTAAATTGTCAAGTAATATTTTATTTTGGCTAAAATAGTCTAATAATAAATAATTTTTATTAAGTTATTGTGAAAGTAAAATATAAGTGGGCCTAATTTGTAAAGGTGATAAATATAAGACTATTATTGAAAATATAATGAGTGATATGAGAAGGAATATATTCAGAATATTCTATTTGGTGTTAAAAATAATATAATATAAATTGGAGATAAATTACTATTTGATGTGACACTTACTGTATTTTGTGAATGAGAAAATACTTTGGAGATGGCCTCATAGAAACATTCTTCACAATAGGGAATAGGGATATCCCACCTCATATATTCATAACAATGAAAAGAAAGTTTAAAAGAATGTTTTCATGCTCCACCATACATGATACATGTAATTATAAATAGCATAGCGCATCAATAGATACTAAACAAATCTTCAAACATAATACATCTTCTTTATCATTTTATATTATTTAATTTGCTAAGCCTCCATAGAAAATTTTATTAAAAACTCTCGAAAGAAGTACACCTAGTCTTTCTCTTTTTCTTTTTTAGTGGATAGAAGTACACATAGTCAAGAAGGTTGTGAGTCTTAACTCTTAACCAAACAAAAAGGATATTTTATGCTTTCATTATCTTAATTTAACCAACTAACAACTTCTATAGTGATTAAATTCCTTTTTATAATTTTAAGAGGAATATACTCGTTAGTCGTTAATGATTGTCATTGCTAACTTTTAGTTCCACTAACTATATTACGCATGACTTCTTTTTTTTTTTTTTCATTTGTTTCTTTTTTTAAGAGTGAATCTATATACCTTTTATTCTTGCATTTTTTTTTTTGGCAAGTGATGACAATTCTATTGCATTTTATATAAAGGGCAGGTTATTCGACTACCCAAACCATCGATGATATAACTTTGCATAAAATTTAGAGATGAAAAATAATCTAATATTAGGTCTTTATAGTTCAAGTTTTTATAGCTTCTTAATTTATTTGATTTTCTCATTATTCGAGAGGGATCCTAGTTTAAAATATTTCTCCCCAATAAGATTTCCTTTTTTAATTTTAAGATTTTTATAATAAACCCATTAATTTATGCTTAAATTATTTTTCCCACATATAATCACTTCTAGATATGAAGATTGTCATTTGTGTAGATTTCAAATTGTATATATTATGGTGGAGAGCAGTTTTAATGAGCCAAAAAGTTATCTTCTAGTATAGCTTGATTTTTGTATCTATTTTGTGTATACGGCATCTATATATATACACACAATATAATAATTTATTTAATATGCTTACTTAATTTAAAGTAAATTTTGTGATTTAAATGTTCATGGATAGAGAATGATTTTAGACCATCTAATTTATCTTATTAATAAACTTTACATTGTAAAATGCTAAATCTAACAGTTGATAGTCATTTTTCATCGATTAACATCACACAGTGATTTTCTCTCCTTTTTTTTATGGGTTGTTTAGGGTGAACATCCCAATCATTTTATTTTAAATTATTTGATTTATAAATTTAGATGTAATATAAATGATTGAGATTTAAGAATATTGTATTAAAATTAAAAAAATATATAATAGAATGTGGAGATGTTTACCCCAAACAAGGGGCTATCTTTTTATTAGTTTTGAACTTGATATTGACATAATAGTTTGACATTTAACGGAAATGATTATTATTTAATATTTATTGAAAAACAGTGTTTGTAAATTTTGAGTTTATATATATATATATATATATATATATATTTTTTTTTTTCAAACAACCAAAAACAAGGGGGGAAACTGGTAAAGTAAGGAAAATTATTTTTGTTTGAAAAAAAAAAAAAGAAAAGGTAAGGGAAATTAGGGGTTTGGGCTATTTAGGACATTTGAGAAATCACAAAATCCAAAGTTCCCATGAATCAAGCATATTGGGCACCCATGCATACATCTCTGGTAAAAAAAATCAACTTTACCCTATGCTTGTCCCAAAAAAGAAAAAAAAATAGAAAGCCAAAAATAGAAAATCATAGAAAAAAAAAAGAAAGAAAAACATGAACCAGTTCTTGTTTTTTGTTTTTTTAGGACGGTTGAGAGAGAGAATAATAATAAGGAGAATTTTGAGGAATGCTCTTCTCTTTTGACACAATAATAATTTATGACTCATGTGTATTGTATTTTTAATTTATGTCATAAAATATATATTATAAATATAAAAGATAAACAAAAGTAGCATATCATTTGAGCATAAATTATTAAGTGGCACTAAAAATGACAGTGTTTTGCAATTGATAAGCTAATTCGTCATAAAGTAAAATAATAAAAATAAAAATAATTGTAACAAATTTAAAATTGGAGATTCTAAGGTTGGTTGGTTTTTTTTTTTTTTTTTTTTGTAGTAGTATTAGTAGAGAATTATTATGGATCTTAGCTTTATTTTTTCAACGAGCTATACATCTTAAAAAGATAAATTTGACGATCTATAAATATTTTCTAACAAGAAAACACATTAAAGAAACACTGATTCAAAATATATTTAATATATTTTGTAAAATAATATCTTTTGTTATTTTGTCTTTTTTAAGTCGTTACTTTGATTTGTAGTGTACTAAATGAAAAAAAAAAATCTATATTTTAATATCTTTGATAATTTGGTCATGACTCATGATACCACTTTTTAGCTGTTTCACTTCCACCCTTATAGAAGTGTGTTTGGTTAGCAGTTAGAGATTGATGTAGGAACAATTACAATCCCTTATTTTAATTAGAGCAAAAAAGAAGGGAAGGAGGGATGCATTCTTCCACCAATAAAATATATATATATATATATATATATTTCACTCACCACTTTAATTTGTAAAATAAAAAAAGAAATAATTGAATAAATAGTTCATTTGAAAGAAAGATCTTTTAAAAAATAACCGACGTTTATATTAATTAAAAAATTAATTATTTTTTAACTATATAATAATATATTTTTATTCTTATGTCTTTATATTTTTATATATTACTGACTAATAAGTTTATTTTTAAAAATATTAATTATTTCTTAAAAAATATAAAAATCAGTGTTTTTTTAGTGGATTTTTTGTGTGATGAAAAACGATTCTAGATCGTCAGATTTATCTTTTTAGTGGGCCCTACGTAAATTTGACGATCTAAAATCGTTATTTACCACACAAAAAATCCAACTGAAAATCTCCAATAAAAAATATCCAAAAACCAAATAAACCCTAAATATATATCTTTTAAAATTTTCTCTTATTCTTATCAAAAGCAGCTATTTTTTCTAGAGATTATTAAGTACATGGCCTGTTTTTAACTTAAGTTTTAAGGAATTGACCTGAGTTTGTTAAAATTAAGTTATTAGCCTTTAGACACTATGTATTGACTTTTTTTGTCTTTTATTACATGAGATAACAAATGAGTGATGAGGGGTAAAAATGAGATTTCTAAGTGGTGTGAATGAGATTTGAGGCTAATAACTTAATATTTGAATTCTTAGGCCATTTCCTTAAAACATAAGCTTCCAAGTGGCTATTTAACAAATGAGCCCTTTTTTCTATCTTTTCAACCTCACAACAAAACGTACTCTTGTATATTTCTATAAATTTCTTCAAATTAATAAAAAAAATTATAAAATTATTATCTTCAACATTTAAACACCCTAAATTCCTTGCATAATGACATGTTGACCTCGAAATTTTTATTTATTTGATAGTTGCCCCGTTTAAATTATTGTTGATTTTTTTCAACTTAATGCGATTTAAATTATTAAAATCTTCTCTTGTTTGTGGTAATTATATTTGATTGACTTTTCAAATTTTAGTGAAAGAAATTGTAGCATTTTACCATAAGATCAATAAAATAAAAAATGATTGAAATAAAAATATTTAAATAATTACCTTAAACAATGAGTTAAAGCATTCGACTTTAAGGTTTAAAAAGTTAAAAATTAATGTCCATAGGTAAATGATTGTATCAAACGTGGGGGTTAATCTCTGACTTTAACGCCTATTAACAATCGATGTACGTTGCATAATTTAGCCATCAGGGTCTAAATTGTAAAAAAAAACCCTACTAACGTCAAACTAAAAAAAAAACCGACATGTTGAGGATCAACGCTGCAAAAACTACAATTCTTTCTTTTTCTTCATTATTTTTTAATAGACGCTCACAACACTCTCTCTGTCTCTCTCTGTCTCTCTCTCTCTCTCTCTCTCTCTCTCTCTCTCTTGTCTCTCGGACAACGTACCATACACACATATTCACACACACACACACATACACATACACATATACATATACTCACAAACTCTCTCTCTCAAGAAAAGAAAAGAGAACCAAAAAAAAAAAAACCCATCTCTCTCTCTCTCTCTCTCTCTCTCTCTCAGCTGGCATGGGCCAGTGTCAGGTGTCTACTTTTCACCACTTTCTCTCTCCACCCCGCTCTCTCTCTCTCTCCTCCTCTAAAACACCCCAACAACAACACCACTTCTTCTTCTTGTGAGCGAGTCCGAGTCCGAGTCATCGTCATTTGGGCTTGTTCTCTGACTCTCACACTCACTCACCATGAAACAACACCACCGACCAACCGACAACGAATGAAACCAGCCCAAACCCTCTCTCTCTCTTTTTCTCTCTGATCACTCTCGCTTCGCCCCAGATGGAGATGGGCTCGAGCTCTTCGGCCGAGTCGCTCAACGGCCTCAAGTTCGGCCACAAAATCTACTTCGAGGACTCGGCCGGCCCGGCGGCCAAGCCGGCCGGCTCGTCGTCGGCGGCGGGGAAGAAGGTCCGGTCGAGCCCGGTCCAGGCCGGGCAGCCGCCGCGGTGCCAGGTGGAGGGGTGTAAGGTGGATCTGAGCGACGCGAAGGCCTACTATTCGAGGCACAAAGTGTGTGGAATGCACTCCAAGTCCCCCAAAGTCGTCGTCGCTGGCATCGAGCAGAGGTTTTGCCAGCAGTGTAGCAGGTCAAAATAAAATGGTCTTTCAATCTTGTGTGTGTGTGTGTGTGTGTGTGTGTGTGTGTGTGTATGATTTTATGTGTGTATTTGTGCCAGTGTGTGTGTATGTGTTTTATTGATGTAAAGTTTTTGCCTTTCTCTTCCCATTTTGTTTGGTTTTTGGGGTGGGTTTTTTTGAAGTGCATTTTTATGGGAAATTTGATTGTGGGGGGTTTTTTTTTTTTCTTTTTAGGGGTTTGGTTTGTGGGGGATTTTTTTTTTTTTTTTGGGTCTAGACTTCTAGTTCATTGGTGAAGTGGGTTTTCAAAAGTAGTTGTGGAAAGTTTGTCTGTGGGTTTGGAAGGGAAGAGTTTGGTTTGAGTGTTTAGCTTTTGGTTTATGGGATTTGGGTGTTTATATTGGTTTTGTTCATCGTTGTATTTGTGAATTTTTTTTAGGGGTATTTGTTTAATTATTCATGATAAATGTTTGGGTTTTGTGTTTATTTTTGGTTCTGAAATTTTAGCACATGTTCTTATCGTGCTAGTTAATTCAGCTGTCGGAGGAGTAGCTCCTTTTATTTATTGCTTGTGCTGTGCTTGATATGTTAGAATACTTGTTTTTATTTTTATTTTTCTATTTTTGGCAGAGCAGTGAATTTAATATAGGGGAATGGAATTGGGTATGGGACATTACTTGATATATATCTGGGGGCTTTACTTGATTTATTATACTGTGTTACCTTATTTCTAATTTCTTGTCTCGCAGTTGGCAACATTAATTCTTGTACCTTCTATTTCTCTCCCCTTTTTTGGCTATTTTAGTACTCTATTTTTGTAAGGAAGATACTGAATTTATTTATTTATTTATTTTATGGCTTTACACAAAATAATAATCTTAAACTTTCATTTGCATAAAAAGAAAAAAAAAAAGTAGCTTCAAAAGCAACGTTTGAAGTTCTTTTTTTAGTTGATTTGGTTTGATATGTGTCCTCTGAGATTACCTGTTTTTTATACGCAATAATTTTGGATGGCTTTTTTTACCCTTTTCAATATGTTACCCTAATTTCTTGTTTCTCATTCACACAACTTTCATGTCATCGAGAGTAAAAGGTTAAACAAAAAAAATGACGGTATGGTTTAGAATTCAAAAAATGCTAACTCTAACTTCTGATCATGTTTGCGTCTCTGATGGCTTTGGATGTCTTCGCGAGCGAAGCTCTCTGGATCTTATTATGAAAGTTTTCTGTGTTTTGAATAATACTTAATATGAAAAATGGTAGTTTCGAAGTTTCAATGCAATAGTGTCGTAACACGGGGGAATTTCTTGGGTCGAACCAGTTATAAGTTCCATGGTTCTCTTCCAACCGACATTTGCGAGTTTGATAGATGTTTATGTGGCCAACCTCCTTTGTGACTTTGCTTTTCGCAGATGTTGCAGTGTGTTTCCTCGGTACTTCGGCATTGCATACATTCTATATTTTGATGTTGAATATATGGCAACATTGTTGGCCATTTGGTCCGTGATGATTTTTGTCGCTAAAAATATTGAGTTGGAGCATATTTTTTTTTGTTGTGGTTGAAACAAATAGTGTTATTGCCTATTTTTGTTGCTCTAACTAGAGCCAAATGCTTCCTACGAAGAAGCACAGAGGTTAAAACTATGTTTCTCTAACAGTTTTGTTCTTAGTCGTTGTCCAGATTTCATCAGCTCTCAGAGTTTGACCAAGGGAAACGCAGCTGCCGTAGGCGCTTGGCTGGCCATAATGAGCGCAGGAGGAAGCCGCCACCTGGATCATTACTCTCTACGCGATATGGTCGATTCTCGTTTATCTAACTTTTATACTTTTTAGCCATAACATGATTATCTATCGAGTTTGGGGGGTTTTAGTTTTGCTTTGCTTTTAGTTACGTTTAGCGCACTTTATGTTTTGCTTGGTATAGCAGAAGCAGGCAGCAGAGTTGGCAGCTTTCTGATGGACTTCTCGGCGTATCCTAGGCTCGGGAGGGATGCGTGGCCGACTGGGAGAGCAGAGGGGGCATCTGGAGGCCATGCCGGCATTGCAACAGGGAAGTTTCTTCCATATCCTTGGCAGAACAACAACTCCGAGAACCCTCCTCCGTCCAACCTTTTCCTGCAGACTTCAGCGTGTGGGACGAGCATCACAGCTGGTCACGGCATTCCTCCGCTGCCTCCGGCGGGAGAATGCATCTCAGTAGTCGCGGACTCAAGCTGTGCTCTCTCTCTTCTGTCAAACCAACAATGGGGCTCCAGAAGCCGAACTCCTTCGGGTTTCGGGCTCCAGTCGTTCGTGAATAACAATGCTCATGGAGCTCCTGTGGCCGAGCCAACAACAGCAGCTCCTCATGGTGGAACTGTCAACCACTTCCTGGCTGCTTCTTGGGCAGTAAAGGGCGACAACATGGCCGGGAGCAGTTCTCACCAGATCCTTCCCAATCTCGGCCTCGGTCAAATCACACAACCTCTCACCGGGCAGTTCTCCAGCGAGCTCGAGTTGTCTCAGCAGAGCAGGAGGCCGTATATGGAACCCGGGAACTCCCGCGATTTCAGCGACTCCTGCCAGCACATGCACTGGTCACTCTAGAAGAAAGTCTTTCTTAACCACTCTCAGCAGTTCTAATGAATGAACAAACTTTGGTCGCATATGATCAGTGAAATGAGAACTTTTTATCTAATATCAAGTCAACTTATGTTTTGCATTCCTGTGGGTTATGACCTGAAACTGACTATCGCTTTTGTGTTCATCGTTAACGTGTGCAAAAACAATTAATTTCAAGATTTTAGACTTGTCTTTTGGACCCTCTGGTAATCGATTCTGTAATGTTTTCAAGCAAATTAAGCATATGCACTTTTCTTTTATGCTATATATTCATTCATATTTAAGATCTTGCATTGCGATATATTGTTATAACTGATGTTATAACTTATACAACCAGAAAATTAGCCATCTAACAAAAATTTCGTTAAGCATCTCTCATTGTTATATAATACATAATTGTGCTGTTGCTTTGTGGTTATACTTTTTATTTTTATTTTTTGACAATTTTGTGGTTTTACTTGAGAGTTGAGGGTAAATTAGAATTGTCAAATGAATAGGGGACAGTTTGTTCCTCTCTTTTTGAAGCAAAGATAAATTGTGCTTGCCAAAAATCAATCCATGTGCTCTGTGCTGACATTTGGATTGACCAATCAGATTTTTCCAAGTGATAGTAAGTGCTTTCTGGACCGTGAATGACAGACTTTTGCTAGTCCATTTTATTGGGATTTGTCCAAATTTCACCACCATGAGTCCATGATGAGCATCACTATCCTTCCGCTGAGACTGTCTCAGCCTCAGTCGTTTTCTGTACACCAATTCCATCAGCTCAATCCGTATATTGTCCTCAGTCCTCAGACTATGTGCCTCTAAATAAGCAAAACGACAGCCACAAGCCCACAATAATACAAACAATTATTGCCATTTTTGTACATCTCATAAGTCATAATGGTGCACAATCTCGTGAATGAAAATAATAATAATAATAATAAAAAGGAAAATTGCCCTCCAAATAGTAATTACATTCACAAGTTGCATATAAAACTTCAACTTTACCATATATTACACCTTAAATGTCAACGAGTACAAAAAGTCATGTGGTTAGGGCAATTTAAACCACAAATCAACTAACTTGATTTGCGAAGTGTACAGTCAAAAAAAATCTATAGCTTTGATAAAATGGTGCATTGACACGAACAGGTTCAAAGAGAATGCACATAAAAATTATGTCACACTAGTTTTAATTCTCAGCCAACAGGTTTTTCGTTCCGCAACCTACTTCCGCTGATCAACTTGCTTCTTTCAACAACTCATTGCCCCTAATTAGTTTCTCTTCAACTCGACATGTTATAGCCTTTCCTAATCATTTGCCTGAGAGAATAGAAAATCATCTATTAAACATAATCGTGCATCAAATACTTGAAAATGACCTGCATTACTTCAAAAAGGCCCCTTTGATGACAAACAATCTGCTGCATTTGTGTATGTCCGAATTAGGATAGTATGTTAATGATCATCTTCATCAGTCCCGGGACATTTGGACAAGAGAGCCTCCATCGATTCATACTGAAACCAAAAAGCAGAAAGTATAATGAGGGTAATTGGCAAGGTCCTGCCCGAGCAATTTCGGGTTGATTTATAAATCGTTTCATAAGAGAGATCATTGTACCATTTGAAATCGTCTCTCACCTGGAAACCGCAGAAGAGGCAGTATCTATGTTCATCTCGGAGTTTCGTCAATATCTCCTGCAAATCCTAAATGGAGAAAAAGAAAAGAAAGCAATCTTAATCGTGTAATATCTCCAATGAAAACCACAACCAATACTTTCCCAATAACAGCTGCGGCTGGAAAAACAAGGATAAAAGACATCCACCAAAGTACTACTTAATGTTTACTTTGCTAATAAGTCCCTTTTGCCAACAAATTCTCCAATGGCAATCCCCTTTTGACCACTTAATGGGTATGGACAATGTCTGAAGTTTAAATTAGATTAGCACCTCACTAGACTAGCACTTTGAACTTTCATTAGATTAGAACCTCAAAGCTATAATAAGAAGATAAATAGCACTGATGCTCATAAAATGTACACTAGCGCACAAAAATCTTACCACAAAAGCTTACAAACCAGGAAAACATATACACAAATTTGGGTGACAGACTACATAAAACGCCTCAGCTTTCTATGAACATACGATGGTTTCAAGTAGTTCAATGGGTGGAAAAGACTCACTTTAGAACCATTTTGCAAACAATATCTCTAGACTCTAATCACACAAGAAAATGAATTTTGGGTAAGATCAGATATAGTTCAAATATGATCAAATATTCATAAACATGCACTATTATATATAATGTATTTTCCTAAACAAAAGGCACAATCTTGGGTAACAAGTAACACAATGTACCTCTTCTGTTATCTCCTCTTCCTCTTCTTCCTCTTCAACATCCTCTTCATCTTCGGTCTTCTTCACAACCACAATCTCCTTATTCTCCAACTGATCCAACGTCGCCGTCGCCTTCGCGTAATTGACCACCACTCTCCGACTCCGCCATTGCGATTTTTGCCTAACCCCGAAATCCTCAATCAAAACCTCCTCGTTCCGCCTCTTCATCTCTTCCTCCATCTCCTCCCTCCTCCTCTTCTCCCTCAACTGGCCCTCGCGTCCTATCCCAGCTCGTGACCGCCGTATCTCCAACCCGACCGGTTCGGCGCGCCCTGACTCCTCCTTGCCCAGGCCCGAGCCTGGCCTATACCCCATCTGCTTCAGCAGCTTGAACCCTATGTTGCACTCAGAAATTGGGGCTTCAATTTTGGCTAGGGTTTGCTTGTCCTCTTCAAATTGCCTCTCCTTTCTATTTTGATTACGCTGTTCTTGCCAATTTAGGGTTTTCGATTTCTTCCTCGTGGTTTGAACAGCTAGGGTTTTGTTACCTGAGACCTGATGAAGATTCGTGAAACAACGAATTAATTCAATTTTGATATTTCACAAAGAAAGTTAAATCTACATTTTTGGATAATGTTTTTTGAATAACTAATCTCTTCAGGAAGAGAAAAATGAATAGGGTTTGACGATTCTTCGGGCTAAGTTTTCTAGGGAACCAAATAGGTTACTGCTTTTACCTTTTCGGATAACGATTTTCCGAACAAACACGAAATTCTCGGTTGATTAAGAAAAACGATTACTTAATAAAGAGAAAAAGGAATTGAATTTTGAGTATTTGACGATTCTATGAGCGAAAATTTGTCGGGAACCAAGCAAGTACCTTTTCGGATGAAGTTCTAGAACGATAGGTGACTTCTGGTGGAAGAAAATGAGAGAGGTCTCCCATATAATCGTCTTCTTCTTCTTGACCTCCATTGGAGGTCTGTGCGTAAGCAAAATCCGCCATAGCCGAGAGCTTGAGAACTCGGAGAAACGCAATGCAAAAGAGACGACAGTTTTAACTGTTCAAAACTGGGCTATCAAATTTGGGCTCAATACACTACCCAAAGGCCCAATTAAGCCCGTTAATCTTATTAACCAATTGCGTTCAAACACGTCAGAATCTAAACAGAGCTTACATGTACCCGAGACCACAGGATTGAAAGACCCCAATCCCGCCCTTGTAACGACTTAACGGTTTTTTGCTGACCTGGCTTCCGGCTCAGCAACTAGTCTCTTTCTCTCTCTCTAAAGACCTCTGAAGCACACAATTCCAAACCCTCTCTTCACTTCTCTCTCTCTCTCTCTCTCTCTCTCTCTGAGTTTCTCTCTCTCTCTCTATTCAGAGAATTACTTCGTTCAATGTACAATTTCGATCCCAACTTTACTTTCTTTTTTTTTTTTTTTTTTTCCTTTTTCCAAATAAAAGTTTTCCTTTCCTTTTTCTGGTTCTTGTTTGTTTCCCGAGAAAGAAAGGGAAACAAAGATGAAAGTGAAGAGAAAATGCTAGGAAACTAAATGCGTTTGGTGCTTTTTTTTTTTCCTTTTTTTTTTCTAGCTAATCGTTGCTTGAGCTGTTTGGTTCTCGAGAAAATGAGGAAGCAGAGACTTCGTGCGTGGTTGAGTTTCGTTGTCGTTGTTTTCTTGGCGATTCTGGCTTCAGAGACTAGAGCTTTCACTAATGTACAAGACGGTAAGTCCGATTGATTATTTGGTTCTTGCTTGTTTTCTTGGACTCTATGGTGCTCTTATTTTCCCGCTTATAGTCTGACTGGTTGATGAGAATGTGCGAGAAAAATGAGGTAAAGGAGAGTATTCTCAAGGTCTTGAATGAGAAAAGAAAAACTGATTAAATTACAAGATTTAAGCTTTGTGTTTTTTTTTCTCTGTCCAGTTTTCTCGGCATCCAAACGGAAAAAGGTCGGAACCTATTTTGTTTTATTTTTTGGACATTTGTTTTCCATTTTACTGTCGTTTTGATATATTGTGGTTTTCCTACTTAATCTGGATTTCCTTTTTTGGGTTTGTAAATGTTGTCTTTTTCAATTTAATATGTGTTGTTTCACAGATATGTCGTTTCTCTGATTGCTGTATTTTGAACTTCTTGTCGTTTTCGAATATTGTCGTTTTCAAAATGTTGTCGTTTCTATATTTGATGTCGTTTTCTTCAACTTAATGTCGTTTTCCTTGTAGTTTTGACTTTATTGTTGTTATTTATTACTAAACATTTTCTGAAAGTAAAAAATCATTATCTTAGATTAAAATCTAAGTACTTGATCAAGAGAGCCAAATGGGATTTTCAAATTCCTTTTGGAAGTCTGAGAGAGATCACCATTTCAGTTGTATTGATTTTTTTGATTTTGGCAAATATATTATGCAGTCACAGCTCTTCAAGATTTGTACTGGAACCTGAATTTTCCACCACTGAAAGGCTGGAGAATGGAAAATGCCGACCCCTGCGAGGAATCATGGACCGGAGTTTCGTGTTTTCGCTCTTCTGTTATATACCTGTATTAATCACTGAGCCTCTTATTATTATGATTTTTTAAATAGAAATTGTTTAGGAGTGTTACTTGGTTGCCAATTAAGTGGGATTTTATTTTTTATTTTTGTTCAGAAAACTTCGTGGACTAAATCTCACGGGGACTCTCGGAGACCAGCTTTCGAATCTCCACAGTTTGAAGCAACTGTGAGCAGTGATTTCTTCTATTTGATATGTTGGTTAATGTGAGAGTAACTTTTGAAGCTCATTTTTGTTTAATGTTGAATTCTGATTCCTCTTTTGCAGAGATGTTAGCTTCAATAGCATTTGGGGTCCAATTCCAGATCGATTACCACCTAATGCTTCTCATATGTAACTAAACAAGACACTTTAATCCTGTTTTTAACAATATGCTCATCTGATTGAAATTTCGAATTCTATTTTTTTTTATTAAACTCTATTTTTATCTTTCATGATCTAGAAATATGGCATTCAACAATTTCAGTGGTAGTATTCCGGACTCTCTATCTAACATGAAACATCTCCGACATCTGTGAGTGCCCTTGTCTAGTAGCTACTATTTTTCCTCTTCTTTATTTTTTTCCTTTTAAATTTTTTGTTCACTCATAATTTGTGGTTGTTTCAATACAGGAACTTAAGCCACAATTTGTTATCTGGATATATCGGCAATGTGTTTACCGGGATGAGGATTCTAAGGGAGATGTATGTTGTTTACGTCTGGTTTTATTTTTAAAGATTTTTCATTTCGCACTTCAAGCCAAATAAATTGTAACTTGCCATTGATTCCAAATAAGTGACTGATTATAAAGGATGCAGATTTCTAATTTCAGGCTAGCCTATTTATATTATAGTTTTTGAAGGGAAATTAACACAAGTGAATTGAAGTTAATGTAGTGTTTAGAAACATCAAACCTCTTCATCATGATGCTAATTGGTTATGGTGAACTGCAATGTCTCCTGCAGAAGAATTTTACTCCAGACTGTTTATTAAACATCATAATGCTCTTATTTAATCATTATGCTTATTTTTCTCCAGGGATTTGTCATATAATAATTTCATCGGAGATTTACCAAGTTCATTTGGATCCCTGAAAAATCTCACTGGACTGTGAGTTCTTTTTTATTTTCTTGTAGTAGGCATAAGTAATAATGTCATATAACATGGTCATGTGTTAAGTGGCTATATCTATGCAGATATTTGCAGAATAACAATCTCACTGGATCAGTAACGTATCTGTCTGAGCTTCCACTGATTGACCTGTAAGAGTTTATCTGTAACTTCTTTTGCAAATCCTTCTGATATGTTCCTTTGATTCTTTCTAACACAAACTTTTTGTTCACAGGAATATCCAGAATAATGATTTCAGTGGCATCATTCCAAAACATTTCGAGTCAATACCAAATTTGTGGTATGCAAGTAATTCCTTTTTGTTACTACTTTTCCTTTGCGCTAGAGAAATTCGAAATTACATGCATTCTTACTCTTGTTCTGTCGTTAGGATTGGAGGGAATAGGTTCCATACAGATAATTCTCCGCCTTGGGATTTCCCTATGGACAGAGTACCCGTCGAGCAAAATATCAAAAGCCCCCCAACATCTCAGTCAAGCGCAATCGAGAGCAATCCTATCGTTGAAAGATACGAACAGAAGAAAAAGAAAAGCATGGGTCCCGGAGGAATATCATTTGTAGTTGGTGGTGGAACTCTAGTGGTCTCATGTGCTGCGATTTACATTGCTGTTCGATTGCACAAATACCGAACAAGCAAGCTTCAAAACTCTCATGGCAACGATGTCACAGAGTTCTCTCTTCCAACTACTACAGCGAGAGGTGAACTGTTATCTGATTTTGTACTGATCTTAGCACTCTTATAGTTAAGAACCAATTTTCTATGAGCTAGGAAACTAACCTCCTTTTATGTCATCAAAATAGTTTCAAGCCAAACATGTGACAGTGCAACATAGTTTCTTTTTCTTCTTCTAACTGACAAAACTTTTCATAATTATTTGTCTACTAGGCAATTCTACCAATGCAACAGCACAAAGCCCACAAATCTTGACTTTCAGATCACCCATTCTTTCAAAACGGGCGCCTCCAATTTACCATAGCAGAATCGAGAAGAAGTCTAGAAGGAAAAGCTTCAGCAGGAAATATGGATTCCCGGTGAAAGCAAAACTATACACTGTAGCAGATCTTCAATCAGCTACAAACAGCTTCAGCGAATCAAATCTTCTTGGCGAAGGGTCTCTAGGCTCGGTTTACAAAGCAGAGTTTCCAGATGGACAAGTATTAAGCTGAAACACTTCTCATACATATTGAACTCATGATCGCATCTCTCACTTGAATTCTCCTTTGTGTGCAGGTTTTGGCAGTGAAGAACATCAACATGGTGTCACTATCTTTCCAAGAAGAGGAGCAGTTTTTGGACGTGGTTTGGACTGTTTCGCGCTTGAGACACCCAAATATTGTACCGCTTGTTGGCTATTGTGTAGAGCATGGACAACATCTCCTTGTATACGAGTATGTCAGAAATTTGTCTCTTGAAGATGCTCTACATAGTGGTGAATACAAGTCTCTTTCTTGGGGCCTCCGACTCCAAATAGCCCTCGGTGTTGCGCAGGCTTTGGAGTAAGTACGTTCCCTCAACAAAATTATTGTTCGGATTCTTTAGTTTGTGAAATTTTTGTAAATTATTTGCTAATTGGGCCCAACATTTAATCTAATTTTGTCTGTTAACCTATGATGCTATTGTTTCGTTACTGTTATTGACTTCATAACTTAATGGCTACAGCTATTTGCATTCCACGTTCTCGCCTCCTCTCGCTCACAGCGATCTCAAAGCTGCTAACATCTTACTTGATGAACAACTTACACCTCGTGTATGCGACTGCGGGCTAGCAATTTTGCGACCACTCACAACCAATAGAGTCAAAATCAAGGTTCATATTTTGTTTCACAATTTAGTATATGCTTTGTATAGTATCTTCTGTATCTCAAGGCTGAACTCCCTAAGCCTAATGTTGACTTGATGGATTTGTAACGATTATTCCTGCTTGTTGCTGATGCAAACAGGCATCGGAAATTGCTATTGGAGACACCGGCTACATTGCACCGGAACATGGTCAATCAGGAGTTGATAACCGAAAGAGTGACACCTATGCCTTTGGAGTCCTCCTTCTGGAGCTCCTAACAGGAAGGAAACCTTTCGACAAGTATAGTTCTGGCCTGTTTTCTTCAGTTCTCAATAAAACTGTAATTATGTTTCTTGATCTTTATCAATCTGTTTTGACACAGTTTAAGACCAAGAGAAGAGCAATCTCTGGTTAAATGGGCTTCATCCCGACTTCATGATAGCGAGAGCTTGGAACAGATGGTCGATCCAGGCATCAAAAGAACATTTTCCATTCGAATGCTCTCTCGTTTCGCAGACATTGTCTCTCTCTGCATACAGGTAATACTAGATTTCATTTCCGTCATTGCCTCACGTATTTTGAAAGTCAATTCCAATAACCAACCGATGTGCATTCTAATACGAAACTCGAACAGCCCGTCAAGGAATTCAGACCGCCGATATCTGAAGTTGTCGAGTCACTCAAAAGTCTGTTACAAAAGGCAAACATGGAGAAAGGCAGTGGAGCCGAGGGGGCTGAAATCGACGAGAAGTCTTTCCTGTCGACCAACACGCGCTTCATAAACTCGCCTGCGACAAGCAACTCGTCAACTGAGGAAGCCAATAAGTGAGATCAGTTTCAGAAACTTGAAATCCACAGTCCTTTAGGGTGTTAAAGATACACTTCCCTCTATAATCAGCAATATTGACTCTCTTTTTCACTGGCTTTGTATGTTTAGTTGAGCCTTACCATTACAAAGATTCTATTTGTATAAAAATATTAAAGCCGAAAGAGTTGTTTTAGCTTTAGCTGTCTTGCTTGGTTGTTAAGATCTTATACTGATAGTTCACATTTGAACATATACAAAAATTCCAAGACTTATAGTTTAGTTGACGGAAGACATGATCTAAAAAGCTAAAATAAGATTACACGGTAACGACCAAATCTTAAATTAAATATAAGACAACAGTCTTAAAATAATTAGTGCAATTGATATTAGAGGGTTGTAGAAACATCACGGCACGAAACAAGCTATAAGTCAAATGTTCAAGAAAGGAAAGAACTTTGTGTGCGATGCGTTGTGATCCGACTTCAGAATACAGTTGTAATCAATATTTAGATCATAAGTTATTTTATAAGTATATCAAAAAAAAAAAAATAGAGAAATTATTAGAGATTACCATTTTATATAAGTGATTTAAATATATTATTTATGCTTTTAATATTTTAAAAAATAGTCAAATTATATATGATAAAATCCATTCATGCATCTTATGATTGAATATATATATATATATATATATATATTTTTTTTTTTAATTTTTTAAAAGAGAAAATTGCAAAATAAGTAATTTTAAGTATCACTTAATAATCTATACCCTAAGTAATGTGCTCTTTTTGTTTCTATTATATGTTTATAGTATAAAATTTAAAATATAAATTAACAGTGCAATGCGGAAAGGACATAGATTATCAATATGTCGAGAAGCAATATTCAAATTCCCCCTTTTTAAAACATGGTTATTATTTTTGCAAGACCCACTCATTTTTGGCTTATTTTGCATTACACACATAAAAATATCTATACCTTTTTAGTCTTTAAAATTTTCGTTTTTCAAGTTTATTCATGTGTCAGCTAAATCCAAAAATTATCTCTAAGCACAGCCGGTTTAGCGAACCGTCAACTGTGCAAAGAATGAAATCACTATTTCCTTAATCTCCAAGTTCCTTCCATTAAAATAATTTGTCCTCTGATTTCAAGCCATTGGCTAATTGCTCTCTGTGAACATCTTTGAGCATTTTTCAAGCTAAGTGAATGATCATGCCATTATTCAGTATAAATTATTTAGAAAATATTCCACTAAAGCTCAAAACACCTCAGTTCCAAAAGCATGGAAACAGAAAAGTACACCTTGTTCCAAAAGAAGAGAAAAAGAGTATGGATTACATCTCTGAAAGTACAGCCTGTTCAACAACACAGCAACTCATTCTTCAACATCATTTTCGTCGACATAGCATCGAGAGCTTATGAATCAGCTGCAGATCTTTTCTTCATGGTGTAAGGGTAGTACTCCTTGCCGTTGTCGATTCTTGTGGTCTGACCTCCGGCATCGATAGCTGCAGAAGTGATTGCCAAAGCTGCTCCGGCAGAAAGTGCGGTTGAAATGGTCTTTCCTGTAAGATGGAAAAGTCGGATCAATTAATAACGAACGAACATCAGGCTTGGAGTTATACTGCGATACAATTTAATGCGGCGTCAAATCTGCTCATACACCATTTCATTCCACGAGGTTAAGGAATGGGAAGGCTTGAAGCTCTTATATGACTTGCATATGACTAATAGAATTTAGACTACAAACTCCTAGGACCCGGCTCTATATGAACTGCAGAATTGTACTGTTGACTTCACAGGCAGTGATTTTAAACGGAACAAGTTTTGTCTTTCATTGATATATATCATTCGACGAATAACAATAGTAATTGTTTAAACTTAACAATAAAGATAAAAAGAACCGTAGAAACCTGAAATTTCACATCAATGGTAAGCGTAACACACATCATATATGCACAATCCGCATCGTATGATTGGTAACAACAGGGAGAAAGTTTACACATTTCTAATAGTGATAACTTGCTCTCAAATACAGCACCTTTTCCACTAAAACCAGTAATCAAAAACCTTCCTCATATTGGTACAAAGTTATGAAGCCTAAGAAACCCAAGGTAAATTATCTAGTTCAGTCTATTCCAAAACACTCCATAACGAACAAAAATCGACCTTAGAGAACATAAATCAAGTAATGGCAACTCAGGTGTTCAAATTCAAGAACATTTAACAAACAACTGGTAGCTAGTTAGTAGATGTTTCCAAAGCTAACCAGCGTCCCATTCTACGGTCACTTCAATTCGAAGTAGAAACACAAAGACTCCTTACCTTTATAACCTAGTATAGTCGACCCAGCAACGAAACCACCAACAGCTCCATTAACAAAGTCTCTCTTCATCCTATAGTGCTGCATGAGCTGCTCAACACCAATGTAAACACCCCCGATCGCCGCAAAAGTCACCCCATAGTTACCCATCATCTTGAGGGTCCTTATCAGCCCCGGGAGCGCGACACTTCTTTCTACACGAGGCACGTCGTACCAAGTAGCCACAACGGTCCCGAAAATGGTTCCAGCAACTAAACCTGTCGTTGCGCCCTTGATGGTTTTCATAAGCGGCGTATTGTCATCCTCCAAATATCTCTTCTCTGCTGGGTCCATCGCTTTCTACGATCCGGGTATTGAACCAAACTGTAAAAGATCACAGAGAAAAACCACTAATAATGCATTTGACTTTATTTTCTATAGAAATAAATGCTTATACGCCAAAGCATATTTTCTAGTCTCATAGTTCCTAATTGTAAGGAATAAATAAAACTTTAACCAATTAATAAGTTTTCCAATTACCCTGATTGCTCATTATACACTATGTCAGTCAATAGCTTCTATATACAACAATCTATACAAGACCCAAATCACACATTCCAAAGAAAAACTACTCTTCGAAAAACCCTAAGCAAAAGTCAAATAACACACACTTGAAACAGAATCAGAAATCCAAATTCTATTAAACCATAAATTTCCAAATCCCAATGCGATTAGTAATAAAAACAAAAAAAAAAACAAAAAACAAAAAAACAAGACGATCGAAGAAGACAGTGACATAACCATGTATCGCCCGATCGAAAACGCACTGAAAATCAGATTGAAACCCTCGAAAATTTACAAAACGCTTGAAAATAATAACATGCCTACATATATATATATATATATATATATATATATATATTATAAACTATTTTGAATGTAATTGCACAGAGAGAAAAGAGAAAAAGAAAGTACCTTGGAGTGAAGAAATAGAGAACCCAAAAAACCCAGAGGAAGGTGAGCTTGAAAACTAAGATTCAAACCAAATTAAATTAAAATATAAATAAATAAAATAAAATAACCCCGATTTTCATATGTGTTTTTTTGTTCGGACCGAAATACCCTTGAACCTCATGATTCTTAATGGGCCTACTCTGGCCCAATTTGGGTTGGGTTTCAGGTCAAAAGGGCCCAAAGACTCATGAGCCCAATAAGCCCAATCATCGCAGTTCAACGTGTAGATGATGATTCACAGCAGAGACGGCGACTAAAACTAAACACTTGTGTTTCTTCACAGAACAGTGCCGTTCTGATTCGTTTTTCCCGGAAAATTTTCCCGAGAAAGTAAAATTGATTTTCCTGGAAAATGCAGACCTCGGAGGATATTCGCAACCTGCCAATCGACATTACTTATTCTCGTCTCGGAGGTAACCAAAACTCTCTCTCGGTCGATTCAAACGAAATTGGACTCGACTTGTTTTTTTATTTATTTTTTCCTTGGATTTTTGATTCGATTCAGTTTAATTTTGATTGGACTTTTGAAGAGTGGTTAGTTGATCGAAAGAGAATTCCGGCGGATTGGAGGAAGCGATTGGCCGGTGTGAGAGCTGTAATTGCTAAAGAGTTCGCTTCGCTTCCTAAGGAAATCGATCCCTATTTTCAGACATTAGACTCCGAAGGTTAGGTTTTTAGAGATTTTTTTCGTGTGATCTTTTGTGTTTTTGATGTTTTTTGTAACTTTATTTGTTAGAATTTGTGTTCAACAACTTAACCTGGCTTAGTTTACAAGTGAGAACAAACAACAATGTTAAAGTTCACTTTTTTAATTAATAATCTGTTTTTTTTGGTATATAGTCTATACGCTAAGATAATTTATTGATATACCAGCCATTTTGTTGATTATTTCACTTATTTACTAAGGCATATAGATAATATACCAAAAAACGGACATATAATTGAAAAGCAAAACTTGTGGTCATTTCTTAACATGGTGTAAAAAATAGACAAGTAGCTCGGTTTCCCTTGATCTCTTTTTGGTTATGTTGTGTATTGACTAGAGCATGATTTCCAGGAATTGGGTACTTAGAGGCCAAAAAAATATATGATATTCTTCTGAAGTCAACTCCTGAGAGTCGGAATATATTCGGCCGGCTATCGGGTTCTGCTGTGAGTCAGTCAATTCTCATGCTCTTTTTTTTATTTTTTTCTCATTCATGATATGCGAGTGTTTTGATGAAAAATTATCTTATATATTCTTTTGGCAGGGTGCTTGGGAGGCGATTGTGCGAACCTTTGAGAAGGATTACATTTACCTTGGTGAGGCGGCTCAACTGATGGTCCAAAATGTCAATTATGAGATGTAAGTATGGCTGTTGAAAAAGAAGAAGGCACGAGCATAGGCTAAGTCATTTTGTTATCTAATCACACTGATTGTACACTTTTTTATCGTGAAGCCCATATCAGAAAAAACATTTGCAAAAGTTACAGCACCAACTAGCAGAACTGGAGCGCAAAGAAGCTGACATTAAAAGAAATGCAGCTCTATCAGCATCCAAATATGCAGAGGCTTGCCAAGAGCTTGGATTGCAGGTGCGGATTGTGAATCCTTCTAATCGGACTTGATTTCATGTGATTTCCATGATACGTTAAAGCAATCTGTTTCATTATTTAGGGAAACAGTGTGAGAATTGAGCTTCTTGAGACTGCAAAATCACTTCCGAGCACGTTCAGTGACATTTTGGAGGTTTTGAATGGTGATTCTGTGGCAATGGCTGTGGAGTATTATTCAAACTTTACCGGGGATGTTCATTCAGAAAAGAATGTAAGGGAAATAGTATTTCTTTTTATGTTATAATCACTAAATACTAGACTATTTTTATTATTTGCTGATGATAACTAAAGTTGAGATTGTTTGCTTTTTATTTAAATTTAATATACTTTGTGTGCGACTACAGAAATCTGTCGACGTCTTGCTGAACTTGAGAGACATATGTGAGCATCCCCCCTCTCTGACAGTTTCTCTGGCCTCTGAGATTGTTGATTCTGGAAATGTTCAGTCCAGCAATTATGACTTAAACGCAGATTCCAGTGTTAGACTTGACAACATTGACTGGGATATTTCTGTTGACAGTGCTCAGATTGATTGGGACATTGGTACCTTAGAAGAAACTGAGGATGGTGCCAATGGTTTAGGCCCTTATGAAATAGTTAATGCCAGTGAGGTCTTGCATAGTGATATTCCAAATGATACAGTGGAATCAGATCAAACCCTTTTAAACAAAAATGAGGATGACCAACTACCTGAGATTTCTGTGTCAGATATATCTTGGGATATCAGTGTTGACACTCCTCAGGTTGATGTAATCGATGATGTCAGTTTGCCAAATGTTAGCTCAGATAATCAAATTCATGTTCTTCGGAATTCAACTCAAACTGCCGGAACCAAGGAAGAGCGGAGCCAACTTTTGGAGACAGAGTATAGGAATAAGATTCTTGACGATCTGTACGAGGTATGACATCTTGTCCTAGTATAATTTGCTCTTTTCGCTCTTATTAAATGACATGTACTTTTTCCTCCACTAGATTATAGCACTTATACATCGGGGGTTGAAATTTTGGAATTTACTTTGTTATCAGCTCAAATCATTCTTAAATCAGCGGTTGGTAGAATTGAAGAGCGAAGAGTCGTTATCGTTGCAGCATCAAGTCCAGGCAGTAGCTCCATTAGTGCTGCAGCAATATGCTACCGATGCCATCGAGACAATGTTATCTGATGTTTCCTTGGCTATCTCCTTGCTGACAAACAGGAGAACACAGGACTTGATTATGATTCTCAACTCCAAAAGGTGATGCCAGTCTTGCTGACTGCTGCTCATTTGCATTTTTTTTTTCTTCTTTCTTTTGTTTTCGTCCACTAATCTTGTATTTCAGGCAGCTGTATCTTGATTACCGCATGCTTCTTAACTTGGTTTAATCTCAATTTCAGATTTCTAGACAGACTAGTCGGCACACTGGAGGAGAAAAAGCATCATGAAGTTAAATTGAAAGAGGGTTTGAAGGATATTGCTAAGAAGCGCATGGAACTGCAAAACTCGTTATCTTCTTCCTGGCCAAAGCAGGTAAAGTTTTTTCTACTCGATGTTTTACTCGCCTTGTTTATTTCTAGATAATCTAGACTTATGTTTGATCGATTTGGCGGGAGTGCTGGAACTCGTATGCTTTAATTGATTATGTTCTCCGCACGAGATTTTAATTTGCTCAGTTCAATTACAGGAAGCGGCTCTTGTACAAACAAGGGAGCGGAAGAAATTATGCGAGAATACTCTTTCATCAATGTTTGATGGAAGGCCAATCAATATCACTGGTGAGATAAATACTCTTTTAACAAGCAGCCTTGGTGCTTAGGAGGATGTTCACTCGACATAGCAGCCTTTGGAAGATTTGATATTATGTAAATGAAGTGGCAGCATAGCTTCTTTTTTTTTTCCTTCCTTTTCTCCACTTATTTGAAGTTCTAAATATTAGAATAGCTATCAACCTTGAAAATTTGTTGCAAACAGTTATGTCCATTCAAACATATACAAAGAGACTATTTTTGGAAAAGTAAAAACATAACTGGTTTTATTCAAAAAAATCTCTTTTCTGTATATATGCTTTTGGAATTGTGCTCAGACTTTAGAGCTTATATATATATTTTGCTGTCATGTATGGAAGTAATGCCATGATCATGAAATTTATACCCTGATATATTACAGAGAGCAATTACGAAAATATTGATGCCATCACATTCACGAGATATTCTAGCCAAATAATTCAATTCTTGGCTGTCGGCATAGTTAACTTACTGGTTCATTGAACCGGCTATCTTTAGTAGCTTAACGTGTCGTAAAAGTCTTAATACCATAGTTCCCTATCTTTAAATTTAGCAAACAGACGAATAAACTCCAAGAAACAAGAATGATTCTAAAAGAGACAAAATAATTTAAACAAATATGTCCCAACAATAGACAACAACCAACGGTCAATGCCATAAATATAATAATAAATAAAAAGAGTCAATAATTTGCTCTGGTATAATTCATATGAATTGTTTCCACACAAATCCCAATCCTTGAAAAGTCACCAAGCACCGGTCTGAAACGACATTAATCGATGTTAGTATATAGATCATATTTACAGAGAATGATATAGGCAATGGAATAAGCTACCAAAAGAATATATATATATATATATATATATATATATAGCATAGCTCCTATGTGTTCCAGTTCCAGCACCGGACGGTGTGCTAAAATCCTCTATACGGGGAATAAGTGTTCCAATCAGCCAGGAACAAACTGTACGAGTACTAGCCAACAAAGGACAAAAACCAAGCTCCTCTGCTCGCCTGGGACTATACTCCTCGGCTTGCCTCCAACCACAACCAACAAGTCCAACAAGGCTTTCAATGCATGCTTGGGCTTGGAGTTGCAAACTACTACCCACTATCCACATATTCTCAACTCTCTTTCTCTCCACATCATACAACGCAACCCTCCCGTCCATCTCACAGTTCAAGACGCAAACGCTCATCTATCCAGCTCCCGATGAGTGTCGACGAAACTGAACCGGCGAGGGGAGGGGTCCACTCGGAACAGCTTGACCCCGTATTCTCTCATCAACCATATCTCGAAGTGGCAGCAGAGATCGCTGAAAACCAGGCAAACGCACCCTCTGACTACGTCTCCTTGGATGCCTAACTTGCTCGTCTTGCGGAGGATAAGGTCGTCGCAATCCGGCCCAACCATCTCGCGGAACTCTTCGGTTGCGAGGTCGAACGACGCGATCACCAAGTCGTTGAATCTGCGAGTTTCGCGGCTGAGTTTTCGCAACGCCACCCTGCAAAGCGTTGGCAAGAGGAAACCCGTTCCCGGTTTTGAAGCCCTCAGAAAGGAGATGAAAAGAGGAGCCGTAGCCGTGGCCGATTGTGGTCCTCTTCCAAGAATCTGTCTTTGCACTATAAACCTTCAGCTCAGTTTCAAAGTTAGCTTCTGGCTCTAGGTAAGGATGAGGCTGAGCTTCCAAAACCTTCTGATGGATGGGTTTAGGAGAGAAAATTTGCCATCGAGACCGGCTATGGCAACCAAGCCATGGCATGAGCCCACCATGTTGTTGTCGCCGATAATGAGGTCGACGCCAGATTCCAACTCGTGGAGGTCCACCTAGTAAAGGCCGATCCTTTGCCATTCCGTCAGAAGGAATGCGTTGGGTTTTTTCCCGGCAGTGCACCTGCACTGATGATCAAGGTGCATCTTGATGAAATCAGGGCCGTCAAGCAAGGAGCGCCACCGCTTGCACACCGCCCTGCACCGTAACAGATCCGTTACAGGCACCCGACAAAGTACAGCCACAATCATCTCTGTCGGAAGCCTCTCCGCCATTGCTAATCAATTAATATTTTAACGCTAATTCAAACGATGATTCGGGTCTCTAGGTTACAAAAACAAAACGGGCTTGGGAATGACAATGAAAAAGGATTTGAAAATAGAGGGACGAGCCGAACAGTTATTTATAAGTGAGGCAGAGGAAGGTATGGGATCAAGCTGCTAGGTTTATGGCTTTCTACGGTCCGGGTTTTGAACCAAGCTGCAAAAGATTACAGAGAAAAACCACTTATTAATGCATTTGACTATACTCTATAAAAATAAATGCTTATACGCCAAAACATATTTTCTAGTCTCATAGTTACTATTTGTGAAGAAAAAATAAAACTTTAACCAAGTTC
The DNA here is from genome assembly GCA_018132145.1 of Boehmeria nivea var. tenacissima. Classification (NCBI taxonomy): domain Eukaryota; kingdom Viridiplantae; phylum Streptophyta; class Magnoliopsida; order Rosales; family Urticaceae; genus Boehmeria; species Boehmeria nivea. The sequence goes on along the minus strand of CM030884.1, from coordinate 11,237,219 downwards.
AAAACCAAATAAATTTTCTAATTACCCTGATTGCTCATTATACACAATGCAGTCAATAGCTTCTATTAATTTAGAACAATCTATACAAAACCCAAATCTACTACTCTTCAAAAAACCCTAAGTAAAAGTCAAATAACATACACGTGCAACATAATCAGAAATTTAAATTCTATAAACCATAAATTTCCAAATCCCATTGCGATTCGAAAAGAAAACCAAAAAGAAAATATAAAAAAAAAAGACGATCGAAGAAGACAGCCAATCGAAAACGAACTGAAAATCAGATTAAAACTTCGAAAATTTACAAACGCTTCAAAATAACATTATACACTATTTTGAATGTAATTGCAGAGAGAGGAAAGAGAAAAAGAAAGTACCTGTAATTTAAGTGAAGAAATAGAGAACCCAAAATTCCAGGGGCAGTTAATGGAACAGAAATCTAAGCTTGAAACAAAATAGATATTTACAAATAAATAAAACAACCCGATTTTCATTCAGGTCCGGTATTCTTGTGTTCAAACCGAAATACACTTGGGCCTACTCTGGCCGCCCTAAGAATTTCAAAATAAAGTCATTCCTAATACCACTTAATAATCTATCAAGAGAATTTTAAAATAAAGTCATTCTTGATACTACTTAATAATCTAGAAGCTAATGTTATGGCATCTGCAATGCAATGTTAGTTTGCTATGCCAATGTCAAAATTATGCTCTCTAAGAAAAGTTTTTGGCTCTGTAGGAACAAGAGGATTGCTTGAGCAGTTTGGTTGAAGATATTCATTACAAGATAATGTCCTATCTTTCAACAAGAGACTTGATCAGATTTAGTGTCGTCTCTAAAAAATATTGGTCGCAAAGTTTTTCTCTTCCAAGATTAGCCTTTGATATGCCGCAGCTTAACCGAACAAATATGATTCACTGCATCAATAAGCTGCTCGACAGACACGCTGCAGCTGCAATTGGACTTGTTTCATTTAGCATTCGTGCCACATTGACCTTCCTTCTGAAAAGAATGACTATTTCAAGATCCTAGCTTTATTTGAGCGTGCACTTAAACTAAAAGCACGCCACTTTAGTTTTGATTTGTTCAATGCGTTGGGATTAGACTTCAATGTGCCGATTGGTCATTTCTGTGGAGAGTCCGTTGGTTCTTTGAAGTTGAAAGTGCGTAATGGTATGGGAAGGGTGGAGCCAATTTGGTCAGAGTCGTTAGGGTCACCGCTGTTATGGTCACCAGCTACCTTCTCATCTTTGAGGCACCTCACACTGCATTGTGAGAATGTCGATACGTTTTTTTTTTTTTAATGTATACGCAGACACCAGTTTTGAACACCCTTGCGCTCTATCACATAAACATTACAAAAATGACTAGATTGTTCATGGCTCTTTGAAAACACTAGAAGTTTTGTATCCTACGGGCGATCCAAAATTACTTCGTGTATTTTGTAAGCGATTAAAGAAGCTCGTCGTAATTGCTAATGGAGTAGAAGGGTGGGATACTAAGAAATACAAATCGTTAAGACTCGAAAATATCATTCTTGTGGATATTAGATTTCGTCCGAACAGATCTGTAGTCGATTACTGACATGAGAAAATAGATTGTAAATCTTACCTTCGCAGCAATGACACCAACATTCTTTTTCTGCGGGATGTAGCCGACACCTTGAAGGAAGCTACTCTTCACTTCAATAGCTTAAAAGTTAATCATCCTTAATATTACCTGTAGAAAATTTACAAACTTTTTACAGGTAATATCAAAGATGATTAACCTTTAAGCCATTGAAGTGAAGAGTAACTTCCTTCAAGGCGCCAGCTACATTCTGCTGGTGTCATTGCTGCGAAGGTAAGATTTACAATCCATTTTCTCACGCCAATAATCGACCACAGAGCTATCCGGACGAAATCTAATATCCACAAGAATGATATCCTCGAGTCTTGACGATTTATATTTCTTAGTATCCCACCCCTTTACTCCATCAACAATTACGACGAGCTTCTTTAATCACTTACAAAATACACGAAGTAATTTTGGGTCGCCCGTAGGATACAAAACTTCTAGTGTTTTCAAAGAGCCATGAACAATCTTAATTATTTTTGTAATGTCTATGCGATAGAGCGCAAGGGAGTTCAAAACTAGTGTCTGCATATACATCCAAAAGAAAAACATATCGACATTCTCACAATGCAATGTGAAGTGCCTCAAAGATAAGAAGATAGCTGGTGACCATAACCGCGGTGACCCTAACGGCTTTGACCAAATTGGCTCCACCCTTCCCGTACCACTAACCACTTTCAACTTCAAAGAACCAACGGACTCTCCACAGAAATGAATAATTGGCACATTGAAGTCTAATCCCGAAGCATTGAACAAATCAAAACTAAAGTGGCGTAGTTTAAGTGCACGCCCAAACAAAGCTAGGATCTTGAAATAGTCATCCTCTTCAGAAAGAAGGTCAATGTGGCACCAAATGCTAAATGAAACAAGTCCAATTGCAGCAACTTGTCTGTCGAGCAACTTGTTGATGCAGTCAATCATATTTGTTCGATTAAGCTGCAGCAAATCAAAGGCCAATCTTGGAAGAGAAAAACTTAGCGACCAATATTTTTTAGAGACGACAATAAATCTGATCAAGTCTCTTGCTGAAAAATAAGACATTATCTTATAATAAATATCTTCAACCAAACTGCTCAAGTGATCCTCTTGTTCCTACAGAGCCAAAAACTTTTTTTAGAGAGCATAATTTTGACATTGGCATAGCAAAATGACATTGCATTGCAGATGCTCTAACATTAGCTTCTAGAAAATTTCTCTTGACATCATAAACTAAGCATTTTTTGCTGCTCATTAAAGCCCCTTGCTGATATAACGATAATAGAGAAAATTAGGAAGACATGGAATAGAACTTACAATAGACGTTTCGTTCTCCACAGCACAAGATCCCATTGGATCCTCATTTTGATGAGATGACCGAAGATCAACATTAGAACCTGCAGCTATTAGATATTAGAAACAGATTATTTCAATGAGAACCACTACCTAAAAAATCTATGAACATGTTACTTGTTTTATGTTACTTTTATAGATAATGTTAGTGATAAAATAGTGATTTGTTCCAGTCCTAATCATAAACTACAAAATCACTTCCCTACAGAAACAAAAAAACAAAAAACAAAAACAAAAACAAATAAATAAATAAAAGACAATCAACAAATTAAAGAAATAGAATTCTATCCAGTTCCATAATTTATCCATATAGTGGGAACTGGATTATGCTCTCTATTAAATTTGTTGCTAATATACCAACAAAAAGAATCACCGACCCAAAAAACAGCATGGCCTGAACTAACAACATATGTCAACCAAACATGCTAGACGTATACTCTTCCTAATTTCTTCTACCTGGAAAACCAAACTTTTCTTTATGATTTCAAATCAATCCCTTTCAAAAAGAATTTGACAAGCTTTCAAAAAGGTGGACAAAGATTCACAACCTTTGAAAAATGTCAGTCACATGAAGTACCAGTTTAAATAATACAAATTCCTATTAGCACTCAAAAAAGTTCCACAATGAGAAGAAACCAATTCGGTTCTAGTTCCAGCCGAATCAAGAGCAACAAAAGAAATTAAAACCTTATCTAAGCATACAAGAATTTTCCAAATGCAAAATTGGAAGAAATAATAAAAGCATAATCTTTATTACAAATGATTTAAAACAAAACAACCCATAACTCAAAAAATCACATCTTTAACCAAAAGAGGGAAAATCCTTTTTCAATAACCCTCCAAATCCAAATCAATAGTCACAATTTAAATTATCAAATTCCAATTATAACTCAAAAAAGTTCTTCGGTTCCAGTTCCAGCCGAATCAAGAGCAACAAACGAAATTAAAACCTAATCTAAGCATACAAGAATTTCCCAAATGCAGAATTGGAAGAAAGAACAAAAGTACAATCTTTATGACAAATGACTTAAACAAAACAACCCAAACCAAAACAGTGAAAACCCTTTTTCATAACCCTCCTAAAAGGTTAAAAGTGATGAGGATTAAAGGCTCTTACCGCGAACCGGCATTACGGTAATACTTTGGAGGACTTCACTCTCTCACCGAAGTCCAAAGTCCCAAATAGCCACTAAATTGTTTGGAAAATGCTAGACACAATTTTTTTATAAATTTTTTAATATCAACTTATGTGATAATTGATATGTCATATTTTAATTGATTAAATATTAAAATTTTTTATTAATGTGATAAATATTTATTAATGATAATATGATATATGAGTTTGTATTTAAAAAATTAGTAGGTATAGCAGTGCTCAAATTATTTTTTTATAAACTATGTAATAAAAAGAGCTTTCTTTAATAGAGGGGCCTTTATTCCACTACCGGTAAAGGGGAATTTTAGAATACAATCTTGATCCTTGAATTATAATCTAACGGTACCAAATAAAGCAATCTTACTCAATCCCCTACAATCTCGTGCACCGAATCCGTGCTCTTGATAGGAGGGGAAAAAAAAGTTACAAGAAAAAAAGTTACCAAAGTGTAGGAAACAAAAAATCATATTATTTTCATTCCAATAATTGAATGGAAGATTAAGCTTAAAAAATATTTTATATACTGGATATGTCACAATTTATATGTATATCAGTAGGACATATTTAAAATTATTTTTTAACCGTAAATTTGTTGATTAATATCATTAATCACAATAACCAGTACAAAAGTATCATTGAACATATATATTACTGGAAATATAAAAATTTGTCATGAAGACATAAATAGAAGACTAGCCAATCAAATAAAAATGAAGAAAGTGACTACAGGCTTGCAACTAGGGGACTCAAGAGTCAAGATTAAACAAAAAGTAAAAAAGTTGAAAAACAAGGTTTAATGAAGTAGACGAGAAGGATTTAATAAAATTTTAAAAAAATTTAAATAAAAAAAAACAAAGTTTTAATCTCCTACTTTTTCTTTTTTTTTTTTTTTTTGCTGAAATTTTAATCTCCTACTTAGTAAGTGATGCATGTGCATTTTTCTAATTTCTTTTTCATTATACAACTCCATCTCTCTTTCAGTGTCTCTCTCTCACTTTCTTTCTAATAATATTTTTTTCCCTTGCTCTCATTTTCATGTTTTCTTTTTTATTGTGTATCTATATATCTATTTATATTTCTATTTTTTTAGACATTTCATCTTTTATTTTTTAAACTTTTTTGTTCTTAATTTTTAATCTTTTGACACACTAATTTTTAATAATTATTTAAAAAAAAAACAAACAAACCTCTTCACACTGTAATAAGGGTAATTAACACTCATAATATTGTGCTTTTTTTTACCCTTTGATTCCTAGACTAATTTTATAAGCTATAAATCCTCAAATTTTAAATTTTTGACAAGCTTAATCCTAATTTTTGAACTTTTAGGTTAATTAATCTAAGACCCACGTGATTCTCACGTGGCAAGGACTTCTACAGCAATCCCCAAGAAATGTCTTCAGAGAAAAAGCCCGAGAAATATATATATATATATATATATATATATCTTCACATCACTGCCACGTGGCAGAAACCCATTGCCCCTCCCAAATCGCTGGGCCCGATTCTTGGCTGTGCTCCCCTCTAGGCTCTAGCTCTCCCTTCGCTCACAGACAGAGTGCAGAGAGAGAGAGAGAGAAAGCAGTGAAACTCTAAAATGGCCGGACTTGGGACTTGCTGCTCTTCAACAACTCTATATTCCAAAAGGTAAAACCGCTTCTCTTGAAATAATGCTCTCTCTTTTTTTTTTTTTTAATGTTCTTTCTTTCTATGGTTTAGTTTCTGGAGTGTTGCAGAAGTTTTGTCTCGGAAGTATTATGAAGTTGAAGATTTTTTTGCAAGAGATAAGAAACAAAATAAGAAATTGTGTTGATAAAAAAATCGTTGCCATTGAAGGTTATTGCTAGCTTAAATTTGTAGTGACATAGATTTCATATAATGAACTTCTGTTACTAAAAAATATAGTGCTTAATTTGAAACGATTTGCTAATTCAAACAAAAGAACATAGAATTTGTGTGATAATGGATGTGGGAATAAGAATTTTTTTTTCTTTTTTTTGGTTTTGTTTTGAGCAGTTTCAAGATATCCATTCGAATTTATAATGGCTTGCATTTCACATAATTAACTTGTGTTACTCAACTATGTAGCATTTAAACTGAAATTGTGACAGTTAAAGTTGGACTAAGGAATTCTTTTTCTGGGTTCATTCTTTAGCAGTTTTAGGACATCTCCATTGGAATTCAGTTTTAGGCCACTTAAATTGAAACCAATTCGCCGGAGGGGTTTGGCCATTAGAGCAGAAGTGAGCTTCGTCAATCCCGAGGAAGCGAAAGAGCTCATTGCGGTTGAGGGATACACGGTCCTTGATGTCAGAGACAGGACTCAATTCGAGCGAGCTCATATCAAGTCATGTGTCCATGTCCCTCTTTTCATTGAGAACAAAGACAATGACATTGGTGATTGACTCACTTTGTGTTCTTTCTTATGATCTCTGACTCACTTTGTGTTCTTTCTTATGATCTCTCCTTTGTATTCATGAACATGTGAGTTTTAGCTCTCCTTGAGTGCAGGGACTATTGTGAACAGGACTTTGCACAACAACTTCTCGGGTTTGTTCTTCGGATTGCCATTTACCAAACCAAATCCGGAGTTTGTGCAATCTGTAAGAAGCCAGTTTCCACAAGATAGTAAATTGTTGCTGGTCTGCCAGGAAGGGCTGAGGTTGGTTTATGTTTTTTGTTCGCATAGTTATCAGAATATTTGAACAAAGAGTATCGTCGAGTGTCAAATGTTGGGATTTGTCTTTGGCTTTCTTTTGTTAGGACTTTGAACCATTGCTGTATTTCCAATGAAACCATTAGTGGTATGGCATTGTGATTGATAACATGCTGTCTAGCAACAGGGTAAGACCAAAAAAAAAATGTCTGAAAGTTGTTGGAATTTGTAAATTTTCAAGAATAAAATGATGGGCAATAAGAAAGGTATGCGAGTTTCACGTTTTAGGGTTAGAACATGGAACAAGTCCAGACTAGAGAATATGTTGAATGTTGAACTAGCTTGGTTTTAAGTTTTCTTATATTGCTTGAGAAGTACTTGATCTCGCCTAATCGGGGCAACCAAATTTGACCCAGAAAGTGTTTGTTTTTAATGTCAAGGTCTACTGCCGCCGCTGATAAGTTGGAGAAAGCTGGGTACGAAAACATAGCATGCATAGTGTCAGGGCTTCAGAAAGTCAAACCAGGTTCGGATTCGCTTGGTTTTGCTACCGGCTTCCATGTTTGTCATCGCGACAAGATGACAACAGATATTCTTGACCCTTGCAGGAACATTTGATTCTGTTGGTTCCACCGAGTTGCAAGACGCTGGTAAAGCCGGTTTAGTCACCATTCAAGGCAAAGTCTCGGCCGTCCTCGGAACTGTACTTGTTTGTAAGTCCTAGAACTGTGTTATACACTTAAAATTAATTGTTTTTTTTTTTTTTACAAAATAAATTGTGAATGAAATTTTCTCTCTGTTTATGAAATTTCAGGTGCATTTCTATTCATCACACTCTTCCCAGATCAAGCAGAGAAGCTCTTTCAATTGTTCCCCTCAAGCTAACTCCTATGATAATCCATGAATTTCTCATTCAATGCCTAGCAGCTGAGGAAGTCGCAATTTTTGGGCCGTAAGAGTAGATAAAATCAGTGAATATTCAGGCTCTTAAAATATACATAATTTTTATTTTATGTATTCACTTAAAACGGCAAGCCCTTCGTAGCATTATGTGCAGATTGTTATCTAGTTGTGCCATAAATGCCGTAGAGCATGTTGTCCAATTTCTTTCGTTTTCCCAATCTAAAGTTGCCAACAAATGTCAAAAACTGGAAGACATCATAGTGGATAAACAACAACAGAGAATGAGAAAAACGACATAATAATACAAAACGACCGAAAAGTTAAAAATGACAAGACAAACTTCATAACCCTAAACAGAATACTACAGAGCTCACGTGAGCATACGCCGTGGGGCGTGGGCGGGCGCAAGAACCGCAACCCGTCCCCCTGATGATGGGTCAGTGAGAAAATGGGAACAGTGGCTTAAGCCATTAGGTGTAGATGCTTTCTAGAAATAGAATTGTCTAGTTCTTCCTATTTGACCCGAAACCGATCGATCTAGTCATGAGCATGTTGAAGAGAGCTCTAACAACCGTCGGAGGACTGAACCCACACATGTTGCAAAATACGGGGATGACTTGTGGCTAGGGGTGAAAGGCCAACCAAGATCGGACACAAGTTGGTATTAAGAAGTATAAAAAAAATTGATATGTCTATCATTATTCTACTTGTTCAGAGAGCTTTGATAACCTTGTGAAAATTTTAGAACAGAACATTGAATCCCTTTTTCATTGAGAATAGCAGTACACAACTTCTACCTTTATTCAACCTACAGCAACAAAAGGAGAATTAATATCCAACAAAATCAGGAAACAATCTAAAAGGAACTTTGCAAAAAATCTACCCTCTTTAAAGAAAATAAAATAAAACTACTTAAATACTGCAAAATCTACTAAGGATAAGCAAATCTACAACCTCTATAGATATTTAAAAATAATGATATTCAAGAACAAACAAAAAAACAATATTGCTTTCTGCAAAAATAAGGGTCACAATATGACATGAAGTTTTTACATAATCAGTCAATTTAGAATAATATATTACACATTTATTTCATAATTACAATTATTATTAAATCAGTTCATTATGCTTAGGTGGTAATTTTTGTTAGACCATTTTACCCTAAAATAAACCCATCCACTAAATCCCATTTCCATATAGAGTAATTGACCCGAATGTTAATACGAAGTTTTTGTTTTGTTAGTTATATTCCCTAAAATTGGGGAATCCAGTTGTTTGATGATTTATTCTTTTGTCAACGTGTAATTACTTTCCTATTCTATTTCTTAAAAAAAAATAACGTCTTCCTATATTATCTCTCTAAACATATGCATTGCTCTAGAATTGACTCTTTCAAATGCATTCAAATATTTTTAAGTTTCTTTTTTTACCTGATGATAAAACTAATCTTTGTTTTTCTATTGTGTTGTAATTTGTTGTTTAACTATTAATCATATTCTTACTGTATACTCAATTTTTTGGTGCCTGGAGTAACAAGAGTACTATGTATATGTTTTAAAGTTATGAATAATTATGTATTGCATTCTTTTTGTTTTTTTTTGAGAAACCGAGGTAACGAAAACTTGTGGCAACATTCAATGAAAAAAACTAGTAATTACAAATTTTATGATATGATATTCAATTTTGAATATTGAAATATAAAACAATCATATCCATTAAGGGGTTCAAAAATAATTTTCTAATTTCACTTTTACTTACTTTTACTTCGATAAAAGTTTTGAATCATGGAAAACAATCACCAATACTAGAATGAAAAAGAAAATGAATCATATTTTCAAGGTGAGAAAAAAAGTACCTCTAACTTAATAAAAAAGAAAAAAGAAATAAAAACTCAATGTGAAATTAAACAATTAAAACAAAATTACTGCTGAATTGAATCAACAAGTAAATATAATATGATATTAAAAAGTAAATATGAAATAAAAAACTCAATGTGAAATTAAACAATAAAAACGAAATTACTGCTGAATTAAATCAACAAGTAAATATAATATGATATTAAAAAGTAAATATGAAATAAAAAAACTCAATATGGAATTCAACAATAAAAACAAAATTACTGCTGACTTGAATCAACAAACAAATATAATATGATATTAAAAGTTAAATATGAAATTAAAAAACTAAATATAATGTTAATTTGAAATAATAAAAAAACTAGTAAATATTGAAACAATTTATATGTTGAATAAACTAGTACATATTAAAAAAGAAGGGTATACATTGATGGAGCGAGAAGGTTTTTGAGATTATGGATTTAAAATTTCTAAATCGTGTTTCTGCTTCTCGGTGCCAAGGGCGCTTGACGGAGAGGATCAATTTCACGCGGGCTGATTTGCAAGAGTATGGTCGGTTGCTTCATGGCACAGCCACCATCGAGAGTGTCTTGCTTGCGTGAGTCTTGAAGGTCGTCTTAAGCTCGCCTTGGGTCGTTTTGAGTTCGTCTTGGGTCGCTTGATTCTTGGTCAATGACTTTGAGTTGCTACCGATGATTACTTTGTCCGTCTACGATTTGAGGATGGCGTCGCAAGATGATGTTCGGGCTGTGGTGAACGATTGATATTGGTACGATGGTGACAGGGAGAAGTTTTTCTAGCGGCACGAGAAGTTTTTCCGGCAGGTTTGGGTAATATTTGGGTGAGTTTTGCGATTTCTGTTTGATATCAAGGAGCGATGAATTTCTGCGATTTGGGGGTGAGTTTTTTGGGTTTTCCTCCAATTTGGGATTGGATTTTTGCATTTTAGTTTTGGAGATTTTTTTATATTTGGAATCTGATGAAAATTTTGAATATTGGTGGTTTGTTTTGAAATCACCGAGAATTTTGGGATTTTGTTTTTTTTCTAATAGCACTATAATGTTTATGACTCCCTGAAAATACTCAAAACGAGTATATATATATATATATATATATATATAGCAGATTCTATGTAAATGCAGTTTTTTAAATTTGAATATGTAAACGGGTTGAAAACTTGGTATATTATAATTAAGGGTATTATTGACATTCTATCTGACAGGATGAATAGATTTAATATATGTTGTAAACTTTGAACAATTATGTAATATTAGATTCTAAAATGACTATATATGTTAATAACCCATATGACATTGTTATTTGTTGGGGACAAAACAACTACTACATTAGTAGGCCATCACAAATGATATTATTCGTTTCATAGCATAAGAGCTGCAAGATTATACAATTTTTTATAACACTAAATTTATTATAAAATACAATATATTTAGGGTTTAGGCATAAAAGATTGTTTTCACTTATGAGCACATTTGCCTAATACCGAAATCCTAAGAGTGCATACAAGTGTCTAACTAAATTATAAACAATTAATATACCCTTAAATATATTAACTTGGATAAAACCTTGCAAGGCGGAAAGTTAACTGCAAAAATCCATTATTCTAGACCAAAACAAATAGAAATGGAAAAAAGATTTCACAAGAATGTGAACCTAAAATTGACAAAATGTCACTTGTAAAGTTAACCTTTTTCTTCCGATAAAAAAAAAAAAAAAAAAAGGAACAAATATTACAATGAGATTAGGAAAATGTTCTTCTAATTCCACGCTGTGCAAGTTGCAACACTACAAATGCTCAAATGATGTACCATTTTTAAACCCATTGGGTTGATTTTCCTCTGCTTGTGGTACCATATAAATGGCTGGAATCAAATTGAAGGGAGAGGCTAAAAAGATGAAACGAGAAAATATTTCTTCTGAACCATCCTAGTTTTGTCAGCGGCGTGGAACGATTAATCTCCTTGTAGACAGTAAAGCTGACGAATATTCCCGGAAGCTGAAATATAAATTATAAAGCTAGTTATATATCAGAAACTTCATATTTAAAATGCTTAAGAACAAGTAAAGAGATCATATAATGAAATGACTAGACAAGCGCACTCAGGTATCTTGCCAAGAGAATTATGCTTTCAACTACAAACTGATAGGTCCAAACTTTGGAGATTCACATTACGACCAAGATACAAAGAGTAGCATATAAACTAGGATGAGGATAATAATAATAATAATAGCAAAAAGATTCTGTGGCCGGACACTAGGAACTCGGACCAAATACTTCAAACCAATCCATCTTTCAAGATAATGAATCTATAGGACGGCTATCTATATAATGTCGTCCACAAGATGCACCAAAAAGCGTATATAATACCACACATCAATGCGCATCAGCAGCAGGGTTCGAAGAGAGAGAATTTTTTATGTGAAAAGGAAAAATACATGTATGCTCTTTCAAAATTAAATAACTAAATGAAAAAAGCAATAGCAATCATTACCGTATAACCAATCTTTAAAGTACACATGGAGCGCACAAGACAATTCGCGTTTACGGCTATCGTCAAGGGGTGCTTCCCGCAGTAATTGCTTAACCTCTCCTAAATTCTTAATCTGCGTAGAAGCAATTACAAAAGGAATCCATGTTAGTAATAATTTTCAAGATATATACTATACTGCAAGCAATATACTTTACACAGCTTAAAGATGCAACATGATCTGAACAAGAACAAATCTGACTATTATCACTGCATTGTGGTGTCATACATTTCTAATCTGAGATGACAAATAAGGTTCCGGCAAGGGAAATGGGTTGTCGTTTGTGGAACCAGGGGCTTCGCCACCAAACCAGTTTGGGATCTGCAGATTAAGGACATAACACATGAAAATTTGCAATAGTGATAAACAAAATAAAGAAAGAAAAAAGATGTATAGATAGAGATAGCGCTAATATGATTCAGAGTTTAAGACTATTATCAACTCACATCCCCCTATTTTGCTCCTTCAATTAAAAAGCAAGCTGACAGCAGATAATTATCAGACATACCAAAAAATTTGTGAATTGATCAGGGTCTATGCGCGCTGCTGACTCAGCCTGAACATCAGAAACACCAGCCGGATGAGACAATGAATCATGAGGATCAACCACTCCAAGGGCCAAAGGCTCATCCCATCTATTGATTGTGGCATCGATGCCAACTTCCGACATGTGCTCCTCCAACTGAGAGTAAAATGTGTTGTAGGGTGCCACCTGATAAAAGTTTGCGGGTTAGAAACGAATGATCTTGAATACAACAAATAAAGTCTCATATGATACATACAACACTAACTTCACAATTAAAGTCTTAGGCTAGCTTTTGTGTGAGACAAATCCTAAATTCCAAAGTCATAGCAAACGGAACCGTGAATTGAGGGAAGACTACATTTAGCAAAATCGTAAAGCTTTTGAATGTAAATTAGAAGCGAAGGCCGAATGGCAAATGGTACACTCTAAAGTCAGAAATACAAACCATTAAACTGATTAGAAAGTCAGATTATGAGCTAGTTTTCTAATTTATCCTAGGGTGAACTAGGAACAGAGAACTGAGTTTGCATTGGTTAGCAGCTTCACAGTATTTCAACAGTATATGATGGCACTGACCTGCAACTTATGGTTATCACCAAGCATAAGTGGTCGCTGGTTCACACCAAGAAAGAAGACACATTCACGACAGTTAGCAATGCAGACTCGTTTCGCTGCTGTTATGACATGAACTCTCTCGCAATGTTCAACTCTTACAGCCTGTAAAACACAAAATCAGTCAAACTATGCTTGGGTAACTTCAACCAGGCGATGTAAGCATTCATATTCTTTCCTTGTACAAGTTTTTCAAATTCACCAGTCAGTTAAGCTATATGTTTGAGCAATTGGCTGATCAAGGAAGCATTCTTAGAAGCATGTTTCCATTTAGCTCAATGATCATATAATTAAAAACATTTGTGAAGGCAAAACAAAAGTGAACTATCCAGCCATTTTTCCAATAATATTATTCCGAACATAACTATTTTTCTACCATATTGCTTCTTCATACATCAGCATGACCAACTTTGTTTCAAACTGAGCTATGCCAATCATAGTGAGCACGATGGCTGCCACTCTCAGCTATAATATGATGTGGGCTCCCCACATGGTACCAATCCGCCAATTGCACGGATGCAACAGTCCTAAAACAGATAGCTATCCTACTTTTATTTCACCTTTTATGGTAATGCATCCAAGAACAAACTGCAAAACCTCTCACGCAATGTGTACTTTTGGGAACTTAATTGTATTAAATCAATAAGTAATTAGTCATTAAAAGAAATGAGAGAGATGTAGCCAGTTTATACCTTTCCAACAGCCCCAAGAACTATAGTAGCATCGGAGCATCCATGAATTGTGGCATATCTTAGAGGTGCTAAGATATAAATAACCGAATCTTGGCAATTTAAAACCTGCAATGATGAATCACATGTCAATGGAAGGTCGAAGAAATGACTTTTTTACTTTCAAGATCAAGACAAAACAACATGTTGGCTAGATGCTGAAGCCGTAAGATGAAGCATTATGATCTTATCACACGTCACCAGCAAAAAATGTTAACCAAACATCCTCTGTGCTCACATGACAATTCGAACCTGGCTTGTAAATTTTATGATGAGCTCATATCTGCAACAACATGCTAACACAACCGATTTTCTTATAACAAAAAGGGAAAGAAACACAGCCCAGATTTTGGAAAAACTTTAATTCTTTTACCTCCCTTATTGTCAAAAAGCATGTTAACTAACTACATGTTTATAAAAATGAATCGTCCTATTTAAGTCCTTTCAGTTTATCAGATGCAAGAAACTTATTATAACAAACCAAAAAAAAAAAGCCATACATCAAAAAAAAAAAATGGGAACAACAAATTATCCTGGAAGTAGAGGGGAAAATATATATGAAAAACCCACCTTTACAGATGAACCTTTCAAATCAGATGCTTGCTTTACAAGAGAGGTTTTAGAGACTCCTTCAATAAAACTAGGACCTCTAGCACTTGTTGAAGCCTTAACGGAACTTGCACATGCATCAGTCATGGCAACATCTGGATCTAAGGAATTGGTGGGACCATTATCTTTTGGGATATTCCTTTCAGAAATATGTTCCAAAGTAGAAGTTATATTCTGCAGAATCCAATCATGTACTTGTGCAGCAGGAACTGGAACAGCAGGCATGTCAGGATCAGAATTTGCAAAAAATGGAGCAGATTGGCTCAAGTGGCTTTCCTCAGATCCCTTATCACCAAATTGAAAAAGAAGTCCAAGATGCTCAAATCTATCCATGGTAAGAACCTACGAAAATAACAATCCATGAGATATTGAGGAAAGAAAATGATGTTGAATGATGTAAAAAGTAATAACATGTCATCAACATCATGTGTCAGTCACGAGGATAAGACAATTAACTGCATCTTTCCTTATTACGATTAATTATGTTTGCTACTACTATCATCTACTGTAAAAGGCTTGTTAGAAGAGCCATCAATATATGTTATTTTGCATAAATCAAATTAAAGATGATTTAAAAAGTAGAAAGAAAATAAAGCTGAGAGAAGCACTAAAAAGTACAGTAATTTACAAACCAGAGAGTCTTCGCCTTCCCCCTCTACAGGTTCTGCTAAAAGAGACAAAATGTTAGCCAAGTGCTTCTGCAGATACGATAACTGATGAGCCTCTTCATCAGCCTGTGATGGCATAAATCGGCGGCTGTTGCTGCGTACAAGCTGCCATATTTAAACACAATATGAATTGCTTTATCAAATATTCAATCAAAGCCACAGTAACGATAAACTTCAACTTCATTTCAGAATCCACCAACAATGTATGGTTTAATAAACAAAGTTGAAATCTCCACAACACTAGCCAGATCCACATTCTCAAGTTACCAATAATTGATTTCCTAAGCAAAATGTTAAAGCAGCTGTTGCATAATAAATCCGAGTAGATTAATGCACGTTCATAATTAAACAACCTGAGATCCACACTTCCAAGTTACACAACCACCAAAACATATCCCTTATAGCACATTACAACCACCGAAACAAAACAAGCTACCAAAAATTTAAGCATTTCACGTAACTCATTCCCAATTTGAGCAGAACTTTGCAAATATTAATAACTAAGCAAACCGTGTTCAACACTTGCAAACACCAGACCAATGAACATATTCCTAAGCACATTGTCAACCAACTGATACTTAACAACTACCAAACTCAATTAATTCAAGAATTTGAAGTCTCTCGTCTCAGCATTTCGAATTCACGCAACACAACATCATAATACATCCAAAACCATTACATCCTAATAACAAAGCAAAATTGTGATCACACTCAGCAACTTCATACCAAACCAATTAACATATTCATAACAACATTGTCCAACAAAAATTAGGAAAACCCATCTCCAGTTCTAACAACACCAACGCCCTATGGCATCCAAAACTCCCTTCTCCTCCTGACTCAACCGAAACATTTTATCCAATAATCATCAAAGTTTCACTACCTTTGAACACATCCCCAATCACATTGCCAAAACCAACCAATACACAACAAATTCCATCAATTTCGCCTAAATTCATAACCAATTTATCACAACGATCCAAAATCCTCACGTACTGGCCAAACTAGGCAAAAACCAATCCACACCTCAAAGTTACAACACCAATGAACACATTCCCAATCACAGTGCCAAAACAAACCGATGCACAATAAATTCTATCAATTTCGCCTAAATTCATCCAAATTACCATAACTACTCCAAATTAGGAAAAAGCCAATTCATTTCAAATTTCCGAACCAAACTGTAAAATGCAATCAAAAGATCAAAATCACCTGCAATGGCGAGAGCGCCGACAAGTATCCATCGAAGGCCGAGGTCGACGGCCAGACGTCGGCGACGGAGGCCGAATCCTTGTGCGTCCTCGGGAGGAGCCTCTTGTAGGACTGAATGTACAGGAAGAGAACCAGATCGTGCACGTCGGCGCCGACCTCTGCGCCTTCGGCGGCTCCGGCGCCAACGAGCGGGTCGGCCTCGGAGTGGAGCACCGAGGCGAGCGTGTCGAGAACGAGGCGCGCGTGGTCGGCGGAGATCTGGAATACCTCGGCGACCGCGGCGGGGCCGACGCGGCCGTCCGGCGACTGCTCGGCGAGCCTCTGCTTGAGCGGGATTAGGGTTTGCGTCGGGTCGGTGAAGATCAGCTTCGGGATTGGGAGGAGGCCGTGCTCGAACGGCTCGCGCCGCGGGTGGAGCAGCGACCCAGGGTCCCTCGCCGCCGGCGCCTGCGCCGGCGCCGGCGACGGTGAGACCGTCTCGGCAAGGTTGGTCATCGATTCTAGAGAGAGAACACTCTGATTTCGATTTCTAGAGAGAGAGAGAGAGAGAGAGAGAGAGGTGTTTGGGTTACAGATCTTCTTTTTTTCAGAAAATGAATTATGAGAAGAGAGAGAGAGAGGGAGTGAAAAGTGGAAGAGGAAGTGGAGCTCTGTTCCGGTGCGGCTGATATCAGTGGGTTTAGACACGTGGCGGAAATTTGTTGGTTGAAATGGGCGACGAAGTAACGGTACTCAATAAGAGACTGCCATGTTATCAGGTGTAATAAATAACAATGTGGCTGAACTTGGTGGAATCCATAGAAATAGCTTATTATTTTTTCTTTTCTCTTTTTAATTTATTGTTTTCTTTTTGTTTTCCTCTCTCGCTCTCTTTATTTTTTTGTGATACATACCAAAGCTTGTATTAATTTGTACTTGTATTGGTTTCTTTTAAGATTATAGGATGTTGGACATGGCAATTAATTGAGCAGCAATGTAAGATTACATTTGTCTTCTTTTATTTCTCAACAAATATTTCGAATATTTTTGCTAAAAATAGGCATTAGATATGTATATATGTAGTCTTGTTTGTTTACATTAACAAAGAGCCAATCTAAATTAGTACTATACAAAAGATTTTTTTTTCCCTGAATTATGGTTTTTTTTTTTTTTTTGCTTGGTAAGTTTCTTATCTTAGTATAACTTGCACTGTGATAAGAAAATGAGAGTGAAGAGTTCCAAAGAGTGATTTCATATAGTCTATGAGCAAAGAACATTACAAGCTAAACTATATTAGGTGATTGAAAGATCAAGATCATGCTTATTAAAAGAGAGTAGATAGAAAGTTGTTCATGCACGTGAACATTGTTATTGAATTTGTTTGCCAATATGTATCAGATTAAAAATAAAATAAAACAAAATCCATTGCAACATGCTATTTTTACTTGTTGAAAACATGATTAGAAGATGAGAATATGTTGTTACCATCTTAAAAGATAATTGGTCATCTTTTTGGGCTTTTGATGACAAGCACATTGATACCAATGAACCCATCGTTTAGAAACTCTTAGGCCCACCAATCTTGCCTGCCACAAAACAAGAGTCCAAATAGAAAATTAAGAGAGAGAGAACTTGATAGAATACCACCTTCTAAAATTCAAGTGTCCAATCTTTATCACTTATTCACTTATATTATTAAAAAATTACTAGCTCGCTCTTTCTTTAATCTTCGTAATTAATAAAGAAAATGACAATTTGATCAATTTTATTGTTAAATAGTAATGATTGTAATGACAATTTTCAAAACTTGTTATCCAGAAATGAATTTTTTTTTGTTTCAAAATTTTTCAAAAAGAATTACTTTGTTGCAAACACCCATGAAAGATTTTAATTTTAGCACGTATTCCATTAAGATTTATATACTAGCCATTGTAGTAAGTGAATGACCATAAATTATTCACCAATTGAGTAATTTAGGAGAGGACAACTAGTCACTTGTTAGCACTCACTAATCATCGAAGTCAAATTTAATTCGTTGCTCATGTCGCTATAATCTAAGTAATCACTTGTAGTGTTACTCATTCGGTTTCGGATCTATGATAACTAAACTAATGAATGTACCCAGTAACTGGAAATGGTGAAAAAACCTTTAAAAAAAATGCAACAAACGATGTGGTAAGTTTATATTAATCTTCTCAATAAGCATGCATTTGAGTAATAACCTCGTTTCCATATTAGGTTAATTACTCAATTCATTTTTTTATCTCAAAAAATAGAACTTGTATGATTATATCTAACTAAAATATTCTAAGAGTTTTAAGGTTTTTAAACCTTGATTCACCACATTTCGACACGTGGCATTTTTTAAAATTGTATTTAAGGGCTTTTTATAGGGAAGACAAATTTAAAAATTGTATTTAAATGCCTCTTTTAGAGATTTTTGAAAAAAAAAATGAAAAAAAACCCTCTCTTAGGGGTTTTTGAAAAAAAAATTGAAGAAAAAAACATCAATTGATTTTTTAATATACCTTATTATCTTTTCCTTATAACTTTTCACTTGAAACATTTACATGCAAAGCGCGTGTTATAAAAACTAGTGATAAACTAAAAGCTCCCACCTAATTTCAAAGAATTCCCTTGCAATCCAATCAAAATTTAAAGCAAAATCAAACAAGAATATGGGGCCAAAATGAGAAAAGCTTCATTTATCAGGGGTAAAAATATATATTATTAATTATTAGATTTATCACATCACGAACTAATTAAAACAACTTGCAACTATTTTAGCCAAGAATAAGAGATTGTGTCCCTAATATATATATATACATATATATATATATGGGTATATATACTCACGTAAAATCTTTTTGGATGGAAACATTTCGTCTCATCCTAAATTAATTATCCAATAACTGTTAAATATGTACCACGCATTGATAGTGAAAGGACTTTGTAACATACAATTGATTTTGTCTTGCAAAAAAAAAAAAAAAAACATACATTTGATTTACAGCCATATTATGATGTTTATTACTATTGTACTTGGGGACACATTTGTCATATAATCTGCTTCAAAAATATGCATTATAATCAATATAAGGCTTGTCTTGTCACTTGTGGGACCTTGATATCCACCATATATAATTGGTATTTGGATTCTGCTTTGGAATTTTTAAATTTATTTTTTAAGGAAAAAGTGTTAAGACAATGAATGTGCAATTGATCGTCACCATCAAATGTGCTTGCTATAAAAATCAAAATTTGCATATTTTAGTGTAAGCTTTAGCTCCATTAGTAAGTTGAAAAAAAAAAGAGTAAAAGATAATATAGACGTATCTATGTTGCCAAAAGATAACCAGGGAAAAAAAAATCTAACAATTTAGTTCCTTTTAGGCGATATTACATACAAGATACAACTATTGTATCGTCATTCATAGGAAAAAACATAAGATTAAAAAAAATGTAAAAATCAACAAATTCGACCACTATGTTTTATCAAAAAGATGCTTTGCCCATGTGTTTCAGGCTAACAATTTTACAAATGGGGCTCATAATTGCGAAAGCAATAAAAAAATATTATTTATCAACGAAGTTAATATCCCATAATGCATACGACAATTAAATGAATCATGCTATGAATTTTTGCAGTAGCTTTATTAATGAACGAATTGAAACTTTTGGTTGGTTGGGCCTTGTGGGCCATGATAATGTGTTGAGTTTTGTTGGACTTTAGTTTTGCAATAATCCTCTCTTCCTCAAAGTCTTAGCCTCTAAGGTGTACGGAGATACCTTTTGCATAAGTGTTATTCGCTAGATTTCTATTTTCTTTACCGTAATAAGAAAACAAATTTTCACAAAAACAGCTTAGAATTCCATACTCATGCTTATATCCTAATTTCTGAAAATTGTACATCAAAGTTTCTCTTGCCCAAATTTTAAAAAAAAGCGACTTTTTTTAATATAGGATTGTATCGTATAGTTGAAATGTTTATTTAGGAAGATCATACGATTGTTTCTTCTATTTTAGCGAAAGAAAATGGTAAAACAAAACTTTGGCAATAGAAGCTTTAGAGGGCATAATTACGAGAGAAAAGAAAATTGTTTGTTTCATTTGAACTGTGAAGCCCACTCCACCTAAGCAACCTAACTCGCGCCTATCAATTTTTCGTTACACTAAAACAAAGGTTCATGGCTTCCAAAATAATAAAAAAATAAAGGCTCATGCATGGTTGATCTATGATCTTAAGGGTTTGTATCGCATATAAGATTTGGTAATTATTTATTTTTTTTATGTGACTGCACTTCAATAAAATTAAAAAACAAAATATTAAATCATTTTATTTCATTAAATGTGAAATTCATCTATATTTCAGTGGAAAAATATGTATGATATAATAGGAAAAATTACATAAGAATACCTTAAGTTTTATCAACATGTTGTATTTATACCTTAAGTTTTTAAATAATATTTCCTATTATGAGTTTTATTAAAATGATGCATTTACACCCTCAGTTTATTAAAGTGATAACAAAATTATATTCTCAAACTTCGTCGACTATTTTTTTTTAAAATGTTATTTTTTGTCAAATGCAATTACAAAGAATATGTAATTCAACAATGAGGTGCTCAAACTTGAAAAACTTCGGAGATCCTCGAGAAAGCACGGCTTGAATCATGTTCGAAACATTTTTTATAAGCGTTAATTGCACCATCTCGAAATGCTTGGTGAGTCGGTTTACAAATATGATGCAAGATACAACAAACCTCTAGTCAAATCCGCACAAAAGCACAAGTTAAAATTTAATCGTAGATAATAACTAGTTTTTCAGAAGTGTTTTTTAGATTAGTATGTTAGAATTAAAAATTAATTTGAGATACACATTTCTCAATTTTTAAGAGGAAAAAGACATTTTTTTAATGTGAAGAGTCGTAAACTATAAACTGCCAAAACTTTCAAAACTGAGCCAAGGATTGCGATGTTCTATACATTAGTCTCTAAGGTGGTGAGTTAACATCGTGACTCTTGAAGCAAGTGTCACGACACTTTGTGCTCTAAGGCGAGAATCACCGCGATATAGTCCATGACTTCGCAGACGCAGAAATCTTGCTCGACCCACGTGCTTAAAGTGCCACTAATGCGCCTAAAACCGCCATTAACGCTTTTAAAGTATAATTGCCCACGTTCACGTCCCGTCCTATCGCGCGCTACATGACACGCTTGGGCGAGAGGTGAGTGTGTCAAGTGACACACTCATGTCCAGCACTTTACACAAACCTGCATAAGTGTCATTTTATTATAAAAGAACTTTATAATTTTTTAGGTGAGACTATTTCTCACTCAACCTCTTAATCTACACACACTTAGATTAACTTGAATTAAACCCAATAAATTTATTGACTTTTTTGAAGTATATAAAATAAATGAGGTGTATTTTCAATTTTTTTTGGAAAAAAAAAAAGAGATAAAATGTTTACATATTTAGATTTGATTGTTGTAAAGTTAGTAATTTTCTAAATAAATGCATAGGTAAGGTTAAATGTGTCATTTTAGAAGAAAAATCAGCAAAATATGGGCACAAATCATAATTTTGTCATGATTATATACACTAATGGTACAATATTTTGATAAAGCTCAAGGTATAAATGTAAATTTTATATAATTCAAGATAGTTATGTAATCTAAAAAAAATGTGATCATTGATATGCGGTGAAAATTAAAACCGAAAAATCGAAAAAAAGTAACCGATTTTTTTAAAAATCATAATCGAAAACTGAATTTTTTAAAAAACCAAAAATTCGGTGCTTAAAAACCGAATTAACCGAGAATTCGGTGCGGTTATTCGGTCTTTCTCACTGATTAACCGAATAATCGATTTCTTAACCGAATAATCGATTTTTTAATCAAAAAATTAATTTTTTAACCGAATAACCGGTTCTTTAACCGAAAAATTGAATTAAAAAATCAAAAATTCAATTTCGGTTAAATTCGATTTTTGGCAAAAAAATCGGTTTTCGATTCTCGTTTTTTAATAACTGATTATTCGGTTTCGGTTAAAAAAATTACAAAAAAATCAAAAACCGAAAACCGGTTTCACCCCTAACCTATTCGTCGAACTGTCAAGTCTTAATAATATTCATTGAGACGAAAAAAAATTAGCACTTTCCATAAATTTTAATGAATAGCAACCCAAAACCACAACAAATATGAAACTATTAAAATAAATAAGGAGTAATTACAAAACAATGTCATTTTAAGTGCCACTTAAGAATCTATGCCATGAATAGTGTGCTCTTTTTGTTTTTACTATATCTTTGTAGTGTAAATTTTGAGATATAAATTAAAAGTACAACACATATATGGCATGGACTATCATTGTACCAAAAATAGGATATTTCTCAAAACAGGATATTTCTCAAAACCGCCTTAATAATAAATTAATAATTATGGCTTGTATGACTTTGTGGGACGAATTGGCTTCTAATTTCCTTCCTTTCAAAAGTGAAGTGTATGTCTTATTAATTAGTGATAAGGAGCCCTTTTACAAAATTTGTGATTGGGACAAATGTTTTAAGATTTTTTTTTGTTAAAATTATTTACATATGCTTTTTCATAATTATTTTTAAAATACGTGTTATTTTTCAAAAATGTAAAAAGAAAAAAAAAACATTGTACTAATAACTACAATTTCTCTAATCCAAATTTGGTACTACGAATGTCATATTAATAATGTTTATATCTTTTGAAATATATGTCAAGTCGTTGTCTCACTAAAAAATAATCATTTGATGGTATCAAACATTTTTTTTTTTTAATCATTAACTCTCTAGAGTAAAATCATTTGGTGGTATCAAATACTTCATTTCTCAAACAAGGGATAGAATTATAGCATTCTCGTTTAGATAAACTCGACTTTCTAACTATTTTTCTAGTGTCTTAATCAAGAAGATTACCCTTACCCGGAATTATTCGGTCCCAAAATACCGAGGAATTCCCTAAAAAATGGGACCGGGTAATTACCCTAAAATTACTCGGTTTTTACTCGACGATTCCCCTATGACGTTGAAGCCCCCAATCCCCGGCAACCCCACGAACCCTCGACGAACCCATGAACCCCCGACGACTCTCACAAACCCTCTGTGAAACCCCTGGCTACCCCTCGACCCCCAACGAAACATCAGGAGATTCCTTGTGAAACACCCCCGATAACCTCCCACGAAACCCATCGGCGACCCCCACGAAACCCCTCGCCATGAACCCCACTGCCACAAACCCACCCATGTCAACCCCACACCGTCTCCAATCCACCCTGCCGAACCCACCCATGATGCTGCTGAACCCACCCTCGTCAACCTCACACTGTCGCCAACCCACCGCGTACCCATCCCTACTAAGCTTCGAAGCCACCGCCGACCCACGAACCCCCGCCGAACCCATCCTGAAGCCACGGCCTACGAACCCATCGTCGAACCCACCCCGACTAAGCTTCGAAGGCGAGGAAATTTTTGGATGGCTAGAGAAGACATGGTTAAGCCGACTCTGTGGGTAAACTTTGGGGAAACGTTGGGCCACAATGGGTTTTTGGCCTTTTGTGCGTTAGGTCAACAACTAAGAACAGCTTTTGGCTTTTCGTGCCAATTGTGTCAAGCCACAAAGTGGTGACTCCAAAATATTTCAAACAATGCACTAATGCAAAACCGGGTAAGGCCCGAGGATTTTTTTGCGTGAAAAGTAAAACCGAGTAATACCTGGCTTTTGCCCGGCGGGTAAAAATCGGGTATTACCTAGTTTTGCTCAGAAATTTCGTTCGGGAAATTCCCCAGCCCGAATTTGCACGCCTAGATAGAATTATAGCATTCTCGTTTAGGTAAACTTGACTTTCTAACTATTTTTCTGGTGTCTTAATCAATAATATTATAAGCTTAATATTTGTACTTTTCAATTTCGTGTAATTTGGCACATTTACCTTTAAATTTGTATTTGGTTGAAAATGTAAGGATCTATATAATTCAACAATATTTGATAATACCGGTTGCAACAGCGATGGGGAGGAGAGTGCGAGTAACATCATATATATATATATATATATATTGCGTTTTTCGATCAATTTTCCGAACCCAAAGATACTTCTCGTTATTTTTGTGTGTGTATGTGTTTTTTTCAACGTTATTCTATTTATAAGAGAGAATTTCGAAATATCATAAAATTTTGAACTTAAATTTAACAATAAATGAGCAGAAGTTATATATTTCATATTTGTAAGTTTTTATATTTTATTTGGCCAATTCATTCAAATAGCTTGGCATTATATAAAATAATTTTAACTTCTAATGCAAATTATTATTAAAATAATATTAAATAGTGCCTAATCATTTGAATGATTTAGCCAAACCAAACATTAAAAAACAAAGATAATCCAAATATTATCATAAACATGAGGACAAAATTATAATTTTGCCCAAGGATTTCTTTGAGATTTCCCAAAACAAAGTTGGGGGTTAATGATACAAGTTTAGGATCCCTTAAGCAAAGGTCATAAATGTCCTTGGCTTTATGATTTATGGATCTCAAGCCAAGCCGTAGGCGGTGGAGCTTAGAGTGACAGTGCTCAGCTAAAGTATAAGTATATGTAACTATTGATTTATTTATTTGGAAATTACCCCTTGTTTGGTTTGGCCATTTTGGCCATTCCATCCCATTTATTGGGATGGAAATGAGATGGAAAAAATGGTTTTAAAAATGGTTTGGAATAGTTTGAAAATGATTTGTAAAAATGATGTAAGAATGGTTTGACTTTGCTAATTTCGAGGTGATATGAATGGTTGAGATTTAAAGATATTGTATAGGGATTTGGAAAGTTGAAAAAAATGGTTGAAAAAAAATGAAATGGAATGGAATAGTTTGAAGGATTTGAAAAGTTGAAAAAAATGAAAAATGGGAATGGAATGGGATGGGAGAAATGGGTTATACAAACATTTAGATAAATGTAACTAGAAAACAAACCTAGTTTTTTTTTAATTAATTATATATATATATATATTTTTTTTTTTTTTTGGTGCAAATTAATTATATACTTTTTGGCATAGGAATAGGAGATATGTGATATCTAGACACTTAGCTGGAGTCCTTGGAAAGCAAGGAATTTCTGACCGTGAAAGACATCTGCAAAGGACAAAGTCCCATTGCAAAGCCTTTTTGTCTTTGTACGGCCTTCGCTACCCTGTCTTGGCGCCTCACCTATGTTCCGTGCAACCCACCTCTATTCATGCCACGTGGAATTCTTTTTTTTTTTTTTTTTTTTGCTCCTTATCATTCAAAGATCCAAGGAAGCGATCAAAATACGGCATAAAGGCCTTAACATGATAACAGGCAAATGTTGGAATTTCGATTTCACTTTTACGTGCCAACTGAATCAGAGTTTGGTCGAAAATAATGCGTCATCGGTGACTCATTAAAAGTTCATTTTTTCCGTAAATTTCAAAGAAACAATGAGCATAGTTTTTTGTTTATTTTCTAAAGCTGAATTACATATGGCATAGTTTTGGCACTAGATGAAAAATCTATTATCAAGTCAAGTCAACTCATTAGTGCAACAATATTGACACTTAGAGACGAAGGCTAGGAAAATTAACAGGATCACCAACCAAGCTGGATTTGACCTTTTTCACTATATGCAGCAAAAAAATTTTTGTATTGATTCCAAATAATTTGCTTTACCATAGATTTTGGACTATGGCATACTTGGCCACTTCCCTAATACTGATGAAAGGGTACTTCTGTGGTAGGGAATTTTTATAATGGATTTACTTTTTTTGTAAGTCATGCATCTTAAAAAGATAAATTTGACGGTACAGAACTGTTTCTCACAAAAAAAATTTCCCACCAAAGAAATTTCCCTAATGAAAATAACAATACTAATCACCAGGGGAGCCAGCATGTGCCCAGATATGCCCCCTGAGTTTTTGAAAATTTAAATTTTAGCCTAAAATTTAAAAGAATTTGCAATATGCTCCTCATGATTTTTTTTATAGATTCAAATTTATACCTGATGATTCATAATGTTTTCATGTATGCTCCTCTTGAGTTTTCAAAAAATTAACTTTTTACTTAATAGTTCAAATATGTTCAAATATGACTCCCCTGAAATTTGATAATTTTTTTACAATTACCCTTTTCTTAATTTTAATATAATATACAACTTTTTAAATTTATTTACAAATTTTTAATATGAATTTTTTGTCATATTATGCACCCATAAAAGAAAATTCTAGCTCTGCCATGATACTAATAGTAATAGTATAACATTAGTAAAGCAACAAACTATGCAATGCATGTGAACAAAGAGTCAAAACCAAAACTAATAAGTTTAAAGCTAACATAACAAAATTTTCGACCCTGGCCAACTATTTGTGTTAAATTGATTTTTTTTTAAAAGAAATGTTATACGAGAAAAAAAAAATATGGTCCCAAAAAAAAAAAGAAAAAAAAAAAAGAAAAGAAAGAAGCTCCTGAACTGGACCCAATTGCCAACTAAAGAAGAATCCAAAGACCTCTCTGAAAAGACATCTCAGCTCCCACTCCTCCACCAACCAACACTTTTTTCTTTCTTTCTAGTTTCCATCACATTTTCGATATACCAATATTTAGTATCATAATTTTTGACTAAAAAGTATTCACCAAAATTGAAATCTCACTTATTTAATAAATTTAATATATTGAAAAATGTGTTATGTAAAAAAATAAGATCATGTATGTCTATACATATAGATAATTTTTTGACTAAAATTTTATAATTCTGTAACATCACTCAATTCTCATATTTTATTTTTAATTTTTACTATAGTCAAGGGTGTAATCACCGTGACATTCTAAAATTGGGGAAAAAAATAGCTTTGCTAACATATTTCATGGATATCTAAAATCTGGCAAGTAAAGTTGCTGTTAGTCAATTCACCATGAAAAACAATATATCATTGGTTGCACTGGTACCTATCAAACAACAATAAATTAATAGCTTTTTATATTATGAATTCCTTGTCATTATATCATGAAAACAAAATTGTAATTGATAGCCTATGTTTCTAAGTTTCCCTAAATCTCGATTTAGTTAGTTAAAATCACGGCATAGTTAGTTAATCTGCTAGTAACATAACGTGAACAAAATTATAGAAGTTTAGACACAAAAACTAACCAAATTTCATAAAGGGTCTCACTAAGATCAATTATTATTTTTTTACCATCACCAAGATCAATTATAAAACCACTCTTTTAAAATAATTTTTACATTATATACGTAGCTCTCTTAAATATATAATCTTTTTTAAAAGATAATAAAGTGGACCGAAGTCTAAATATTTTTTTTTAAATTTTTTCTTATACCTTCTTAGAAATCAAATTAAAAAACAAACAACTATAAACATTAGTTACATATTGCTTGAGTTAGGCCCACATATCTTAAACATATAATAATAATATAATTTGCGGTACCATTGAAAAATTGGCACCTTTTGATATCAAATAATAGTTTTTTTTTTGTAATTTTTTCAAAAAATAAATTTACATCTTTTAAAATTTATCAGGTGAAAATTCAAAATTTAGATAATATTGTTAAATATTTATCCAATGAAAATAAACTATTTACAAGAAAAATAATAAACATTTACAATATAATTAAAATAAATTTGCTAATTAAAGAAAATCACGACTATTTATTAGAAACAACACTAAAAAATCCAAATTCTTAATAAAATAATTTGAAAAAATAATCACTGTACCAATCATTTACATGATTTTACTACTCAATTAAATTACTTTCATATTTTATTATAATTTTTTAAAGAGTTAATTAGGTAAATAGTCATTTTAAATTGTGTGTTTTAAAAAAATAGTCACAGTTCAAAAAATTTAAAAATAGTCATTAAATTGTAAGAAATTTCTGACTATAACAAAAATACATATAAAAAAATTATCAAAAATTTTTGACATTAGGCAAAAATTTTGTAAAAAATTTCTTCCATAACTAATTTTTAAATTTTTTAAAATTATTGCTATTTTTTAAAATTATTTTATAAACAGTGAGTATTTTTTTGAAATTTTATTTTTTAAAAGTCGATTATTAATCTAATTAGAGGTTACAAATTGAGTATTTAGTATTTTATCACAAAAATAAAATAAAATAAAAAACAAGAAAACAGTAAACGCACATGTGCGAGGTCCGACCATAGTCCCACACACGCTTGACCCGGGCCCACTTTCCCAACACCCTGCCTACTGTACTCTGCAACAGAGAGCCAGGAGAGAGAAACTCTAGAGAGAGAAACAAAGAAACAAACAGTCACAGAGAAAAAACTAAAAAAAAAAAGACTCTCTTTCAGAATAATATCAAAAGCAAAAAAAAAAAAACTATACAGGTTCTCTCTTTCTCTCTCTGTATATCTCTCTCAGATTCATCAGATCCCACCCAAAAGCACAAGAGCTCGCTCTCTCTCTCTCTCTCTTCACTTTCTCACTCCTCTGCTTTTTTTCCTTTTAACAGTCTCTCTCTCTACAGAGGCGCTTCTTCTTCTTCCTTCTCTTCTCATCCTTATCTCTTCTTCCCATTTCAGCTCTCTCAAAACCCATTCTCATTTTTTGCTTTTTTTATTTTCCCAGAGAGAGACAGTTTTTATTTATTTATTTATTTGAAGCTTCCCGAGACTTCGTCTGTTTCTGAAGTTTTCTTTTTCTTTTTTTCTTTTTACATTTTTTTTCCTTCTGGGTAATGTGTTTCACCGACCGGCTTTTCGCTTCACCGACTTCGCTAGGGTTTTTCCGAGGTTTTAAGGCCATTTTTATCAAGGTCAGTTTCATGGTCTCTCTCTCTCTCTCTCTCTCTCTCTCTCTCTCTCTCTCTCTGTATATATATATATCTTATTTTCATCTTGGTATGTATTTTTAATTTTATTTATTTATTTGTTTATGTTAGTGTTTCTGTTTAGTTAATGGAAGAGCTGATGAAGAAAAATAAAAAAAAGAAATTTGTTAAAATTATTTAGTTCTGACTTCTGATTTGACGTTCTATATTCTGGATATTTCTTCACTTTAAAAATCTTCTCGAGGACTTTATGTAATTATATTACATAATCTCTAGAAAATGAGATAATTATTATTTTTTTTCCTTTTTGAGATTTTACATTTACTCAGTAACCAAACAATGGGTCAAGAATATTGTTTTCTCAGATTATAACGTTTATGCATTTATTAAATTTTTTACGTATTTATTGATTTTTCCATTTCTGTCTTGACAGAGTTCAGATCTGAAGCTTTGGGGTTTCTCAAGTTGAGGCTTGAAATTCCTTATGCGTAAGAGATCTCAAATCTCAAGTCTCTTTGAAAACATTTTTCATTTTGCTTATATTTGCTTTGTCACATTTTGGTTTTGTTTATAATGTGTTGTATTTGCATAAACTTGCTTGTTGTCCTAGGTATTTACGCTTTTGTTCTTTATTGTTTTTTCAAAAATTTCCGAATATTTAGGTGACTTGGTTTTCCTATGAAGTAACGGCTATTTGACTGGTGTTTTTTGTTTTTTGGGATTCTTTTTTTTTAGGTTTGTGGGAAAGTTTGAATTGATTCAAATTGGGTTTGTGTCTTGACATTAAACCAACCGTTGAAATCTCCAAGTTTGAGTCTTGTGAACAAGAAAGATGCAGAGACCTCCGCTGGAAGATTTCTCTCTGAAAGAGACTAACCCGCATCTCGGGGGCGGGAAGATCAGCGGCGACAAGCTCACGAGCACCTATGACCTCGTCGAGCAAATGCAGTACCTCTACGTCCGGGTCGTCAAGGCCAAGGACTTGCCCGCAAAGGATGTGACCGGTAGTTGTGACCCTTATGTCGAAGTTAGGCTCGGGAACTACAAGGGCACAACCCCGCATTTCGAGAAGAAGTCGAACCCCGAGTGGAATCGGGTGTTTGCGTTCTCGAAGGAGCGGATCCAGGCTTCTGTTCTCGAGGTCACCGTGAAGGATAAGGATTTCGTGAAGGACGATTTCATGGGTCGGGTTCTTTTCGACCTGAATGAGATTCCGAAAAGGGTCCCTCCGGATAGTCCTCTGGCGCCGCAGTGGTATCGGTTAGAGGACAAGAGTGGGGTCAAGGTGAAGGGAGAGCTGATGTTGGCTGTTTGGATGGGCACCCAAGCAGATGAAGCGTTCCCGGAAGCATGGCATTCTGATGCGGCAGCAGTCAGTGGGACCGACGGTCTTGCGAATATGAGGTCGAAGGTATATCTCTCTCCTAAGCTTTGGTATTTAAGGGTTAACGTAATTGAAGCTCAGGACTTGATACCGAGCGACAAGGGAAGATTTCCGGAGGTTTTTGTGAAGGCTATACTGGGAAATCAGGCTTTGAGGACAAGAATTTCTCAAAGCCGAAGCATTAATCCGATGTGGAATGAGGACTTGATGTTTGTCGCAGCAGAACCTTTTGATGAGCCCCTGATTTTGAGTGTCGAAGATAGAGTTGCGCCGAACAAGGAAGAAGTTCTCGGAAGGTGCGCGATTCCATTGCAATACGTGGACCGGAGGTTGGATCATAAACCTGTAAATACTAGGTGGTTTAATCTTGAAAAGCATGTGATCATTGAAGGAGAGAAGAAGAAGGATACCAAGTTTGCGAGCAGGATTCACATGAGGATCTGCCTGGAAGGCGGTTACCACGTCCTCGATGAATCGACACACTACAGCAGCGACCTCCGACCGACTGCGAAACAGCTGTGGAAGTCTAACATTGGGGTTCTTGAAGTGGGAATCCTAAACGCCCAGGGTTTGATGCCGATGAAGACGAAGGACGGGAGGGGAACGACCGATGCTTATTGCGTAGCAAAATACGGGCAGAAGTGGGTCCGCACCAGAACCATTATCGACAGCTTCACTCCCAAGTGGAATGAGCAGTACACTTGGGAGGTTTTTGATCCCTGCACCGTCATAACCATCGGGGTGTTCGACAACTGTCATTTACACGGTGGAGACAAGGGCGGTGGGGCGAAGGATTCGAGGATCGGGAAGGTGAGGATTCGTCTCTCCACGCTCGAAACGGATAGAGTCTATACTCACTCGTACCCACTCCTAGTTTTGCACCCGAGCGGGGTGAAGAAGATGGGGGAAATTCACTTGGCTGTGAGGTTTACTTGCTCTTCCTTGCTCAACATGATGCACATGTACTCGCACCCGCTCTTGCCCAAGATGCACTACCTTCACCCGTTAACCGTTAGCCAGCTCGATAGCTTGAGGCACCAGGCCACACAAATCGTGTCGATGAGACTGAGCAGGGCCGAGCCGCCGCTAAGGAAGGAAGTGGTGGAGTTTATGCTTGATGTGGGGTCCCACATGTGGAGTATGAGGAGAAGCAAGGCCAACTTTTTCAGAATTATGGGGGTTCTGAGTGGCTTGATTGCTGTGGGAAAATGGTTTGACCAAATCTGCAACTGGAAAAACCCCATCACAACTGTACTGATCCACATATTGTTCATAATACTGGTCATGTATCCTGAGCTGATCTTGCCGACAATTTTCCTGTACCTTTTCTTGATCGGAGTCTGGTACTACAGATGGAGGCCGAGGCACCCTCCCCACATGGACACCCGCCTCTCGCACGCAGACTCCGCCCACCCTGATGAGCTTGACGAGGAGTTTGACACCTTCCCAACCTCCCGACCCACAGACATTGTGAGGATGCGGTACGACCGGCTGAGGAGCATCGCTGGGCGAATCCAGACCGTGGTGGGCGACCTGGCCACGCAAGGGGAGAGGCTGCAGTCTCTGCTGAGCTGGAGGGACCCGAGAGCCACCGCCCTATTCGTGATCTTCTGCCTGATTGCGGCAATCGTCCTGTATGTCACCCCGTTCCAAGTGGTGGCGCTCCTTGCCGGGTTCTACGTGCTGAGACACCCGAGATTCCGCCACAAGCTTCCTGCCGTGCCCCTCAACTTCTTCAGGAGGTTGCCCGCAAGAACCGATTGCATGTTGTGAGCAAGTGGAGCTCGGTTTGTATGTGTATGTGCCATCAGAGTTTTATTGCAATTTCGACTTCACACCCTTTTCCTTTCAAAAAGCGAAGAAGTAACATAGAGACCTTGTTGTTACTTGGTTTATTTTCGGTGTTTTAACAGCCAAGAGGATTTATGTTGTTTTTACCTTTTTTGATGTTTTAAAGGCTGTGATG
The DNA here is from genome assembly GCA_018132145.1 of Boehmeria nivea var. tenacissima. NCBI lineage: Eukaryota > Viridiplantae > Streptophyta > Magnoliopsida > Rosales > Urticaceae > Boehmeria > Boehmeria nivea. Next base: position 11,204,622 of record CM030884.1, on the reverse strand, counting down.
TATTACTATGATCTTCACCTGAAGCTAGTAGGTTCTTTTTTATTTATTTAATTTTTCCCTTGAACTTTCTGTTCATCATCATGTATGCTACAGAAAATTTTCTGTTTTGGACTTTGGACTTTTCATGTTCATTATTTGTGTTATGTTATGTGTAAACTTGTAGGCTGTGATTGCAATTAGCTTATTTATTGTTCTGAACTTTTCTGTGCTTATTTACATTTTCTATTGCCCACTTTTCTTCTGTTAACACTTTTGTGACTGATCAAATTTGATTTAATCTGGTTTGATGAATATAATAATATCTTTTGTTACATTATCTACTTGGTGATTAGATTTTTTTGGTTAGTAACATTTTTTGTCCTGAATGATAAATGAATATTCAATAGTCAATACTTATTGTAGCTTAAAATTTTGGAACGTTATAAAAATGGTTCTCAATTTTGAAAGAAAGCATTATTTTAGTCCGTTTACTAGATAATCGGTTAAAATTTGCGATAGGCACTCTACAAAATTAGTTATATGATTAGTTATTGATTTATTTTATTTATTTTTTTTTAGCATACTTGATTTATTTCAATATATATATATATATATATATATATTTAATTGGTTTATGCGAAATTTTAATACAACTTTTAACAAATTTCTATATTGTTGTTACGGACATAATCTCATAGTAATTTCACGCCTCATTCAACTAAGAGGTAGTGTATTTAAAAATAAAAAATAAAAATTCAAGGACTTTAAACACTAAAAGACACAGATTAAGAACGAATTTTAGCCTATAATTTCAGAACAAATGTATGATTAACCCCATTTTTTATAATTGGTTATTTTAGTTTCCTCGTGAACGGATAAACTACCAAGGCTATTTATGAACAACAATTCACCTACTCATGAGGTCTTTATTTAATTTCAAAGTTAGTTTTCCTAGTTTGGTATGATCTTTTGGGGCACATGTGCATTATTTAATACATTACTTTAGTCATCTGGAATTTCGTGACAGTGATCGGGATAGTATATAGCCTAACTAGTTACACATTAATAAATATTTCTTGTAAAAAAAAAAAACATTTATAAATGTGAGAATTGTTTGTTGGGTCTTTGGACAATGACGCAAACAAGTCTTACCTTGCTTCACGGTCTCTTTCTTGTTGTGCTCTTTATTTATTTATCGCCAAGTTGTTTAATATTTATTTTCTTAACGGATTTTATTTTGAATAATATCAATAGAAAATTTAGAGTAACATGGTTTGAGCAGACAAACATTTGCTGCTGCAATAATTTTAGCTATATCTCCTTTGAATGGAGTGTAAAATAAATGCAAGCCTGAAGATATGTTAGAAATGTCAGTATTGTTTTCTCTTCATACGAGTTGAGTTTTTTTTTTTTTTTTCCCTCGGGAAATTACGGGAAAATATTCTTAAAATCATACTAAAATATTTGTACCTTTGGTAGAGAAAAACTGCCATTTTTGTAATTTATTTTCAGTAAGTGACCCACAAGTATTATTATTAACTTATTTAAAAGTTAACCAATTAATTGTTTATATAATTGTTGTCACATACAATTAAATTAAATATTTATTGATTATTTTATTAAGGGTATATTTAGTATTTGATAATTTTTTTGTCCATATATTTAAGAAAATAACGACGATTTCTTAAAGTTAAAAAATTAGTCATTATTACATAAAGAATTAAGGACTTGAAAGTAAAATTTACAGTACCATGTAAACACTATGTAGTCAAAAAAATAATTATTTACTTAATTAATGAAAATATTAACTATTTTTTAAAAATATTATTAAAAATAATTATTTGTTCAAGTTTCAAAGGAGTTGGAAATTAATATTAAAAATAATTATAAATTACGATTTTCATTATCATTATTATTATTATTATTTTGCCAAATAATAGTAAATATAAGTTAAAGTGAAATGACCAAAATGGTCGGCTGTGGGGCTAAAAAGCAAGTATAAGCTTAAGCTGATGATAGAGAAGAGAAAGCTCTTTATATGCTATAGTGTTAGTGGGCAGTGAAAAAGTAGAATTGTGGTTCGATTAAAGAGGCCTCTATAGAGGAGCCTTGTCTGAAGTTTCCAACAGCAATATTTTTTTGACCGACTTGGACCATTTTTATATATTTGTCACTGAGCCTAAGAGGTAAATTAATTTATTTTGATTTGATTTTAATATATATTTATATGCCTTTATTTGTATTTTTATGACTTTGTAAAATTTTGGCCCTTTGTGTGTGTTCTGTGGGGACCTTTATCTTTACTTTCTTTCCGTATTATCCATCTTTACAGCCTGTGATCCAACACTATCCCTTGTCTCTTGTGATTTTCTTTTTTGGCTTATGGTTTTTACTTTTTAGCTTAGATTTTCAGCTAAGTTCCGATGCAAATATCAATAATAATATTAAAATTGACACTCAAAAAAGTCAAAATATTATATTTGATATTTATTATATGATATGACTTTAGGTGAATATTCCGGATAGACACTCTTTGATTGAGTGTGAGTTTTTAAGAATAAAAAAATTAGAAGAAAATGGAGACAAAGACATAAAGAGATTAAATCCATTTCATTCATAATTCTCATCAAAATGATTTCCTACAATACATATAGCTAGAGTGTATCATTTTAATACACAAATATTATTTTATTAATAATTTTTTAGTTGTAAAAATCAATAAAAATAGTTAATGCTAACCAATAGCATATAAGACTACAAATAGTCATAACAACCTCTTGGTAATAATTTTTTTTTCAAAATATTATATTTATTTTTTAATTAAAAGCTCAAAAATTGGTCAATCAATGCTTCAAATGTCAAATTTTTGTCATCATGCTATATTTGGTGCTAAATTCAGCATCATTTATAGCATTTGACAAATATTGACAAATATAATGTCAAATTTAACATTGCATTGAAGAATATTTTTTATGTCAAAATACCAAATTTTATTATTAGTATATAAATTTGATATTGCATTAAAAATGCTCTGAGCTATTGTGTATTACTAATGGCATTTCTATTTTCACCATCAATAGAAAAGAAAATTGCTTTTTAACACATTGATGATACATCACCATAAGTATAATGAAATATCGCATTATTTAATTAGATCCTAATATTACTTTTTTTTTTATTCATACATAGTTATTTTTAAGAATACACCATCTTATTTATTCTTACTGACAATTGAATTAATAGTGCATTTTTGTCTCAAATATTCAAAATACGATGATATGTTACGTTGATTATTCTTCGAGTGTTTAAAATAAAAAATGTATTTTTTGATCATGCTATGCTTAGCATTTGGCAAATATTGACAAATATAATGTCAAATTTAACATTGCATTGAAGGATATTATTTATGTTAAAATATCAAATTTTAGTACTAACATATAAATTTGATAGTGCATTAGAAATGCTCTGAGCCATTGTGTATTACTGATGGCATTTCTATTTTCATCATCAATAGAAAAGAAAATTGCTTTTTAATACATTGATGATACATCACCATAAGTATATTGAAATATCGCATTATTTAATTAGATCCTAATATTACTTTTTTTTTATTCATACATATTTAATTTTAAGAATACACCATCTTATTTATTCTTACTGACAATTGAATAAATAGTGCATTTTTATTCAAAATACGATGATGTTACGTTGATTATTCTTCGAGCGTTTGAAACAAAAATGTATTTTTTGATCAACTATATCAATAATGTAATATCGGCATGTTTTTAAGAACACAGCATATTTTGTATTTAAAAAATATATATAAATGTGGTATTTATTTAGCATTAACAAATGTGATATTTTTTGTATTTTCTTTAGAATAAAATAAGTATTATTACTTAAAGTAATTCATTTACGGATCTATTTAGTATTTGTCCCTTTTTTCATTCATGTTTTAAAAATATGATCAATATTTTTTAAAAATTAAGTTATCAGCTACAAATACATATAAAAGCATTAAGAGTATATAAATAATATCACATCATGATGTAGTTAAAAAAAAGTTAATTCTTTAATTCATAATAAAATATTGACCATTTCTTAAAAACATCATTCAAGAAAACTCAATTTTATCTTCATTTTATGTGTTTAAACCAAGTAATCAAGTAATTACTATATATACACACTGATAAACTCAAATAAATAATGCATTTACTTGTATTTTACCATATTTAGACCTCTTTCCAAGCATGGAAACTTTTTGCTATAATATTTACTATGTTTATAAACAATCATATTTAGATATAGATCATAAAACTTTTGAAGATTTATATCATATATTATTTGCATTTAGAGTTTAACTGTTGCTCATTCACTTTTACAAAACCTTGTGTATTGAAAATAGTCTAACTTCAAAAATCCACTAGGAATTCATCTCTCTCTACCTTTCGGTTACTTTCTTCTTAGTTTATACCATTTTTGCGTCAATTTTGTTTGTCTTCAATCAAGGCTTAACACAAGAGAAAATAAGCAATTATGCTTCTTTTTACTACCAAAAGTTTGGTACTTGATCATTGGTCAGGGAGTTCATTTTTTTTTTCCTTTTTTTATTTATCCACTACTATTAAATAAATACGCGTTTAAAAGAGTTAAATGAAAAATAGAAAAGATTCACTTTCGAATTAATGATTTTAATGTTGGAATATATATGTGTTAGAAAAAGAGATATTTTATTTCCCACTCATAAATATTATTACATACAAAGATAACAACACTCTTATAATTTGACTTCTCACACTACTACAACATTCTTCTTTGCCCTCAACAACTTATCACTCATAAAGCTTTGCTTACGTTTCTTCTATCTCACTTCTGTTATTCTCTTCTCCAAATGAGCAGTCTATTTATAGGAAAATGAAAGCTGCATGGTATCTTCTGCGTAAAACCTAAATAAAAGTTGTGGGATGATATAATGAAAATTGCAGGGCGCTATGCACACAATATAATAAAAGTTACAGGGTGCCTCGTGCATAAAACAAATTTATATATATATATATATCCAACTAATTCATACCAGCATAGGAAAACATTCACTAATTCATAGTATTTTTGAAATCAAATTTTTAAGCAAAATAGACTATCGTATCCTCTCTTTAAGTTTCTTTTCAATATTTACATACAAAGGTATCAATATCAATATTTTATTTTTAAAAAATTCACTTTGCAATTAATGATCTTTATGTGTATATATATATATATATAAGTGTATCATTATCAATATTTTTTGAATAATGACAAAGATGAAATTAGTACAAGTAATAGTGGTGTAACTTGCTCCTCTTGCTTAACAATATTGTGAGCTGGTTAGTAGTGGGACTAAGAGAATAATAAGAAAAAAAAATATAAATAAAATCAAGATGTATTTCTTAGTGGTTCGTCTGAATAAATGCTTACATGCCTTTATTTGTATTGAATTTTCATGTTGAAGTTTATAAGTCATTTATTATAAATTCTTGTTTATCCTCTATTTTCTCTCTAATTCTCCGATCCCTACCGATTCTCGATAACATAGGTCATATATTGTATGACATTGCATCGAAATGGTTTCATGCCTCTACATCATTTGGATGTCTCATAATCTGTTTCTTTTTTACTTGCTTAAATAATGTCATCTCATTTTCTTATTAGTATGTCTCGAGCTATAAAGTCATTTCAATCAGTTGGTGACTGAAAACAACATAAAACCTTCTTCCCATCGTTTCCTCCTTTGAACTTTTTCATTCCAAAGGCACTGTTGCATACCGAACAAAGTTGCATATTCACGTTCTCTTTCCATAATATAGTGCACAACCATTAACACATGCGTGGATTGACTCGTAGCCTAAACCAAGAGAACACAAGTATGTTTTCGCATCTTTAAAAGCTTTACTGAACAATTGCAGCATCAAATCAATCGCTACGTTCATCATCTTATACGTAATTTTTACATACATCGTCCTCAAATGGAAGCTCAGTATAGAAAAATCATGAGAATAATGGTTTCTCCTTATCGATAAATGGTTGGTCTACGTCGGGATTATACTGGCGTGCATAAGGCTCTCCCCATCATCATCAACATTACTTAGAACATTGTCTTTATTGGGGAAAGAATCACAAAGTAATGTCCTCAACGCCATCGTCCTAGTTCCTCATTTTCTTCATCCTAAAAACCTAGAAGCCGTTCACCATGTTGTATCTAAACATCGTACGACGGGTCGAACAGGGAAGACGGTGTTAGGCAACTGCTTCTTGGCACTCAAACAACTTACATGGGCATGATATTATCCCTTCTTCAACAGCATATTGTTTTGGCATTTCGGCAAACATCCCGGCTCGTTTCATATGTCATTTTTATTCAATTTATTGGCCAAGCTCGACTAACTCTTATCCATGTATAGACTATTTTTGTTTTTTTAAATTTATTAACTCTTATCATATATTTAATTCTATTAACTTGCTTGATTTTCAATTGCAAATATTTTAATCAATTATTTTACTCCACTTAATACTTTAATTTCTTATAGTACAATTGTCCATTATTTAATTATCATGTAATTACAAGTTTAGAATTTTTTTAAAAAAGCTGAATTTTATCATGTAAATTAATTGTTACTTAAGTTCTTTATAAAGATATTTATTATTTGTCATTTTATCTTAGGATCAATTTGGTATTTGACTATTTCTAGTCCATGGTTTAAGAAAATAACCAAGATTTTTAAAAATTAAGAAACTAACAATTAGCCCATTTAAAAACTAAGGGCAAAAAGGTAACATTGCATAGATGTAATTAAAAAAAAAAGTATTTCCTTAATTAATTAAAACGCCGACTATTTTCTTAAAATATCGTGTAAAAAATAGTTATTTGCTCAATAATATCTTTATCTTATTACTACTTCTCGTGATGTTTTATTGTAGTTTTTTGTCGTTTTAATTTTAGTTGTCGTTTCTTTTAATGTCGTTTTTTATAACCTGTCGTTTTTATCAACCTGTCATTTTCAAGTTTTATTGTCGTTTTTTTTCATTTTTATGTCGTTTTTCAATTTCCATCGCTTGTCCTAACAATACGAGCAAAGCCATGACTATATCTCATTCTAACACACATCGTCAACATTTTTTCATATTGCAGATCAACAAAACAACCAACATTACAATTACACAAATGCAAAAACATTTAACTAACTTATGTTAGTTCTAAACTAAACAAAAAACAGTACAAAATTTATTACGTAGAAAAAATGATATAAAAAAATGACCCTGAAATAAAATAGTGCGGGCCTACCTACTATATGTATTAAATAAATAAAAAAAAACGAATATTAGTTCTTTGAAAGGCAAGCTTGCAATTTACATTGCATCGTAGATAAATATAGATAGATATGTAAATATGAATTTAAAGTAAACTATTATTAAGTGTATATTGAAAGCTACAGCTATATTTAGAAGCCAAACCACGTCAAGCCAGAAGATGGAATAGAAGTACATAATTACTTTAGACTTGATTACTCTCCAAGTGAAAAAGACTTGAGGTCACTGTCACCTTTTAGTTGTAACTTGTCACCAAAATAAAAATGACCTGGCTTATTTTACCCCTTGTTTGTTTTCTCCGTCCAAATGTTTCCATTCCATTTTTTTTTCAACTTTACTAATCCCAATGCAACATCTTTAAATCTCAACTATTTATATCATCTCGAAATTGGAAAAGTCAATAACCAATCCAAATGACTCATTTGGATGATTTCCCAAACAACTACTCAAATCAGATACCATTTTCAACGCCAAAACCAAAATGACATTCACTTCATATAGGTGGCTCAGACATTTCTCAACCTCATGGAATCAAGGTCTCACTTGCAGAGCTTGGGACTGAATCACTGTAGTGTTCTCAAGGCCTTGATCCAATCAATCTCGACTTTGAAATCGCCTGGCCCAGTTCTGGCGCCAGGGACTCCACCTTCGGCATTTACTGATAGAGACATTCCAACGACCCGAGAAGGATTCATTTCCATATCTACATCTATTACGCTTCCTCTCCATGTCGGTAGATAATTAACCAGAGGAATCTGAAATTTAATCGAATTAATAATATACTTAGAGATGAATATACTTGTTAGTAGCACAAAAGATTGGCACAACAAATGCATTACCATCAATATTTTCAATTTAGACTAAAAAAAAAAAAAAAAGAGAACTAGGCACACTATTTGGTGACTATATCTGCAAGAGGACCAGTGTAAATCTTTTGGCTAACTTTTATGTCATTAGTAGCAACAGGTGCTTCTGTGAGAGCCACTCTAAACTTGAAGAGAAAGAACTTGCCTTTTTGATATACCAGTTGTCTTTGGGTACAAAAAGAAAGGCTTGCCATGAATTATCTTCCTGCTGTCCAGGTGAGTTTACCCAATTTTCTGTATAGATCTGCATAAAAGAACCCTATGTTATTTTGGAATAGGTTCATTTTCTTTTCCTACTGAACTGTAAACCAATCCCATTATAGTCACTAACTTTCAAATGTCCCTAAATTGATCCCAATTTACAAAATTATCTAGTTTTAGTTTTTCTAGTTGTTGTTGTTGTTGTGTTTTTGTTTTTGTTTTTTTATTTATTTTTAAAACCACAAGATCAGCGCTATTTGGTCTATAATTTCAAGAAGCAAAAATGTGATTTAAGTCTTTTCGATTTGTTCCCCAATTGAACACTCACAGTAGAAATGTAGCATCTTCCATCTCCTCTTATCTTCATTGCTATTGTATCAAACGGCTCCAAATCAATGAAGCCATCTAACTGCCAAGGAAAGAAATAGACAAAGGATATTGTGTGATCAGAACTTCTTAATGATTTTTCTAAAAAAAAAAAACTCCCAAAAAAAAGGGGTTCCGATGGAAATGTAAGAAAACCCAGCCTTTTCATGGAGGAAAAAAAGGGCCTGCAGTAATGCAATTTCAAGCGAAAAGGATTGAATTTTCGAGCTAAAATCTGAAATCAACCACCAATTCATACTTCTCAGTGCGTACAAACAATAGCTAAAATAAATCAAGTTATACTAGGAAAACTTTTCAGTTTCCATAGTTTGGTTTGACTTCTAATCTGGTAGAAAAAAACTAAAGCTTCACCTTCTTTGACCTCATTCCGCAAAAGCCACCCCGCCTTATTTTCCATTTTGAACCCTCAGCGACATCCAGTGAAAGGTTTCCAGAGAAAATTCCTACCAAAGAAAAAAAGATGGAAAAACGAGACATTGAGAATGAGAATCGCACGTTAAAGTTTGTTCACAAGGAAAACAAAAAACCAAAAATAAACAAAAACTACTTGCTACAACAACTTCGTGAAGCTACTTTAAAAGTATACTCCATTAGGTACCCGTTTGTCCATTTCCAGCATCTGTGATCTCCAAAGACGCCGAGGACAAGCCTGCAATAAATCCAAAGGTTTACCCTGCAATTAGCATCTGCAGATTCGATTACTTTCACGGTGACTAATATCTACAAATACAATACCAAATGTACTTATCCAAAACAAAGTAGCATGAAGAATTTATCTATGGGAATGATTGCAGGTAATAGTTGCATTAGCAATGCTCTTCACGAGCGCATAATATAATCAAAACCAGGGTAACTCTTCATACATATGCGTCGGAGCGGAGACAAAGTTCAGTACTTTCATACCTCCATATTCAGAGTCTGCATATAAATGCCACCTTTTTAGCTCTTCTTTAGAATTGAAGTTGAAAATACATCTCTCTGTGGGAGGAACCAGATCTTCAACCTTCCACGTGATCGCTACGGTTCGCATAAAAAAAGAAGATCATAAACACCATACAAGTCCAAGTTAATGGCACAAAATGGCAAAATCTGCTTCCTATCTTACAGAAAAAAAAAAAAGAGGGCGAGAGACAAATTAAAGAACATAGCACAATACCTTTCTTTGTTGCATTCAAGGAAGCTTGCCATATTGCTCGGAACCTCGACATTGTCTCTAATCCCCTAAATTTCCTATTAACAATGAAAGCCAAAACGTCACAAGTCTCTCCGTTTTATGGCAAATAATCCCTTTTAACATACTCATTTCTTAGTTGCAATTTGGGGAAGATACATGATAGAAAACGCCAAAAATAATAATAAGAATCAATATGCATTATGCTCAATTCTACACGGAATTTCAAGGAGAAAAAATTGCTGAAATAGAAATTGTTGATAATAATTAAAAAAACGATATAAAAACCACAAAGATTCTACCTTTACGATACAAATTTCTGACATCAATCAATAACATCGAGTCTGGCTTGCTTTTCAAAGTCCTGAGTATATCTGAGAACCCCAAAAAAAAAAGAAAAAAGAAAAATACATTGATCAATATGAGGAATCGCGAAAACTGTAGCTTCAATAGGGTCAAAATGATAATTTTCGAATCTCGATAAAAAAAATTTTAGAATAAATAGAGATTACACATTTTGCAAGAAAGTGATTTGGGATTTAGGGTTTGAAGGGAAATCAAATACCATGGGAATGAGAATTTCGTTGTTTCAGTTTCAGAGTTGGACTGTTCGCCATGGCGAGACTGTGTAGTGAAGTGTGTAGCGTCATCACTCTAAACGGCGTCGTTCGATGGGTGTTTAGCAATGGGCCTACCCGTTCCGTACTGTCTCCTCATGTGGGCCTCATGATCCGATCATTGTTCGGCCCAATATTATATTCGGCCTTTAAAAACATAGGAAATTTTTTAGATATTTTGAAAAATGTCACTTTAAAAAAAAATTGCGATCTATGTCACTTTTTAATAATAAATTTAACTGAATTATTCTTTTTTTTTTTTTTACAACTAAAGAAGATAATAGGAGAATAATGAGAGCAACAATAGTAATTTGATAGTGAAAACATGGCATGGGTTGCAAAATTGAATGTCAAATGTGACTTGATAGTAAATTTGATCTCATGACATATTTAACATTAAATGTAAACTATACAAAGATATATACTTTTCCTAATTTTCACATAGAATCAAGGATTAAAGAGATTAATCTTTTAGGAGAAGAGGAAATAAATAAACAGGTAGTGGAAAAATGATGCTATATGTTGAAACTCATACAAATCATCTTTATTATTAGTCAATTTACAGCCAATGACTTGAGTTAGAAATAAAGACGGTTGATCTTGACAATTTTGGCTGCTTCTTGACAAGTAATCACAATCTGAAATGAAAATGTTTTCTTTGACTGAGAACTTTGAAAGGACAATTCACTGTGGAAATTACAAATTCCAACTTTGATTATCAGTGTTCTATTCTAGATTTTTTTAGCATACAAAGTGCATATATATTATATTGTGTATATATATTTCCAAGCTCGCGTTATTATGACATGTTACTTTCTAGTCACTCATTATCATCAAATTCAATTCACCTGTAGAAATCATAAGACAAGAAGTTGAAATCTATGAGAAGTTTTAGAAAAATAAGGCAGTGAATGTGTTTGTATTTCAATTATGTCAATGATCTTCTCCTTTTACTCGGTCTAATATAGTATATAAACAAAATCATCTATTTTGTATTTGGCCATTTTTCTATTCATATTTTAAAAAATGGCCAACGTTTTCAAAAATTATTAACCACTAGTACATACAATAATTAAGGGTATAAAGGTAAAAGTACATTATGTCGTAATTAAGAAAATATCTAACTTATTAATTAATGAAAACATTGGTCACAATCTTAAAACATCATAAAAAAAATGACTATTATTTACTCAATTATCTTTAAACAATAAGATCAAGGAAAAAAATTAAACAAGAAAAAAATTAAGAAAAAAGGAATGCCAGAGTCAAATTCTTTTAAGAAATCTCTTTTGTCGTTAGATTGCTTTTCAGCTCCAAACGACTTCTGAATTACATTAATTATTAAAGAGATAGTAAAAAATGCAATTAATTACATATTTAGTTTTACCCCTATATATAGATTCTTTTGTGCTGGATTTGTTATTTCTACAGTTGGTTTCATACTGCCCTACATACATTCATTATATGTATGTGTATGTATGTATGTATGTGTTATAAAAACTCTTATACCAGCTGGGAAAAAATGTTGGTTATCACTAATTAATTAAAAAATTGAAATTGGTCACTACATATAGAGAGGTTTTTTTATAACAGTAATCACAATTGCTGAGTTAAGCATTATTTGATTGTCTCAATTTTAAAAATGCAGAGGCAAATTGCATCCATTTGAGTCTTCTAATATATATAGTGGTGCATAAAGCCCCTATACCAAGTATTAATGAATACTATGTTAGAGCTTATAATTATTTGATCAAACTAGCAAAGTCGTGTACTGATAAAGAAATTAATCATAAAGTTATTTAAAAAAAAAACTTATATCTTACCAATTAAAGATTAACAACTCATTTATGTAGCTTGGTAGAGAGAATTACTACATAATTCTACAAAAGCCATGCTTTTTTCTTATTTCTTTTTCCTTTCAAGGAAAGCTTAGAACTACACTAGATCACATATATATGTTTTTAATGGAAATTCTATCCAAAGCACAACAAATATATCATATACAAATAAAAAAATAGAGATGACACATGAAAATAAATATGATAATACATATTGCCAACAATAAAAAAAATAATATGGTTGTATTATTAAGCTAAGTCCAAGAGGCAAATTTTAACAAAAATAAAAATAAATAAATAAAATAATAAAAAAGGTCCAAGAAGAATAAAAGTATGCTAGTGGTCAATGCAAAACAGAATTCAAACCTCCCACACATTCAATGTCAGTGTGGTTGACAGCTAAAACATAAACCCTAGGAAACTGATCCCAAAACCAGAACTTACTATATTTAGAAACTGAAAAAAGGGAGATTTCCAATGGGACCCACCTTGGAAATTTTTTGGTCTTTGTTAATACACAGGGAGGTAATAGTTATTAAGGCCCATACTTGGCTTTCCTATATACAGTATACACAAATGTTTTGCACAATAATTTTCAACCTCCTAATTTCTTTAGGTAATTTATGTTTTTATTGAGCAATTTTTTAAAATCAAAGAAATTAATTATATATATTTCTGTACAGTTCAGGCAATATTACTTGTTTGACAAAATCCAAAATCTTCGCAGATTTAGAATATGGATATACGGTTCATTTCCAAATGATTTTATTAATATTTTAATATCTCGTTGGTTTAACTCATTTAAATAGATCATTTTAAAATGAATCTCCATTTAGTTTATCTTTTCATTTGAACGTTGGTTGTCTTTTGGAATTAAATGGTGAACATTTAAACATTTCATATGACAATTTAAAGATCAGCCAATAATTTTAAATGATAACATTTAAATAGTTGAAATAAATAAGGGGTCATTTTGATTGTTAATAATAAATTATTATTGTAATTTTGAATAGTTCTAAATCATCTACATGATTTACTCCAGCTAACTTAACTTTTTTTTTGGATGGAGACAAATTGACTAAATCAATGTGAAAAAAAAGGGGTTCATAACAAAAAAAGCAAAATCGGTGGATTCATTTAAAGAGATATGCTCCAAGAGATTCCCTGCCAGAGCATTCATGCCTCATTTGGTAAATGAGTGGATTCATTAAATTCCAACCATGCATATATATATATATATATACATATTTATCCATATGTATAGAATGTAAATATTGTCAATCTATGTGTTATGGCCTATGGGGTATCTCCATGCCTTCAGGTATAGGGCATCAATCTATTTCATTGAAGGAAGAGATATGATCTTTTTTTTTTCCCCTCTAGAGTTGCTTTAAGGGATTGAGTCGTTTAGCATAACAAAATTTTCCTTTTTATGGAAAAGGATTATAATAAAAATCTCTGAACATGGTCTTTGGAATTGGAATGGCTATAGTTGTCTACTATGACTATTTTGCGGCTCTGAGTACAGAAACTGATTTTGTTTTTTTTCATGAGCAGTTTCTTTTTCTTGCCATCCAAACACTACTTCTGAGTCATGACCCTTTAGGCTTTAATTAGCTAACATGGGAAACGGTGCTCCATTTTAGACACACCTTTATTTATTTATAAGCCATATAAACCCAATATAAAAATGTTACGATTACCAAATTAAATGTAATGCAATTTGGTATATGAGAATGACTGAAATATTATTCTTTGTTTTTGTATACATTGATTTTTGTGGAATATAATGATAACTTCAGCAATTGATTTTACAGGACGCTTTCATTAACTGATTGCTCACACTTGTTCCAGGCGTTAAAATTATATATATATATATATATATATATAATATAATATAGGCAACAGATGTTAAACAAAAATCTACGTACGCAAATTAATCTACAAAGCAGTGGCTCTAAGTTTTTTTTTTTTTTTAATTTTTAAAATGAATGGTCTTTTAGGAACGCATCTTAATAAAGTTAGCACACGCCTGAAATTTTAAAAGCTTTCCAACTAGGTTGATATTCTTTCGAAGAATATTTTAAAATACACAAAATTTATTAGAATAAAAATAAAAATTACAAAGAGTCTGAAAAGAAACAGCTTCTAAAAGGCTCAAGTTTATTCGTAATTTACAGTTTAAATTAAATTAGGAAAAACAAGAAAAAAAAAAGCTCTTATAATTAGAGGCATATATAACAAATAATCAATATTCATACACGATTTGAATATTTGATTCAATATCTTTCTCTTTTAGGAAATAATAATTCACTCTATTGAGTTAAAGAATGGTATTACAAAAAAAAAAAAAAGGAATATATGTATATTCAGCAAAGTTCAAAATCTCTGACTATATTATGGTTTTTTTTTTCCTGTCTAATTATAAGTTACTATAGGACTAGAATAGGGATGAGCACGTATCCAAAATCAATGGCATTGCATGAGTTTTACCAATCAAAATAGAAAAAAGGCCTTCCTTCTTTGCTAAGACAGTACAGTACTATATGATTTTCCTAAGAAATTATATATATGTGTGTACTATATATTATATGGTAAGTTGTGTTTAATTATTGTGCTAATTAACACCCTATTATTTAGAGCAATATTATTCCTCATTTTAGGGCATCAAGATTTGCGCATTGCACCGAGTCTTTAATTTGTTATGGTGTTGATTTAGTTAAACTACTTATCCCCTTAGATTCCATTAAATATATGTGATCAGCTACAATTGTATGGGCACTGCTTATTCTATAAATTATTCTTAAGAATTCTAAAACAAATAATTTAAAATAATTTAGATATTATTTTCTAAGAAGTACTGCTTGCCCTCTCTAAGATAGGGGACCCTTGAATGTGTCAAAGTTGGACATAAAAAATATTAATATGTTCCAATTATCTAGATCAAAGGGAATATATTGTAGAATCTGACGGCCGAGAAGTACTGATCAACCTCTTGGATTGGCAACAAAGCATCTTCTTAATCACACATAATACAAAATTTTAATTACTGATTTTATTAATAATTTGGTGTTGGTAATTTTTGTTATGAACCCAACTTAATAATTACAAGAATATATGATGTGCTTAGTTGACCTAAAGTACGGTTTAAATCCAAAGTCAACCTATAAAAATATTGATTATGGGTTGAATTAGTAGGAATGATGATTGATGCTTTATACATATATTAGTGCCAAATGCAATAAGATAAAAGCTTGATACACTGAACTTGATCACCATATTACATATAGACGATGATTGTAATTATATATAATATGTGTATTTATAAATTGCATGTAGAATAATTAAATTCGCACGCCATTTGTTGTTCACCTTAATGAAAAGTTAATGATCTTTTTTTAATAATTAGATTGTTGGTCACTTATAGATGCTTATTTTGAATTATATAGGGCGGGATTTAAACTATACACCTCTTAACTTCGAATGTAGAATTACGCTTGTTGCTAGGTTACCCGCAATTATGTTTGAATATTATATATTTTTCTTAACTTGACTAAGCACAATAATGTCAATGTGAAGTTATTATGTGATGAACTTTGTACATATTATGAGAAACGATGCACTACATTAATTTTCACGAGAAAGATCATAAATGGAAAGGCTGAGTTAATTTTTTTTAATTATACAAGTTTTTCTAGATAGCTAGCTAGAACAAGAGTTTATGATATATTAAATTAGTCCTGCTCAATAAAAACGCATAGTTTATAAACATCTATGACATATGCAAAAGCATGACATAGAGGAATCAACAACAGAGAGGAAAAAAAAAGGAAATTATGGAACAGAAGCTACTAGATGAAAAATAAATATATTATATAAAGCATCGAAATCTTCATGTCAACGTAAATATTTTTTATTACAAGTGAAAAATTTAAGAACAGCTTTAAACAAGAAAACCTATATATTGAAAGAATTATATGGTAAGAGGTAGTTGAAGGGACAACGGTTTAAAGTACTAGGTAATTGATTGATCTTATTAAAGAAACAAAAATTAAACACAAAACTCATGACCACATTATACAAATTCATATTTGCCAAAAATTAAATTTCTGATTTTTTATTTTAGTGTTTGCTTTCACTTTAGGTAATTGAACAAAGAAAATTTTTTACCCAAAAAATGAAGTGAATAAAAAAAATAAAGTAATAACTAAATTGCAGATGTAATTAGAAGTACTTAGAAAAACCTATTAAATTTAAATTCATTTTCCTAAAATAACCAATTCATATCATTTTGATTTAAGTTATTGTTTGGCATGATTTTGAGTTCAAATTGATGTTCACATAGAGTTTGATTTAGTATTAAAATTGAGATTGTAAGAGAGAAGATTTGTAATAAAAATTGAAAAAGTTACTTTTTATGGTAGCAATAATTATATATGAATCCAATTTTTTAGATTTAAGTTAAAAAATATTGGTATTGAAGCAAGGGCATATATATAAGTCCATGTGATTGAATTGCTATCCAAACGATCCCTAAGAAACAACGTCTCAAAAAATATTGATTTTTTTTAAAATATGCTAATCTCTTGAGATTTAAATGAAGAATACTTAACAACACCCAAATTGAAATTAGCTATAAAAATCATTACAGTAATAATTTAATTGAATATCCAATATTTTAAAATTTTAAATAAAATTTCAGTTATTGAGTTATTTACTTAATAATTGGGCAAATATTTACAATAAAACTTTGTTAGATAATCAACTGAAATATCATATATAGACAATAATAATTAATATAGTTATAAATAAAAAAAATTATAGTGAATACCTAATTTATAACATTTAATTTAAATAAATACCTAATCTTTTAAAAAATATAAAAAAAGATTGGGTATTTTTGCAAAACGCTGCCAGTCATTTTCTGACCGTTGGAGTCAAATTTTTGTGAATAGTTACGACTCTTCATAGTATTTTAAGCTTTTTACTTACATAAAAACATAATCAATAATTCATTCATAACAAAATAAAATAGTTCTAAAATATCTTTTTTGCCTACGTACAATCGGATTTTCACTTTACTTTGATGCAAATATGATCGAAGGCTTGTTGTATCCTGTGAGCATATTTGCGAAACGTCCATAAAGCATCAAGAAGATACAAACAAAAGTTTGAAGAAAATGTTCTATATGTGATTCAAGCCTCGGTTATATTGTCTCATTTTCTAACAATAAATATTGAATTAAAAGTCGGAGTACAAATTGTTATAATCACATTACAAATTATAATCTTTAATACTTTCATGATAATAGTCAAATTTCAAAGATATTTTTTTAAAAATAGCCTACGCATTTATGTAAATTAAGAAAATAGTTATTTTTTTAGTTAAATGAGACTCTATTAAATACTAAAATTTAAGCTTTATGCCTTAACTTCTTAATTATGGTTTGATAACTAGCTAATTTCTTAACTTTATTTTAAAAAAAAATTGTTGGTTATTTTTATGAAACATGAGGAAAAAAATGACCACATGTCAAACATACCCTTTAATTTAAAATGGTGAAAGACTCAAATTATAGTTGATAGTAAAGTGTGGCTTAAGCTCAGAGGCACACATGTGCCAATTATCCAACGAAATAATTTAATTAAAGACTCAAAATGTTGAGTAACTTATTGCTGACGGAACCTAATTCAGTTCTAAAATAAGATTATTCATTTTTCTATCTTTCAATGTCGCTTTCACGTTGGAAATGTCGACTCAGCCAAAGAGAAAAAGGAGTTGTTGGAAACCCTAGCTACTTGAATGGGAAAAAAGCCCCTAGCTCGTATAATCACATAAATAATTGGAAAGTTAATTACTTTGTAAAGGGTGTGATTTGATATACCTAATCCATACGATTTGTTTCTTTCTATTTATTTTTACATAAATATTCAAAATGTATGTTTGAATGGGGAGGGTTGGAAGATGATTATTTATTTATTCTATTTTATTTTTGTTTCCTAGCACGAAAAATACAAAATTGAAGGCATTAAAAAGAATTCAAACCCTATTTTTATATACTTTAATTCAACTATTATAGCTTTATGTTTCTCCACCTGCCTTATTTATATATTTCAATAAGTTAATTAATTCAGCAAAAACTTCCTTGATAGTGACAGTCCACATATAGAAACAAGTTTAACAACTAATTAACTTAGACATACACGTATAAATATAGACCTCGTCTATTGTGTTAGACTGTTAGTAGTTCAAATTTGCAGACTAGTTTTACTGCAATTTTTTTCGGAAGCCAATATTATTGTTCACTATAATTAACTTAAGAGTACATCTACTTTCACTTTATTTTACTCTTCCCTCGTTTAAGGGGAAATTACTTATAAAGATATATTTTTTTTGGAAAAAGAATATTTTCACACTTTTTTCTTTAAAAAAATCTCCACACTTTTTTAAAATGTCTTTATTTGGTAATTCTTTACAGCTTTGATTGTACATAAGAAAATTTTAATGTTTTATATTACCTAATAATGGATTTTCTTTTCAATTTAATTTTATTTACATGCACGCTATGAAGAAATTTGAATTTACATTGTAATAACTTGGTATTAATTAAGCCATTTTCTGATGCATGTTTTAAAGAGACAACAAATGTTTTCAAAAATTAAAAAATTAGTCATTATTAGCCATTTAAAAAACTAGGGGCATAAAAATAAAATCATACTATTAATTAATGAAAATACTAGCTATTTTTTTTAAATATCATTAAAAAATGACTATTTGTTTAATAAAATCTTCACCACAATATTCATTTACAATATTCTAAACACAAATATAATACACACAAATACATATATGTATATATTAAAAAAAATATATATATATATTAACTACAAATATTATATTTTAGAATGCAGGGAAAGGAAAAAAAAAGAGTGGGAATATTTACTTGAACATGTATTTATATATAATAAAAATCTAGAGAATATTTTGAAAAGAAAAGTCTATGAAGAGTAGAATAAAAAGTATTAATACATTAAATGTTAGATGATATGTACATAAACATGATAAATCTGATCAAAACATAAATAATATATACGTTTATATTCATTAGATATATCTGGTCCCTTTCTACATATATATAAAATATAATATAATAGTTGTTTTTTTTTTCAGCCTTAGCACGAGAAAACCATAGAGTTTAACTTATATATCAAGTTAAGATTTTGATGGTCATCAACATATAATGATTTTGTTAAAGAATAAATAAAAATAACATGATAAAATTTATACTCAATAAATGACCAAAACAAAAAACAAAAAACAAAACAAACTTTTGATCCACTAATAAAATTTGAAGCATGGTAGGTGAAAGTAACAAGCTAGCTTCACTCCCACCTAGAAATTCATGTTATATATATATATATATATATATATATATATATGTCTCCTAGGCATAAATATATATCATCAAGAAGTGTATATATATAATTTCTTGATTACTTCATGATCGCATGATCTCATCCACCAAATGTGTAGACTTTCTTAGATCATTTGTTTTGACTTCCAAATGATCGCATGATCTCATCCACCAAAGATATAATTACATAAATCTACACTAGGAAGGAAAAACTAATGTACTAATAAAATATTGTAGATAACTATATAAATATATATGAGTTGAAATAAATACACACATTAATATCATATTAAGTACAACTATAGAGAGATTTTTCCTCTTGGATATCTAATATTAATGTGTGTGTGTGTATGTGTATATATATTGCTTTAATTATAGTTTTGGAGACTTGATTTAATCAGTTTCAACCACAATTCATCTAAGTTATTGGTTTGAATTTGGTCGTAATAATCAATAGGATCTCGGCTGAATTGTTATTTGGCAAGCAAAATCATAATCACAACCATGTAAACACCTGTGCTAATTTTACTCTTGAAAAAAAAAAAAAGAATATTATATATCCATTCAAATATGAATTCGAATCATCAAATTCCGTTCTTAATTAATTCAGAAATTATCAAAATATCCTTACCTGTGAATCAAAACAAATAATATATTTGTACTTTAAGAGATATAGTGTAACAATACTAGAGATAATATACTAATTAACTGATCTTTTATAAAATTTTTATATTTTTAAATAAATTGAGAGAACTAAAATTGTTTCCCAACAGAATATGAATAGTACACTCACTCACTCTCTTAGCCATTTAAAAGCAACCCCCCCCCCCCCCCCCCGCCCCCCCCCCCCCCCCCCCCGCCCCACCCCCCCCCCCCCCTCCCCCCTATTTATCTATTTTAGTCCATATTTTAAAAATCCCCCCCCCCCCCCCCCCCCCCCCCCCCCCCCCCCCCCCCCCCCCTATTTATCTATTTTAGTCCATATTTTAAGCAAATGACCAATGTTTTCAATAATTAAACAACTAGTCACTAACCCTTTACAAATTTAAGGGCATAAAAATAACATCACACTATCATATAATTAAGAAAATAAATATTTTCTTAATTAATGAAAATATTGGCTTTTTTTTTTTAAACATTATCTAAAAAATAACTATTTGCTCAATAAATAATTAAAGGGCACACTCACATATGCAATTCAAAACACAAATCGAACAATAATTCCTACTTAATTATCTAGCCATACAAAAATTAAGCTCAAAATAATATTATGGAGCTTAATTCAGAAGTAGCTTCCTAATACAGATTCTTCCCATTGTTAATTTCTCGAATATAGATGAGGTGTGATTTGCAAGTTGCTTTGTTCTGCGACATCCAAAAAAAAAAAAAGCCTTTTTATTTTATTTTTTATTTTGAGCTCTTAACTCGAGTTTTCAAACATTTAATCATTGAATTAAAGCTAGTTAAGTTCATTAAATATTTGCAAACAATTCAGAGCAAGAATTTGGGTTACCAAGTATTTATAATAGGGTCAGTTAGGTAAATAGCCATTTTGAACTGTGTGTTTTCAAAAAAATAGTCACAGTTTTAAAAAATTTAAAAACTAGCCATTACACATTGTAAGAAATTTCTGACAATAACAAAATTACACATAAAATGTACCGTAAGAAATTTCTGACACGTGTCAGAAATTTCTAAAAGGGCTAGTTTTTAAATTTTTTGAAACTATGGCTATTTTTTAAAATTATTTTGTAAACAATGGCTATTTTCTTAAAATTCCCTTTATAATAATAGGAATAATGGTACCGGCGAGAATTTCTGGACAAAACCTATGGCAACTAATGATCAATAGTTCAATTAAAACTGAGTGCTTTTTAATGATTATTTTATAATCAAAATTATAATCAACATTGAACTGTTACATAATTCTGAATTATTTATTTATTTATTATATAGCATTGTTCGTATTTTGTTTTTAGCTAATATAGAGGTATGTGCCAAATGTAGATTCTGATTAATTGTTGTGATAATGTATCATTGTTCATTTGTTTGATTTGCTAATACAATTAAGGTATGTGACAAAAGTAGCGATCTCAATATAATTTCTATGAAATTCAATAAAATATGGATCAATCTATATTGTTGTAGTTCCAGCATCAGTACTATAATTTGTTGTGGTATTATAAGAATGTGAATTGTTTAACAAATTGTGATTTTTGGGCGACTTTATAACTTGGTCAAAATAATAAAAGGAATATCAAATTGGCTGGTCCCAATACAGGACGAGGAAGTGGAACATGAGTATTTGTTAGCATACATAGCTTAATTATGACTCGACGGTTGATGCATTTTGCATATGCATTTATAGATAGTCAAAATCAATTTGATTTCCTCCAAGAAAAAAGGATCTAATTAATTAGCTACAAATATCGAAATTAGTGTTTAATTATTGCAATAATCTTCATTAAATTTTGAAAAAATTGTAATTCGCAGTCGTGCATGTTGTAAAAGTTTTTAAGAATAGTGCGATTTAGTAATTTTAAGAAAATAATATGTTGTATTTTTTTTTTAACTTTTTCTTTCTCTTGGAAAAAGAAAAAGCTGGAAAATTAATTTTATGTTATTGCAAAAGTTGCTGCTAAATTTTAGCATGGTTTTAGTTTTCTGAACTTCCACTAGCTATTATTTATGAATCCGCGAAATAACCATTGTGACTTGTGAGTTGTGCTATAATGAAAATTAAAAAAAAAAAAATCCGAACTATTTAACTTGATTCGAAAGGTGCAATCATTGAATTGAGCGTAAATGTCATGCCGGCCGGTCAAAGTTAAAATTTTGTGTATCAACGTGCTTTAGAAGTTTAGCATTAATACTCAAATTTTATGATTTTCAATATGTTCCACAAAAATTCTAATTTTTTCTCCATTTTTGACTTGTTGCAATTAAAGTTGAAAGTCAAAAAAAGATAAAACTTGAGAGAGAGAGATAGCTTGAGAAATTACAAGATGATATGAATCAAGATATGCTATTGGGCCAGTTTGGCATTGCATTTAGAGACTGGTTTTAGATTATAAAAGAATCTAAAGCATCTATAAGCGTATGGTAAGCCTGCTTCTTAAAGAAGCAGATAACCGTTTCTGCTTTCACGTAGTGTTATTTAAAAAATAGGTTAAATGCTGTTTTTCTGTAACCGAAACTGCTTCTCCATTTTAAATTACTAAAATATCGTTAATTTTTTAATCCATATTCAACTAACTAATTTTTTAAAATTATTTTTTTGGTAATTTTACATATCTACAACAATTCCAAAAATAAAATAGCCAAACACTCCTACATGCTTATAACTACAACAATTTCTTTTTTTAACACAGTTTGAAGCACTTCTTTTATAAGCACAAGAATGCCAAATTGACACATTCTCAAATTGGTGTCTGTTTTTATGCATTCAATAAGAATATGGCACTAAATCGAATTTTGAAGAGAGAAAATATTTAAAAATTAAAATATTGTTATGTAACGCGTTTCAATTACAGGCACAACAACAGATACTAATTTGTGAACAACATATATGGGTTCATATGATATTGTTTGGTTAAAGGCTCGATTTATTAATAGTTTCTCACCTACCTTTCATTCTAGTATCTTAAATTTTACTTCTATATTACTACTGAAATCACAGGAAAAAAAAAACCATGTGAAATTCATTCTATACAAAATTAGCTAAATGACAATTTATTATTTGAGTTTAGGAATTAATGGTGATAAATTGTCAATTTTAGAAAATTAACAATATTTTAAAAATGTTAAGAATATATAATATATGAAATATATAAGTACTTGATAATGAGATATTATCAAATCACAAAAAAAAAGCACAATTTGTTTAAAATATAGTGAAAAATTATCCTATATTTCATATTTCATAAGTTTAAGAAAATAGCTTTTAATAAAATTTGTTGAATTAATAATAAATTATGGTAAAATTTTTATATTAACTTCGTTATGTTAATAACTTTTTTATACATTGGTGATCAAAATTTGTTCTTATTTTCCTTTTCTTTTATATATATATATATATATATTTGAGATTTTAGCTACTTTTCAAAATACATTTTCTTATGATTATTTGCGTAATTAGTCCTATTTTCTAATAATTTCATTGGAATTCACCATATCATAGTACAATTGATCAAAGTTAAGAGCGTCTGTAATTAAATGCAGTTCTAGTCAAAATCTTACAAATCTAATTCAACAATCATCCACTCGTTGGGTATAATAAATAGAATTATCTTAACCATACATCAAGTTAAGACGCTACACAATGTATTAAGTCAAAAACCTAAAAATAATTGCAGCAAGAAAATAAAAAATTTGGAAAGACTTTTGCAGTCGCCTTATCAAAAACATAGGGCATATACGCACACAAATACATACAATATACAAAAACCCCTATATATACTAGTCTTAGTCTACCTTTATAATTTAATCTAATTTAGTTAATTAATTTATTCTTAATTTTTGAGATTTTGTATCCTTTTCCTTGCGGTTAGCAGACAGTCCTTATTTTGGGAGTAGTTGGAGAGAGTAGAATATCGCGGGAAAGGTGGGGGCCGGTCCTTTGTAGGTCCCACATAAAACCCTTTGGCGAGCGTTGCAGAATATCGGCCGTCCGATCAATCAGAGAGACATGATAAGGACTCAATTGGGACACGTGTCGGTTGGTCAACGGTCGTGCGTGCTTCCTTTGGTCGACAGCTGCCTCTGTAGCAACTTATGGCAAATAATAAAATAAACTAATTATAATAATGTTAACCATACAATACAAAATTACAAATACGCCAAAATAAGTACAAATAAGTAAATGAATAAATAATCCAATATCTTTATGACAATAATACCCCTTGGAGATTTTCTTTAACGGCAGTTGAAAATCTAATTCTCCCTTTGAACACACACTACTATTTGTTTTCGGATGAAGTAAAAAAATATTTAATATTTACATAAAAATAAAAAATAAATATTTAAACGTTTGAAATAATTGAATAATCAATTAATTTATTAATTACTTATATGATGTTGACCACTCCGTTAATTATCACAAATTATTACTATGTAAATAACTGAATCACTTGAGCATTTTAATTATTTTTTAAATAGATATTTATTTTAATTAAATATTAAAAATTTAATATTCTCTATAATTTCTCTTTTTGTTATATTGTTATACACAGAGCCCGCATATATATATATATATATACACATATATGTATCATATATAATATATACCATCACTGTAAAAAGGACATTGATCGTAATTGTTGTTGTGAGAAAAAAATAGAGATAATTTAGCTATGGCTCGATTTATTACATTAGAATTGACTTGAACTCGACGATTTTATCCATCTATAGTCGATTTAACATAACATTCGAATTGAATCGAGTAAAGACGACCTAGATCGCACGACCCTGGTTGAATTTTCTTTAATTTTGTAAATAAAAAAAAAGAAATTATGTATTATTTTGTGTAACAAACTTGATAATTACGCTAATTAATTACAAAACGCCCCCTTTATATTTTTTCCCCTAAACAAATCTCAAATTCTCAAGTTAATTGCAAGACACAATTCATGCGATATATATGAGAAACAAATTTAGCCGTTTGTCAAAAGTGGTACTTCTTTGTATCAAGCTGACCTTTGTGTCTCAAAGGAGGATTTTACGTGTGAAATGATTTTATCATATTTGAAAATACAAGTTAAGTTTTAGAGTTTGAAAAAAAAAAAAAACCAGTTCGAAATTCAACCAAATTATAAGTATTTTGATTGGATAGACGTAGGGGTGGTAATTTGGGTCCTGACACGAGACATGACACGAAATAAATGGGTTTGGGTCCATCCTTAATAGGCCTGGTTCTTAAATAGGTCGACACGTTTAACATGATAATTAAATAGATGAAGACGATACGAACACGAAAACACGATTAAGAACGTTAAGATGCGATTAGTAAATAGTTTTTAGGGTAAGTTAGGTAAATAGCCATTTTGAACTGCGTGTTTTCAAAAAATAGCCACAGTTTCAAAAAATTTAAAAACTAGCCATTACACACTGTAAGAAATTTCTGTCAATAACAAAATTACACATAAAATGTGCTGTAAGAAATTTCTAACAAGTGTCAGAAATTTCTAAAAGGGCTAGTTTTTAAATTTTTTGAAACTGTGGCTATTTTTTAAAATTATTTTGTAAACAGTGGCTATTTTCTTAAAATTCCCTAGTTTTTAATATTTATGTATTTAATAAATTTTTAATAAAACTTTATTTAAAAAATATATATCTTCTTTAATTTTATATTCATTATTATAAAATAAAACAACATATTTTGTTGATTTAGTCATGTTATGTTTTGTTGATTGATTTTGTTATTTTTTTCTTTGTTGGACTCACACTCTTATTAGTTTTGTTATTTTTTCTTGAATTTAATTTAGTGTGTTGAACTTTCTTTTTATTTTAATTTGGGTCGTGAATGTGTCATAAATGAGTTTAAAATTTAAATAGGTCGTATATAAGTTATAATATCATTAATATATGTTTACCATTAAGATACGATTATTAAATGAGTCGTAATGGGTCGTTAATGAGTAACACGATAAGACACGATAAGTAAATGCTACTAAATGAATTTAGTTGAGTCTGGGTCCAAAAAAATATCAACACGATAAGACACGACACGAAACACGAATTATCAACCCTAGATAGACGTTACTATAATTAGCAGATTAAAATTTTCTTTATATATTAATAAACAATGAGCAAAAGTAAACAGTAATACTAAAGTAATTTTTTGAGTAAAACGATGCTAAATTAATATTAGTAATGTCTACGTCGCTAGATGTTCTATCAATCAACAATTTGCTTTGGATTTTCGGCACTTATAAATGGTTTAATTCATATATTCCATCTCTATGAAAGATGATTGTGAGAAAGGAAGTACAAATGATCAAATTCGGGTGAAAAAATTGATCTAAATGCAGAAAAAAAAAGTGGAAAGAACACAAGTTGCATAATTAATCAATACTCAAGGAGAATTTGAGGACTGAAAGGGTGCCAATAATAAATAAAAAGTCTTTTTATTTTTATTTGACAATTTCTCCATCCATTGATTCGCAATAAGTGAATGAAACATGTCTTTCATTTTGGTTTTATATTAAGTGTGTTATTACATGTGAAATGACATCTTCTTTTATTGATGTGAAGGATATACTTTTTTAAAATAAAAATACTATAGTATATTTTACTTTTTTCTTAAAATAAATAACTTCTAGATAATATAATAGAATTTTGTATTGATCAGTGTACACACACATATATATGGCATTATTATTATTTTTAAGGACTTTTTGGTTTTTTCGATCTATATTTGAAAAAAAATGACCAAAATTTTAAAAATTAAGAAATTAATCATTAGCTAACATAATATTGAAGGTAAAAAGGTAAAATTAATGTACCATGTAGCAATTTTCTCAATTACATGAATACATAATGGTGTGTAATTTTACATTTATGCCCTTAATTTTAAAGGGACTGATGATTAGTTTCTTAATTTTTAAAAACATTGATTATTTTCTTAAAATATTGATTAAAATATGACTTAATAGCAAATAAACCATATTTTTAAATAGCACTTTCTTTATTTTTATATATATATATATATATATATACACCACTAATGCCTGCAAAATTAATGTATTTCAGATTATCATAAGTTGTTCCTATCTAAGTAGAAAACTGTGCCTTATCATTTTCCACATTGATAAATACTTCAAAAAATTGAAATGGTTTTTAACAGAGAAATTATAGTGAATACCCAATTTTAAAACTTAATGTAAATTATTACCCAATCTTTTAAAAAATGTAACTAACTACCCAAATGATTTAATTACTTTCACAGTAGTAAGTGGTGGTAATTCACTTAGTTATCAAAAAGCATGTGCAAGTAATTCACAAATTGACTAGAAACTCAATTACTTTAAAAATTTGAGTATTTATTTTTATTATTATATAAATTCTGGGTATTTGCATACTTCACTCTTTTTAACACTAAATTAATATGTGGTTTTAAGGTCTACTATGTTCAAATCTTAAAAGGGATTTAAAAATTAAAATGAGAAAGCGTATCAATATTGGTTGGCGTCCTGGCTTATAGAAATATATAAATTAGTAAATTATAACTTCACCATTTCCCATTTGATTCAACTAAGAGCTACAAGTGTTGACAAATTGACATGTAGTTAATTATATCTATGCTAATAAATTCTTTTTCCAATTACATTTAAAATTGAAAAAGAAAAAAGTAAAAAAAAAAAAAATAACAAATAGAGCCGCCTCACCCATCTACGTGTAGGTTTGCATGAAAATGTCAATAGTAGAGTTTCAAACCAATGAAAGGCAGTTTTGTCATTTCAGCCTCAATAGAACAAGAGAAGCTCGGACAAGTAAAACCCTTGTAAATCTATATACTATAAGTACCATGATTAATATTAATCACTGGTTTTTATATTTTATTTTTTGCATTAGTGGTTTTTCTTTAAAGACAAGCGGTTTTAGTTCTCTCCAAGTCTTCTCTCTCTCTCTCCTTTTTTTTCCTTTCTTTTTTAATTTTTTTTTTAAGTGGATATGTGTTATAGGAACCGCTTTATCTGAATATTTCTTGTAAATTACAAGGAAAGTCGTCTAGTACTACTTCTTTAGAGAGAGAAAGAGAGAGAGCTAAACAAAAAGAAAAAGAAAAAAAGAAAAAAGAAAAAAGAAAACAAAGCTTAGTCCCTTTTGTTCTCTTGCATTCAATTCCATTTCTTCTTTTTCTTCCTTAATCTCTCTCTCTCTCTCTCTGTCAAACTCTTCTCATCTCATGTTTATAACCGACCCTTTTGGCTGTCTCTCTCTAGAATAATATTTTGTCTCACCCAGTCTCTCTCTCTCTCTCTAGACGATCAACATGTTGATGAGAGGATTGTCTGATCATGATCTTGGAAGAAGGAGGAGAAGAAAAAGCCACAGATAATCCCAACAAAAGGGTCGGTGTGTGATCATTTCACCTCTCTCTCTCTCTCTCTCTCTCTCTCTCTCTCTCTCTCTCTCTCTAGCCATTAATGGGGTTTTCGAGATCAGGCCATTTCACAGACGACAAAAAGCTAGCTTTCCTTGTAGACCACCAACACCAACACCAAGTAGAAGACGAAGAAGAAGAAGAAGATCACTCTAAGCTTTTAGCAACTTCTTTCATGGCCGCTTCTAATTCTAATTCCACCATTAAAGCAATCTTCAACAACAACAATCAAACAAACCCACTTGAACAACAACAACAACAACAACAACATCATCATCATCAACAACAACATATAATTCCTAATTACGGAATTAATATGCAATCGTCATCTTCCTCTTCCATCGGAAACTTCATGTAACTATTGTTGTTGGTATTATTATTATTATTATTATTTTTTGTTAGCTAGTATATACACATATATATAGTCAATTACTATAATATGTCACACACACACACACAAATTAATTATTTCTTTATTTTTTATTTATTTTATTTTTTGGTTTTGTTTTGTTTATATTAGAGGCAAAGACAATATGGGTAGTGGTAACAATACTAATCATGGAGCTTATGATTTGGGAGAGTTGGATCAAGCGCTTTTCCTATACCTTGATGGCCAACAAGCTGACACTAGTACTACTTCAAATCATCTTCATCAAGACCAAAGACGTAAGACTTTTCTTTTTAATTTTTTTTTTTCAATTAGTTATAATTATCTTCTTAATTCTTCTTCTTCATGATCATTAACAACATATGATCATAATAATTAGTTTGAAAACAATATCACGAGGGAATATATATGTATGTATGTATTTTTGGGGGTTGCTATAAATATTTGTATTGATTTGGTTCTCTGTTGATACGGAGATTCTATACCAAAAATTGTATGGCTTGGGAAGGGTCACAGGAAAAGCATGTTTAACAGATCAAAATCTGCTACACAGTACTATTGCTTTGACCGGATCCTCCTTGCAGAAAGTAATATTTTCAAAATAATTTAAAGTATTATATATATATATATATATATTGATATCTATATATATATGTGGACTATATATTAAGAAATGCAATTATCTCAAGTTTCAATGTGGGAAAAGAAATACAATTTTTCATTCAAAAAAAAAAAAAAAAAGAAATACAATTTTACTTTTTGGTTTTTTGCTTTTGGACCGTGACAAACATGTGTAACAAATTTCTCCGAAACTCATGAATTGTTTACAGTTTTTTATTTTATTTTTATTTTTCAACACACATAGCGTTGTTGTTGTACTGAAAAAAAGGTGATATGGGTAGGGGTCTATCTGTTCCCATCTTTTTCTTAAAAAAAAAAATCAGATTATCACAAAAATGCTAGCTAATACATAAACTCGTATATATATATATATATATATATATATATATATATACCTCAATATTCCCTCATTGTCTCTTCCTAATAACTTGTCTTTGTGTAATTCCTCTCACTTGGGTATAATGATTGGTCAACTTTTGGAAACTAGATAATTACTATACAAACAATAATCCTAGCTTAATCTTCTTCTTCTAATTCTTGTCTCTCTCTTTTACATTTAACACTTCATTATATGGGCAGATCATAACACTTCTGGAATGAGGCCCCCAACTTTGAACATTTTCCCATCTCAGCCTATGCACGTTGAGCCATCATCAGCCAAAGTATGTAATATTACATGATATACACACACACAAATATATATATATATATATATATTTATATATTTTTTTCCACATTATTATTGTATAATTTGGCTTCATTTGCTGATTATCGTCATAAGATATATAATCCGGTGCAGGCGAGCACAGGATTAGCATCATCACCAGGTGCTTCAATCAGTGGATCAAAGAGAAGCTCTGATCATCCAATATTATCAAATAACATGGATTTGGTTAATAAGAGTAACACTACAAGTACTTCCATTACACGCAATATTGATATTACTACTACCACTGCTCTATCTGCTCCTGATCAACCTGCAACGACCAATAAGGCCATCAAGGTAATATATATATATATATATTTATTTATTTATAGATAGATAAATGTGTATGTTTGTTTATATATGTAGCGCCTTGTTGACAATATTATTAATTTATTATGTTCTTTTAGTATATATATGTATTGAAAACCGAGATTCTATTATAAATTATGTGTCTGACTTTGTACATGTATTAAATGTTTTATAAGCAATAATTAGTAGTTGTTTTGTTTTTTGCTTATTTTTTTTATTATATTTTTATAAATTATATTCTCTGAATGTATTGTATTATTGTTGTCCCAGCGAGAGGGTAACCGAAAAGGTCCCACGTCTAGTTCAGAGCAGGAAGGACCAAAAACTCCGGATCCTAAGGTGGTGATATTAATTGATGCAGAGTTTTAATTAGCTCTAGTATTATTTTTTTGAATTATTTAAGAATTAGTTGTGTTTATTAATTACTGTTGTTGATTTTATGCCGATAACCAGACGTTGAGAAGGCTGGCTCAGAATAGGGAGGCAGCTAGGAAAAGCAGGCTTAGAAAAAAGGTTAGACCAACTGATAAAAGTCCATTTTTTTTATAATAAATAATCGTGATCTATTTTTCGAATCTTCAATAACTAATGATATATTAATTGAAAATTTAATTAATTATTGTCCCATACTTCGTTCTATGTGACGTGTTTTTACAGGCATATGTTCAGCAGTTAGAGTCAAGTAGGATCAAACTCACTCAGATTGAGCAAGAGCTACAAAGAGCTAGAACTCAGGTGTGGTATTTAATAT
This sequence comes from Boehmeria nivea var. tenacissima, assembly GCA_018132145.1. Lineage (NCBI taxonomy): Eukaryota > Viridiplantae > Streptophyta > Magnoliopsida > Rosales > Urticaceae > Boehmeria > Boehmeria nivea. The sequence goes on along the minus strand of CM030884.1, from coordinate 11,172,926 downwards.
ATCTCTAATCAATATTAATTTTTTTTAAGTCTATAACTAACTAACTAAATATATGATGTCAGAAAAAAAGAAAAACCTAACTAAGTATAATTTTATTCTTTAATTAGGGCATGTTTTTTGGTGGAGGGGCTCTCTTAGGAGGAGAACAAGGCATGCCTGTTGGTATTGGCAATATTAGCCCAGGTAATATTTATTATTATTACTATCATCATCATTATTAACTAAGCCAGCCCTAATTTGTTTTTCTTTTTTCTTTCATTTTTTTTAAATATTTAGATGCTGCGGTTTTCGACATGGAATACGCGAGGTGGCTAGAGGAGCACCACCGCATAATGTGCGAGCTCCGGGCGGCGGTGCAAGAGCACATTCCGGAGAACGAGCTGCGTATTTTTGTGGACAATTGCTTGGCGCATTACGACCAATTTTTTAGCCTTAAAAGCATGGTGGCCAAAACCGACGTCTTTCATCTTGTCTCCGGCATGTGGAAGACCCCCGCCGAGCGGTGCTTCATGTGGATGGGCGGATTCCGGCCTTCTGATATCATCAAGGTAATTATCATTATTTTATTTTATTTTTTTGTTTTTAAGTTTAATAAGTAGTGATCCTTAGGACATTGTCAAATTCATGGATAATAAGTGCATCACAAAATGTGACATGAAAATGACACCATATCTTTATGCTAAAGAAATTAAATGCTATATATCACTAGATTTTCTATGCATCTTTTTTCTTTTAATTAGTCAAAAGTTTCTAAAACCACATAAGGGGAACATTTTTTCACTTAAGTCAAAAAGTTACTAAATTTTGTAAGTCAGATTTGATATTACGTGAATGTGAAATTAGTGAAGAAAAGGTAATAAAAATGAAAACTCAATAGCCAGCTAGGTCTTGAACTTGAAATGATGTCTACCGAAGAAAAAGCAATTATGATATACATGGGGGGTAATATTATCATTAAATTTAGCTCGAGGGGTATTTATGAAAAGTTAAATGCACGAGTAATTGAGTATAAGCAAGTTGGCGGTGGGCAATATTACAACATGGCTGAGAAAATATTTGATATCGTACAAACAAAGTTCGAATATTAAATGACGAAAGTTGTTTCAAATTGACATAAATAGAATTTCCAAAATCAGGTCAAGTTAGGTAAATCATTTCAATAAAGCTAATATCTGTTACTACAAATTTTGGGTTTTTGATGGAGAGAGAAAAAGAGAGCTTGCACGGCTATATCTCTTATCTTGTGTGTCTCTTTCTCTTTCTTAGATTAATCTCTCATATACATAGAGATATAGAAACAAAAGGGCTTCGTTTTCTTGTTCATCTCTATCTTTGGTCTCTAGCAAATAAATAACAATATACCTATCTGTATAATACCTTACACTACGTCCCCATATATAACAATCACAAGCAAATGTGAAAAAATAAAGTTATATTCTTTGCCACTTTAAGATAAATTTTCCTGTTTAAGTTTATACTAATTCTTAATTTGTTGTTATGTTTATCTTCACGGATTATAGAGAAATATTTTTTATGTTTATCGAACTCTATGAAAAATATTATTCGGTCGAGTCATGTAACGCTCTATAATAGAAAGAAGATGGGCCCTACACGCGGGGTGCACTCTCCTAAGACCCGTTTTCTTTCTGTAATTCGTTCGGATGTCTAAAAAGTCTTATAATTATTTGTGTGTTTTTTTTTTCTTTCGTTAATTCAGATAATTTTAAGCCAAATAGAGCCATTGACGGAGCAACAAATATTGGGCATATGTGGGTTAC